>JAKZAP010000002.1:16573966-17277343 GCA_023053575.1 Branchinecta lynchi
TTTGGTCTTCACAGAATATGATCTGATTAATTATGTATAAGAAATATCCTGACTCGCCAACAAGACTTAAACTAGTCTGCAGAACTTGGTTTATTATCTCTAAAACCAAAACCCGATTAACCGACGATGCTTAAACTTTCCGTCTTCGTTCCAGAAAACTTTGTAATCCTTTGATTTCTTGTGTGTAGAAAAATCTTGATTTTCCGACGAGACATACACTTTCGGGATTGGCATGATTTTTTTTTTTTACGGAATTTGATTTATTACGTGTAATAAGATCCCGATCTGCCGACGAGACTTAACTGTCCGGGTGCGTCAGACAAATGTTTGCAGAATTTGATTTCTTACGCATAAAAAGATCAAGATGTACCGACAGGAATACCGACGCCCGATAAAAGCATTCATAATTCGATTTCTCCTGTGTTTTACCTGACGACTGTAAAGAACTTGTATTTCTTACGTGTAAATAGAAGAACTCAACCTAAATAGAAGAAACTCAAACCTTCGGGATGCGCCCGATAAACATTTACAGAATTAGATTTCTTTCGAGTAAAAGGAACCCGATGTGTCGACAAGAATACTGACGCCCGACTCAACCATACATCATTTGATTTCTTCTGCGTTTTGCCCGACAAGACTGTACAGAATCTTGATTTCTTACATGTAAAAGTACCTTGATGTGCCGATGAGACTTAAACTTCCCGATGGTCCCGACAAATATTCACAGAACCCGATGTGCAGAGAAGTCGACCGAAGCACGACAAAAGTATAAAAAATGTAATTTCTTCTGTATAAAAAGAACCCGATGTGCCGACGAAAACACCCGAGGCCCGACAAAAGCATACTGAATTCGATTTCTTCTCTGTTTTGCCTGACAAATGTTTGCAGAATTTGATTTCTTGCGTGTAAGAACAACCCGATGTGCCGACGAGTTGACCGGCAAAAGCACACAAACTGTGTCTTCTTCTATGTTTGCAGGCGCCCTGCGCTGACAAACTAGTGAACTTTTGCCGGGCTTCGCCCGACGAAAGTACTTTCTCAAGACCTTTGGAGGGGGGGGGGGGGAGGGACATAGTGACGCCCCTGTTAACAAGACCAAAGCTGTCGATGTGATTCCAAAGGGGAATATTTATCTGACTTCCTCAACAATACAATCGGGTCTCGTAGATTCCCGGACTTCGACAGACCCGATTGTTTTTGTAGTGTGAATTTTGTAGTGGTTTTGTGACCTTATTGTTTTTGCCATATGTTATTACTATATTAAAATCCTTTTTGTCTAAAGGTCGACAGTTTTTGTTCTTCTGTACTACGCTGTTTTTTCACGATGTGCACTAATAGTGAGTAGTAAGTCGGAAGGTGCCAACCATTCTTTCAAAATCAGTAAATTAACTAGGCTACAGAAAATAAATAGGCCTTCATGGATGCATCATCAGTGATCAACGCATTAGGATTCGCACTTTCTATGGAAGTTACAGAACTACCTCGTCCTAAATCCACACAGCGTCCATACATTACTGGGATGATCCCTACATGAGCGTAGTAATTACAAAAGCTTGTTTTTCAGGCTAAGTGGTGTGGTCGGGAACCTTACGAGCCGCACAGGCTGAACACGGTTCTTTCTGAGACGGAAATCTCGTGTTTTGGCGTTCATCACGTGACTTCGGAAAAACTTCTACATAATAGGGACTACCTTGTTAATTGTATAGGGCAGTATAGACCTGAGCCAGAAAAAATCCTGAAGAGAAAACAAATCTACTACCTATACTTACTTGATAAATACTACACCGTACGTATATGAGGAACAATCAGAAACTAAGGCTACACTGAGACACATAGGTCCTTGACAGATGCAGTGAGATGGTGATCAACATCTCTCATCTCATGTAATCATGAACTTCTAAGAGATACTTCCAAGACCGGATCAGACGAAGGCACCCTCCGGTCTTTCGTTACACTCTCGTCGCACACGAGGAAAACTGCTCGACAGGATGGTGGCCATGATGTCGCAAGCACACTTACGCATTCAGCCCACACGTATGACAAATTTGTTTTAAGTCCTCATCATAACTTACTTTATGTTTTGTATTTTTCAAAACTTAGCAGCAACCAGGACAGTTTTCTAAACTCCTCTGAGACCCTAGGGTTGTGAGAATTTTCAGTAGCTCTGAGCCTAGTTTGGGCGCGACACATTCATTGTTAAAGAGGGGCCATGGGTGTCCATGGGATATCAAATGCCGAAATCAGATTTGCGAACGAAGTGGACAGCCGTTGGCACTGCGAATAACAATGAGTATGTGACAGAAACGTTATTTCTATCACCCAGCGTTTCTGTCACCCAACAGGTCACCAAATAATATTATTCTCTCAATCATGCTGCTCAAACTGACCAATTCGACAGGGCCAAATTTGTAAGTAGTCCTGCAATCCGGCTCCACAGGCTTAAATTGCTTCTATTTTTTTTTACTAAAAGTTCAAGTTTTAAGAATTTGGAGCTAAGAAAAATATATTTTCCCAGCTAAATCAACGATACACACGCTACAAGTGCTACAACGAGCAGCATTTATAACTGGGTAATCTGAGTAGCCTATGGCTATTGCCTCGCACTCCACGTCCGAGATACGGGAATATATTTACGGGGAAATGGCAACGACGCAACGTTTGATAGTGGTGTTCTTTAAAGTTTCCTATTTTTGGGATCCCAAAACGTAAGTGGAGGGATACCTATGACATCGCAAAAGTTGTCCGTCCGTCTCTAAGCACGATAACTCTCGAAGGAAATAAGATATTTTGATGAAACTTGGTATGAGGATTGTTTGGGTCAGGGGTAAGGTCGAGTTCGTAGATGGGCTCTGTAGCCCTATATTTGGGGGTGGGGGTTCAATTTAAGGGACAAACAAAATATTTTTAAACAGCTAATGTGATAGTCGATTATGGGGTAAGAAGACATGCTGAGCACAATGGTGACACTCATTTTCTCGCCGGACAAGTAGTTCGTCCGGAATCCGGCAAAAACCGGAAAGTTTGTTAAAAGTAAAAGTTTCATTTGAAGTTGATTAAATGTTTGATTTTGGGTAAGAAGACATGCTGAGCATGATGGTGAAAATCATTTTGTCGCCGGACAAGCAGTTCGTCCGGAATCCGGCCAAAACTGGAAAGTTGGTTAAAAGTAACAGTTTCATTTGAAGTTGATTAAATGTTTGATTTATGGGTAAGAAGACATGCTGAACCCGATGGTGAAAACCATTTTCTCGCTGGACAACTAGTTCGCCTGTAATCCGGCCAAAACCGGAAAATATGTTAAAAGTAAAAGCTTTATCTGAAGTTGATTAGATGATATATTTAGGGGTAAGAAGAGACGCTGAGTCTGTATATAATGATCATTTTTACCCGGACATATAATTAGTCCGAAATCCGGTTGTACCCGCATTTTTTTTAAGTCAAAATTTTATTTAAAGTTGATTAGATTTCTTTATAGGGATAAGGAGATACGCCGGCTTCGGTTCTTAATTTTTTGCTGGACTAGTAGTTCGCTCGGAATTCGGGCGAAACCGCAAACTTGGCAGTAGTAAAGCAGGAAGTTTCGGTCAATATCGTCAAAATAGATATGGCTTATAGAGGTATAGATAGGTAGATAGAATATCTGAACTCAGTTTTCTCTGATGATTAGCCTGGCGAAGACAAGACCGAATTGTCTGGATCAAATCTTAGATCTGTTGGATCCCATCGACACCTTTGGTCTTGTTGCATCTGATATCTGAATACACTGAAATATTTTGACTCATCTAGCGGATTTTTAATTTTTTCACCCGGGGCTGTAGAAAAGTAGGAACACAATTTTACGATATGTCTTGCAGGGAATCTGACATTTTTATTTTATTTTTCGGCAATGGCTTGCATTTGTAGTTGGTAAGTATTTCAAGCGTAGTGGGACAAGTATACAGAGAGGTACCACAAATCCGAAAAATAAGTTCATTCGACGAAATCCATTATCTGTGGACACGGGCAAACGAAGTAGGCTAACACATTTTTATCGGGTTTTTATTTAGGTGAATAAATAATTGGTTACTAGAATCCTGTCCAGTAAAAAATAATGTAGTAAATAATCTAGTCTAGTAAAACAAGAGCTACGAGCTCATATGGCACTTGTTACGAGTAGGCACGGCTCGGTTATGTCAATGATATATCTAGTGTTTGCTAGGTGTCTTCCCATCAAGTTTCATCTCGATCCCTCCACTCATAGCGTTTTCCAATATTTCCGGTTCTCCCCTCCAGCTCCCCCCAAAAGTCACCGGATCCGGTCCGGATTTCAGTGGGTCGTCTGAGGCATGAGGTCTTTCCAAATGTCAAGTTTCATCGAGATCCGGTCACGCGTTCAAAAGTTATGAATACCTCAAGATTCCGGATTCCCCCTCCCTCCACTCCCCCGACAGTGCCCGAATCGGCTCGGTCATGTCAATGATGTATCTAGTGTTTGCTAGGTGTCTTCCCACCAAGTTCCATCTCTATCCCTCCACTCATAGCGTTTCCCAAGATTTCCGGTTGCCCCCTCCAGCTCCCCCAAAAGTCCCCGGATCCGGTCCAGATTCTAAGTGGGTCGTCTGAGGCATGAGGTCTTTCCAAATACCAAGTTCCATCGAGATCCGATCACCCGTTCAAAAGTTAAAAATACCTCAAGATTCCGGATTCCCCCTCCCTCCACTCCCCCCACAGTGCCCGAATCGGCTCGTTTATGTCAATGATGTATCTAGTGTTTGCTAGGTGTCTTCACACCAAGTTTCATCTCGATCCCTCCACTCATAGCGTTTCCCAAGATTTCCGGTTGCCCCCTGCAGCTCCCCCCAAAAGTCACCGGATCCGGTCCAGATTTTAAGTGGGTCGTCTTAGGTATGAGGTCTTTCCAAATATCAAGTTCCATCGAGATCCGATCACCCGTTCAAAAGTTGTAAATACCTCAAGATTCCGGATTCCCCCTCCCTCCACTCCCCCACAGTACCCGAATCGGCTCGGTTATGTCAATGATGTGTCTAGTGTTTGCTAGGTGTCTTCCCACCAAGTTTCATCTCGATCCCTCCACTCATAGTGTTTCCCAAGATTTCCGGTTGCCACCTCCAGCTCCCCCCAAAAGTCACCGGATCCGGTCCGGATTTTAAGTAGGTCGTCTGAGGCATGAGGTCTTTCCAAATATCAAGTTCCATCGAGATCCGATCACCCGTTCAAAAGTTATAAATACCTCAAGATTCCGGATTCCCCCTCCCTCCACTCCCCCCCACAGTGCCCGAATCGGCTCAGTTATATCAATGATGTATCTAGTGTTTGCTAGGTGTCTTCCCACCAAGTTTCGTCTCGATCCCTCCACTCATAGTGTTTCCCAAGATTTCCGGTTGCCCCCTCCAGCTCCCCCCAAAAGTCACCGGATCCGGTCCGGATTTTAAGTGGGTCGTCTGAGGCATGAGGTCGTTCCAAATATCAAGTTTCATCGAGATCCGATCACCCGTTCAAAAGTTAAAAATACCTCAAGATTCCGGATTCCCCCTCCCTCCACTCCCCCCACGGTGCTCGGATCGGGGAAGTGACTATTTCCAACTTAATCATTTGGGGTCCCTGATACGCCTGCCAAGTTTTATCGTCCTAGCTTATGTGGAAGTGCCCGAACTAGCAAAACCTGGACAGACCGACAGACCGACAGACCGACGGACGGACAGAAATTGCGATCGCTATATGGCACTTGGCCGAAGGGCAAGTGCCATAAAAACCTCCTGTCACGCATGCTAATTTGTTTGGTTGCATTATTCATGTGTTTGCCAATAAGCAGATACAGATAAGCTAATATCCTGTTCGATAAGTTCAATATTTTGTTTAAAGAAGGATGCTCGTTCGGATGTTAATGATCCTGTAACCATGAGTCAGAGTTTAGTTGAGAAACTAGTAACATACACAAGTTTGGAACGGGTAATCGGACATCCATGAAACTTGAGAAGTGTCAAGAAAAAGTGTCTCAGATGTTCAGTTTCAAATCGGACACCGGATCCGATAACTGGTGCGGGGGACCTGGAGGGGGAAACGGAAATCTCGTTTCTCGCGAATTAAGGTACTTCCAGATGTGCCAGGACGATGCAACTTGGCTTGGACATTAGAGAAAAAAATACTTTTGACTAAACAATATATATTCATGGTCCCCAAGGGCCCATGAGCATTTGTCTCAAGGGTTTTGCTTACAAGTTAATTCCTTAAAGGACACCTGAATGAAGAGTAGGCCTACCAAGTATCATCCCTATCTGTACGACTTACGTTAACATTGCCTGCAGAAAACACAATCCAAATACGAATAGTGTTTCCAAGCTATGATTTTTGCTCCATTTTGCATCTGTCCTTATTTCGGTACCGAACAATTTTAGAAATGAACAAATGTCTCCAATCAACCCTTCTTCTGGAATATATTTTAACCAGTTAAGCCCAAACGTATATCTAGAAGAAATTCGAATACGATCCGGCCAGCGCTGTACAAGATTTGAATTGATTGTTCAGGTGTCCTTTAAAGTACAAACTATAGTTTTGAGCAAAATATACATTATTATGATCCCCATGAGCTGATCATCATTTGCGCTTCAAGAATATTCGTTACAGACGAATCTCTAGTGACCTTAAAGGGCGCATCAACATAGCCAAATGGAAAAATAAAATACTTTTTACGAACGATACATGCTCGTGATTTCCAAGGACGCATGATCATTTTTGTCTGAAGGGTTTTGCTTACAAATGATCACAGCAAAGCCACGAATTGACGAACTCCTACTTTCATCCTCTGACCCAGCCTTGCAAGTGCTTCCAGCTATTGTTTTCAGTTACCGTGGTATTTGATACTATACGCTTGCTTTGCAGAAACCACAATTTGTGAATTTGAGCTTTTAGAAGCCGTACCAGAATAAATACTAATATCCACTCGTATCACACGTGCCAAACTACATTCTCACCAATTTGACAAAAACCCAGGCTCGTGGTGTTAGTGATGATGTAAGTGAGATGATTTTTCCAAATACCACGATCAGTTACCGCGGTTGGGACCTGGTACCTGAACATCAGTTACCACGATAACTAGCCAGATACCACGAACTGCAAAAACCCCTTTTGATCGCAGTTTCAGATACCACGGTAACTGTGAAAACGACTTTCGACCGTGGTATCAGATACCACAGTACAATTGAGAGTGCAAAATGGATACGTCAGCTGAATTTTATTGGAGCTATATTTCGACCCTTCTTGGCAAGGGTTCTTCAGGCTTAAAACCGCTCAAGTTGTAAAAACGAACAACTATAGAATAGGGCCAGAATGCTTCCGGTTCAACTCCCGATTCATCCTGTGTGTCGAATGAATGGATACTGTGTCAAGTTACCTACAATGCATGCAATTCCCACACTAACGCTCATTTTGCAACAAAACCTGTCCAATACGCTACTAAATCTGGGAATTAACAAGGGACAGCTTTATTGGAACAAAACCTTTCATCTTTTCTTGTATAAACAGGCCTTCAGATAAATTTTGGGAAGCTTGTTCTTGTTCAGAACATTCGACATTTTCTGGTACTTTGCAAAGAAAAAGTGCGAATTCTCGTCATTCTTTTCCAAAAGCTTAAACCCGAATTTTTCTAGAGCTCGCAAAAACCCTGGAATATCGGTGCATCTGCTGGTTACTTCTGCAATAAGCAAATGTCCTTCTCTTTTCAGTACTCTGTTGGCTTCCAGAATAAACTCTTTAAGGTTAGTGCCCATCAGGGACAAGCAGAACACAGCGACATCCACAGAAGCATTTTTTAGAGGCGTGTTAGCCATGTCACACACTGTGACGAAATCATTCGTAGCAGCCAAATCGAATGAATGAACTGTTCTATCCTTTAGTGTTTGAGCAAGGCGAGCGTCACCACAGCCAAAGTCGGCGATCACCCCATTTGGCAACTTCTCGATACGACTTATGATGACATCTAGCGGGTTTTCTGGCCATTTTGTAACCTGGCTCTGGAATCCTGTGTGGTAGGCATCATACGCATCGGGGTCTCGCTGGAACAAGGTAAGAGACTCCTTGCTGCTGGAGGTATACAGCTTTTCATTCAAGTAGCGGAACCTCGCAGAAGTTAGCTTTTCCCTAAGGGCGGCAGCATGTGGATTGTCGACCTTTGTTTTCTTAACGTCCACACCTGTAGTAACAGGGTCAAGCTTTCTCTTTTTACCCTGACTTTCCTTAGCTGCTACTATTTCAATCTTGGAAACCTCCTGCTGTTCTTTATCATCTCTATTTTCAGTATTTTCCTCATGTTTGCTCTTTCTTCGTTTTTTCGAGACTTTCTCTATTTCGCCTTGCTTGGATGTCGCCAAATCCATGGTGTTGCCATCTTTACCTTTCTTGTTTTTCTTTTTCTTCTTGCTGGGTTCTGAGGTGTAGCTTACACGTGTAGCTGTTTCAACTAGTTTACTTCCCTCACCCACACCAGCTTTTTCACTGCCTGCCTTCTTCTTCAGTTTTTTCTTTGCTTTTTTTGCACTGACCGTTTCTACAGATATTTCTGCCATGTTTTCAGTTTGTCCCTCCACGCCTGTCAAGGCATCCTTCTTCTTATGTTTTACTGGTAACAATTCAGCAGGGACAGAGTCTTTCAAGAGAACTTTCTTCGAAGCTGATGCTAGATCGAATCTTTCTGACTTGGACTCGCTGTTTTGCTCATTACTTGCTTTCCTATTTTTCCGCTTCTCGATTTTTGACTTTTTCTTTTTTTCGTGAATTTGCTGCAAAGTATCAGGATTTTCTTGATTATTTACGGCCAGTTTTGCCAGTTCCGGTTTTCCAAAATTACCGTTATTCTTTGTCTTCTCTGAACCTTTCTTTACCAGTGGTTCTTTTTGCAATGTCAAAGGTTTGGCTCCTTTTTTGCCTTTTTTCAGAGATGATTTGTTTCCGAAGCTAAGCTGTTTGGATGCATCTTCAGTTAAAGTTGAAGCTGGCTCTGAAGCCAGAGAGTCTTCTGGCCAGTCTGGTATTTCAAACATCGTCACTAGAAACAAATAAGCATTGCACAGAGTATATTTAATTTTGACCTCGCTCCACAAACAAATGCACCACAGACTTACAAAACCATAACTGTCACCCGTCTGGCACAGCTTGGACGTGGATTGACAGGGAGGTAGGTACCTACTCTACTTTATTTGTGAATATATCGGATTTAACCTGCTTCTCCTGGATCGAACATTGGTGAATGATAGGCACATTTTTGTTCTAGCCACACAACAGAGAAACAACAACCTAACAACCTGATAGATAGATATCGACATTCTTTTCGAACTATCGTGGTGAAATCCAAATGTGTCGAAATCGTCATATATACATGTGGACACTCATATATAAATATGTCAACGTCATATATAAAAGTAAACACTAAATAAGATTAAAAATTTTAACGAAAGACGGTACTAACCTACGAACCTATTTGGTCTTTGACTGGGAAGAGGTAAATCAGGGGACAAGGAAGAAACAGCAACATTAATGGTATTCAGAGACACAATTCTAAAACAAGCCCTTAGCAGCCAACATGAAATTTGCCATTAACGCAGTGCCTGAGTTTGAATGGCTGAAATTTTAAGACGTCCCTGTGCTATAACACCACTCTGTCAAGGGAACTCAGAATAAAATTGAATGGTCAATAATTCAAACGCACCCTGCTTCTTATTGCTGAATTTTGTTTTCTTTAATTTTTACTGCAGCAAAAAAAGATCCATCCCTTGCTCTGAAGTGACAATTATGGAAATGTTCATTTTGGGAACCATCACGACATGAGAATAACCCAACAGCATGAATTTATGAAAACTCAGCTGAAAGAAAAAAGCCTGCACTCAAATTTAGGATTTTCTACATATTTAACTGAGCTGCATGGGACTTAGGGTGAAGTTAGTATTCAGTGTACAACTTTTCTAATGTAAATAAATGAACTGAAACTGAAATAAAAGGATAAGATTAGCCAAGATGATATAGTCTACTTATTTAACTTTTTAACAGCTGTTAATCAAGTGGCATTCAAAGTCTGAGACTACATTACTAATATAGCTTTAATGCATGATGGGACAACCTTGTGATCCTGTAAATGAATAAACCTGTAGCGTCTGTTGTAGTCTAGCTAGGCATAAAATTTGTTCATATTTATTCTTTGCTCTTGACATTCAAATGTAAGGCTGTGAACAATGAAAAGATACCAACTGGACCATTGGACCATGTTCCACCCTTCTAACAATAGTAACTATTAGTTTCTATTTTCGTTCCAACCTCGTGAAAAGTTATTAGTACTTATTGGCTACTTGATAGTACTTATTGGCTGACGGTTCCAACCTTCTGAAAATAGTAACTAACAGTAATTATTTGCTTACCACTCTCGGAGCGTAGTAAGTAAGTAAGTATATTTATAACCCACAAAATGTTTTTCAACAAAAGAGAGTGGAGTAGAGATAAATAGAAAAAAGAAAGAACAAAAGACAACAAGAGAATAACATACGAAACCATACAATACGAAACATCCAACTATCAATAAAAAAAAGTCTAATCAGTCGGTGATGCGGCAACAGACGTAGGCTAGACAAGATTTCTGACGGAAATCAGTGTTGCAGCCGTGACAAAATGTCAGTAGCTCCATAAGATTTAATGATCTTAGAATTACTATGGGACCGGGGCAGATACAGAAGAAACTTACAGTAACGGAAATAATCTATCCTTATTCTGGATAAATCCCATTTATCAAAAATATCAAACCGACCAACCGAGAAAAGCACAGCCGGGTCGCAAAAAGGAGCGTAAAGTTTAGCTAGAGCTGTTCTTCTGTACTTGCCCCGAGTTGCTACAATATTCGCGTACCGTATTTACAGCTTACGCTTAATGTCGGTGAGTGCAGTACCGCGGAAAGAACTCGTTACTGTAATACCCAGGCATCTAAGAGAAACAACATGGGAAATTTTAAATACCTTGCAATCTAGTGGACCAGGGGAAGGAGAACCGTTAAAATGCAGATATTCGCACTTATCGACATTCAGCCGTAGATTAATATTCCCAAAAAGTGACGCAACGTGAGAAACCATTCGCGATAGACCTCCTTTAGTGCGGCTAATTAGCATAAGGTCGTCAGCATAATCGATGTATGATACATCAGTCATCCCGACGGAGTAAAAAGTAAGCGTGGTAACTACGAATCTCTGTGCTGTGGTTGGCCAGATTAGCCCCTGGCACGATATTTTGCTGAAAATAGAAAAATGTGTTCCAGCCTTGACGCCAAAAAGGCAAAATTAGTGACGTCATACGTAGTAACTACGGTAAGTAGGGTGGAACACTCTCAAGGACCCAAATTTCAGCTGCTTAAGCTGTGAGCCTCAACTTAGCCTTACTTTAGGTGAGAAAAAAAGTAAGGGTTGAAAAAATCTCACTATTTCATTCTCAGATCATAAAAATTTATTTGTCCATTAGAATAAGCTTATCAATCAATCAATCACATTTATTTCCAAATAACTTAAAGCTAGAAGAAGAATAAAATATTAGCGAAAAACACAAAAACGAAAAAAAATTAACTAATAGGCTACACTTACAAGATATGACCAGAAATAAATGACAGGATGAAACTAGCCTATGTAAAAATCAGACAGAAGAGTTAAGCAGGATACGGAGAAAACTGATTCGGTTCCTCGAAATGGTTCTTCTCGGACCGACGCATGGACAACAGGAGGGGAGGGGGGAATAGACGGCCCATCTGGGGACAGCACATTATCTTTGCTCCATAATTCTTTTAAAGAATATTTCTGCAGTCAGTTAATTACATGATATCAAATGCTGGTAAGTGCATCTTTTGACCTTACCTGGTATTTTTTTTTATCTAGACATCTAGAGTACAGATCCAAATGATAAGTGAACAAGACCAAAGGTTTCGATGGGATCCCAAAAATGAAATATCTGATCCAGACAACTGGGTCTTGTCTTCGCCAGACTCCTTGAACATTTTTACTATTAAAATTCAGAAACAGATTAAGGCCAAATAGCTAATCATCTGAGAAAACCAAGTTCAGATATGGATTCAACATGTGTGTTTACCCCTTTAAGTCATATCTGTTTTGACGAAAACTTCCTGTCACTTCTGCCAATTTCCCGGTTTCGGCCGAACTCCGGAACTACTTGTCCGGCGAAAAATGAAAGCTAAAATACGAACTCAGGGTATGTTATTTCCCCAATAATGAACATCTAATCAACTTCAAATAATTTACTCCAGCCGGATTCCAGTCCAACTATATGTCCGTGTAAAAAATGATTGTCACACACGGACTCAGCATCTTTTCTTACCCCTAAATCGGATATCTAATCAACTAAAAATATATTTTAACTTTTAACAATTTTTCCGTTTTGGTCGGATTCCGGACGAACTACATGTCCGGGTAGAAAATTTTTCACATAAGTGTTCAACATGTCTTCTTGCCCTTACTTTAACAAACTTTCCGGTTTGGGCCAGATTCCGGGTGAACTACTTGTCCATCGAGAAAATTGTTTTCACCATCGTTTTCTGCATGTTTTCCGTCCCCTAAATCGAACATCTAATCAACTTCAAATAAAACTTTTACTTTTAACAAACTTTCCGGTTTGGGCTGGTTTGAGTACGATGACAAAATGGTTTTCACCACCGTGTTCAGCATGGCTTCTTACCCCATAATGACTATCACATTAGCTGTTTCAAAATATTTTGTTTGCCCCTTAATTTGAAACCCCTCCCCACCCCTAAATGTAGGGCTACAAAGCCCATCTACGAACCTGACCTGTCCAATGATCCAACCAATTCTCACACCAAGTTTCATCAAAATATCTCATTCTCTTAGAGATTTATCGTGCTTACAGACGGAAGGACGGACAGACGGACAAATTTTGCGATGTCATAGGTATCCTTCCACTTACGTGTTGGGATCCCAAAAAGACGCTTGCTTAAGCTGCAGCTAAAATAGCGAGGCTTGCATTAGGTGAGAAAAAAAAAGAAAGGTATAAAACAACCTCATTATCTCATTCCCAGCTCATAAGAATTTATTTGACACCAGAGTAAGCTAAACCATTGTACATGATATCAAACGCTGATAAGTGCATCCTTTGACCTTACCTGGTATTTTTTGGGATCCCAAAACGTAAGTGGAGGGATACCTATGAGATCGCAAAAGTTGTCCGTCTGTCCGCACTATAACTCTCGAAGGGAATGAGATATTTTAATGAAACTTGGTGTGAGGATTCTTTGGGTCAAGAGTAAGGTAAAGTTCGTAGAAGGGCTCTGTAGCCCTATATTTAGGGGTGGAGGAGGGGGTTTCAAATTAAGGAGAACAAATATTTTTTTTAAAGCTACTGAGATAGTTGATTTAGGGGTAAGGAGACATACGAATGCGAACATGAAAGTTATTTTCTTTCGGTATAAGTAGTTCAGCTGGAATCCGGCGAAAACCGGACAAAATTTGTCAACCAGTTTTCGGCTATAGCAGTCCCTACCCCTTTATTCTCAAACTAGTATAGCTCTGCGCGTGGATGCCGGCATTCATTTGTTTATTCTGTGACGTCGGAGAGATCTAGTGTAATCGAAGGTCGAAGGGGTTGATATATAATGTTCAAACGAGGAAATATCAAGCGAGAATATTGTTCAGTGAGGAGATGGGTCCTTTAGTCCTATCTTTAGACGCAAAGGCTGGGGTTGGAATTTACGGTCATAGAGGGGCTAAGGAGGTCCGCCGAATACATGTGTGAACTCAGAATTCTTGCTGGACAAATGGTTTATCACGAATTAGGCTGAAACTGGAAATTTGGTTGAAGCTCCAAGTTGTTTCTTAAATCGATTAGACATTTGGTATCGCGGGAAGGAGACATGCTGAATCCATTTTTTTACTTTATTTTAATAGTAAAAATCTTCAAGGAATCTGACGAAGACTGAATGGTGAAGACATGACCCAATTGTTTGAATCAAATGTTAAATCTGTGGGATCCCATCGAAACCTTTGGTCTTGTTTATCTAGACATCTAAAGTTTAGAACCACTGGCTATTACTTTATTTTGCCTGAGAATAATGAGAAAGATACATGATAAGCCTTGATGTGACAAAGATGCTTGCTTAAGCTGCAGCTAAAACTGTGAGGCTTAGCTTTGGTGAGCAAAAAGGAAGGACTGAAACAACCTCACTATCTCATTCTCAGCTCAGAAGAATTTATTTGTCCATCAGACAAAATTCCCCACTGGCAGTAGCACATATTTGCCGATTTTCAGTAATGAAAGATGAATAGCTGTATCTAAAACAGCTTGAAAAAATATTTAAAATACAAAGCGACAGTCAGGACAAATATCTATTTAAGGCCAACAGTAAGATGTCATGACTAACTTATATTATCATTAGCCTAATAATACATGTAAATTCAGGTATACAAAAAAATGACTGAACTTGCATATACAAATTTGTTGATACCAGGGACTGCATACCCATCGCCAGCTACACCAGTAAATTTCCCGTTTTTAGCACTTCGGCATCATATTCACACTTTCTCCTCCATTTGCAGCTATTACCAATTCAAACAAGACCAAAGGTATCGATGGGACCCCGAAAATCTACTATTTACTGGACTTCCTGATCCAGAAAATCCAATCTTGTAGATTTCCCAGTCTCCGCCAGACCCCTTTAACATTTTCTTATTTATCCACAACCCACCACTTGAATATGTACAAAAAACAAGTTAGCTCCCCCCGGATCTGGAATCTTGTACTGAATAGTCCGATGAAAGAGCTGGAAAAACAAACCGACTATTCACAAGCATTCGCAGATGACGGAGTGTCGCTCCTCAGAGGTCGAAATCTGTCCACGCTATTCGAGCTTGGCCAGGCAATTCTCAACTTAGTAGAACAATGGAGCCTCAGACAAAAACTATGACTGAGTCGGAGTAAGACAGAAGCTGTTGTCTTTACAAAGAAACGAAATTGGGTTAACCCGTTTCCGCTGAAGATCTACGATAAAGAAATAAAAATGACCAGCCAAGTCAGACATTTGGGGATCACCCTCAACAGTAAACTACGTTGGAAAACACACTGCATTCAAAGAGCATGCAGAGCAACAATCATGCTCCTGCAATGCCAGAGGGTGGTGGGTAAGACCTGGGGGTGGGCAAGACACTGCTATTATCCGGCCCATGATTCCTATGCTTGCATAATATGGGTGGGAAGCACAAATATTGATTCGCATATGATGCCCCTAGTTAGGGTACACAGATTAGCATGCTTGATGATTAGTGGAGGTTTCTCAAGGACCGCCACAGCAACACTAGAAATGCTGCTCGGAATAACTCCCCTTGAGATTTGGTTCAAAGGGGAAGCACTAAGGACGAGATTCCAACTTGAGATCCATGCACAAGGTGCCAGAGAAATCAGATCAGTAAGAGAAGACATTTGGATATTTGCCATAAATGGATCAATGAGCTCTTAGTGCTGAATATGCCCAAAGATCAAACTATTTATTACTACAATGAAAAGTGGAAAGAGCTTTGTTTGGCTTTGAGATAAGGTCCGAGACTTTACGATTTCTGGAAAGTTTAACTAATCCAGAAGTGATCCGATGCTACACTGACGGAAACTGAGTCTCCAATATGTACCAAATGCGGAGTAGATGAAGAGACAAATACTCACTTTGTTCAGAGTGCCCAGCATGGACGAGGCAACGTCTGGAAGCGTTTAACTCTCTGAATATTGATTTCAACGAGGCAGTGAGAAAAGACAGATTAAAGGAACTCTCCAGGTAACTTCCGTTGACAGGGTAGCTAGACAGGTTACAAGGTAAGAATGCGAAACAAAGCGATAGAATGAGTTATGTTTTTGATCGATTCTTTTGACAGAGTGATGTTCTCATAAACTGTATTATAGAGTGATGTTTCACCATCAATTGTGAATTGGGGGATTGAGACAATGGGCCATTTGTGGCCTGAGTTTCGGCTGGAGTGTCTGGCTTAACCCACAGAATAAATAAATAAAAATAATAAACTGATGGCATACACTTAAGGTCTATCTCTAGAATGTCCGAAAGTTACAAGAGCATGTCTCCTCACCCTATATCAACTGTGTATCATTGGGCTTTGAAATTCCCGCCGGATTCCCGCCAAACTACTGTCCAGCAAAAAAAAAACATATTCGGATCCAGCACGTCCTCTTACTCCGGAATCGGACATCCAATGAACTTCAGATTCAACTTTTACATTTTCCGAATTTTTCGTTTTTTACTGAATTCTGAATGAACTACTTGTACAAGCAACAAAATGATTTTCATATTCTGATTCAGCATGTTTCCTTGCCCCTAAATCAACAATCGCCCCTTGACTAGAAACCCTCCCCCACCCCTAAATACACAGCTTTGGGGTCCATCGACGAAATCGACCTGTCCCTTGACCCAAAGAATCCTCACACCAAGTTTTTATCAAAATATTTTGTTCCCTTCGAGGGTTATTGTGCTCACAGATGGACAAACAGACAGGCAACTTTTATGAAATCATAGGCATCCCTCCGCTAATATTTTGGTCTGGGATCCCAAAACTACACTCAGTTTCCGTAACAATCACAAGGCAAAATGGCAACCCCCCATGCACTGGGCTACCATCACAGTAGGAAATCATGACTGTAGAATTTTCTAAACATCAAAATTAACATGTGATCAACAATTTTTTAAGCACGTTTTAGTGTGCATTTGACATGTTCCCAAAAGCAATAATTGTTTTCTAATTAAGATCTTGGATACTTAGCAGCAAGCCAGATACCTAATATTCAGCTCAAACTAAAGCTAAAGTTACAGTAATCATATCCAAAGAACCTGCAATGACCAAAGCAGCTCAGAATTTGAAATTCATTTATTTAGTAGCACAGAATAAGCTAAGCCAAAGCACACCATATTGCACCATATCAAATACTAACAGGTGAATCTTTACCTGGTATTCTTTATCTAGCAGCCGTCAGCTATTAGTTTATTTTCACAGTTTCTAACTGGAGGTAGGTCAGGTAGGCTTTCAAAAACACAGCACACGTTTATGCCGTTTTTTGAAATTTCGCAGTTGGCAAAAAGATGAATGTAGAGCTTTTTATGTCTCCAGAACAGAGAGACCACAGCTTCTCGATCTGTTCTACTCTGGTTCTACCGTTCTACTCAGGTTCTACTACGCGATTAATCACTATACACTGACCATAAAGTTACTTCTCTAGCTTGAACTGTTGTGCTAGTCCTCTGTTCATCTAAGAGCAGTAGAAATGCTTTTTTCGGGATTTATAAAAATGTTTTAGACTGGTTTTAGATTTATTAAAATGTTTTTAGAAATTTGGGCTATCTCCGGTTCCGGTCCAGCATCCAGTCTCTAAAGCATTTTATAGCTCTATGTCTGTGTCGCTTTCCTTTAGAAAAGAAAAGAAGACAGTGCACCAAAAGTGAAAAGTAGTATTTAATAATCATAAATTATTACAATGCCTGCTCCTAAAAGAAAAGCGCAAGTATACACAGACTCTGAATCCGACAAAGAAGAAGGATCGGCATCTGATTCAGATCTTGACTCTGGACTTCTCTCTTTAGCCAAAAAGAAGAAAAAGGAGCAAGATGAGAGAAATACATCATCATCTTCAGAATCGGAAGATGAGGAGAGCGATGACAGTGCAGCAAAAGAGAAGGCCAGCAAAGCTAAGAGAGTGAGAGTTGCATCCGAGAGTGCTGACCAGGAAGAGGGTGAAGTCTCTGACTCTGAAGGGAGTAAAAAATCTGCAAGTGTAAGTTCTTCGTTCACTCTTTAGTTTCGTTTTCAGCAATTAGTGTGTTGAATTCAGGTCTTAGACAATCTTTTAGCCATTTCAGTGCAGTCTAGTACCCTAGCCCCATTTCAGGCATGGTGCTCAAACGTCTAGCACCATGCCTGGGCATTGCCTGGGTGCTAGACGTTCAAGCACTGTACCTTGGATTTCATGTATGGTGCATAGATTTCAGTGTACAGTGCATACAGAAAAAACAGAGTTTCTGACATCACAACTGAGCACCAGCTCGGACAGGGCTGAAATTACTACTATGGATTAGAGAAATTAAAGACAATCCTTTACATATTTTTCACAGGGCTCTAATAATGATGTAGATGAAAAACCTAACAGCACCCTGTCTATTTTCCATGTATTTTCCCTATCTATTCCCCAAGAGCCAATATTCTGGTTGGCTGCTAGGTAGAAAAAGCTGAGGCACAGGACACTTTGCATGCAAAACCCTTGACTATGTAGAAAAGGAAATGAGGTTTTTCACATCTGTCATCAGCCGAGCCCTTTTCTTTTTGCTGTGAAAAATATATTAAGGATTGTCTTTGATTTCTCTAATTCATGGTAGTAATTTCAGCCCTGTCCGAGCTGGTGCTCAGTTGTCATGACAGAAACTGTGTTTTTAATGTATGCACTGTATACTGAAATCCATGCACCATACATGAAATCCAAGGTACAGTGCTTGAACGTCTAGCACCCAGGCATGGTGCTAGACGTTTGAGCACCGTGCCTGAAAAGGGCACGGTGTACTAGACTAGTGTACTAGACTGTTTCAGTGCCTGTGTTATGTATGCGAGATCACAGAAAAGGATTCAGATCCCTTTGTATGAAAATACAAATAATACAATGTTATCCTATTACTGTAAACTGATTCAAAGACAGCAGACTCCAAACACCGTCCCTGACGTGCGGCAGACTGTCTAGGACCCTTGCCAGGAAGGGCCGAAATATCTCTGCTTAAGGCTAAGCATATGGATCTGAAGTTTCCGTTTTATCAATGGTACAGGGGTACTTGACTTTATTTTTACACTCAAAAATGTTTAAACGAAATGTACATGCTGCTCTGACAGTTAAGAGGCAAAATATGACTTTTTCGAAGTCATGTGTTCAAAAATATTCAATTTCTGTGCCTTCTATTTGTTTTGAAGCTGCTTCGGAAAGGGATTTTCTGGCTATTGACTTTAATATCTCTATCTTTTTCATCATTTTGTAAGGCAATCGAGGTAAGGTTAGAATGAAGGGATCTTGTTTGAAAAAAAAAAATGTTTAACTAGAAAAGCAGTATGTATTTATCCAAGATGTAAACCATTCAATTAGCTTCAATCTAGTATGTTTTTTATATTTGTTGGTTCATTTTTAAACCAGATAGATTATTCTCAAGAAAGACTTCTCTGGAAATTTGAAATCTTGTCTGAGGTTGAATACCCATCCTGTATAAATATTTGAAAGATAGCTCTACTCTGCTTTTTTTCCAGTATTTTTCCATGTGGCTTATTTTGACAAAAAGGCAGTAACACTACTTCAGGGTTACTTAGAAACTGGGTATTATTATTATTGTTGTGGGGTAGGCCAAAAAGTCTGGCCGAAACTGTTGTCTCAATCCCCTCAATTGATGGTAAAATATCACTGTAAAAATACATTTGATGAAAAACATAACTCTTTAAACCCAATTGATGAAAGACCACTCATTCTAGCACTTCATATCACATTCTTACCTTAGAACCTGCCTTACCTTCCTGTCAACTGAATTTTCTCTGGTGAATTTTCTTTTTCTGAATTTTTGCGAATTATTGAAAATTTTCTGAATTTTCTCCAACTGAATTGGGCTTTTCTCACTACCTCATGGAAATCGACACTCGGGAATGGAATGCTTCCAGTCATTGCCTTGGGGTTGACATCCAGCTTGGACATTGGCGGTTCTGAGTTCTTGAGGGTTAGAAACGGAAGGAATTGCACTCTCAATCGCATGTTGCGAGCTTGCCAGATTGGCATAAAGAAATTTCTAGTCGTTTGGATACAGAGATTTCTTATCATGTTTTTAACCCAATTTTTTACACAATCTGTTGTGTACCAATGTCTCTCGATTCAAGTAAAAATCAGGCTGGTTTTGCTCTTGGTATACATTTTTAAGAATTTGTTAGTTTCATGCAAAGATTCTCTGTATTTTAATAGAAAGAATTTTCCTCCAGTGCGACGTTTAAAAATAAATCGTTCTTGTGATCAATGAGAGAAGATGTAATGACTGGCCTGATTATTGAAACACGTCATTTGATTCTTATTCTGTTTTTTAACTGTAAATTCAAAACAAGTCTGCCCTGTTTTAATTTTTTTCTTTTCTGGATGATCAGTCATAAATACCAAACTCCTGGGATCACTAAAACTCCGGACCCCCCCCCCCCCCCAACTCCCCCATAGTGCCCGAATCCCGACCGGTTATGTCAAGGATGTATCTAGGACTTGTGCTTGTTCTTCCCACCAAGTTTCATCCCAATCACTCCACTCAAGGAATTTTCCAAGATTTGTGGTTCCCCCCACCAACTGTCCCCAAAGTCACCGGATCCGGTCCGGATTTGAACTGGATCTCTGAGACACAAGTTCTTTCCAAATATCAGATTTCGTTAAGATTCGATCACCTGTTCGAAAGTTATAAATGCCTAAATTTTTTGGATCCCACACCCTGATGGTCGGATTGGGGAAGTGACTGTTTCCAAGCTAATCTGGCCGGGTCTCTGATGCATTCCAAGTTCCATTGTCCTAGCTTATGTGGGAGTGCCCAAACTAGCAAAACCCGGACGGACCGACAGAAATTGTGATCGCTACATGTAATGTCCTTTGGCCATATTCATTACCCGACTCAGGCTGGTTTAGATATATCAGGTGCACCTGGCCTACTGCAAATGATTAAAAATGGTCATTTATTTTTTTATTGCACACAAAACTCAAATATCTGTAGGGTCCGGGTCCGAATTGGCATACCCTGAGTCCTGGCTGTCTATTTGGTATACCTCTTTTTTGGGATAGTCTATCCAAATGTTAGGCATTAAGATTAGACATGTCCTTAATTCTCACAGCTTTTGGCGAAGACACAGATGTTGAATTCTCTGAAGACACAATTTTTTAATTTCGAAGGGTTTTTCAAAAATTTTATTGGGAAGATGCAGAGCTTTCGAGTGTCCATGTTTCTAGTGTTTATATGTTTGATGTAAACTGTAACTTATACATGTTGAGAATCTGTGTCATCAAGTCCCTCAAAAAATAGAAAAAAAAAAAACTGGATTGAAAATACCTACTGCATGGTCTGCATGCGGTACGTTTGGTGACCTATGTCACAGTAGATGTGTTGTAGTTAGGGTCAAATGTTTGACCTAGCCTATTAATCTTTACAGAAAAGGATCTGTCATGTCTTTAATTATTTTTGAAGGAATCAATAATTTTTTCCTTTTAGAACTCTGATGATAGCGACGTAGATGAAGAGTTCAATGACGGGTATGACGAGAACCTTATGGGAGATGAAGCGGACCAGGAAAGGTTGGCCCAGATGACAGAAAAGGAGAGAGAACAAGAACTTTTCAACAGGTACAGTAGAGTAGAGTTTTATTCATAGTAGACTAGAGTTTTATCAAGAACAAATAAGAGCAAGAACGATGGTCTCTCATCCATCCACCTATCAAGAATGTTCCGACAAAAATGAGCGGAGGTGGAGCCAATACTGAGCCTTCTTGGTCGCCCGTGTAAACTCGTTGGTCTCCGCCGTTGCACACTTGAATCATTTGCGAAAAAACAACGGAGCCACTAGCGAGGCGGATGTTCTGGCCTGTTCTCACGGGAAGGAAACAGCATTGATTTTGTTTGACTAGATGCTGTGCGTCTGATTACTAATGCGAAAAATAAAAGCGAACTTGACGACGGTTGTTTATAATCGCTTTTGTTATAACATGAGCATCAAAATGGCCATTGAAATCCATTTTGACATGCCTTTTATGTTTCTGGTGAGAACCATATAATGAAAAACCGGGATTTGGAGCACACTCACTCGGGTCATGACCCATTGAGTTTCAACATCTGCAGTTTTAGCTTTGTCAGATGAGTGTAAACTAAGGCTAATGTAATCAAGGCTTGTGAGGATTACTGAAATGACCGAAAAGGTAGAATAGCATGGAATAGTCAAAATAGTACCAGTAGGCGAGTGTATATTTTGTGTTTTTTCTTCTTTTTTTCCTAGAAAAACAATTGTATACGTTTCAATGTAGTGAGTTCATTTTCGATTATGTAGTGAATTGAAAGACGAAATTCACCTCAACCTGGTACATCCCAGACTGAAGTGCACGTTTATCTTTTAGTTCACTAACTACAAATAATTCCATGTCAACGGCGTATTTTCTCATGAAATAAAGTCTTCGGTTTTCGCACTGAGGGCCTGCCATCTGGTTTCTAGTTTGTCTAGGACCCATATTTGAGTCCTTGTTTTTTAAATTTAATTCAAAATGGTTTCTGGTTGGTTTGTCAAAGTAGAAACCTATTGTATAATTTTCCATCTGCGTAATATTTGTTCGTTTCCACTCAGCCTACTAAACCTGAAACACGACTTTTTGAAAGAATCTGCTTGTTTTCATCTGATATTCTCAGATGAGAGCAAATATCTGGAATCTGGAATGAAATTTGTTCTGGATGTTGACAGCACTTAGTTGAATTGACCCCGAAAAGATACAGTTTACGTTACATAAATAGTTTGTCGTACTTTAACTAAATTACCAGAGGGTTTGACACATTCAGCTTCACGTCAAACGTAATTTAACTGGAATGTATATATAAAATAAATTAAAACATACTTAAAAGGGTCAAAAACTGAAACTAAAAAGTCCAACAGTAACAGTGACTATTTTTACTGGATGTTGTACAGCTCAACAAAACTGTAATTATTTCATTCGCGGAAAAGAAGAGAACCAACATACGATCGCTACACGGCACTTGGCCGAACGACAAGTGCCATAAAAACTGTAGCAGGCATGGAGGACCCGCTCTGCAGCGCGTCACACGTTACGTCACAATGGTAGACAACCAATCAGCCGTAAAGGACGACTCAGACGGCGTTCGTAAGGAAATTCCTTCTCTGTGGCTCTACTGCGATATAGCTGCATCGGACATTACACCGAGAATATGATCCACATGATCGTATTACAGAGATAGGGAGACGGAGGTTCTTGTGATTATTTATTTTTGCTATAGAGAGATTGCAGCCTACCCGACAGAAACGGAAAAGGGTAGAAAAGGAGTAATTTAACATTGTGAGGTATAGGAATTTGAGACTGAATTATCCTTTCTTAATTGCATAATTTCAGCTTTGTAGTAAAGTCATTCATTAGAAATGGAAGCTTCCTGTAGAAAACAATTTGCTTCCAATCGGTCGGAAACGCGTCATAACTGACCAATATCACGCGAGACTCCTTCTCTGTTTACAAACTTTGAAGCCAGTTCAAACTTTCATTATCAAGAAAAGTCTTTTGCAAAAGTTTTGTTATACTAACAAGAAGAAGCCAGCTTAACGTTTCCAGCAACTCAGTGGCTCAGAATGGTTACCAAAGGCCGATAATTTAGTCTCAAAGTCGAAAGTCCTATACCTCCTAATGTTTAACTTGTTCGTAATGCTCCCGTCATGATGATGTAGCATCAATATCCGTTTGACAACGTCCATGACCATTGATGTCCATTGACAACGTTTTCTTTTATGATGTGTTGACGAGAAATACAAATTCGGCATGATTGCTGTGAAAGTAATTTTCAGATTAATTCTACTCTACACTCTGCTCGTTGGGTAGGGTGCAATCGCAATGTAGTTACCGTTTCAATAAGGTTGGAACGGTCTGCGTAGTAAATGTTTACGAGGCTGGAACGGAAATATTAACTAACAGTTACTATCGTCAGAAGGTGGAACACGGTCTGTATGGTCCACTTCCTCTGTTCGGAGTCTTTGTTCTACTTCGTGGTGAGCAGCAACCAACAACAGTTGTACTTTGCTACTGCTTCCAGTTTAATTAATCTTAATTCCAGTTTCATTATTAATTAGATCATGGTCTTCATATCTGGACGGTGGTCTTAATATTCGGATTGTATACAGCGGTCTTCACATGGGAATTATGGATGATGGTGGGGCTGGTGATGGTTGCTGATCACAGAGAAAGTAATAATGAAATAATGTATTTGTTCCTATTTTTGTGTGTGTGAATAATTTTAGTTGGTCATTCTTGTTACAGTGTGTATTTATCTATTTGTACTCTCCGTTTTTCTGTTGCGATGTGGGGGCAGTAATCAGTGTTGTGTTTTTCAGAAATGAACGTCGAGAGTCTATGCGAACTCGGTTCGAGATTGAAAAGAAGCTGCGACTTGCAAAAAAGCAAAAGAAAACAGAGGATAGTAGCAAGCCGGTAATCCCGAAAGATGCCAAGGAGAGGGCCCAAGACAGAAAGAAAACTGTGGAAGAAAATAAGACAAAAAATAACAAATTCCAGGTAAGACCGGGATTATATGAAACCATAAATGCTATCAGGAACAAATAAGCACCAGAAACTCCCTCTCCCAATCTCTGTAAATATGACCATGTGTAGTCAAAGATAGCCCCATGCTCTGCCCGATGCAAACGAGGAGGGTAGGAGCTACGCGGAACATCACAATTCGTTACCTCTACAAACAGCTATATCGCAGTAAAGCCCTAGAGAAGAAATTTCCAAAGTAAAAGCCGATTGGTTGTTTATCATTGTGTCGTCACATGTGACATGTTGCAGAGCGGGTCAGCGCGCCTCCTGCACCTTTCCTCTGATATGCGCAGCGGCGAAGAGGGAAGTAGACGGGCATCAACTCAAAGCTCGAGCAAGTATCTCAGCTCAGTTTGTCGGGGTATCCAAAGTCGCTGCATGGGACCAAGGGCGGAGGTTCTGTTGGATTATTTGTTCTTGATGCGGTGTAATACAGCCCTCTTCAGCTTCAACAGGTCACATTGGCAGTATTGACGAAGAAAATGACATTGCCTTTTGTCTTGTTTGATGATCAAAACTACGTATATTGGCATTCTCCCTTGTTCACCTCCACTGGTATATGCAAGAAAAGAGGATAACGGGTGCTTAGACGGTTAACAGATATGTGCCTGGAGACTACCAGAGAATTTCAAGGGAAAGCAAAAGCAGATGAAGCAGTTGCATTTTTTCATACACCACGGTAACGTGAGTGGATTTAGCTAGTCAGTATTTGTAACAAACCCCCATTTCCTTTTGTGTCATTAGCAGAAATGTTGAGTAAGTTATAACCCAAGAACTGTCTATAGAGTTGGAGCATTTTTGGATGGTACAGCAAACAAAATTAAAGCATAACGAGTTTGTTTGAGAAGTGGGGATGTGAACTAAAAAGTTCGTCCATGTGCCTGTATGCACTTTGTAATTATTGTATTAATAACATAAATAATATTAATACTAGACTATTCTAGCTATTATAGCTTAAATATTATTTATTTATTATAGCTTTTATTATAGCGTCATCAATACATATTATTCGAACTCTCGAGTTAAGATAGCATTGGTAATGCTCGGACGAGAGGCAGTTTGCAACAAAGTCCATCGTCAGACCGTGCGACCTATCAGACATCGTAGTCAGGTTGAGGGCAACAGGACCTTATTCGCAAGTTGAATGCTCCTGTTCAAGGCAAAGCTTTACGGCTCGCTTTTGGATATCGTAGGGTCGATCCATTTGGGTTTTAGTATAGGCAGGATGCCAAACTGGACAGCAATATTCACCTATGGGTGGAACATACGTACAATATAGGGATCTGATTGTAATGTGCATGGTCAAATGGCTTTAATAAACACTTATGCATTTGTCTATCGTAGTTAAAATGTTTTCTGAATTGCAGGCCATCAGCGCACTCATAGCTCGGCGAGAAGAACGTAAAGAACGAGCTGAAGAAAAAGAGAAGCAAAAACGCGAAAAGGAACAAAAAAGGGCGGAGCGAAAGTCGCGAGAAGAAGCTGAGCGTCAACGCGAATCATCGCCGGAGTCGTCCAGTAGGAAAGAGAAACTAAAAGCCTCTGACGTCTATTCTGACGACAGCGGCTCAGAATCGGACAGTTCCGTAGACGAAGCTCCGAAGAAAGCTCCCAGCATCAAGAGCTCAAGTAGTGGCAGCTCTAGTAGCGATTCCGAAGATGACACGCGCTCCCGACCTAAAGTCCAGGCCGTTGTCACTAAAGAGCAAGTCGGCAAAATCCGGCTTTCGCGGTTCCGGCTTGAAAAGTGGGTACACGCCCCTTTTTTCCGAGACGTCGCTAGAGGCTGCTTCGTACGCATTGGTATCGGACAGCACGGGGGCAAGTCGGTGTACAGAGTAGCAGAGATCACAGACGTTTGCGAAACGGCAAAGGTGTACCAGGTTGGTGGATCGCGGACAAATAAAGGGCTGAGATTGAGGCACGCCGCGCAGGACAGGGTCTTCAGACTCGAGTTTGTGTCAAATCAGGACTTCACTGATACGGAGTTCGAGAAATGGAAAACAACTTGTGCTGCTCAGGGCGTCTCTCTGCCATCGGTTGAGGAGGTTGAAAAGAAGTTCAGAGATATCGAGAAAGCAAAAACATTCATTTTCCAGGTTAGTTTCTCTTTTTCTTGACCTTGCCCCGGATTTGCCGTTCCCGCAATGTCTCGACGGAACTTCGTAGTTTCTGGTATCGTAAGTGCCCCATTGAACTTTATTCTGACTTTCGTGTTCTCCCTAGCCTCGTTGTAGAATTGGAAGCGTCAACAATTCCTGCCCTGCACCTTTTGCACCTGTGAAAATAGAAAATAGAAAAGAGACAGGCAGATTTGGAAATGCAGTTCACAAGTTCACTGTCCGAAAATTCACAACACATAACACAAGGATGCACGGTCCCAGTAGACTACACTTCGGATATTGACCTGATGTGGTTTTGAAAATGTTATGCACTTCGGCCCCTTTCGATGCAGAGATGGGTGAATCCGAATCTGGGTTCGGATTCGAATCCAGGATTCGTCCTTTTGGCCGGATTCGAACCTTCTGCTAGTCCGGCTGGATTCGGACTCGGATTCCAAACCCTCAACCTTACGTATCCACTCAAATTTCTAGTCTACATCCTTCCAGTTTCCGTTTCCCAATTATTTACATGGTGACCTTAGGCAAGCCACCTTTTTGATCTCCGCCACCAGCCATCCTCAGTAATTTATCACGTTATCCGATTACCTTGGATAGCTTTTTCTCACCTTTCATTTTGCATAGAATTGGCTGTGATGTCCAATGCCTATTGCTAGCTTATCTTACGTACGTCCGTCCAGTACTGGAATATGCAAGCCCGCTCTGAGGACCTGCAGTGCAAAATGGCTACGTTTTATTAGAGCTATATTTCGACCATTTTTGGCAAGGCTCCTCTTCAGGCTCAAGCCGCTGAAGCTGGAACCATGGAAAATCTTCATTTTCTTAGGGGGTCATTCTGACCCCCGGGAGCATAAGTGGAAGCCTGATCCGCTTGGAAAAGAGCCAGAGATGGCAAACTCGGTTGAGACTTAAGGGCAGATAAAAATGATATTTGTACAAAAATATAATATAGTTGCGACAGGTCCTTTAAATAAATTGTTTGAAAGTTTCATTAGTTTTCCAATTTTTGTCCTCGGGTATACTGTTTTAATTAAATAAAATGAAATATATTAGTTTTTTAGTTAAGAAGAGGAGCACACGCAAGTGCCATTTAGGGATCATAATGTCTGTCTGTCTACATTTTGTTAGTTTGGGCACTTCCACATAAGCTAGGACGATGAAACTTTGCAGGAATATCAGGGACCCGACCAGATTAACTTGGAAATAATCACTTCTCCGATTCGCCCAGCGTAGGAAGAGTGGAGGGATGGGAATCCGGAAATTAGTAACATGAATAATTTTGGAAAGCATAATCGGACGTGCATGAAACTTGACAAGTGTTAAGAACAAGTGCCGCAGATGTTCAGTTTCAAACTCGGACCGGATCAGATAACTGGGGGGGGGGGGGCTGGAAGGGGCCACTTGAAATATTGTGAAAGGCTTAAATTTGAGGGATCGGGATGGAACTTGGTTGGATGTTCAGTGGTCAGTTTCAAATCTGGACTGGATTCGATAACTGGAGGGTGGCACCGGGATTATCGTGAAACGCTTAGAGCCGATTGGGGGACAATAAGCAAACCCTCAATACATTATTGACAGAGCAGGACCGGACCGGGGCTTTGTGGGTGGAGCTGGAGGGGATTTCCCGGAATGCCGATGGTCACGACTTACGGTACATCCAGGCTGTTTATGACGATGAAACGGTAGTCGTATCAGAGACCGGACCATATTGACTTGGAAATAGTCACCTCCCTGATTCGATCATCGTGGGGATGGCTGGATGGGGAATCGGGAATCTAGTGGCATGAAGAACTTTCGAATGGGTTATCGGATGTGAATTGAACTTGACAAGTGGCAGAGCTTATGTCTCAGATTTTCCATTTCAATTCTCGACCAGTTCCGATGATGATGTGGGAGCTCGAAGGGGGGCCATTGGAAATCTCGTCAAATCCATTCCAACTACTTCGTGGTCAGATCAGGTTGGGACACAGAGTTATAACAGCTCGAGGATTTGCGCCTACCATCGATTGAGTCATACGCGGATCAGAAGCAGTGTAACCAGAGTAAAACTTTCACTCTGAAACGGTTGTCAACGAGTGGAACAACCATTTCAGATTTACTAGATCAACCCCGTCTTCTGATAAAAGGAATATCGGCAGAGATAACCGACCGTGACAACACCAAACCTTGTCTGACAAACATGCTAACTATTCTTACAAGTGCTATATGAGTTTTCACCTCTTGTTGTTGTTGTGTGTCATTATCTATGGCCCTTTTTGTCAGTTTAAATCTGACATTTTCAATCTAGGAAGAGGATGTCGCAAAGATTATCGAAGAGAAATCCAGATTCCGTAAGAACATCGTCAACTACGCTGCCAGGAAAGCTCAGCTAATCAAGGAACGAGAGATCGCACTCGGGAAAGGAGACGAGGAAGCGGCAGAGAAGTTGACCGTGGCTTTACAGGTATGTATGTCGTGTGTAGCTAGGCAGGGGAAAAGAACACAGGGTCTCTACACTGCAGGATTATCAGAACAGAACACACAAGGATGCTTGGTTTCAACAGATAGTACTTAGGACGTTAGCTTTTGTTTTACAAACATTACGCATTAAAGCGTTATGCAAACAAGAACAAAGCCGAGAAAACATCTGTTAAGTTCAAGTTCTGTTTCTTGCAAACTCAGTACAACATAAAGAGCCAACTTGGCAGAGAGGGGGCTCGCGGCTCAATGGCAGACATTTACGTCTACTACGGGCTATAAATACATCAACACACAAGTTATAAATCAACCATAATCCATCCAGGTTCCATATTCAGACGACCAAACCGAGTTGGAGCCAACGAACTATAAATTAACCATAATCCATCCAGATTCCAGATTCAGACGACCAAACCGAGTTGGGATTTACCGCGATAAACTATAATTTTTCTTTAATTTTTGTATTTAATATTATTTAACTTTATTTTGTAAACTATTTACAGAAAGTTCAAGTGTAATTTCATTATGCTAATTATGCTATACCCTCAGTATTGTGAATCGCAATGAAGATCTTGATCTTTCGGAAATTATTAAAGGTCACCAGGTTTGACAAGGATCTCGCATGTTGTGGTCGTGATTAGATTTATTTCCAGAAAATAGGTCGGGTACATACAAATATTCTGGTAGGGAGTGAAATTTTTTCTTGAATAAAATGGAATGGAAAATCGAAGGATTCGAGGGGCAATATATTCAGTAATAGAGGAAGACTTTTCATTAGTGGTGACGTATTAGGGCAAGAATCAGGAGACGGTACAAAAGCATAAGACTTCTTAGGGCTGTATTCTGCTGCATTACTAATGGTAATATATTCGATCAAAACGTATTTAAATACAAAGAGGACAGTAGGCCTAATTTAAGTAAGAATGGAGCAATGAAAATAATACACCTTGGGGCATCAGGGAGATAATATTGAAGAAGTCTGATCATTCCGACGTTCCGTGCGACCTTAACCAACAGGTAAATTATGTGCTCCTTCCAACTCAAATTCGAGTCAACTACTACCCCTAAATACCGAAGATGGTGGACTCGACTGATTGTTGTGTCATACTTTTCAATCTATGACTTCAGTTGGTCATCATGATATCAGAAAACTCAGCAGATACTTTTTGGGTCTTTATCGGCTATTCCTGGAAAGCATGCTATGCATAACGTTAATGAATAACGTTTGTAAAATCAAGAGATAACATCCCTTGTGTTATCTGTTGTGAAACTTCTTACAGTTGATTAGCCGCAGGGATTGTTTATAATAGTTGCTATGACGGTTATTACCGCCCTTTTCATTGCCGCGTACTATATTTTCCTTAATTCTCGTTAATATAACTTATAATGACCAACTATCCGATAAGCGTCAACTGCACTATCCTTTATTTTTCACTTTTAAATAATATTTAACACTTTCTGTCTACCCTTATTTTTCTTTAATTATATTCCCATCTTTACACCTTTAATGTTTTAAGGCGTATTCTCGCCGTTCCCCGAAGACTCCTCGGGAAGTCAAGGGGAACGGCGAGAATAGAGGGATTCCCTCCACGCGGACTCCGCGTATGGAAAACAGCGAGAACACGGGGAATGCTTACAAAATAGATTTTGTTCGAAACAAAAAAGTAGTTGATGGAATTAGTCCGGATCCACTTTATTTTTACTTTTGTTTATTCTGGTTGTTTTTAATTAGTTTTAGATTGCACAACACAATCAAAAATTGATTCCCCTCCAAATCTGAAAGAGACTCCTTTTTGATGATGGTAATGCTAATTGGAGTATTCCCCGTTCGTGGGGACTCACGAGAATATACGCCTGTAATTATTGCAATGTTAGTTGTGTGTGCATCGAGTCCAGTGAGAGTTATGACATTGTCCGTTAGCTATAGGTGCATCTTCCAGTGTTATTTAATCTCAGATAGAACCTCAGGCCAACTACTGTTGTAATATTCTCAGAAGCTTCATAACAGATAACAGGATTCGCGGTTTCAACACACAAGACTTGAGATGTTAGCTTATTTGAGGGTGCAAAACGGAGTATTTATAAAACGGAGTATTGCAAAAAGGGATCTTTGTCCTCCAAGTACGGATATTAGCTGTTATGTCTGTGAAAACGTTATGCATTAAATGTTATTTTATACATGTCATGGTTAACAGCATGGCACATGTTGAAAAGGTATTGCTAGGAAGAGCCCAAAAATACCGAAAAAGCATCCGCTCGTCATGATATCGGAAAAGTCTGCATATGCTTTTCGGCGTTTTTTTTACTCTTCCTGGCGATGTTTGTTAGCCTATGCATAACATTTAATGCATAAAGTTTTCAAAATCGCAACCGATTACATCCCAAGCTGTATGTTTAAACCGCGCATCCTTGTGTTATCTGTTATGAAACTTTTGACGGTGAAGAAGTCAATACTCTTGACGGATAAATATTTGTGCCGACGCGGCATGCCCAGCGAAGAGCCAGAAACGCCGGCAACAAACATTGTTGACGGGTTTACACAGTATTTTAATCAATTTTGAGGTTTCGTTCGGATGACGTTTGTTGTTCTTCCTCAGGTTCATTGGCGTATTTCTGACTTAGTCATATAGAGCAGCATTCGGAAGCTTGAGGGGTGAATGCTACTGTGGCTGAATGGTAGTTGGTTTTTGTCGCAGCAAGCGGATGAAAGGTTGAGTACATTGTCAGGAGTTTCGTAAAGCCGCTTTCACAGTGACGCGTTTAGCCGTTCAGACTGAGCTATGCAACCTCTGCGTCACCCTTGAGGCGATGCAATGCAGCGCTTACGCAGATAAATGAAACGCAACACAAGAATAAAACCAAGCTCTATTCTTGCATTGCCTACGCACCAGGTTTTTCGGTGAAAAATTGAAGTTTTTGAAGAAAAAGTTACTAGTCGATAAAGGAACGAAAATTCAGCAGATGAAACCGAGAAAGGAAAACGTAAATACGGATCGAACATGAAAGCTTATAGCGCAGGTGTGACAGATACGCTACGCAACTCAGGATAAACCCATATGCATCTCAACGACGCATTTTTGTGAAAGCGGGTTAATGGACAACACAAGGATGCGCACTTTCTGTGATTCTGCGAACGTTATGCATAACAAGCATTGCCAGGAAGAGCCGAAAAAACTCCCAAAAAGTATCAAACAAAAAAGTCAGCATTTGTTTTTTTCGGCGGTGTTTTGGCTCTTGTATGCATAACATTTTAATGCTAAAGTTTGAAAAATATAATAGCTATCATCCCAAGTCTTATCTGGTTAAACAGCTCATCTTTGTGTTATCTGTTATGAAACTTCTGACAGTCTAGCGTTCAAAGATGCTTACCCAATATTATTACAAAATGTTTTAAAGGTACTGGATCTAAAAAAAAACCGTCCCGATTACACACGAGTATAACAAGAAGGGAGGGAAAATATTACCCCCACCTATTCCAGGCCAGACTACCACGGTGTCAATCTGAAACCCAGTTCGTTTTGATTTTAAATTTTGTGCGAATGAACTGAATCACGATCTTTGAGCGTGTTCCACCCTCGTACCAATAGTAACTATTAGTTACTATTTCCGTACGATCCTCACGAAAAGTTACTACGCTGACCGTTCCAACCTTCTCGGAATAGTAACTAATAGTTACTATTTGCTTACCATGCTCGGGAGCGTGGTAAGCGTAGTAACCACGCATCTCTGTAACGTGATTGGTCGGATTCGCTCGTGGCATGATATCCCGCTGGAAAATAGAAAGATCGTTCCAGCCTTGACGGCAAAAAGCCAGAATTTGTGACGTCATGCGTAGTAATTACGGTAAGTAGGGTGGAACACGCTCTTTATCTACCATATACTAATTGCAACACACATAATTCGTAAATATAAATTATTCATATTTACGTATATAATTAGTTAAATGTCAAATAGGTTTGTACTGTTATTCTACCGGGTTTTTGGGATCCCAAAACGTAAGTGGAGGGATACCAATGACATCGCAAAAGTTGTCCGTCCGTCCGTCTGTAAGCACGATAACTCTCGAAGGGAATGAGATATTTTGATGAAACTTGGTGTGAGGATTCGTTGGGTCGTCGGACCAGTCAAGTTAGTAGATGGGCTTTGTAGCCCTACATTCAGGGGTGGGGGAGGGGGTTCAAATTAAGGGGCAAACCAAATATTTTCAAACAGCTAATGTGATAGTCGATTATGGGGTAAGAAGACATGCTGAGCACGATGGTGGTAGAGTAGTTCGCCCGGAATCCGGCCAAAACCGGAAAGTTTGTTAAAAGTAAAAGTTTTATTTGAAGTTGATTAGATGCTCGATCTAGGGGTAGGAAGACATGCTGAAGGCGATGGTGAAAACCATTTTCTCGACGGACAAGTAGTTCGCCCGGAAACCGGCCGAAACCGGAAAGTTTGTTAAAATTAAAAGTTTTATTTCGAGTTGTTTAGATGTTCGATTTAGGGCAAGAAGACATGCTGAACACTTATGTGAAAACAGTTTTCTACCCGGACATGTAGTTCGCCCGGAATCAGGCGAAAACCGGAAAGTTGGTTGAAAGTAGAAGTTTAATTTGAAGTTGATTAAATGTTTGATTTATGGGTAAAAAGACATGCCGAACACGATGGCGAAAATCATTTTCTCGCCGGACAACTAGTTCGCCCGGAATCCGGCCCAACCCGGAAAATTTGTTAAAAGCAAAAGTTCGATTAGATGACAGATTAAGGGGTAAGAAGAGAGGCTGAGTCGGTATATGACAATGGTTTTTTACCCAGACATATAATTATTCCGGTATTCGGTTGTAACCGGATTTTTTTTTAAGTCAAACTTTTATTCAAAGTTGATTAGATGTTCATTATAGGGATAAGGAGATACGCTGGTTTTGTTTCTGTATTTTTTATTTTGCTGGACTAGTAGTTCGCTCGGAAATCGGCAGGAAGTCTCGGTCAGTATCGTCAAAATAGATATGGCTTATAGAGGTAGATCTGAACTTGGTTTTCTCTGATGATTAGCCTGTCCAAGACTGGATCTGGCGAAGACAAGTGTCTGAATCAAATATTAGATTTTTGGGATCCCATCGACACCTTTGGTCTTGCTGTCAAGCAAGCTTGTGTCTCCGGCTTGACCCTTGACATATTGTTATTTTGTACATAAGTGTAAATTAAAACCTTGAACCTAACCTTGAAAGAGTGAATCTTCCCTGTTCCTGTGATTTCGCAGATTTATGTTCATTGTACAATTTTTCGTTTCTCTATCTTCTTCTGTTGTACTCTGTTATGAAGGCTTTCGCGTCTATCATCTGTGATTTTGCAGGATCTCGAGGAGAAGGCCATCGAATTGGATCGAGCTCGAACTTCAACCATCAGTTCCATTTCATATATTAACGAGAAAAACCGCAAACGAAACATTGAAGATGCAGAAAATGCCATTCTCGAAGAGCTGAAAGCCAGTCAAGGCAAGAAGTCAGAGGATCCCTTCACTCGCCGAACCACTCGCCCTCGTATGTTCACTAAAACGATCGAGGCCACGTCCGTTATCACTGAAAACCCCTTCGCCAAGCCGAAGGAGCAGGGGGCCGTAAAAGAGGCCAAATCCGAGACAAAGGAGGGCATGAAGAAAGTGCCATCCCAAGCGGAGTGTCTGTTTTCGGCCCACGATTTTGACATTAAGATCGATTTGGATGTGCCTAATATTGATGCCCCTGTGAACACCATCACGAAAAGTTTATCTGGCCCGGCCAGAGAGGCCCCAAAGAGATCACTTAATCTGGACGATTATAAAAGAAAACGTGGTCTACTTTAGATTGGGATCGGTTCCTTTTACCGTCGTGGCGCCCGGATTTTGTCTCCGGCCTTGCAGAACAGTGTAGGACTAGAAAACAATATATATATACCGTCAAATATATATACGAAAGTCAGTTACCGCCACCATACAAAAATAACTTGCCCAATGCATACTAGCCGTTTAATGCAGTATAGTAGCGAAGAGATAATAATACAAGAAAAAATGGATAACAAAATACGACATTGGTCTCTAAAAAGCTCGTCTAAACTGAATATGTTGTAGATTCTTCTATTACACACGTTGCCCAAGGAATTACTCGTTACTAGCGTGTTCTACCCTACTTACCGTAGTTACTACACATGACGTCACGAATTCTGTTTTTTTTGCGTCAAGGCTGGAACGTATTTTTTTTTCAGCAAAATATCGTGAAACGGCCTAATCCGGCCAATCACATCACAGAGATTCGTAGTGACCATGCTTATTACGCTCCCGAGCGTGGTAAGAAAATAGTTACTGTTAAATACTATCCTGACAAGGTTGAACGCTCAGCGTAGTAACTTTTCACGAGTTTAGAACGAAAATACGAACTAATAGTTGCTATTGTTAGAAGGGTGGAACAGGCTCAGAATCGCTCCTCACAATTCCAGATAGTCTGGCCTTCCGACAGCCCGTCAGTCTGTTTCGGAAAGACAGTCTGCCAGTGTTTTTCGAGAATCGCCATCCACTCAGCTTGAAGCCGTGTCCACGTCGACTATTCTTATCGAAGCTGAAGTGTCGTAATTTCCATGAAATTTCTCTTAACATCTCAGTTCGCCGTATAGAAACCGTCTAAGATGTGATTATCTATTCCCTGTATAGTCTGTGCGTTTGTAAATGGTGCATTACCTGATTAGCTCTACTTTAGATCGATTACTGCTCTCTTTATTCTTGAGACGTTAGAAATTCCGAACGTTAGGACGCTTGGTCTTTCAGAACGGTTAGAACTGGAAAGAAACGTTTGAACTTAAACTGATACCATATAAGAACGTGACCCACTGTACATTAGCCGGTTATTTTCCCCGTACGAACAAAGGATGCAATGTCCTTAATGGTTTGGGCATTGATTAATGACGCATTAGAACTGAGCGGACATTTCGCCAGAAGATATCCGGTCCAAACAATCGGAGAGAGAGATGTCTTATCTTCAGTCACAACCATATAGTAACTTAACCCAATATGTTCGGTAGAAATATGCTTTCTGAACGTTAGTTAACTTAACCAAGGCCTTGGTTTGCTTTCCCTTTTTTTTACACCAAGCAACATAATCCTCATTGCTCTTTTGGCCGTTTTTTGGCCAAGCCGTTTGCCCCGTCTTCCCAGGTCAGAAAGGAGATGGAAACTCCGAGGTGAGATGACCAATCAGCTCAGGAGAACGATGCCACTCAGCTCTGCAATACACGGTCAGATTATCAGAAAGAACTGAGGACTTGGGAGAGCGGCCTGTGATCTCTTTTGGCAAAAAACGCTACTAATGCCATTTCCATCCACTTGCTGCAACAAAAGTCAACTACCTATTCAGTCAAAGTAGCTAATTATGGGATCCTAAGAATACCGGAATGGGTGTTTTGGGTCTTCTATTTACCATTTAGCCCAACATTGCTCAGTCCAAAGTTAACTAGCATTCGAAGAAGCATACCTCTACTATATTAGCGCGTTTCTTCTATATATCTATATCTTCTGTATTCTGGGCATTGGTGAACAGTTGCGTGAACTGACCAGATATTTTGACAACATCCGGTCCTGTCAGAAACATAGGCCTATAAAGATGTGTCGGATCTTCTGTTAGCGCCATATAATACCTTGACCGAATATATAATTTACCCTGTACAAACAAAGATAGCTATTTTCTCGAGGGGTTGCCCACTCCCGATACCTGCTGTACATTCTTTCCCGGCATCGGCGGAAACCAGTGGTGCTGGCAACGGTGCCGGCCATATATTAGGCTGGTTTTAATGTTCTGATACGTGGCAATGGGCACTTGCTGTACACTAAAATCGAGAGTAGGCAACCCCTCGTATCTTATTCTCTTCATTGTGTAGGGATTGATGCATTATAACTTAACTGATATTTGCCCCGTTAGGGCGTCTAGACCTGCAGAAAAGCTATGCGTATAGAGACATGTCTGAATGTAATTAAACTGTAAAAAGTTTCTCCGAGTAAGGATTGAAGTTAACTGCAGTATTGCTACTGGGATTAATCTTATCTCCAATTAAGATAAGATTAATCCGAATTAGAGATAAGATTATCTTTTTAGAGACAAGATTAATCCCAGTATAGTAACCGCAAGATTTCTTTTTTATACTTTACCACCGTGAGATAACGTGACGAACTATAGACTGGTCGTTTATTGGCCCTATCGAACGAACACAGGTCCTTGAAATTCTTTAAGAAAGTGACTTTACGGACACGAGTGCACCCTGTATTTATATTGGCATGAACATATAAAACCAACTATTTCTGACGCTGCGATTGGCTGTTGCCATGAGATCTGTAATGGAACTTTGAGTTCCTAATAATCTCAACTTATGGTCTTCTGGTAAGGGGCTTCGGAAGCTTAATATTGACTGTATTTATTTATGGGAAAGGGGAATAGAAATTTTATAGGTTTTCCTTTTGTCAGTGTATACTCTTACACAGTTCAGTGGCGTTTAGTTCCCTAACGAAGAAGAGGTTGATGGTGAGGGTGGTCGAGAATCGGACAAAATCACAAGGATTAGTTACAAAATTATTATAATAAATGCTCCTTCGGCCCAAGCCGACGGGGTGTGAAAAATGATCAAAACGGAAAGGTCAGCTAGGATATTCTCCAGCGGTATTTTGGCCGTTCTTGTGAATGGTCTTCTTCAGGCTGTACCAGGAAGAAGACCCTTGCCAAGAGGCGACAGAGTATGTCTGAAAAATATCGTAGCTAACTGAGTCATTTTTTTTTTATAAAATTATTATAATTTGTAATTATTCTGATTTTATCTTTCATGAAATGCTTATTTTTGAAACGTAATGTTGAAACAGTATGTGAAACTGCTGAGCGTTCATGAAATCGCAATCTCAGAATTAAACAGTATCTTGTACGTATTGTGTATAAGATTTTTGCAGACATATAACCTAGTGTCTAACCAGTCTCCCCCGATCGCTTTGATGACACGCGATGGTTTTGATGACACGCGGAAAAACATGACCGGCATTCCTGCAATGAGGTCCTGTGGAGCAATAAGCGACAACGATCCGCCCCTAAAAGAAATACGGAAATTCCTAGAATCAGCGTATTTCCACAGGGTGGAGAATGGATGAACGATTAGGTAAAAATAGTGAAGAAGTAATATCTCTAAAGGGAGTTCTGTACTTCTGATATTGATCCAATCGTTTTTCATTTAAATTTCCTATGAATTAAACAGTACCTTGTACGTCTCGCGTAAAATATTTTTGCAGACATACTTTAGTGTCTACCCAGTCTCCGCGGATTGTCTTTAGCTGTGACGGTCCAGTTATAGTCCGTATCGGAACCAGACAAAATAGTCCTAATCCAGTTTCAGCATTTGGTTGACACAAAGCTACCATTTCTCGTTTGTCAACGTCGGAACTAGCCCAACACTTCTGGTCCTATATTCTTACCCTACTGCGTAATCAGTTTCGACCAAGAACAGAGATAAAAGTGAAAGAAGGCATTGATGTTGGCAAGGATGTGATGAACTTATTACATGGTTGGTTCAGGTTCATTTATTCTTTTCAGTAATGAAACACGTAAATAATCAAATACTCCAGGCAGAGAGCAAAGCATAATTGGCCATATTCCTGTTCAGCGCTTTCAAGCGGACTGGTTTCTGTTAATCCCCCTTTGCCTCACCGTCAGCACTTGGATCAGACATAGTAAAATAGATCCACAGGTTAGTGAGTGGAAAACCTGTCACCTGTGTCCCAGTTAACGGAGGTTTTGCATACGTCTCAGCAGCAGAAAGTGAAAAGTGACCCACTACCCTATGGATCCGACTTTTTACTACGTCTACACAAGTGATGGTTATGAGGCAATGGGGAACTAACAGGAACTAGTCCACTTGGAGCACTGAATAGTAATAAGGCCAATTGGCACGGGCTTGTGTTTCTATCACAAATAGAATCGCTAATTATTGAGTAAATAATAAATTGCAGAGTCTTCGAATCCAGGCAGTGAGCAAAGGGTAGACCCTCCCGAGTAGCAACCTGAAGAAAAGGAAAGTATGTCCTTTTCTCAGAGTTTTTGGCACTTTCGTTGAAGGAACAGATGCTTGTATTGCGATATACAAGGAGACTCACCGGTCGGTTCGACTGAGCTCTAAAAAACGGCTTATAACAAAAATGACGTCTTCCCGTCGCCTATCTCTCCAATGAGAATTTTGAATTTCGCGCCGTGCCAAGAGCGTAGGTCGGCTGGACGGAGCTCCCGCCTCGGTCCACAGGTCGGTTAACCGACCGGCAAACGGAGCCAAGAAAACAGCTTATAAAAACTTAGGTCGGTTAACCGAAGGAAGAAAACGACTTATAAGGCGTATTCTCGCCGTTCCGCGAGGACTCGAAGGGAATTGCGAGAATAGAGGGAGTTACTGCACGTGGACTCGCGTCTTGAAAACAACGAGAACACGGGGAATGCTTCCAAAATGAATTTTCTTCTTAAAATAAATACGATGTTGACGAAATTAGTCTAGATATACTTTATTTTTGGTTTAGTTTATACTGATTGTTTTTAATTAAAAAATTGATTTCCCTCTGAACCTGAAAGGGAATCCTTTATTTTTGGTTTCGTTTATACTGATTGTTTTTAATTAAAAAATTGATTCCCCCCTGAATCTGAAAGGGGGTCCTTTTTTATAATGGTGATGATAATCGGAGCATTCCCCATCCGTGGGGACCAGCCCACCTACGACTCACGAGAATACGGGGAGTAAGTGGGGGGGACAAACAAAAATGCGGGTACTCCTCAGTGGAGTCCTCGGGGAAAGGCGAGAATACGCCTATAGTGCCAAAGTCAGCTTGGGCTCAAAGAATATTTATGTTGTTTTAAGCCGTTAAAATGAGAATTTTGGATCCACAAAAAAGTTGAAAAGTCGGCATAAAATATTTGCAGAAGAAAAAATTGTAAACGCTGCGGTTTCGGGTAGGCTTGATTTGGTATGGTCCGCTGTTGAGATCATCGGCATCTTTCATTTCATCTAGTAATTATTTTTTTCCCGGAAGGTGGCGAGAGTCCCAGGTTCGGCCGCATAGCCAAGCCCTCGTTCGACATGCAATGATCCCCTGCCAAACTTAGCCCCACATGATGGAGTTGCATAACAGTAATGTGCGAAGCATAATACTTTCAAGTTTTAGTCTATTTTTTTGTTCCGCTAAATAAATAGCTTATTTTCTCGTCCAATCGCCATTTCATTTCAGCTGAAGTTAATTGTGAAATTTTTCCAACTAATCCATGAACTATTTTTTTTTTCTTCAATAAACTTTAAGTATGATTCCTACATTAATTTAGTATTTATATAGCATATATGATTTGACATGTACTCTAGTCCGCTACTTTACAGAGAAGTATTGAGTGCGGATACAGCATAATATAATAATTTTCGTAAGACTGGCCTTCATCGTTATTTCAGCAATGACAGACATCATCCTTTCTAGTTTTCCAAAAGTAAAGACTTCAGTTTCACAATGTTAGACATCACAAGACCACTTGAAAGATGGTTCGCCATTGGTCATAGTACCGATATAGTGACATGCCAGACCCGGACCGAACGTGGACTGGTGCGGGACAGGTTCGGCACTTATGACTGACTTCAGGAAAACTTTTGCTGACACTAGGATAGGAATCGGAAGGATCATTTTTCCTAAGCTAGTGAAGAAATTAGCGGACAATACTGAATCGCTTCAATCGCTCAATCGCCTTGCAAAAGTACTAATCCAAAAAGGGCCGAACGTGGACGTGAACCCTTCACCCCTACAGCAAAAAATTCGTAAGAAATTCAAATAAAATACGATTGGATCAATACTAAAAGTGCGGGTCTTTCGAAGCCGAATACAGTCTGGTCGGATTTGTAATCTTTGAGAAACCCAGCAGAGTTTCTGATGAGTCATGTGTGTTAGAATATTGGGATATAAACTATATCTATTGCTCTTTAAAGGACATCTCTCACCACTTAGTGTTTCTGCTAAGATGTTCTGAGATAGTTGACTACTTTAAAATTTAGCTATTCTTACAGAAGATTACACAAGGCTTGGGCCGTGTTTAGCCTCTTTCCATGTCCCTTGCCTTGGCTGGCAAACTTGGAAAATTTGCATAACCGGTCTTCGGACCAATAAACAACTCGGGAGTCAGAAATAATGATTGGGTACATCACGTAAAAGAACAAACTTGGCAAGCGTGAAAATCAGAGTAGTGCTAATAGGGCAGAAAAGATACGCTACACTTACGAATTGTAAAATCTCAGGAACTACAATGAATGAAAACTTCTGAGGTAGGATCAGTTACTATCTCAAGTAGGTACGACGTGCCCTTTAGGGGGTCTGGCGAAGATCGGAAATCTATACAAGACCCAATTGTCTGGATCAAGAAGTCCAGTAAATATTGAATTTTTGGGATCATATCGAAAACTTTGGTCTCGTTCTAAATGGAGAGGTTTTGAGCCACGTCCTAAACATTATGCAGGGAGGGCGGCGGAGACTGCTTGACACAATTTTCTTCATGTCTCGGAGTCACACGGAAACCCATGGGTGGACAACAGCTTGGTGCCAGGCCCCTTTGGCATTTTTAGATACAAATCTCGTATGTGCAAGACCAGACAAACAGAAGCAATTAACAGCATGAAAATAAGCTATTTACAAGAAAAATTGTAGCCAAAAAGTGCCTGATGTAAAGAAAATGTACATATAATTTGCACTGTTTCGGATTCCCTTCTCGTCGATCTGTCCGTGTCTGCTTTCTTGCCGATTGTTCCATTTGCTCTTGGGTGGCTAGGGAAGCCTTTGGAAAGCTAGGGGTGAGCGAAGTTTGGTGCGACGATGGAGCTTGTGCAAGGGACTTATATCAAAACAAAATTTAATTCCAGTGTCGGACCCTCATACACAGTCCAGCAGCCCGATAGTGGGGAAATCCAGAGGGGTAGTTTGAAGGGGAAATAGCCCTTGACATGGAAACAATAGAAGGTGTCAACCAGGGTATGGAACAGGTAAGTAAACTGCCGGATGGTGCAGAACAACTCTAGATGAGTAAGTAATTGTAGTTGAAAGCCGAAGGTTGCGGATTTAAATTCACCTTGATCAATATTTTTATTTCTCGGTTCACTACTATTAGGGGTGACGCCCTGCTTCAGTTCCGGGTCCTATTTTTTTCTGTCGCCTAGGGAATACATTTCCTTTTCGTTGGAAACCTTATACATGAACGTCTTAACCCCCAGTTTTAATCACCAGATTTACTTTACTCAGCCCCATTTCACGCATCGAACAATTGACAATCATGTTCTCAGTACTCTTGATGATTTATTAAAACAATGTTTACAACGGATACGTCAGCTACGATTCTTCGTCAGCGATATTTCGGTCCTTCTTGGCAAGGGTCCTCGTCAGGCTGTCAATCCTCTGGGTCAACGGGGGGGAAGGAAACAAACCTGTAATAAATAACTGAAGCTTCTACCGACTATAAATATCATATAAAGTAAATTACCTTCAAATACCACTGTAAGGAAAAAACTAGTCCTGAGATTTAATTTTTTACACGGACGCTGTTTTTGCTGTACGATTGGGGCGATGACAGGAAAGGGTTTTTTCTCTTGATGGCTAACTCTTCCTGCCGATGAAGAAGAGCCAGAAAGGTTACCACAACAAATGTTGTTGATTGGTTCACATGGGATTTGAATCGATTTTGAGAATTCGTTTGGGAGACGTTTCTCGTTCTTCACGAGGTTAGCATGTATCGGACTTAGTTGCATAGAGTATAAGCATCTGTCAATTGAGACAGAAAAGACACTAGCAATGATTAATTATTTACATGTTCATATCGCCCTTTGTGCAGTTGGTGGGTTTTAAATTAAACATATGAACAAGTCATTATGCCTGTACTAATTATTCGCAGATTCTTACTACTCAATAACTTAGAAATCCCCACATCATCCAATCGTTTGAAATGAATTTGAATCGATTAGCAAGGGGTTACAGACCTTAATACAATCAGGGAAGTGAATTTACTCGCAGTTTTGACAGTTTACAGGTGTGAAGAAACAGAGAGCAAAATTGCTTTGAATCAGAAACAGCGTATTTTGAGACCGCCTTTAAGCGATTGAAATGGTCGGCAGACAGCAGATGGCAGGTACACGGCCAAGACCCGCGCCGGCTCGGACCTTGAGTCCCAGGTTGGGAAACCCCTCGGTGGCTAAAGTTGCTTTGTTTTGGATTCACTTCTGTTTCGTCAAAGTTTGTAGTTTGGCTCTTGTTTTGTCTTACTTGCGTTTTATTGAGTTCTTGTTTCCAAAAAGTCAAACTACACCAAACTACGTGTGCGAGGTAGTTTGAGCTCCGTAGTTTCGGGTTCGAAACTACAGCAAATGGAATGGACAAATAAAACGGCTATTAAGCGAAACTACGCTGGAACTACATAACAAAAACGCAACTTAAGTTTTACTTTCTGTAATTGAAAGGTCCTTAGCAGAGCTCAACAGTTGTGCTAAAATTTGCAAAGAATAACAGATGTCTGAAGAGTCCTTGCGAAAAAATCCACCATTTTTCATTCAGTCAACGCTAATACTTCAACAACCACTTCTGTCACGATTCGGGGCGGGATTAAACTCCGAATCCAACGGGATGCGCTTTTCTCTAGGCAGTGTGAAAGGGCATGACTTAAGGTTTTCACGCAGAACGATTTTCTGGCGAGATTTAACAGTTTTTGAGATCAGTAACTCGGCAGAGCTAGCGGAAATAATCTGTCAGGAATGTGCAGCTTTTAATTGCAATTTCGTTGATAGCCAGATTTGAGTGTGATTTGTGCAAAACCTAGCTCACTGGATGAGCTTTAGTTGGCTCCTCGTAGTGTTTTTCCTCAGCTGAAAGTGTGCCAAAGTAGATAACGACTTTGTGAACAACGTTCTGGAATTAATCGGGCTAAAGCTATTCTGATCAGCTCGTGAACACCTTCGAGTTTTGCGAATACTTGAGTGTGCTACCATAACATAATGTATTGATTTTCATGATCAGGAAATACTTTGTACGCTGATAGTAACCTAGTGAAAGTGATCAGCACTCCGATATGAAACTGAATATTGTCTCGTCTCTGACTGCTAATTTAGCCAATTGATTATTTCTACAAGGAATTACTGATCGTATGGGTTTGTTCCGGAGATTTAGCCTGCCTCGTAGAAAGTAAGTTCCGCCTCGCATCTTTTTATGCTGCAATAACGACTATCCTCATGAAAACAAACCGATTTGTCGAGTTCTAGCGCAGTCTTACCAGCGGCGGTTCTCCTCCCCCCCCCCCCCCCCCGGATATCAGATACTCGTAACCCTAGTGAGCCTGTCAGAAACGACATTTTAGCCTGTCAGAACGACATTCGTATGTTTTCAGTATTTCAAAATGGTCGTCCGATGTTTTGAGTTCATACTTTCAGTCGTATGAGTTTGTCAGCGTATATTTTGTGATCGTGGCCTTTTTATACTCGTATGTTACGATTACAGTTTTGTGAGGGTCGGATATTTTCCACTTATATTTCCAGTTTTTCCACTCAAATCTTTCAAGATTATGAACCATGAACACCTTTATTGAGCGTGTTCCATCCTACTTAGCGTAGTTACTACGCATGACGTCATGAATTCTGTCTTTTTGTCGTCAAGGCTGGAATGATTTTTCTATTTTCTAGCAGAATATCATGCCACGGGCGAATCCGAACAATCAAGTTACAGAGATCCGTAGTTACTACGCTCCCGAGCGTGGTAAGCAAATAGTTACTATTTTGAGAAGGTTGGAACGGTCAGCGTAGTAACTTTTGGTGAGGTTGGAATGGAAATAGTAGCTAACAGTTCTATAGTTTACGAGGGTCGGATATTGTCCTCACCTTTTGATGTCAATTTTACACCAAGTTTCCGTTCTTCACCGGTTCCTGACGAATCATCCATCCGAGTGAAGAACGAATAACATATCTTACCTTAACTTAATATATCTTAACTTATCCGAACTCAAGGCGCCGGTTTCTATCGAATTTCAGCCGTTGACAACGTATTCGAACCAAGAAATTTCACATCACCAGTAACCAAAAAATATTGAAATAACATAATTTGAAATTATCCCAATTTAAAAGCTTTTAATATAAACAAGCCGCTTATAGAAATCGAAAGAAGATCTTCAAACTCGTGCAAGAACGGTATATGTTTCATTTTTAATATCTCGCTAGCCAGTCCGACACTTTAAACCTCTTTTCCATTAGCAAGGTAATGAAAAGTGTAATAAAACCAAATCTTTTTATTGCCTGATACCCCCCTTATCACAACTTCATTAAGAATATGATATGATATCATCGATCATGTGACAAAACCGTCCAGTTTCCAACTATTATTCAAGTACGCCGCAGTGTCTTATTTGTTGCTGTTACACCAAAATCCGTATCGATACAGATAAATCCACAAGTATACAAGAGTCGAACTTGAGACATGTCATAGACGAACTTAACTCACTGTAAATCTGGGCCCAGTTACCCATGAGCGGTAGTGGGGAGGGGGGGGGGGGGGTCGGGACCCATCAAATTGTACATCTAGACCTAAGTGAAATGGAAGATGTTATGAGACGGAAAGCGTTAGTTAGTTTTGTTGCAAGGTTAGAAGTTTTCGTCAAGTTAAAAACATAACAAATGGGTAATCGTGGCCCAATTGCCCCTGAACCAAGTGCGGGCGTGGTTTGGGGCCCGCAAATAAAAAAGAGACCCCAATGCTCACAAACCTACCTATCTGTTCATTCCTGTCACGGGTAACGAACTTTACTCCTGGGCAATCTGCAGGGGTGGCCCGAAGCACCCAGGCCAGGGGGGGTGAGACCCCTCATTTAAACGAATCATGGATCGTAATATACGACTCGCAGGTACCAACAAAAATGAACTGTTGCGACTATGAGGCAATGGCGCACATTCCCCACCAACAAATAATAGAGACGGTGTAAAACTAGCTGCAATGCATCAGCTGAAATTACTCTTGTAACCAAAATTTGTGTACACATACCTTCATAGCCTCAGCTTTTACATTTCAACTTTCGCATAAGAGGAAAGCTTTTAACGTCTGTACCCGTGACAAATTAAAGCAAGCGCCGCAGGCAATTTTTTTTTAATCTACCTTTGCCAGCCTTTAATGTGTTTCAAATCTAAAAAGTTCCAAGCCTAATCGCCAAGTAAGTCTTTTTGCAATCCCATTGAAAAGGAAAAAATAGCTTCGAAATAAAAAACCTGACCTTCGAAAAAAGTGACAAAGTATTTGCCACAGAAAACAAAGTAGAAACAAAGTAGATTTGTTCCGAATTAAAGCAAAAAATTAATTTTCATGCAAAAGACACGCTTATTCAGAAACAAAACGAGGAAGTTTGCAAGAGCATTCAAAGAAAAAAAAAGTCCTGATTTATGGACGTAAGCCGAGAAGCAGAGTGTCATTTTGCGATCCCAAAGTTAAGAATAGCTATGAAATCACGCCTCTGTCCATCGAAAAAGTGACAAAATAAAGCCCATAGAAAAGAAAGTAGATTTGCTCCGAAGTAATAGCAAAAAAAGTAATTTTCACGTTCAGAACACACTTCCTCAGGAACGAAACGAGGAAAACAGGTTTGCCAGTGCATAAAAAAAAAAAAAAAAAAAATCAGGATTTACGGACGTAACAAACTTTTGGTCTTGGCCTGACCGGAGTTTACAGATATAGAAAAAGACGCCAGGTTCGCCGACGAGACTTGAGTTTGAGTTTTTGTTCCGGGTGATTTGATGTACTTTTGTTTCATAATGAAAATACCGTACCGTTTTATTTGTCACTCGACACATTGTACTTTCATGTCGAAAACTAAAGCAGGTAAAGCTACAGTGAGCTACATCTGAAGAATTGGAACTTAAAACTGCTTTGCAGAATTTGATTCTACGCGACAGAAGATGCTATACACAGCAAATGAAGACGAGAAGTTCGCTTTTAGAATACCTTAAACATAAAATAGATCATTTGAATTTTACGAAGTCTTTTCAGATGTGCTTTAACACTAGCATACAGGGGCGTCACGCATGGGGGAGGGGTGGATGCACCCCCCCCCTCAATGTTGTCGGCAAGCCGGTAAAAATAGACTTTTCGCAAAAAAGAATCGAGTTTTTGGGAAACAGTCGATTTTTTCTTAAAAACGGTCGGTTTTCATTAAAACAGTCAATTTTTTCACAAAAAAAAGACGGTAAAAATTACCAGCCAGTCGGTAAATACCTTGCTCCTCCCATATGTGATAGTGCTATGATTCGCAGTCAGCAGTGATACATTCGATTCGCAGTCAGCTTTGGCTGAAGGAATATATTTGCTCCTCCCCCCCAAACATTTTGATAGTAACGCCTTTGCTAGCATAGAGGCCAAAAATTTACCTCCCGACTAGAATGAGCTATTCCAGCGTCTGCAGAACCCCTCTGTCCTAGGAAACGAATTTCGGGTGTATATTAAAATTCTCCTTGTCCTTTTCAAGCGTGGTTCCTACCTCAACCTCTCTTTGTAATCGACATTTTTCGATTTGTTCTGGGCACACTTCTTTTGCGGGTCTCTTGTCATTTGATTTCTGATGGCTTTTCCATTCTGTTAAAAAGTTCTATTCCTTCTTTTTTCACTTATAGCCAAAGATGACCAAAACTCAATGCACATAACCTTGTCTCTCGTTTTTGGTCTATAAGGTATATCAATGTTACCAGTCAGACTTCACTTTAACAACTATCCTATTGTAATTTTGACAGGCTAAAATCTAAAAGACCGAAGTTAGGCACATCCAAATCCCATGGGAATAGAACAGGTAGCCGCATTGCTGCCCCCATGAATCATGTCTCCGACCTATCGGGGTTACAAAACCTGGTTTAAACAACTTCTTCGGGGACTGGCTTACGACTGAAGCTGTGCAGAGACAAAATTTAACAAAAAATGTAAACGACTCGGATTATTTTTTATTAAAATGAATGCCCGGGACCTCGGCGAGGCCAAAATAAACGACTGCTACGACTTAGCAAAAGGCCAAAATAAACTACTGATACGACTTAACAGAAGGCAGGGGGGGTGAGTCACCCCCTCACCCCCCCCCTTCGGGCCACCCCTGGCAATCTGGCCCCAAGTTGCCCTTGAACGGGGTGGGTGAGGTAGTTGAAACTTTGAAAGTAATTTCCCAGCCGTAGAATCTACAAGTACAAGGAATTTCATCGTCCTATGTCCAGGTCTGGTCAAGTTATGAACAATATCCACTGGTCAATCTGGGCCCATTCGCCCCTGACCCGGGTGGATGTGGGGGGAAAAAAAACCCAAAAAGGAGAACTAGACCCCAATACCCACAAGTTTACCAAGTTTAAACTGATATTTGCACTGCTTCACGAGTTAAGAGCACAAAGGGGGGAAAGCCGACAACGGAAAGCCGAAACCTGGTACATCGCTCGAAATAATGAATTGTTCCAAGGAACACCACACTAAAATTCGTTCCAGTCTTGACGGCAAAAAGCCGGAATCCGTCATAGTCATGCGTAGCAACTTTTTATGAGGTTGGAAGGAAAATAGTAACTAATAGTTATTATTATTGTTATTGCTAGAAGGGCGGAACAAGCTCTAAGGGAGAGAGTCCTAGAGGAATCTCAAATATAAGTAAGGGCTACCCGTGGCTTCTTATGATATCAAAGATCTGTCTGTGACCAGGATGATTCCCAAACGGATTCCCGATGATTCCCAGACTGTAACGTGATTGGTCGGATTCGCCCGTGGCATGATATTCTTGTCAGGAAGGGACGAAATATAACTCTTCTAAAATTCAGCAGAAGTATTCGTTTTCCACTATCAAATATAATTCGCAGTTAGCTTGGAAAAACCGGAATTCGCGACGTCATGCGTAGTAACTGCGGTAAGTATGCTCTTAATGTTTTTGGAAGGCGTTCCGTAATATTGTCTTTTTTGTGCAAGGAACTGGGAAGGACGCGTCAATTAGAGCTTTCGGCTTGGAGTTTTGTGGTTTGAACCGAACTTGCATGAAAATATTGACATTACTAATTAACAGAAGTATTTTTTGTGGTTTCTAGCTATCTCAAGCTTATTTTCTTCTTGTAATATTTGTTATAGTTAGGGACTTCATTTGACTCTCGAGGGATTTCTTTTGCGTTACAACTAGCCTTTTCAAGAATTTACGCGCCAGTTTCAAACTTCAAATCGGACGTGCAACAGTGTAATTAGATTAGTGGTTTCTGCCTTCCGTATTTTTAAGATTTCTTCTCCTTAGACTGATCGAGCCAGGTGTGTATTTAAACTTCCTGCCAAAGGTAATTAACTGCCTTTAAAGCAGTGTTGCCAGATGGTGCACATTTGCGCACTTTTTAAATACTGCTGCGCTTTGATTTTTTCAAGTGTTCGCATAAATTTGCATATTTCCCTAAATTTTGGCGCAAATTTGGTGTATTTGCTCTCCACATCCCTGCCACATCCCTTAGAAAATGAAAATCAGATTAGGATTTGGAAGGACCACACTGTGATTTTATATCCAGTCTCCATTTTCACTGAAATGTCGAAAATGTCATTTGGGTCCTTGGGAACACTGATAATTGATGCTCGCTTGTTCAAAATGTGTTGACTCTACTACTCCACATCTTGAATGCCAGCAACATGGGTTTTGCAAGGGTATCATGGTTGGTATTCGGTAATTTATTCGGTATAATATCCAGGGTTCGGTATCTACCATCAATCCTGACTTTTGTTCCAGTTTCAACGAAAGTATTCCGAATATGGATATTATTCTGTAGCCTTTTGATACCAAAACAATTAGGTATACTAGTTGGATCCCATATTTTTTAACCAAAAAGAAGATCTAATCATAAATGATTAAAAAATTCCACCTGTGGTATTTTTCGTGATATCTCTGTTTTGTGAAAGGGCATGTCACATGACCGAGATGATAATTGATGCTTTCTAGTTCAAAATGTGTTGACTCGACTGCTCCACATCTTGAAAGCCAGTGACATGGGTTTCACAAGGGTATCATGATTGGGATTCGGTAATTTATTCGGTATAATTTTCAGCGTTCGTTAGCTACTATCAATCCTGGCTTTTGTTCCAGTTTCAACGAAAGTATCCCGAATATGAATATTATTCTGTAGTCTTTTGATACCAAAACAATTTGTTATACTAGTAGAATCCCATATTTTTTATCCCATAAAGAAGATCTAATCATAAATGTTTCAAAAATTCTGCCTGCTGTGTTTTTCGTAATATCTCTATTTGTGAAAGGGCGTGTCAGATGACCGGAGTTTTAAGCCAGTTTTAGGATTGGTATTTCGAAACATTAAAAGCTAGAATCTGGATGGAAATAGTCAAATTTGGCAGGAAAAAGCTAACTTTAAAATAAATCTCACCTGTGGCGCTCACTTTACGTGATCATGGGCAGTCTTAACTAGACTACATAGTAGCCGCTGCTGCCGGGACATCGCTCCATACGGTTTCTGGAGCTTCTTAGAGTTTTGGTATTTAATCCATGATAGCCTAAGCTATACAATATTTAAGAGAAGCAGTTAAATTTTAGCCTATAGAAAAGAAAAAGGATTTTGAAAATTTTTGCCTGCGGTACTCAGTTTAATTGTTTCTTGGGTATAGTAGATAGAAGCTGTTACTGCAACCGTGGCCTGGCAATACATTCTCCAAGTGAGCTTAGGCAAAACTCCGCAATAGTTGGCCTATCATCTTTCTGCAAAATTTTTCACATGTTCAGTACAAATTTTGGCTCTGCACCCCCTGCCCCCCCACACTAACGAAAATGCACTGTCGATACTCCTGGCCAGCGAGCATAATATTTTGATCCCAGAGTATATTCCCTGGTAAGCAGTTGGGCTTGTCAGGTTCATGCGTATCTGGAACCTCTTTTTTTACAAAAAATCTTTTTTGATTTGAGATAAAATCTTCTTTTTTTTAATTGTCTTGAGATATTTTTTTCATTATCCTTGCTATATTTTTTCACAGAAGCTGATTATCCGATTAACCATAACTTACATCAAATCAAAATTTCAGAAATGTGTTTTCGTTTCAGTATTTTCATAAAATTCTACTGTTTCATCAGAAATCTACTATTTTCAAGACGAACGCTTTCCGCCAACTCAATTTTATTTTCCGACTTCTCGGCAACATGGGGAGGGGGGGCATCTAATTTCGTAAAAAAATAAATTAGAGAAAATGCACCGAAGGCACATTTTTGCTTCTCTTGCTGCGGGATCTTATGTCAAGCATCCGGCAACACAGCTTCAAAGTGATAAATTAGATTTTTGGGACATATAACTTCTGATATTGTCATTATTACGAATTCACCTTTGCTTTGATCCTTTGGCTTTGTCAAACGCTTTGATGCTTTGTCTTTTTACGGAAATTGCCCTTCTACCTTCTGCCAAGTGCCATATAGCAATCACAGTTTATGTCCATCCACCGGTCTGTTGGTTGCTAGTTTGTGCGGGGGGGGGTGTCCGGTTTGTGCCGACGGACTCAAAAGTGTGCCGACAAAACGGGCGTTGCTGCTTTGCAGCAACGGTGCACATTCCCCGCCAGCACAGAATAGAACCGGGGTAAAACTAACTATAATGCATCCGTAGAGATTATTCCTTTGATGTGATTTTGTATATTAAAGTTCACATGCTTGGCTTTCATTTTAGCTTTCACTGAAAAGCGAAGTGTACACTGAAAAGCGAAGAACGACTGTACCAGGAACAAGTTAAACTAAGCGGCCCAAGCGAAATTTGTAATCTGCCTTTTTCCAGAAGAAATTCCATTCATCAAATCCGGTTATGTCAATGATGTATCTAGGGCTTGTGCATAAATATCAAGTTTCACTGAGATCCGATCATTTGTTTAACTAGAAATACATATTGAAGCAGTATTTATTTCAGTATGCATTATAATATCCTATTTATTCAATATGCAAACCATTTAATTGGCTTCAATCTAGTATGTTTGTCATATTTGTTGGTTCCTTTTTAAGCCAGATAGGCACGCTTTTGTCAGCCGTCGGTCGACTCGTCGGCACATCGGGTTATTTTTACACGCAAGAAATGAAATCCTGCAAAAATTTGTCAGGCAAAATACTGAAGAAACCGAATTCTCCATACTTATGTCGTGCCTCGGTATTCTCGTCGGCACATGGGGTTCATTTTAGACATAAGGAATACAGAAGAAATAAACATTGTATGCTTTTATCGGCACATCGGATTCTACTTATACTTAAGAAATCGGCAAAAGGGGTTATTTTTACACGTAAGAACTCAAGTTGTGTACAGTCTAGTCGAGCAAAACATAGAAAAATCAAATGCTCGATGGTTTTACCGGGAGTCGGTATTCTCGTCAGCACATCGGGTTCTTTTTACACGAAAAAAAAATAAATCAAATTCTTTGAATTTTATCAGGCACATGAAGAAAGTTCAAGTCTCGTCGGTACGTCGGCTTCTATTTACACGTAAAAAAATATAGCTCTTTACAGTCATGTCGGGCAAACACAGAATAAATCGAATTATGAATGCTTTTGTCGAGCGTCGGTATTCTTGTCGGCACATGGGGTCTTTTTTTTTATACGTAAGAAATCAAATTCTTCAAACATTTGTCGGGCAAAAAGTTTTCTGGAAAAAATACAGATTTAAAAATGTTTTGCCGCCGTTGCTTAGTTCAACTGGGATACAGTCGTTACAAGATTCGATTTTCAGCGAAATTGAAACGAAAAGCCGAATATGTGAATTTTCAGGTGTGCTCCGATTAGAGTCCAACTTGAAGGACGAGAAGAGCAGATAGGGTCCTCTTCAGGATGTATACGGAAGAAACAACCTGCAATAAATAAATGAAGTTTCTAGTAATTACAAGTATCCTATTTTGTCAATTACATCTTAGAAATTGCTGTAGGGGAAAACTAGTGCTGAGATTTCATTTCTGAGCTGGCTGCTCTTTTTGCTGTTCGCTTTGGTCATTAATACGGGAGGTTTTTTTCCACATGTTGATTAGGTTTGGTTTTGTTGTAGTTCAAATTTTCTTTCACTAATAATCCCATTGTAGGCTACCATAATGTGTAAGAAATTGTGTGTTTCATTGCTGTTTTAACAAAAGTATCAGTCTGTTTTGTAGGTCAGTTTTCTATAAAAGCTTCCGAGTTGCCTAGGCCTAAATTTCACCAACTCTTAAATTTCAGGTGTCATACCGAGCCCAGACAAAGGCAAAAAGGCAGTTGAGGCATTTTTCAGTTATAGGCAGACAGCATATGCAGTGCTGGCTGCCTGACTCATATTCTTTTTATTTTAAACACATTAGGCTTGTCCTGTTGCTGTTTGCTGTTTTAAAGGCGAACTGTTTTTAAAGGTGAACCGAAAAGGGCTGAGATAAGACAGTCTATTTACCCATCACTTAGTCACTTAAATAGGCTTGAAGACCCGATGAAAATGCGTTACTTTGTAGCTCCGCTATTCACGAATATTCGATTTTCTAATAGTGGAAATTTTTATCTGTGTTGTATGCATGGCAAATAAGGTTTACAAAAAATGTGTGTTCAGGCACTAAGCAATCTTCCCCAGGGTCACCACTGGCCATTGAAAAGCGGCGTTTGTGTTGAGATTCAAATTCTCGGCGTCATAGTAGAATTTGTGTCATGGAGACGCCCGTAGATATTCTGAACGTCACTACTAGAGCAGATAGTGGAAAATAAAAACATCCCTCGGCAGAACCCTAATAATTCAGTGTATTCAGTTATATGATACAAAAATAATTTTGTCTTTTCAGTTAAACTTTATGAGCTGAGCTGACTCGTTGAAAGGATAGGCGACATTGCAGTTTTACAGTCTCTTGGCACAGCTTGCTTATGACAAAATTGACATTGAACGTCTAGGGTATTATCTCTCATCGTTATTTATTTATTACCCATTGTAGCAAGGCCAAAAGAAGAAAAGAAAAAATTAAGAATTGTCGATGAGAAAGCGGGAATGTGAAAATTCTAGGAAAGCAAGAGTTGCCCCAGTTTATATAGTAAGATCTACAGTATAAGCCGTAAAGCATAGTTTCTTATTAATTTGGATATAGACGTATAAGGATAGAAAGTCACACGTTCGAACGAGGCCAACACGAATTCCAGAATCCTACTACATAGCTTTTACTACCACAAAGTCTTTTTGTCGAAGACTGTTTATGGATCCCAATGAAAGTAAGGGGTAACTGTGACGTAATATATTTGATCTTCTGGCTGTATGTGACCTCCCACTCCCGGTGAAATGCCGTGTATGTGTTCTTTAGGTCAAGATTAACAAATTACATGAACATGTCGGTTCTTCTATCCGTCTGTCTATGATCATGATAAATGGCTAACGGAGCGAGATATTTTGTTGGATGTTTAGAAAAATATGTAAAAAAACGAACTACGTAACGATAATGTTCTTCAGTTAGACCGAGTTTAGAAGCTTGCCCTAACATTATCTTTAAACTAACTGTTGAAGCATAAATGTGAGCTTAATTGTGACTTGCCTGGGAAGCCCCTTCCCCGTTCGCTTACATAAAGGTAAGAACATTAAAGCTACCCTAATATGAACGACTTCCAACAGCCGCCAAATCAAACAGTTAGCCTGTACCTCCCTCAGCACCGCAAGTGGCTTAATCTCTGTGTATCTCCCTCGCCTCACTATCAAGTCACATATAGATAGTACAGGAGATTCATAAGTTACTTAACAAAAAGGAGAAGCTTTCACATTTTTAACTGAAGGATACCGTAGTGCAGAACCTTGATCAGTAGGGAGGTTCCAACCTTTTTTCTGCTGAGGGAATGTAATTAAACAAGTATAATTAAATATTGTAGATAAATGTTGATGATAATAATGAACGATTGGGGGAATAATAGGAATTAAACCGCAAGGTCGGTTCTGAACTAGAATATGGATAATTCTGCGGGGTTCTTAGCGCTCGCTTTCCATAAGCAAATGAGGACGCGCTCGGGGTAACCCGGTTACACTGTGTTTTACTGTTTGCACTCTCACCTAGTGTTTTGCAAGAGAGTGTGAGCAACTGTCAAATCGGGTTTTCAATCAGGAGCTTGTTCAGTGTGTCGCAGCTTCAACATAGCTTAATTATCCTATTTTATCAGTTTCTGGTTCCGGTCGGTAGCAGAGGCGTTACTAGCCAAAATGTTTGGGGGGGGGGGACGAGGCATTTACCGACTGGCTGGTAATTTTTACCGACTTTTTCTGCAGAAAAAACGACTGTTTTCAACAATAAAAATGATTTTTTTTTCAAAATCGGCTGATTTTCCGAAAAATCCACTGATTTTAAGAAAAACCGACTATTTGGACGAAAAATCGACCAATTTTCCGAAAAACCGACTGTTTTCATGAAAAAACTGTTTTGACAAAAAGTCGCGGCGCTTCGCGCCGACTCGGTATTTTTTACCGACTGGCCGACGGCTTTGGGGGGGGGGCGTCCCCCCCTCCCCCCCCCCCCAGTCGTGACGCCTCTGGTTGGTAGTTCTAGTTGTAGAGAGATATATGTAATTTTGCATCAAATACCCACGGGCCATGTCTAGCCTAGAGAGAAAAAAAAAAGCCTAACCTACCTCTATCCATGCTCATGAATCAAAGTGAGTTCAGAACGAACTGAATGAGTTTTCGAATTCAAAATGATGTCCTGTGAACAAAACTTGCCCATGCCTGAATGTCAGCTTGAAAATGTCGCCAAATTCTTTGAATTGAAAAAACATCCGCTTGTCGGTTTTGGTTCTGCGCAGTTGGAGATATACGACGTGCCTAGGACAACTAAATAGCTTTTCGTTAAGTTAACTCCATCAACCGTCTCGCTCTTCTATCGTATGAAAATCGCTCTGCGTTCCAGCATCTTCTTGTACCTACTGCTGTTTTGATTTTTATTACCCACCCATCCGACTTAGATGGCAGGGTCCTTGGTCCATTCACGTCGCATTCGCAATTTCTCATTATTTGCAAATTGCTCCGAATTAGAGTAATTGAATAGAGGCCCTAAAGGTGTTCCGTCCTGTTTCTGCTGCCTCATGGTTTAGTCCAAGTTCGAACAGCAGTTGCGAGCTGGCACTGCGCCGTACCTCTGTGCTAGGGCTTCGCTTGTCAGTATAGTGGAGCTTTTTTTAGTGATTCAGAATAGTGCAGGTTCAAGAAATCTTTCCTAAGATTTGTGTATCAACAAATTATAAGTGTGAACTCAGGCGATGCTGACCAGTGATTAGACAAGTTGTCGTGGCGTAGGATAGCGTTGTCATTTGGAGACAGACCAGTGAACTTGGGAACGAAGGATTATTGTTGATTGTGACCTGGCCTTTGGAGTACGCAATTTCTGTGATTTATGGATGGACAAGATTTGAGCCTAATTGCTGGGCTTGTGCTCATCTTGACTAAGCTGGAATTGATGACAAGGTTGAAGTGACGAGTAGGTGCCACGTATGTTGCAGATAGCTAACAAGCTCAAAGCTGAAAAATAGCTTTTTTTTTAGCTAACTAGGTATGACACAGTCTAAATTTGAAATAGAATTGAATTAAATTAAATGAAATTTTTATTTATGACCCGTCTAGGTAGGCTGCAGACGGAGTGTAGTAGAAACATGAAAAATAAAAAAAAACAGCAAAATAATTAAGCATGGAGCTTCATGGGTGATTACAATGTAGAATGTAGCTGGTCTTTGACACTAGGCCTGTAAAAGAAGAGAAAAAGACAGGAAAGCAAAAAATATTGTCATAACTTGCAGTTCTTTTTGTTCATTTGTATGTATGGTGCTCTGTTGATTGTTTAAAAAACTGTAAATGAGTTATATGCTACGATAGTTTTCGATTGAGCCTGTCTTTCTCTCTCTCTCTGTTCTACTCAGAGTACCACGAATCTAATTTTGTTTTTTAATTTAAAAACGGGTGAAAAGGATGTTGATGTTTGTCTGTGGGTTTTATAGAGGCTTGGCTTGCTCCATTTTTCATATTAATAAGGGCTCATCATTATAATTTGTCATATCTTGGCTATTTTCATAAGTAAGCGCGTTTATTCACACTAAAGCCTTTTCCATTTTAAACCGTAGAAGACATGATCTGGATAAGAACAAAACAAAGACGAAAAACGAAAAACGAGAAGAACCTAGATACGGTGATCCCTATCCGACTTTCCCAAACAAATGAACCTGCCCAAATTTTCTATACCCACAAACAGGTCCATATCCCAGAATTTATCTCAGGGGGAGGACGGGGGAGGGGGTACCCGCTGGTCGGACTTAATGTTTACCGAAAATACAAACATGGTATAGATCAGGAGTTAAACCCTATACAAAACGATTATTTCTGTGTGCTCGGGGACGGCTTGAACCCCCTACCCTGAATACGACCCTGCCCACAGACAAGAATGTCTCCCAACTTCCGATATCCCGATATCAACTCAAAAACCTACCTTTTCAGTTCCTTGAAGTCCGAATCCAAAATGAGCTTCTTAAACCCAGTCTAATCTTCAGCTTTTGCTGCTTACAAATCCAACCTCTGATATGGGTCAGCGTCTATCCGAGACGAAATTTCAGGGATCGAACATCCGTATCCTCAACAGCAACTTTTGTTAAGACAGAAAAAAAAAATGAAAGGAGACATCACAAATTTACGGAAGGATTAATTGTTTACAAGCTGGCGTTTAAAAAACAGAAATATGCCAGTGCTGGTTATTCACAGATGGTTCATGCTGCTAATGACAGGAATTTAGGAATCGGAGTATCGCCGAGTCGGGCTAAACGAGTGACAGGCGATGAACAAGGGTTTTAGAGATCAGTAATTACAACTGAAGGAAGATAATGCATATCGACGGCTCCGCCACCTAAGCTCGTATCTTGTTTACACAAAATAAAAACTTCTTATTTTCGTAACTTTTGTGTTCTAAAATTGTCAAGAAATAACAAAGATGATATTCTTTGTTATTTTTTGACAATTTTAGAACGCAAAAGTTACGAAAATAAGAAGTTTTTTGCTCTCCCGAACAATTTTGTGTAAATGAGATACGAGGTTAGGTGGCGGAGCCGTCGATATGCACTTTAGTCATACTATTATGACATTTTGGTGGAGCGAAAAGTTACAGATGTTAGGATATAGAGTTCAGCAGAAACACCGTATTTCGAGACGTCTTTAAACTCTTCACAAACATTCGTGATCGTAAACTTTTTTTTTTAGTTTTGATTTTTGCCTGTGTTCTTTTTTTTCAAGTTGAATCATTTTTATCATCTAAACAAGCTATTCGATACCCTTGACTGCATTAACACTCGTATATGCCTGTGGGTGCGGTCAAAACAAATTTTCACTTTAAATTAATCCATACATACTTTTGCCCCCAAAAAAAGAAAACGGGAAGATGAGAAGATGAACAAAGAATAGAAGAAAACGAAAAGAATTTCGTTAGTTCCTCTTATTTCACGATCATCATGTTCCGTCGATATTGTTCGTTGCTATAATTCCGATTACATTCCATTTCTTTAGGTCTGTTCACGAGCGGCCAATCGTCAGTCTTACTTTATCCGAGGGATGTGATACAAGTTCAAAGATGGCGACTAAAGAGAAGAAAGGTGGATTCTTTTCTATGCTGAAAGGCCATTCGAAGTCGAAAGATTTGGCTGATCCCAAGAAGTAAGTTCCCTTCCGTAAAGAGCAAAGGACACTGATTATTTCAGATTTACCAAGGGGTCCGTCCGTGCCTCTTAAAACTGTATAGTTTCAATTGGACTTCTATAGTGGGACAAGAAGCAGAGCTCTGATTGGCCCCGAAGTCCCCTTTCTTTTTGCTGTTTGGATATCCAGGTCTCCAAATTGTAGTGAACTTGGTTGTATTGAACGTGATTTGTATTGGACCAAAAGGCGTAACATGCTTATTTGGGGAACAAATTCATTTATTTATTGAAATCAAAACTATACCTTTTCTTTTCATCGTTGCATATATCGTTGGATCGTTGCACTTCTTTAAGGTTTATCGGACAAAATGTATATGATTCAGGAGGGCTTGCCAGCCTGGAATCGAGATTGGTTTAAATGTCCAAAGGAGATTTCTGTGTTGTCCTAACTAGTTCATTTGACTTTGCTTCTTGAGAGTTAGGACCTAGTTAAGACTCCTTGGGAATTTTCTCTAAAGGATCCCTCGTGCTTATTCTGCCTTTTCTGTTATCCCTAACCCTCTTTATTCGCTTCTGAAAACCACGCTTTTCGCTATTGTTTCGTTTTGTACCTGAGGATTTTAGCACTTTTTCGCCCGAGCCGGGTTTTGCCCGTCACTCAACGTAAACTTCGCCAAAACTTTTTCACACTCAAAGACATGAGAAGCTTTATACTGTGGGTTTTTGGAATCCCAAAACGTAAGTGGAGGGATACCTATGACAACGCAAAAGTTGTCCGTCTGTCCGTCTGTTAGCACGATAACTCTCGAAGGGAATCAGATATTTTGATGAAACTTCGCGTGAGAATTCTTCTCGTCAAGGCTAAGGTCAAGTTCGTAGATGGGCTCTGTAGCCCTACATTTAGGGGTGGGGGATGGGGTTCAAATTAAGGAACAAACAGAATATTTTTAAATAGCTAATGTGATAGTCGAGTATGGGGTAAGAAGGCATGCTGAGCACGATGATGAAAACCATTTTCTCGCCGGACAAGTAGTTCGTCCGGAATCCGAGAAAAAACTGGAAAATTGGTTAAAAGTAAAAGTCTCATTTGAAGTTTATTAAATGTTCGATTTAGGTTTTTTTTTTACATTTTATCTGAATTCTATTAGATGACAGATTTAGGGGTACGAAGAGAGGCTGAGTCTGTATATGTCAGTAATTTTTTAACCGGACATATAATTGGTTTGGAATCCGGTTGTAACCGGTTTTTTTTTTAAGTCAAAGTTGAATTTAAAGTTGATTTGATGTTCTTGATTAGAACTCTGATTTAATGTTGATTAGATAAGGAGATAAGCTAGATTCGTTTCTGAATTTTATTTTTTTGCTGGACTAGTAGTTCGGTTGAATTCGGGCGAAACCGGAAACTTGGCAGAAGTAAGCGGGAAGTTTCGGTCAGTATCGTCATAATAGATAGCTTATAGAGGTATATCTGAACTTGGTTTTCTCCGATGATTAGCCTGGCGAAGACTGGATGTGGCGAAGACAAGACACAGTTGTCTGGATCAAATATTAGATTTTGAGGATTCCATCGACATTATGGTCTTGTTCATTTTGCAAAACATCGTAGGCCACCAGGCCTGTCTTCTGTTTTGGACTTTTTTTTTAATGTTGCTTAGTTTTCCTACTGTTTAACCACGAGGCGTTCAGTTTTCAAATATTTGGTGGCCATCCGCCGCGTCGGAGAGCGGGAACGTTGGATAGAGTTTACAAATGCTAACAAAAAATTGCTAGTTTCACATGTCAAGGAATGGTATTTTCGAAAGATGATATTTCTGAGCAGGTTTCATCGTCTCTTGTAAGAGCTGTGCTTTAAAAATTTTTGAGGCCTAAATACTCATTGAGCCCAAGCTGACTGGGAAACATATTTTTTGACAGTGGCCAAAAACGGAAAGTCAGCTAAGATGGTCTTCAGTGACATTCCGGACCTTCTTGGCAGGGGTCCTCGTCAGGCTGTTGGTGAACTGGAAGAAGGTTGATCGCAGGTCTGTTTCTTCCAGTCCAGCAACTGCCTGACAAGAACACTTGCCAAGAAGGTCCGGAATGATGCTGACGAACATGGTATAGCTGACTTTCTGTTTTTTTATAAAATGTTTGAGTCCAGTTTCGAGTTGATTTAATTCAAGGTTGGCCACCTCTCCTGTGCCTATCCTACATGTTTAGTGTTTACCCCCTTGGTTAATGAAGGAGGTAGGCGCTAGCTTAAATCACTTGTTTTAGTCTTTCAGTCATATCGTACCATCCATTTACCTGCTTAATTTGCTTGAAAATTGTCTAGACCGAATTGTACCGGTATAACTCACTTCCTGTTATGCCCAAATCACCTAAAATGGTAAAAATTCGATTAAGGTCGTTACTACTATCTGTCTCTAAGACGGAGCTTCAAAAATGACAGAATAAATTATCCCTGTGCTTTATAGACTGACGTTTTAAACCGTTGCCAAACCAGCCGAGGAAAAAATAGTCAAATCCTGCTTTTTAACTACTGTGTACATGGGGTGGCTAACTTCTTTGGTCACGGTAGTAAACCAATTTTATTATGACTACTAGCATTCACTAATGCTTATACCAGTTGATCGCTCCAAGCGGAATTATTTAGCATCCATTATGCAGAGATAATATAAAAGATTCATAAGTTAATGAACACAGAATAGAAGCTTTTACATTTTATATTGAAGGGTACTGCAAAACTCTAATCGTCAGAGCACCATTTTTCTGCACAAGGAATGTTTCAAAAGTTTAACAGATTAGGGCTGAGATACAACCTCTCTTGCCCATCATTCATTCACTTACATAGGCTTATGACCCGATGAAAAAGCGGAACTTCGTTGCTCCGCTATTCGTATATCTGATTTTGGATCGAATGAACTTCTTCTTTCGGATTTCTGTTACATCTACGTGCTTATAGCTATAGAGAGGTTGTACCATACCCAACGCAAACGGACGGGATCGTAACGAAAAAATTTAACGTTAGGAAGTATAGGACTCGCGACTTTGAGACTAAATTACCGGCCTTTGAGCCACTTTGAGTCAGCAGATTGCAGGATCGTTCTTGTTGGAATAATATAACTTTTGTAAATGAGTGTTTTTTCTGATCAGAGTTTCGAATTTTTCCCATTTTTTCGAATCCGCGTCATAGCCGACCAATAGGATTCGAGACTCCTGTTTTGTGTTCAAACTTTGAAGCCTTCAAGCTCTTACTTCCTTGGAAACTCTTTTGCAAAAATCGAATTATGCGATTAAGGAATAATCCAATTAATATCCTGCAAGTCCCTGGCTCAGAATGATGGTCAAACGCTGATAATTTAATTTCAAAGTTGAAAGTCCTATACCCTCAATGTTACATTTTTTTTAACGTTTCCGTGATGATGGTGTAGCGATATCCGTTTTCATCGGGTAGGGTGCAATCTCTCTATATTATTTAGCGGTAAGCGATTGTCAAAAAAAAATCTTTAGCGGATCACACACAATACTGGACCTTACTTGGGACTTGCATCCTGGAACGGACATTTCCTGAGCTTCGCTCCATTAGCCATTGGCACATTTTTGTTGAAATTGAAGTTCTTAGCTTCGGGATGAACTTTGTCTTGTCGGGCCATCAGTGCATATCCTGAATGTTAACAGTAAGAGCTCAAGATGATTAAGACCAAAGGTTTCGATGGGATCCCACAAATTTAATATTTGATACAGACAGTTAGTCTTGTAAATATTCGGTCTTCGCCAGACTCCTTGAATATGTTTACTATTAGAATTTAACAACAGAATAAGGCCATTGGCTAATCATATGAGAAAACAGATATGGATTCAGCATGTGTATTTACACCTATTCGTCATATCTAGTTTAACGAAATTGATCAAAACTTCCCTGCCTTATACTTCTGCCACATTTCGGTTTCAGCCGAACCTGTCCGGCAAAAAAAGAAAACCAAAGCTCAAAAACGAATTCGTCACATCCCCTAACCCCTATATCGAACCTCAAATCAACTTCAGATAAAACTTTTATTTTCAAGAAATTGTCTGGTTTCCGTCGGATTCGGCGAACTATATGTAGGTAGAAAATGATTGTCATATACAGACTCAGCATGTCTTCTGACCGCTAAGTCGAAAATCTAGTCATCTTCAGATATAACTTAACAAGTTTTCCGGTTCTGGCTGGGTTCCGGGCCAACTACTTTTGTGACTAGAAAATGATTTTCATATAAACGTTCAGCATGTCATCTTACCCCTAAATCGAACATTGAATCAACTTCAAGTACAGCTTTTAACGAATTTTCCGATTTTGATCGGATTCCAGGCGAACTACTTTTCCGGCGAGAAAATGATTTTTATATTCGTGTTCAGCATGTCTCCTTTCCCCCTAAATCAACTACCTCGTTAGCTATTACAAAGAAATTTTGTTCTCCCCTTAACCCGAAACCCCTCCGCCACCCCTAAATGTAGGGCAACAGAGCCCATCTCCATCTACGAACTCGACCTGCCCTTGACCCAAAGAATCCTCACACGAAGTTTCATCAAAATATCTCATTCCCTTCGAGAGTTATCGCGCTCACAGACGGACGGACGACTTTAACGAAGGCATAGGTATCCGACTTACGTTTTGGCCCCCCCCCCCCAAAAAAAAAAAAAATCACTTAGTCAGAATAATTCAGTGGGTTTCAGTTTAAGGCATACAGATAAGCTGACTTTTCAGTTAAACTTATACAAAAAATGTATCCTAGCACTCACGTGGACGCCTATAAATACACTTCAGTTCGACAGTTATGGTATTATTTCCTAGCCAGGGTCAGTTCCCTGCGATACAACAAAGCTTAACAGTACTCCTTCAGTTGTAAGACCGTGGAATATTTTGAAGACACAGTCTGAGAGTCTTTTTGCCCCTTCTGAAGATGTAACTTGTGCTTTTTGCATTTTCGGAAATTGATCCTGGCGAGGAAGCTGTTTGACCACCCGCAGTTTTCTTTGTATAGTTGAGGTATGCGTGTGCTTACTTGTACGTTAATTAAATTCCCTTCCACTTGATCTGATAAAAAGCCATATTTTGGCCAGTCCAGTTGTTTCTTACATTCTCGTAATGATGTCTGAATGGATCTTCTGTTTCATGTTTTACCATTTAGAAAAAAATTATACCGTCTGAAGTTAGATAACCCCCGTACAAAAATTTTCAGTTCATCCGATTGTCTGTTAACATGTTGTCGAACAAGCCGAGATGGACTGCTAGACAGGGTACGTCAACAGGGTAAAATCTGAGCTCATCTCTCCAACAGGTTCGTTTTGCAACTGTTTCTCAGGCTGTTGGAAGTACATCGGATTGGCTGTTCCTGATGTCTCCCCAGAGAGAAAATTAATAGCCCAAAGATAAACAGAAAGATGGCTCTCACAGCAATTAAATCAGCCTTGCGCACAAACGGCAGGTGGCAACTTGTAGAATTGGCGAATTATAGACGTGCAGATGGCGCCGTGAAACATCTGCTTACTTCACGAACCTTTTGTGAAAGTAAAGTTTAATAAGAATAACCATTTAATGAAGCCGTAAAGGCCGATAAAAAATGATGATTGAAGTTGTCTTTGTCAGCTACAAACTAGTTGTCAACTAGAAGTTGTCGTCGTCTTTCCCAGCTGTCCAAAACCATCCTTGCTCCCAGAGCCCAACATGCAGCTTTCCCTGAGATCTTCTAGAGAAATGCCTTTTCGATTTCATTAACACCGATTAGTTCCTAAATCGCACTTCCAGTGCGAAAAGGTGGGGTGATCCTCCTGTCAAATCAATTATGACGAATCTGATACAGATGCAGTACGTGTAGACCATGTTAACCTCTCATTGAAATTACACGATCGTAGAAGAGTTGGAGGAAAAGCAAGGATACTGGGGCCCTATAGAATTGTAGGAAGAAGGTGTTGGGTCATGAAAGCTATATTTCATGATAATGACGAGTTTATACAGCATTTTTCAAAAATCAACTTTACGGACCATCAGCAATCAAACAGACAAATAAAATAGACACAAAAAGGCACTTGAGAAATCTAGTTAATTATAGCACAAAAATACAGGATCTCCGCGCTATATTATTTTCAGATTTACAAAGACTGGAGCATATAGCTATATATCATGATTCCGACGACTTGGGGTTGATTGCGGTAATTAATACGCCAGCGGATTTTTTCTAGTGATGTTTCAGCTCTTATTTGCAAGTGTCTTTCCGGCTAACGAATCTGTGATAAAAAAAAATATTACAGATGTTACAAACTTTCTCTAGCTTGGGCTAGAATATTTATTTTTTATATATATAATATGTTTTATACATATTTATGATATATATTTTATATATTAACTTCCGCTAGAACAAAATCAGATGACGTAACTATGATTTGCAGTCACCTTGGGCTGAAAACTGACGAGTTTCTATAGTACCTTTCACAAATCAACTTAACTTTACATCAACAATGCAAACAATCAACGCAATGTAAAGCAGAAAAAGACACATAAATACAGCAAATATCAAGCTAGTCTGAACCAGAATATATCGTTATATATATATATATATATGTATATATATTACAGATGGTAAAAATGACACAGAGAATAAGAAAAAAAATACAGTCAGTTCAAGCATATGGCTTTCCGAAGAGCGTTCTAGGACTTTTGATGTCATTGGCTTCCGGGTTCTTTAATCTCGAGAATTCGATTTCTGACCCGACAAGATTTGTTTCTTCAAAAATGTGCACGGCAGCTGTAAGGACTGACTTGATTCCAGTTTGATATAGATTATGCGAGAGTGATAATTTTAGTAACTGAATGCAAAAATGATCTATGCGAAAATGATTATTGTAGCAACTGAACATAACGGGAGTGGAGACCAATAATGAATACACATAGAGATATTGCAGCCTATCCGACGAAAACGGAAAGGGTCATAAACAAAATAATTTAAGTTTGTTGTCGTATCGTATAGTACTTTAGACTTTGAGACTGTATTATCGGGGTTGGTAACTGTTCTGAGCCTGTAGATGGCCGAAAAAGTTATTCTGACTCTTTTCTGATTGCAAAATCGCATTTTTGTAGAGAAGTTTCACCAGAAATGCGAGCTTGAAGGCTTCAAACTTGTTCTCCAAAAACGGATATTTCATTCTATTGGTTGGTGTTTGCCCGAAGCGTCACAACCGACCTATAGCATGCGAGACTTCGTTATTGTGTTAAAACCTTACAAGACTTCAAGCTCTCATTTCTAATAAAACTATCTTACAAAAATGGGATTGTACAAACAAGAAAGAGTCAACTTAACGTTTATAGCAATATACAGGTTCATAATAGTTACCAAACGCCGATAATCCAGTCTTGGAAGTCCAAAATCCTATATCTTCGAATGTTAGATCATTTGTTATACGTCCTTGATGGTCTTGAAGAAATAGCCGTTTTCTTTGGATAGGGTGGAATCTCTCTACATTGACTGGCACGACTGCTTTAACCAGGTAGCCACTTAGCATGGTTCAGGGTCGCTGGTTGCCGGTGAGATGTTGGTAGGTGGTGCGGCGATAGGTGGTGCAGCGATAGGTGGTGCGGCGATAGGTGGTGCGGCGATAGGTGGTGCGGCCTGAAAGATACTATACAATTAGTCACATACTAATTATGCCCTTGATACTCTGGAAAACTGCATCGAACCGTATGCCTTGTACTGAAGCCGGAAGTCGCAGTGGGGGGGCATGGCAAATCCAAGTTTCGCACGAGTGCTAAGAAGTAACTGCAAGACATTGAACTCTATGTTGTTGCGACACTAGGAGATTTGCCGTAGCAATAACGTCTAGATTGGAGAGTGGAAGGAATACACTCTAGTACTCCATTCATTTTCAGACAAAATATTGCTTTTGCATCCTTGCTTGTCCTACAAGGATCGAATTAGAGAAATTCATTAAAGAAAATGTAGTTCTCCTAATATGGATCTACTATTTCTCCCATTACTTTTACGTCAATTGTTCGATACTGCGAAGCCATGGGTATACTAGAAACCGTGATGAAACGAAAATTAAAATCTTAGACCAGACGTCGTCTGGTAGATGTAAAATATGAGACTCGAATGTCTTTGTTAAACAGGCGGAGATTATTTTGCATAAGGATAATCTAGGAGTGTCTGAACGGAAGAGGAAGGGATTATGATTTAGCTTGGGAAGTGAAAAACAAGAGTACCCCTCAGGCGGGATTTTAACTTACTCCTGTTTAAGAAATGATCGTATCTTCCCTTCCAACCCCTTTGTCAAAACTCCCTTGAGTTATGATGTAAGTGTTTCCCATACAAGATTACTAGCCCGCACCTCCCGACCCGAAAATACTGACCTTTTTGGTTCGCCCTCGATTGCTTAGCTTCGTCGATAAAGCTTTCCTGAAGGCTTTGAGGTCCATATTGATTTGTGGGTCCACTTTCTGGATGAATTCTGTGAAAAAAAGATAAATCATTAGTCATATAACTACATGACTGAAGCTAGGACGATGAAACTTGGCACACAAAGAACCCGGTCAGATTAAATTAGAAATAGTCGCTTCCCCGATCCGACCATCTGGGGAGGAGTGGAGGGAGGGGGAATCCGGAAAAATGAGGTATTTTTAACTTACGAACGGGTGATCAGATCTTCATGATACTTGGTATATAGAAAGATCTCGTGTCTCAGACTTCCCATTTTAAATCCGGGCCGGATCCGGTGACATTGTGGGAAGTTGTAGGGGAACCGGAAATCTTGGGAAACGCTTAAGAGTGGAGAGATCGGAATGAAACTTGGTGGAAACAAGAAGCACAAGTCCTAGATACGTGATTGACATAACCAGACCGGATCCGCTCACTGTGGGGAGTTGGGCGGGGGGGGGGGATCCAAAGTTCTAGTGGTCCCGCGAGTTCGGTACTTGAGAAGTATTTGCGAGCTTAATCCATAAGCACAGGAAAAGCCGGCGTTTCCATCAAGGAGTTGACCAGAAAAAAAAGGCGTTTGTAATCTATAGATCATAAATAGTTAAAGCACACGTGGCATCATTTTGTAACTTTCAGCTATTTTGTACTTGACTTTTAGCTTATAATCAAATGAAAGTCGCTGCGATTACCGAACAAAAAGCATGTCCTTGTAAACCACATAGATGGCTTGCCGATCGGTCTGATACCTTTAGTGGGACTCGTTGGCGTGAATTTCAGATATCTGTGATCAAAGCAGCGATTTTTTGCTCTACTTACATTTCACAATAAGTAGCTGAACAGGATATGTCCGTTTTTGTTTACCTGACAAAAAAAAATTTTGCTGGGGAAGTCTCTGATTTATTCAAACAATGTTTACACGGATACGTCAGCTCTGATTTTTCATCAGCTTGGGCTCAAAGAATATTTATAAGTCTCTGATGGCGTATGTCTTGAAAGCTGGTGACAAGAACTGTCTGAATTAGCATTCAGTCCTTCCTTTTTCGTTTTTAATGCCCGATAATCCATATAATTATACCGACAATTCACGCATAGGCCTATGTATAAAAATTCGAACTCTTGACGTCACCTTTAACGTTAATTTAAGGCTTTCAAAATTTCAAATATCGAGTGTTCGATTCCTGATCAGGACAAAACATTTTGCTCAAAAATCCCAACGGTAGTAGGCACAAGACCAAAAGTTTCGATGGGATCCCCAAGGAGGGAATTAATTGGATTTCTTCATCCGGTAAATTTTTCGCCACTTAATTTGAAACACCCTCGCCACCCGTAAATATAGGTCTACAATGCTTGTCTGCGAACTTTAAGCGTATTTGACATAACGGATCCCCACATCAAATTTGAACAAAATATCTCAAAACATTCAAGAGTTATAGTGCTTAGAGACTGACGGACGGTCAGACTAATTTACGAAGTCGTAGGTTACCTGTTTCGGGCTTGAAGCGAAGTCAGTCATCAAATTCTGTTTTGGGACAGAGCCAGACGCCAGTCTGAGGGAACACCAGTTTCAGCGGGGTCTTCCCTGGTGCCTGTTCCTTCCAGAACTGACAAATGTCCGCTTCGCAAATTTCTTCAAAGTTGGCAAAAGTTCTTTTGATAACTGCTAGGCATCTGTTTGCCTCGGTATACGTTCCTGAAAGATTGATTTTCTGCGTCACACGCAAGCAAATTCTCAACTCGGAACCTTTTCAGGCAAGGACAGGACAGAAAGAATGGTCGGATACACACTCGTAGAACACAAAAAGGAAATTGACCACGCAAATCGGCCAAAATACTTTCCAATCAGCACAAACAGAACATTGTCTGAAAACCTTTCCCATTCACGGAAATCCTCACTCGGAAGCGAAATTTCAAACATAGTTATTCGTTTTTTTAGCGAATAGGGACCAAACTAGCAGCACTGACAACATACCAGAGTTAGATCAGCATTTATCTCTATCAGGTTATTTTTTTTGGAGGGGGGTCCTTGCTGGTCAGACCTAATCCATACCAAACAGTAAGACAAGAACATAGATCAGAGTTTAAACCATATACGCAACGATTATTTTTTTTGGGGGGGAGGGGTCGAACACTCTGACGCAAAATATTCCATTTGGTTACAGGAAAAGGATTTCTAATAACTATTGTCCAAGATAGCTTACCACACACACAGGCAACGGAGCAAACGCTTGTCCTCGAATTCTGGCCATTCGCGTCGAAGTATCTGTTCATAAACTGAGACGGTGGAAGTCCGTTTTTGTACTGGCTCGGCCAATAGCAGTTGACAAGATCTCGTTTTTGAATGCTAGATTCAAGTGTACTTCTCTTGGACGGCACGACCCAATGCTTTTGTGCTAGAAGATCAGACTCTCATTCAGAACCCTTACTAGAATATCATAAAAGTAACCAACCCCTAAAGCAATCTTTACACTTTTAGATTTAATAAATCCTATGATTTCTAAGTATACAATATTTTTAGGGTATCACTCGAAAGCTTGTTTTGATCTATCTAAAATCAACTATAAGAATACACACTGCAAGAGAAGGCTCTGGCACTTCGCCTCACTCCCCCCCCCCCCAAAAAAAAAAAAATTATTTGCTAGACTAATTTTGTGCTAGAAACCAGATCCTTACTTGGAACCCTTACGAGGGTGCCAAACCAGTAATCAACCCCTAGTGCAACCCTTACAGTTATAGCTTTATTCAATCTTGCGATTCTTATTCATAGCCCTGACTAGGGTACCATAACAATAACCAACCCTAGAGCAATCTTTACAGTTTCTGGGATCCCAAAACGTTAGTGACGGATACCTACCACATCGCAAAAGTTGTCCGTCTGTCCGTCAGTCCGTCGATCTGTGAGCATGATAACTCTCGAAGGGAATGAGATATTTTGATGAAACTTGGTGTGAGGATTCTTTGGGTCGAGAGTAAGGTCTAGTTCGTAGATGGGCTCTGTAGCCCTACATTTAGGGGTGGGGAAGGGGGTTAAGATTAAAGGGGAAACAAAATATTTTGAAACAGCTAATGTGATAGTCGATTATGGGGTAAGAAGACATGCTGAGCACGATGGTGGAAACCATTTTCTCGCCGGACAAGTAGTTCGCCTGGAATCCGCCCAAAACCGGAAAGTTTGTTATAAGTAAAAGTTTTATTTGAAGTTGATTAGATGTTCGGTTTTTGGGTAAGAAGATATGCTGAACACGATGGTGAAAACAATTTTATCGCCAGACTAGTAGTTAGCCCGGAATCCGGGCGAAACCGGAAAATTTGTTAAAAGCATAAGTTTTATTTGAAGTTGATTAGATATTCGATTTAGGGAAAAGACATGCTAAACACGATGGTGAAAACCATTTTCTCGCCGGACAAGTAGTTCGCCCGGAATCCGGCTGAAACCGGAAAATTTGTCCAAAGTAAAATTTGTATTTGAAGGTGATTAGATGGCAGATTTGAGGGTAGGAAGAGACGATGAATCTGTATATGACAATCATTTTTTATCCGGACATATAGTTCGTCCAAAATCCGGTTGAAATCGGATTTTTTTATAAGTTAAAGTTTTATTTGATGTTGATTAGATGTTCTTTATAGGGATAAGGAGATGCGCTGAATTCTTTTCTAAACTATCTTTTTTGGCTGGACAAGTAGTTCGCTCGGAATTCGGCCAAAACCGGAAATTTGGCAGAAGTAAAGCAGGAAGCTTCGATCAGTATCGTCAAAACAGATATGGCTTGTACAGGTATATCTGAACTTGATTTTCTCAGATGTATCGCCTGGCGAAGACTGGATCTGGCGTATACAAGACCTAGTTGTCTGGGTCAAATATTAAATTTTTGTGATTTTTCGACGGCTTTTTACTTTTTTTGTGTTTTCGTAAAATGATCCTAAGCACTGTTTGACAATTTCCCGTTTTTGTCAAAAAGGCAAACGCCGACTTTCGCCTTTTCCCTCGGCTTTTTGCAAAAAGGCAAACTTGGTAGGTGACCAAGTTGCGCTCTCCTTTTGGCTTTTTGCCTCGCGACTTTTTTGACTTTACCCAAAAATCCAATCAAGATGGATTTGACTCAAAGTGATAATCAGTATTTGGAGACTGTGTCAGATTTTAAAGATTAAAAATTTGCAGTACAAATAAAATACAAGTAAAATGGTATTTGTCAAATTTGCGTTTTTATCCAAGAAAAGCGAAAAGGCCTTAGTAGTAACGGGGATTTACAAAAACGCGAGACTGTTAAAAAGGCCTGAAAAAGGCTAAAAGCTAAAGCCGAAAAGAGAAAGGCAAAAGCCGAACAAAAACGTAACTATTGCTTGGAATCAGTTAATACCTTAAATAAGTTACGACTTCGAAAAAAGAATCAACAGTGGTTGGTTTATTTGTGCGACCAGTTCCAGGTTTAGTATCCTAATACTAATACTAGGCTAAGCGCACTAAAATACAGATTCAAAACAAACAGCTAAGTAGTTTCTCATCGATCTAGTTTATAAAGCGTACATACCGACTACCGGCTGCTCTTCTCCACTGAAAAAAGACACCACATATTCAGATTTCCGCTCGGACATTTTTACTTTTTCCACTCCTACTGAAGAAAATCAAATAATGTTTATCCTGTCTTGTTCTGCGACCAACCACACTGCTCAAACATATGCTCAAAGTCCTCAAACGCGGGCACAGCTTAACCGCGCGGGTCGCATGGTTGCGGCTCCCGTGTCCCGCTCACCGTGTCCCAAAAGGCGTGAAGGCGGGTTAGACATGACCGGAAAACAGAAATCTGACCCGAGACTAGAAGTCTTGAATTATCCCATGGGGATTTATGGGACATTCGTATATGGCACTGAACGTTCGATTCACTTTTCAAGTTAACTGAGATCGTCAGTCAGTCGTTTTATTTGCGATTCTCGGCTAACTGGGAGCGTTCGATTTATCAAAGTCGACCTGAAGGTTGACAAAAAGTTGACTTTCAACGACGGGAGAAATTGTTAGTTGTTTCAAGTTATGCAGCGTTTACAAGAACAGGAAAACTTGAACAGAATCCGATCTTGGTGACAAGATTATGTTTACACGCAGAGGGACAAAAATTAATTTTTCAAACCAGAAAATCTGACATAAATAAATTCAATATCCAATAAAAATATGTTTTGAGACCATTTGTGACATCAGTACTGATGATTGCTGCTCTCAAAAGCTAGCTAGCCTTTTTTTTGTACTTTTTACCAGCGCCGCTGTCAAGATTCCTTTCAAGTGGACCGGAATTCCTTTCATCATGAAAGGATTCCCGTCCCGCTAGACTTTTTTTCTACTCGTCTTCACGAACGGAATCCTTTCGAGTCGACCAGAATTCCTTTCTACTCGACGGGATTTCTTGTCCGTGTAAACGCTACATTAACCAAGAACGAAGGCGGAAGTTTCAAATATTGGGAATGATAGAGAGATTGTAGCCAACACAACGAATAGAGGCAATCCACTCCAGAGACAGAACAAAATATGCAAATGTAGGAAGGAAAGGGAAAGTGATTGACAGTTGTGACTGGGATGCAAAAGATATTTGAAATGCGAAGGGGACATGCAGTAAATGCTGAAGAATAGCAAAATTGATGTCATCATTATTATGAAAATCTGGAAGGATCTGCATGAAACTTGATAGTTGGAAAGAGGTCTTGTCTCGGATGTCCCATTTTATTTCCGAACCGGATCTGATAAATGAAAATCTGGAAGGGTTGGCTTGACTATGCGGAAGCCCCGGACGTTTGGTAACCTGGAAGGTGAAGCCTGGTTTACTTCCATGGAAACTCTTTTGCAAAAATAGAATTATACGATTAAGGAATAGCCAAATTAACATTTCCATCAAATCCCTGGCTCAGAACGATGATCAAACGCCGATAATTTAATTTCAAAGTTGAAAGTCCTATACCTCCCAATGTTAAACTTTTTTGATCCCGTGATGATGGTGTAGCAATATCCGATTTCTCGGGTAGGGTGCATTCTCTCTAAGGAGTATAAAGAGTATATATCTTCAGATTTTCAGGCTTATCAGCGACCCGACCAAACTGACCTGGAAATAGTCATTTCCCTGATTCGACCATCGTGGGGGGAGCGGAGGGATGGGGAATCTGGCATCTATTGGCATACGTAAATGGCAACGGATGATCGGATCTGCATGAAACTTGATAGTTGGAAAGAGGTCGTGTCTCGGATGTCCCATTTCATTTCCGAACCGGATCTGATAAATTTGGGGGGGGGGGGATAGGAGAGGGAACGGAAATCTCGGGACAGGCTTAGAGTGAAAGGAGCGGGATGAAACTTGGCAAGAAGGACAAGCACAAGTTTTAGAGACATTTTTGATAGAAATTGACCGGATCGGCGCACTGTTGGGGGAGTTGGAGAGGGTTTCCCGGGGTTACGCTGATCGCGAGTTAGGGTACTTCTAGATGCGCTATGACGATGAAACCTGGCAGAGGTACTAGGGACTCGGATCAGATTGACTTGAAAACAGTCGTTTCCCCAATCCGAACATTGTGGCGGAGAGGGGAGTCCGGAATTTTGAGGCAAGCACGACTTTCGAACGGGGAACCAGATCTGCATGAAACTTGACAGTTGGAAAGAGCTTGTGTCTCGGATGTCCCACTTCATGTCCGGAACGGATTCGATACCTCTGGGGGAGGGATAGGAGGGGACCGGAAATCTCGATATAGGGTAAGAGCGGACGGACCGGGATGAAATTTGGTAAGAAGAACAAGCACACGTTTTATATATATTTTTTACAGAAATTGACAGGATCGACGCACTTGGGGGAGTTGGAGGGGTTTCCCGGAATTCCGGTGATCGCGAGTTGAGGCATTTCCAGAGAGGCTAGAACGATGAAACTTGGCAGGCGTATTAGAGACCCGATCAGATTAACTTGGAAATAGTCACCGGCCATCTTTGGGGGGAGTGGAGGAAAGAGGAATACGGAACATTGTGTCATGCATAACTTTTGAACATGTGATCAGATCCCAATGAAACATGATAAGTGACAAGAGGGCGCGTTTTTTATTAAATGATGCAGTTTCATAATGTCCAAGGGCCTGTGGACACTGCTGGACACTGCTGTGTGGTGTTTACGTCTCTTTACAGTGTTCACATTAATGTTACTAGTTGTACACAAGACTAGTAGACGATTGTTCTATATTGGTTCTTAGGACTAATACATGTATAAGTGGCGAACGTAGACACTGGACTAACTAACAAAACGACTCAAAAGAACCATTCTCACACTCGGGACTCGGGACTAGCAATTCGACCCTGCTCCTCTATCCCCAGATGTTGACCGGAACAGGACATATTAGTCCGTCAAGCTTGGTCCCAAAGTATGGACAATAAAGAAAACACATATCCCAAGGGAAGAAACCTTATCTAAGGGCACTAGAAATTCAAGTAGGCCCGAAACAAAGACAGACTTTACAGGCCCATGATCATTTGCACCTCTACTTACAAATGAATTCCTAACCCACGTATGTCGATCTTAACCGTCAAGTGAAAAAATAAAACACTTTCGAAGAAACGATACAGTTTTGTGATTGCCAAGGGCCCTTTATCATTTGTGGCTCAAGTATATGGATGCACATGCATTTTTGGCCCCCTTTAAGTGCGTATCTCAAGTGCAACGTGAAAAAAAATACTTTGACTAAAAGATATACTGTCGCGATTCCCAGGGGCCCATGATCTTTTTTGCCTCAAGGGTGTTGCTTACAAGTGAGTTCCTAACCTACTTAAAGTGCTAATCTTGACCGCAAAGTGCTAAGAAACGATACATTTTTAAGATCCCAAGGGCCCATGATTGTTTGTGCCTCAAATATTTTGCTTACAAATCTCCCTTAAATTCTGTATCTTAACTGCAAAGTAAAAAAAGTACTTTTGAGCAAAAGATACATTCTCGTGATACCTAAAGGCCCATGATAATTTGTGTGATAGTTGTGATGTGATAACTGATAGTTTTATTAAGAAACCGAACTGTTATCGACATATTAGACAAAACGATAAGCCTTGCGTTGCTTCTCGCAAGATTTGTGTCGCATTACGCATAACGGAAAATCTTGAGCGAAATCGCAGCAGTGTGAACCAGTTGTGACACTTTGAAAGCGCAAGCATTGCTAGCGCATTTTTCTGACATTTTATTTCCCGAGGCTTTTCTTTGAGCGAATCAAGGCGCGAGCGTAGATTACAGCCAACAAACAAAAAGGAGAGGGTCAATTTGTCTTTAAATTGGGTGTGAATACGAAAACCGATAAGTAATCGCCGAATGGCACCCGTATGCAATTGTGGGAACATTTAACGACCCCCTTATCTATTGCCGGGTCTTTTGAAAAATCAACCATCCAAACACCCTGAAGATGGGAAATCGGGAGAGCAGTCGCGGAAATAGTATATCTGACCCATCCTTGTACGTCCCCAGCCACAGACTTCAAAAAGCATTGTTAAATAGATAGATTTATTGTATAAAAAGCCGACTAGGGCCATCGCAATGAGAATAAACGTGTGTACTCATTCTTTTTTGGGATCCCAAAACGTAAGTGACGGGATACCTATGACGTCGTAAAGTTTGTCCGTCCGTAACAGACACGAGAGCTATCGTGTCTGTTAGAACGATAGCTCTCGAACGGATCGAGATATTTGGTTCAAACTTGTTGTGAGGATCCTTTCGATCAAAGTACAAGGCAAGCCCTATATTTAGGGGTGGGGGAGGGGTTTCAAATCAAGGGATGAACAAATATTTTTAAAAAGCTAATCAAATAGTCGATTTAGGGGTAAGGAGACATGCTGAATCCATGTATGAAAATTATTTTCTCGACGGACAAGTAGTTCGCCCGGTAAATTTGTTAAAAATGAAAGTTTCATCTGAAGTTGATTAGTTGATTAGAGGTTCGATATAGGGGTAAGGAGACACGCTGATGAACTGGGTTTCTTGCCGGACCAGTAGTTCCCCCGGAATCCGGCCGAAACCAGAAATTTGGCAAAAATTGAAGGCAGGAAGTTTAAAATCCAATAAAATAGTCGTGTACGGGTGAGGAGACATGCTGAATTCGTTTTTGAACTCAATTTTCTCGCCGGACAAGTAGTTCGTCCGGAATCCGGCCAAAACAGGAAATTTGGTAAAAAAAAAAAAGAATTCATTCTTAAGTAGATTAGAGGTTCGCATCGAGGTAAGAGCAAGCGATGAATCAATTCTGAACTTTATTTTCTTATCAGACAAGTAGTCCTGCCGAAATTTGCCAAAACCCGGAAATTTGGTAGACTCGAAACGTTAAATTTTAAAGTCGACTACTGAAATTGTTTACTGCAAATTCGATAAGCACACACAGGATTTTGTGAATAACTTAAATGCTTTTTAGTGTACACACCAAAAGATCGAGCCTCGCGGAGTTTCATCATATATCATTTTTTTCTTTCGACCCTTAATTTTTTCTTCTGGATTGCGATAGGATCCATATCCGTGAGCAGATCACGATTTCACGGCCGAAATACACAGTCGCTAAACCCGCTATGTTCTCCTCACTCAATCAGAAACAGCAGAGACGTCCCAGTTTCAGCTCCTGGAAGCAGCCCAAGAATAACCCAACGACCCTTCGGAAAACAGCTCACAAAGTGGCATGCTATTTTATGACTCCCTCATCTGTCCCGGCTCTTCTGATGAATCAGCAGTTCAAACACCCTGATTATTTTACATTCATCATTCAGAGATCCCATTTTTGGGATCCCAAAACGTTAGTTACGGATACCTATGACATCGCAAAATTGTCCGTCTGTCCGTCTGTTAGCACGATAACTCTCGAAGGGATTGTATGTCAGGAATTTATAGACCTAGGAAAACATAAATATAGAGAAAACAACTTCCATCGATTGCGGAACAAATGAAGAGACCAGTACACATTTTGTTCATGATTGCCCAGCGTGGGCAAGACAACGACCAGAATTATTGCACAGTCCACTCTTGAGAGTTACATGCTATGCTATGCTGAAAATGTCTCACCTGAAGATACTGTCCAGGTTCCTGCGACTGACGGGAAGATTTGACAGTTATCAAATTTGGAAGAACGTTACATAAACTGATGTAACAAGTGGTGTTTTTATCAATTGTGTATAGAGTGATGGTTTGCCATCCATTTTAATTTGGGGGATTGAGACAGTTGACCATTTGTGGCAAGAGAGTTTCGGCCAGAGTTTTTTGGCCTATCCTACAGGCTTATTAATAATACCTGATTTCTCAAACGTATCCCACATTCTTTAAAAGCAAGATTAGTTGAAGGCCATGTCATAGGAGTCAAGAGACTTTCTTGCAACTTTTAATTTACTCCTTTGTGATTAATATGTGACTAATGTCACATATTAGGTGGCTTAGTTGGAAAGATCCCGCCAATAAACGTCCCCATGGCGAAACTTCCCATGAAATCAGAGTTTTGGCGCCAACAGTATTTTCCGCCATTGGGTATTTGTATGTTTTGAGCCTGTCAGAATCACACCAAGTCGTGAATTAACCCTGCAAATGACTTTTTTTGTCGAATTTTACGAAGACATTTTCTAGTCGTATACGAGACAGTCGTAGGTTTGTAGCTTGTTACAATGGCCGACGTATGTTTTAAGCTTTCCAGATAAGACAGTTACCCAGAGGCCTTGCGTATGGTGGGAGGGGGGACGCCCCACAGAATGTTGTGGGCCACTCGTTCGAACAAAAATTGATTAGGCGCAAAGCCCCGCTATTTTTCATAAAAACACTCGATTTTTTCTGAAAAATAGCCAACGTTTTCCTTGAAACAGTCGTTTTTTTTCCGAAGAACAGACATTTAAAAAAAAAAAAAAAATCAGTTTTTATGAAAAACAGTCGATTTTTTCAGAACGTGGATTTTCTTAAAAACAGCTGATTTTTTCTTAAGAATAGTTTTTTTTCTGAAAATCAGTCGGTAAAAATGACCAACTAGTCGGTAAATACCCCCCCCCCCCCGCCACAAAGAAAATTGGCTAGTAACGCCTCCGCAGTTACCTAGCGGTGAATTTCAATTGAAAATAACCTGTTTCTGGCGGTATGTTTACGTAGAGTCATAATCTTATGACAATCGTATGATTTGAGCTTGGAATCACAGTTGTTTGTTTCGATCTTTTCAGAACGACATAAATGCAGTTAACAAATCGCGATTTTCACCCTGTGACGCACAGCAGAAAAAAGGCTGATTTTGTGCAAAGATCTACTTATTTTAGCATAAACAGGTTTATTTTTTTAAAGCAATGTCTTGCAGGGATAGGTTCGAATATAAATTGGTTTTGTAAATTCTGTAGGGACGGGCCTGATGATTGCACCATTTTTAGTGGAGAATTCCTTGGAACAATCCACTATTGCGAGCGCTGTAGCAGCTTCCGTCTTTCGGTTATCGGTTTCCGGTTTTCACCGTATTTTGTGGAGCTCATAACTCGTGAACAGGTGCAAATATCAAGTTCAAACTTGGTACACTTGTGGGCATTGGGGTATAGTTGTGCCTTTTGGTGGTCCCACCCCCCACACCCACCCGGCTCAGGGGCAAATGGGCACAGATTGCCCAGTGAATAATTCATAACTTGACCAGACCGGGACATAGGAAGATGAAATCCCTTGTACTTGTAGATCCTAGGGCTGGGAAATTACTTTCAAAGTTGTACCTCCCCCACCCACCCCGTTCAAGGGCAACTGGGCCCAGATTGCAAAGGAGTAAAGTTCGTTACCCGTGACAGGAATCAACAGGTATCAAGTTGAAACTTGGTAGGTTTGTGAGCATTGGAGTCTCTTTTTGCTTTTTGCGGGGCCCCAAACCCCACCCCCACTTGGTTCAGGGGCAATTGAGCCCAGATTGCCCGTTTTTCAATGTTTGCAGCTTGACAATAACTGGAGATAGGGAGATGACAGTCCCTTGTTCTTTTTTGATCGGGTTGGGAATATATATGTGGAGTTGAACCACCTTCCCGTTGATGAGCAAATGGTCCCAGTTAGCACATGAGTAAAGTTTTTGACTGTAATTAAACTCTAAGTTGGTATAGTCGAGGCTGTTTAGGTCTAGATATGCAGTTTGATGGGTCCCGACCCACCCCCCACCCACGCTCCTGTTCCTGGGTAACTGGGAACAGATTTCCGCTGAGTTATGTTCGTCTATGACATGTCTCAAGTTCAACTCGTGTATACTGGTCGATATTTATGTATAGATGCGGATTTTGGTGTAACAGCAACAAATAAGACCACGCGGCGTACTTTAATTATCAGTTGATAACTGGACGGTTTTGTCATATGATAGAGGATATGCCGATCCTAATGAATTGACAAGGGGGGTATCAGGCAATAAAACGATTTGGTTTTATTACACTTGTCATTACCTTGCTAATGGAAAAGAGGTTTAAAGTGTCGGACTGGCTAGCAAGATCTTCTTTGGATATGTAATGCGGTTTAAAGTTCAATGGGCACATCAAACTACCCCAACCCCACTCTTTAACAACCTAAGAACAATGCTTACCCCCGAGATCAGCATCTTTTTCAACAGTTTCCTCTCTGTGATATTTCAAAGCGTAATTTTTTGGGCAAGTACATGCTCAATTTACTAGCTTGGACAAAGATAAAAGTGATGTTTCTTATAATACTTAGTAGATCTTTATTTTATGCATAAACCAGCTTGTATAATTCAGATTTGAATAGGTTATTTGTTTTTGAATGATTTTTGTAGCTATGTCATTTTTTATAAGCTTATTGCATATTCTGGTACATTTTGTAAAGCAAGCTAATCGAGCTTCACAACACTATTCCACAAAGAAAAATGTTTAATGAACAATTTAAGCCATGGAACGTCTGATGAAACACTAGAACAATCAGTTAAACTGCATCTACGGCTTGACTTTGATGACATCTCAAATATATCCTTTTCTATCAAGCATTGCTGGGAGTTTTTGAATTTCCTGCCACGATATCCCAGCTCCTAAGATCTGGATCGCCGAAATGCCAGAGAGGTAAAGACAAGGGAAAACAAGAAAACGGCCGATTTTCGTAGCGCCTTCTAAAGGAAGTCGGAAATCTTTATTTGTGAAGCATTTAATACAACGTAAAGCATTAGAAGTGTACATTGTGCTTTAATAGCTTTTAAACTGGGAAGATTTCAAATTAGGTAATTTCAGTATTTTTTGGCTAGTGGGAAGTGAAATGTCTTGGTTCCAACGCTGTTTGTCTATAAGATGCGATTAAAATTTTACATTCACACTCCACGTCTGAGCGCTTGCGCACTTGTTTGTTACTGTAAATTCACTTTGTGTCTATTTTTCGAAAAAGGTCGAGTGGAAGCACTGCCGTGTACCATTTCCGGCAAAATATTCCTCACTGTTTGGGAGTTATCGGGGTCACAGACAGACGGACATTTTGGGGAAAAGGTACGATTTTTTTTTTTTTACGAACATTAGTTTATAAACAACACTTGCATACTTTGCAACAAATGAAGGTCCTAACGACTTTTGCTGCTACTCACTAACACCAGATTTGACTGAGAAATAAGAACGGAATTTGACAACTCTTAATTATCAACCTAGCCTACTATCGACCTAGCCTGAAAAAAAAGCGACAACACACAACCTAAATTGTGAGCATTACCCATTATGAAGGTCCAGGCCCCACCCTAATAGAAAAAAACGTTCACCCCCCTCCCCCCCTCTCACCCCCAACAGGTAGTAGTTTAGTTCAATTTCGTTTTTCTTAACAGCCGGTAGATTAAATTAGTGGGACCATAAATGGGATATCATGAGTAACTGGTAAACACGTACGTTCGAATTCCTATAAGGAATTTCCTTGACAACAAAATTCCCATAGCAAAACGTCGCCGTGAAAATCCGTCTCCAAGCATTAGTTTTGTGGATCGTCTCAGTTTTCAGGCACGGTATTTGAAACCCGATGCTTCGCATTTCAGGTCTAGGGACAGACTCCTACAGACAGATCAGCTTGGTGTAAGATATTGGTCGTTTTTAACAAACACACAATGACACCGATCTTGACTAAGTGGTGTGGCGGAAAAGAAGGTGAAGTATTTCTGAAGTCCTTTCCGGAACAACCTTGATCTCCTCTGCTGACCATTAGCATTTCTAGGTCGTTTACTGATATCAGTCATGTGTAGCACAGTTGAAGTAGCCAAAAAATACAATAATAAATACATAATCTCTGAGCTATATTATTCTCTTTTTGAGATCGATGCAGACATGTGCAGATGGGGGAGGGAGGCAATGTGTCAATCATCTGTCAACTCACCACCACGATGAAGAATCCGCAGTGCTAAATTGCCTACAAGTTACTTCAATGAATACGTGAATTATTTCACGTAATTTAGATTCCTATTTTTAGACTGCCTACACCCTTCAGATTAGGTACTCGTCACCCTTGTCGTCACCATCTCCGAAGTCCTTGTACGAACACCCCAAATCTTTGAACCCTCGTCCAGCCATCTGTCAGTTGATAAAAACGTCATAAAACCACGGGATCCTTTGGGACCGCATGCCATGATTGACGAAACTTATCAGATGATAACGTCACTAAGCCGCTAAATTTCCTAAACTGATCTGCCATTGCATGACGAAGCAAAAAGGCCGTTTTCCACCACGATCAGGGACAGTTTTCGTTTCAAGACCGCTAGCTTGTCGTGATTGCGAATAGAGAAAGCTAGATTATGGAGAGTAAACAGAATAATGACAGTCAAATATCAGCTGTAATAATTATTGATACTTTTTTAAGGCTCATCATAAACCCTTCGTATTTGGTAGAGAAAACCCGTACTATTCGACGTACTATAACGGAAGTACTATCCATATGTCGGACATCTTAAAACCTTACGGGCATGTGGTTCCCCACCTTTCAGTAATTTTTGTGAGGATTTAGATTTGGGGCCGAGCTAACGAGCTCGTATCCCTGCCGGCCCCCAGTGATCAAAATATATTGTCACGGAAGAAACTAACAAGCGACCGCAAGGAAGAAACTAACAACGAAAGAATAAGAAAAACATCCGTCTGGATGAACAAGAGGTAATAATCGAAGAACCAGAACGTTTGATGACTTATAGATCGAATAAATCAATATAATCCGCGACACGACTATATGGTTAGAATCTAACCTTCAACTAGCTGGGAGATGATAGCCCCACCATACGAGGACAACTGTGTACCAAGACCAACGACATAGTGAATCCCAGGTGTCTCTGCCTGTAGGCAGGAAGACCGCTCTCAGATTAGCTGCCATCTATCTTATGTTCAGACGTGTGTGAAGTGCAATAAAAAAAGAGAAACGGAGTACTCGATCATTAAGTCCGTCAGAAGTACGTCAGATGTTCTGCTAGATTGGGAGAAATGATGTTCATCTTCATCAAGTCGTTCGACAGCGTATCTACATCCTATTCTGATTATCTGTAACAGACTGTTTAACTGATAGTCTGTTGACATACTGTTGAACTTTCGGTCTGTTTTATCGATGGACATCGAAAGTTCATCCAACAGTCTGTTTTGCTCTCTCTATGAACGGTCCTGTTGGGGAATATGTCAACGTACCCTGTCTGATAGAATATAACATCCTGTTAGCTGAAGCGATGGACTGTAACAGTCCATCTAACATACCAAAATTTTTGTACGGGCCAAGCAATTAAAGTAGACGTATGCTTCTTTCAATGTTCGTAAACTTTAAACAAAGCCATTTTAATCCACTTACTGTGACAGAAGTCAATTGTTAGTCAGCCAAAGTAGCCAAAAAAAGCTCTGCTAAGAACACCTGAATGGGTATTATGGGTTTTTAGTGGAGTATTCCTTGGAACAATCCACTATTGCGAGCGCTGTAGCAGCTTTCGGCTTTCTGTTTTCGGTTTTCACCGTATTTTGTGGAGCTCAAAACTCGTGAACCATTGCAAGTATCAAGTTCAAGCTTGGTAGACTTGTGTGTATTTTCGGTCTAGTTGTGCCTTTTGAGAGTCCCCCCCCCCAACCCGGTTCAGGGGCAAATGGGCCCAGATTGTCTGGACATAGGACGATGAAATTCCTTGGACGTGTAGGTGCTAGAGCTGGGAAATTGCTTTTAAAGTTGCACCTCCCCCACCCACCCCGTTCATGGGAAACAGGGCCCAGATTGCCCAGAAGTAAAGTTCGTTACCCTTGCCAGGAATCAACGGGTATCAAGTTGAAACTTGGTAGGATTGTGAGCATTGGGGTCTCTTTTTACTTTTTGCGGGTCCCAAACCTCACCACCGCTTGGTTCAAGGGCAATTGGCCCCAGATTACCCATTTTTTAATGTTTTTAGTTTGACAATAAATGGAGATAAGGCAATGAAATTCTTTGTGCTTTTGGATCATAGGGACCGGGAAGAGTTGAACCATCCCCATCCTCCCCGTTCATAGGCAAGTTGGCCCAAATTGCCCATGAAAAAAGTTGTTGACCCGTGACTGGAATCAAACTTTATTACTTGAGAAAAAAAAAGATGTAAATACGCATTTTGATGGGTCCCCCCTCCCCCTCCCGTTCATGGGCAGCTGGGCCCAGATTTCGCATGAGTTAAGTTCGTCTATGACAGGTCTCAGTCCAACTCTTGTGTATATGGGGAGATATATCTTTGGATGAGGATTTGGTGTAACATCAGCAAATAAGATGACGCGACAAACTTTAATCTGTAATGAATAGTTGGAAACTGGACTGTTTTGTCATATGATCGATGATATTCCGTTCTTAATGAATTGTGACAAAGGGGGCATTAGGGTGCTACGAATTGGTTTACTGCACTTGTTATTACCTTGCTAATGGAAAAGAGGTTTAAAGGGTGGGATTGGCTGGCAGACCATTCAGTGTTCGAACAAATGCTATTAGTGCAACATCTTCAACATTTCTTTGGATTTATACTGGCGGTTTGTTTACATTTAAAGCTTTTAAAGTGGGGTGATTACAAGGTTAGTTGAATACTTCTTCGGTTATTGGGGAAGAGAAATGTCTTGGTTTTGAAGCTGTTTGCATTTAAATTTGATAAACATTTTACGTTTACACTCCACGTCTGAGCTCTTGCGCACTTGTTGAGCATTTAGCCCAAAATCGCGAAGTTAAAGGACCCGTCGTCACTGTAATACTAATGAAAACTGCTTCCGTAAACGCTTAAACTTGGAGGCCTAAATTTCACGAGGTACATTCTACCACATTAGCGACACAGCAATGATTTTCACATTTTCCGTGTTTCACTATTTTCGTTACGCATCATGTTCTTGACTTCATGATAAGTCATGTAAATGTAAATTATTCCGTGTTTTTGCTAGAAGTCAGCGGACATGGAGAAAGGCTTAAAACAGCGAACATGTCGGTTATTTGTCGAAGGAAAAAATTTGAGTATGCAACACACCGAGAAATAGTCCCTAGTTTTACAAGTGTTGAACTAGTTTAGAATCTTGTAACCTAACATGTATTCCTATGTGCCACAGAGTTCTGGTAATTTTCACTGGTTGCGTTTTTGCAGATACCATGCTATCTGATACCACGGTCTAAAGTCTTTTTTGCAGCTAACGTGGTATCTGATATCATTTTGTCAAATGGGTTGGAAAGAAGATTGGCACTAAGTGATGTGACTTGAATATTAATTTTTCTTTGGGCATGACTTCGAAAAGCGCCATTTCGACAATTCTCGTTTTTGAAGATCAACCGTGGTAACAGATACCATGGTATCTGCAAAAACAGAACTACTGACTTTTCTAGAGGTGAATATCCACCTTGTCAAAATCTCTGTCTTTGTTCGACAAAAAGCAAAGCTGGTCTCTAAAGAGATACTCTTAACAAGAATGAGATGACAGAGATCACCGCAGAGTTATACTAAACGCACAGTTAATGGCTCTGTTCAAAAAATTATAAATTTGATGCAAACTTGGCACTATTTACTGTTTATTTTCCAATATTCAAAGCTATCTGAATGCTGCAAAGCCTGTTTTACGCCTTTTCTCAGCTTCACGAACTTGACTTCTACCAAGATCTCGGGAGAATTCAGAAAACCGGTTTAACGTATCATAGCATGCTACGCAAACACTCGTTCGTAGCATAATGCGCATGGAAACTGGTGAATCGCGGCAAGTGGTGTCGTTAGCTGGTTCAGGATGGAAACATAGGAGATTTGGATCGCTGGGTTTAAGAACTAATGGATGGTGTTGCGGAAGTAGGTTGCATTGGCATTATAGGTACGACAGGTTCTTTAACTTCCCTCCATCGAGGTTGATATCGGAATAATAGTCTCGACGGCCGTTAAAAAATATAAACCTCGCCTTTGGCACGGGTAGGTTATTTTCGATTGTTTTCGAATCTCTGTTAAAGTATAACCGAATAGGGCCGAGATCTGAAATTCTAGTTACACATCACTTGTTCTACTTAAATAGGTCTGAGAACCAGATCAAATTGGGCCACTCCGTTTGTCCGCGATCTACCGATAACCGATTTCATCGATTGAACTTTTTCTTTCGAATTTATGGTACCTCTGTGTACCTGTACCTCTATGCTTGAAATATTCAGCAAAAAAATGGTAAGCCATTGCCCAAAAATAAACTAAAAATGGCAGATTCCTCGCATTCGAATATCTTTACATCATTTACCTACTTTCTTCAGCCGTGACTTTTCCAAGTTTACCGTCTTTAACTATGGAAAAAAGGCTTTTAAAGTTCGCCGCGTCTGGGTGAATTTTAGATTGTCCTGCAAGCAGCGCAAATTCTGAACGTTATTAGCCTACTAGAGCCTCGGGTGAAAAATACAAAATCCCTTAGATGGGTCAAAATATGTCACTGTTTTCAAATATCAGATGTAAAAATAAGCTGCCGTTTCAGTGAAACTTTAAAGGACACCTGAATGAACAGTACCAAGTATCATCCCCATCTGTATGACTTATTAACATTGCCTGCAGAAAACCCAATCCAAATACGAAATAGTGTTTCCAAGCTATGATTTTTGCTGCATTTGGCATCTGTCTTATTTCAGTACCGAACAATTTTAGAAATGAACAAATGCCTCCAATCAACCCTTCTTGTTGAATATTTTTTAACCAGTTAAGCCCAAAGGTATGTCTAGAAGAAATTCCAATACCCAGCCAGCGCTGTACAAGATTTGAATGAATTGCGCTTTTTGTCTTGGAGTCTGCATGTGCAAACCTCCAGAAACGAACATCGCTATTTTGAAAACGTCACGCTCAGGAGAAGAATGCTCTCCGTGCCCATGTCTGTAAATGCATTCTCCATGGTGTGTTCAAGTATGGTTTCATTGATCAGGTGTCCTTTAACTAACATACAGGAGGGATATCAGCCTTGAATTTACACAACCTCGAACCTGGCCGAAAACGGCTGAAAGTAAATTTCAATGCAGTCTTAACAAGGTCCTAACTGTCAAGAAGGAAACCATGAATGACCTAGGACCAGTTTTGTACTAGACTGATATGCCATTGTAATTTTTTTTCAGGCTAAGTTCGAGGTCATATACATTCAAGGTTGAATACCCATCCTTTACAGAGACGCATATTTCTACTACATTCACATGGGATAGAGCAGTAAACGGCTAGACCTAGATTATTTTTAATGGGATTCAAACCCTCCCCTCCTCATCGCGTCGTCATAAACATGTTGACCCGTTTTGACATTTTGATACGCTGGGTTGACATTTTCTTTGCTTCTGAAAGTGGTGTAATCTAGCGTGAAAATATCGCTATGGAATTTGCATGTTTTCGACTCTCCTAGTGCTAGGGACCAACGTGAACAGCTGCTCCTGTATGATATGATATTTGTTTCACCAAAAGCCCAAGGGCCATCGCAGGGCATAACAGAAACAAAATAGCTAACGAATACCTAAGTTCCACTCACAGACTACAACTACGTTTTATCTGCGTGTTCTCTTTATCTCAGTTTTCTATGTTTTTCCTTGTCAGCTTGAAAATCTGGCCACTTTCTTTATTGAAATATAAATACCACTCTTAAACATTTGCGTCATCCGTTCTTGATCGGACTCATTTATTCCAAATAGTTGTACTCTCAAATCATTTAATTCCCTCCATAGAATATTCATAGCTAATCAGATGAGTGATGGCGGGATCTGAATGTTGGCGAACAGTTTCTAATTCGGCAGCCATTTTGCATTCTTTTCATGTTCTTTGGTTTATCTATGTGTCATTTTATATCCTCCTCATAACTTATTATTTTGCCTCGAATTGTGAAACTGTCTTTTTGTATTTTTTCTATTTAATAATTGTATATATTTGTTAAGTACTTTATAGGCTAGTTATACGAATTTAGAAGATGAAAACAGGTACCAGTACAATGAATTGAGTACACATAACTTTAAAAAAATAAAGAAGAAAACACAAAAGTAAAGAACGTTTTGTGTTGTATTGAAGTCAAAAATACAACCTTATTAAGATAATGCTAAATATTCATTAAGTGGGCTGGTAGTTAAGTAAGTTTGCAACAAACAAGCAACCGTTAATAAGCTTGGTCAGTTGCATGACCTAAGTTCCTAAGTATTCAATTTTGCTTTCTTCCCTAATTTTATTATCCTTCTGCAAAAAAAAAATCAAAAAAAATCATGTAACTATTTGTCTCAGAATTCGTATGCTTAATAGCGGCAATTTTAAACCTCATTAAAAATTAAGCACACAAATTCAAACAAATATTTGTCTAATCAGGCTGCATTGTTGATAGCCAGAAATTTAATAATGCGAGTAACAGAATTAGGATTCGCAGCTGTTAAGACAGGTGCTCAGGATATCCGTGATGTGCCGAACATCAAGTTCTTTTCAGCTGTAAACTTAATGGGCAAAGGAAGGAGGTAGTCAAGTGATAGGGTTGTGGTTTAGAGGTCTGGAAGGACGTTCATGCCTGGTCTCATCTGTATATTATCAAGGTTTCTCCCCCGCCGTTTCATTTGTTGTCCATCTGATGACTGAAGACTCGCTGCTAGAAATTCGGTACAGTGACTAACTACTCGATCAGCCAATCAATGATGTCATTAAATATTCTTTGAGCCCAAGCTGATTACAGGTTTGTTTCCTTCCCCGAACAAACCTGATTACAGGTTTGTTTTCTTCCCCGAAGTCCAACCAGAGGATTGACAGCCTGACGAGGACCCTTGCCAAGAAGGGCCCGAAATATCGCTGATGAAGAATCATAGCTGACGTATCCGTTGTAAACATCGTTTGAATAAATAATGTCATTGATTTACTACTAAGACAGATATGATTTTGAAAAAACAGTTATTTTTTTTCGAAAAACAGTAGGTAAACCGCCACTCGGGAAAAATTATCTTGCCCCCCAAAAACTTTTTGGCTAGTGATGCCTCTGCTGGTAATATTAGGCTTCTCCCTTCTCATTCTCTTATAAATTACCATTATTGCCCCTTTTGCTTCCTCATTCTTGCTTTGGCAAAAATACTGTTTTAGCTGCCTTTTAAAACCCACTTAGGCTACTTAATTAGGTTTTGTTTTTGCAGCCCTCTAACTGAGAACGAGGACCTTTGACTACCTTTATAGTATAGAGTATAGCTTTGTTTTCGTTTTTCGTTCCATTGTTTTTAATACCTACTATACTAAAGCCTCATTGTTTTCGTTTCTGGTGCCATTGTTTTTATAATGTACTATAGCTTCATTGTCAGTATGTAGGCCTAGCCTAATAACATATTCACTTCGAAAGCCCATACAACTTGGCTTCCAAAATTGAAAAAATATTGCCAGGGGCTCCCTGTAACTTTAGTAACTCTCAACGGTGATAAATTGATTACAAAACGGGAAAACACAGGAGAAAGAAAACAAGGGGAAAACAAGGGCGTGTTCCAACCCTAACTAATGGTTGTTAAAGTCTTTGATTCATGTGGGACGAGAAGCTGGGAGACACCATCAGTTAGCGATGGGTCGGATTTTTACGAACACGCTGTTAACTTTGCTTTTCCGAAAATCCTCACGGTAGCCAACGTTATCCACAAATTACTTGAACAGAATCCACTCGTGAACGCCAATCCGCCATTGCTAATTAACTATTCATTGATCTCCTGACGCTGGTGAAAAGATTACTGGAACCTTCGAGAAGATCGAGTGGCGTGTAAGAGGATTAAAACAACTAAGTATATCACCATGTGGACTTTTAGATATGTCGGAAGAAGAAATCATCGGCCGGTTTGACATTTTTTGTTCTCGGAAGCTGAATATTATTTAGCTCAGTTTCAGAATCTTCAAGAAATCACTATAACGAATTTAGTATAATTTACGGTGTTTGTTTATTGTGATCTAGTTTACATCCTTAATTCTGAATAACAAGAAAATACTTAAAGAAATCGATAATGCAAATAATTAGTTTAATTTTTCTACATATTTTCCATATGCCTGCTACAATAAAACCTTCTGTTTGGTCCAAAGTCTTCTGTTTGGTCCCATGTCGGGCGCTTCCGACCCGCGCCGCTAGATGACCCAGCGATCGGATCGAGTCGTGGCTTCATCTTGGGTCTTGGGTGGGGTTCTAGACGTTGGAATGCTTATGATATAATTCCTTTAAGAAATCCCTACCTGCAACTTAGTTACTACAAAACCATATTTGAGTTGTCGGAAGGGAGAAGGGGGTGAGTCCGGACGGAGGACTTCAGGGTCTCTACAAGTCGCAGCTTTGAAGTCTCAGCTTTCGTTTTTATCTCATAATGTAAAGATAAAACATTGATCTGTAACGCTCGATCTGTATCTCATTGGAATCATGAAAATGTACATTTTGCTCAGAATTATTGTTTGTACTTTAAGAAATTCACTTGTAAGCAAAACCCTTGAGGCAAAAATGATCATGGGCCCTTGGGGGTCATAAATATATATCGTTTGGTTAAAGTATTGTTTATGACTTTTCGGTTAAGAAACGCACTTTAAGGGTGCTAAAAATAAATTTTTGAGCAAAACATTGAGTTAAAATGCGTACTTTGCTTAAAAGTATTTTTTGTACTTTGTGGTTAGGATTAGTACATTAAGGGATGGTCGGATCTGAGACGTGACATTTTCTAATCCAATCTTGTCAAGTTTCTAATGTTCAAGCCAAGTTTCATCGCCCTAGCACATCTGGAAGTACCATAATTTACGATCACTGGAATTTGGGCACCACCACCATCACCTCCAACTCCCCTCACAGTGCCTGAACCCGGTCCGGTTTTGTCACTGATATATCTGTTCTTGTCATTGTTCTTCCCACCAAGTTTCATCCCAATCAATCCACTCTAAGCGTGTCACAGGATTCCTCCCCCCCCCCCCCCACATTTATCGGTTTGCTCGGTTCCCTAATATGCCTGCCAAGTTTCATTGTCCTAGCACATGTCGAAGTACCCTAACTCGCGAACACCGGACTGATGGACCGACTGACAGATAGACTGACGGAAGTGATCGGTATATGGCACTTGGCCGGAAGGGAAGTGCCATAAAACAGACGAAAATGATGTTTTTGAAGGCCAACGAAGATATTGAAAAGCGAAGCGAATATTGGCCTTTAAAACGCCCATTTTCTTCTGCTTTGTTGTGCCATGATCTGTTATCCAGCTTCTGACTGTGCAGCCTAACCTAATGGATGTGACTGCTACTCGTTTCCTCCTCATGAATGACGTTGGATGACTTGGTGTTTCTTTGCACGTTGTTCCTTAGTTTGCGTGTAGTTGTCACATATTCGTCGTTGTGACATTGTGTTTCTATGCAAATTGTTCCTCAGTTGCGTATGTTTGTCACAACTTCGTCGCAGTCACATCTCACAAGATGGTAACTGAACCGTCAAATACTTTCCAGAGCTATTGTTTGCGAGTGAATCCGTTCTCACCACAAAAGGTTGCTAAGGTACAGACTTGAAAAGGTGTTTGCCCGATCCGTCGGATGTAGTTACAGCATAAAAGTATTAAAAGTCACGTTCGAGTGAATGTGGTAGCGCTCCGTTTCCTGCCCGACTAAAATCATAAATGAGCTATTATTTGCCTTCCGTCGTTGCCAGCATGTAATCTAGCATTTAGTTAGCAGCAGTTGTTGCTTTTGATCCTGGCATTCTGCCGCAGTGGAAGTTTTTCAACGCGAACTAATAGCTACGAGACTCGCCGATTTCTCGTTTCTACCGAATAAAGCATTTATTGTAATTATTTCTTTTAGTCCTAGTAGGAACTTTTGGTCTCACAAACGCAGATCACACACAGAGGTTTTTTTTTCGGACTCTACTTCAAAATTCAGTTGGCCTTTAGTTGAGCGTTCCAAGCGGACTAATTTCGGAAAGTCCTCCATTAGTTGCGTTTTTGATCCGAATTCTCCGTTCCGAATTCTCGCTTCTGAATTCTCGATTCTTGTACAAATTACCGATTTTGCTCCTCTGACTTCTCCATTTTCGCTTTTGACACAAACACTAATTTTGCAACTCGTCGCAACCGGTATACGTGTATGTATATGTATATTGAACACCCGAACTCTGTTGACCAATCATGGAGGAGAACGGAGAGAGGAGAATCGACAATTGACCATCGGAGCAAATTTTTTGATTCTGCAGAATCGCGAGGCTTTCCCCGTTCTCGATTCTGACAAAAACGCAAGAAAAGGAGAATTCGCTTCTCCTGAATAGTCCGAAAACGCGAAATAGGAGAATCACGAGGAGAATTCGGATCAAAAACGCAATTATTGTCTTCTGTCAACACTTTAAAGTTCAACCTAAAAGGAATGTAATAGGACAATCTAGGTACCCATGACTTATTCACTTAAAGAGGCTTGAACAACCCGATGAATTGCGTTACTTCGTTCTTCAGCTATTCACGACTAATCGATTTTAAAATAGTACAATTTCCCTGTGATTGTGGTACCTCTATGTGCTTGTGTCTGTGTTGCATTTCTGACGAAAACGATTTACGAAAAATAGTTTTTTCAAGCAGCCACCTTCCTCGAGCTGATCATTGACCACTGAAAAGCCGCGTTTGTATTATGATCCAGATTTTCCGCGTCATGGTAGAATTTTGCGTTGTGATGACGGACGTAGTTATTCTGAACTTCAGACTAGAGTAAATAGGGAAAAAAAGAATCCCTGAACACAATCAAAATAATGCAGTGTTGTCGGTTCGATGATACAAAAATATTTTGTTTTTTCAGTTAAACTTTAACAGAGAGATAGTAAAATATATATCCACAAGGTAATGAGCAGGAAATAATACCTTCCACTCTCTACTCCACAGACAGTGAAGATTTTATATTCATCAACCTGTGGAACTATTTTCTGTGGACAGTGGCTGATAATGCGGCATTATGGAAACTACTCCGCTTGGAAGCGCATAACTGGAATACGGCGTTTTGATGAATGCACAACTATTTTCTCCGCCGTGAGGTCTTCCTGTTCAAGTGCGCAAAATGGGAACTCGTGACTCTACCTCAACCCCAGACCGAACTTTGCATCCCTTTCGTTTGGACTTTCGATGAGACTTGGCGGTGATGCCCGCGGGCACCCCCCTCACCCCCCTTAAAGCTATGTGTCCACAAAACGCGTCTTTTCCGCGATGCTAGGCGAACAAAAATAATCAAATTGTTTACACATTTCTTCAGCCGAAAGTGACTGCGAATCATATTTGACAGTGCAAAATGGATACGTCAGCTGAATTGTATTAGAGTATGTTTTTACAGCTCTGATAAAATGCAACTTATGTAGCGTATCCATTTTGCACTGCCAGTTTCTGTCCGGGAACAACGCGTTCTGTGGGCACCAAGCTTAAATGGCTAAAACTGATCGACCGTTCTTCCTTGATATACCGCACCTACAAGAAGCGAACATCCCCTACGGCTGAGTAACAAACCCTGAAGCGATAAATGGCTTTTAAGTTTGCAACAATGGTTTAGATTCGTGACCAACATAGATTTAAGTTCTGGATGGGTTTTGTCTCGGAAAAGGGTGGGATGGAACTTCGGCTTGAGTTATGTGGGCGTCGAGTTGCGGGTGAACCAGTAGATCCGCCTGGGGTGTTTACGAAACAATTGGATCGGGTGCCTCATATTTAAAAGGACAGTGCTGGGTCAGGTGGAAGGGTATGCGAGCGAAGGGTAACATCAGCTTGCATTTTACCGAAATCCCCCAACTCGAAGAAATCCATTAAAGTTAAACGGAAAAGCCGGCTATTTTTTACATCTTGGATTTACACTGACTCTGCTAAGGGATTTTTTTTTCTCATCTTGGGCTCTAGAAGTGATATTTAGAATCTACACTGCTAGCCCGACAAGATAAAAGTTCATCCAGACGCGGAAATAAAGTGGAGCTCAGGAAAATTAAATTCTAGATTGGCAGGTCACTGCTTAAGAAAGCGCGCTATTGCGTGCGACCCAAGAAAGATTTATTTTGTGGCAATCTTTTACCGTTGTACTTGGCTAAGCATAGAGGCACAGGCACAAGCACACAGTGGTAACACACACCCGAAAAGAATATCGGTTAATGGATAGCTGAGCAGGCGAGTAACGCATTTTCATCGGTTCTTTGGGCCTATTCAAATGAATAAGTCACTGCAGATAAGTGGACTGTCAATTCTCAGCCCTATTCGGTTAAACTTTAACAGGATCAGTCAACATCCGGGGATTTTGCTGAGGTAGTCTACCTGAGGCATTTTTCAGCGATCCAACCAAGAGTTAGTTACTCGAAAAAAAGTTCGGCGGTGGTTAGTGAGGCCAACAAGTGTGTTTCCGCGACCAGAACGCACCAGATAACCTTAAAGTACACCTGAACGAAGAGTACCAAGTATCGTCCTATCTGTATGACTTCCGTTAACGCTCGCGTTAACGTTGCCTGCAGAAAACCCAATCCAAATATGAAATAGTGTTTCCAAGCTATGTCATTTTGCCTCTGTCCTTATTTCAGTACCGAACAATTTCAGAAATGCACAAATGTCTCCAAACAACCCTTCTTCTGGAATATTTTTTAACCAGTTAAGCCCAAACGTATATCTAGAAGAAATTCCAATACGATCCGGCCAGCGCTATACAAGATTTGAATGAATTGCGCTCTTTGAAATGAACATCCCTATTTTGAAAACGTTACGCTCAGGAGAAGAATGCTCTCCGTGGCCATGTCCGTAAATGCATTCTCTATGGTGTGTTCAAGTATAGTTTCATTGTTCAGGTGTCCTTTAAGAATATAGATTGGAGAGTCCTGTCGTGCCTAACCAGCTTATAAATATGCTGAGTTTAATATCCTAACACGTGGAAATCGGTGCCGGCGGGGCACCGTGACACCAGGCACTTGGTTTACAGCAAAATCAAGAGTGGGCAACCCCTTTGACATTAGTGTCCTAAGCTTCATAATAATTAATAATATTCCACTGAATTAGTTACTTTTGGGGGGCTGGTAGTATATTTGCCCCGAGGGTGAAATTGATCCTGGGATTAAATACCCCTTTTTACGATTTACGGTTTTGTTTCGCTGAATTGTCGTAGCCATCAGAGCGTTTAAGCGAGTCAGTATCTCCCTGATTTTACTCTGGGCGACGGACATATACCGGCAGAGCAAGGGCTTCTTTGGTGCCTGAAGCTATGATCATAGAAATTGCGCTTTTTGAAGCCTGCTTGCATATGTTTATCGTTTACATGCTGCTAGAGGGATACGAGAGAAGGCTCGTAGCCTTGGAGTCTAATTGTGTTGTATCTCCATTGTAGAAATCGAAATTCATTGTCGACATCTGGATCATCTTGTGAACCAGTTCATTTTGGGTCTGGAATACCTGCCAAGTTTTGTGGTCTTGGCTCGGGTCTTGGCACGTGGAAGAGGTCTCATTGTCTTGTAGTCTATTCGTGTTTATTCGAGTTTGTATCCATGGATTTATTTCGGGGGGGGGGGGGGGGCCTGCGCGTCAGACAAAGAACTAAAAGACAGATCAGAGGGAAAACCCTATACAAATGATTATTTTGTATTTTTCGGGGGTTTCCCCTGACCCCCCCCCCCCCTCTGGATACGGCCCTGCAAGCCAGTAACCGATCACACCCAGTAAACCGACCACAACCAACAAATTGATTGAATTTTTTTTTTTGAAAATTTAGTTGAAAATTCGTGATTTTGAGTTGATATTAACTGATTCTAAGCAACTATTGCCTTTTTCTAGTCTGTAACATGATCACTAGTAACCAACTAGTTGATGAGTGTGTCAGATTGTCTCTTTACTATTTTGGTTTATTGGTTTTACAGGTGATTTTAATACTAGTTAGGGGGCTTGGGGGGGGGGGGGCTGGGAAACTTGAACACTCCTTGAGCCTAAGCTGACTGGGACACATATATTCAATCAATGGATAAAACGGAAACGTCAGCTACGATTGGCAGCAATATTTCTTCCGCAACGTTGTCCCTGACTTTCGACAGCCTGATGAGGACCCTTGCGAAGAAGGGCCGAAATGTTGCTGCCAAAGCAACGTAGCTGACGCATCCGCTTTATCCGTTGATTGAATATATTTGTAAACTTTTGATCATGAACTAATTTTATATTTGAAGCAAAGCAACTCAGTCTTCGCTTGCAGTGTGTAGTTTTGTAGCTGGTGCTGCAGAGTATAAAACAAACTTTGAAATTGTCTGTGTTTGGCAATCGCAAGCTCTATTAGGGGCAAAAGTGCAAGGATTACTCCTGGGTATTCGGAGCGAGGGGTTGTTCACTCTCGATTTTAGTGAACGGTGCACAGAACAGCAAGTTCACCGCCACCGGTTGCTACGTGTTAGAACATTAAAATCGGCGTGTTAGGAATTTTAGCGGATTGTTGATTAATGACAATCCACTCTTGCGAGTGCCGTAGCAGCTTTCAGTTTTCGTTTTTCACCTTTTTTTGTTGAGCTCATAATTCTTGAACCAGTGTAGGTATCAAGTTCAAACTTGGCACACTTGTGGAGCTGTGGGTATTGGGATCTTGTTGTGCCTTTCGGGGTCCGTTCCCCAAACACACCCAGTTCAGGGGCAAATGGGCCAAGATTGCCCAGTGAATAATGTTCATAACTTGACGAGAGCTGGGCATAGGAAAATGGAATTCCTTGCACTTGTAGATCCTAGGGCTGGGAAATTATTTTTAAAGTTGCAGCTCCTCCACCTATCCCGTTCACGGGCAACTGGGCCGAGACTGCCCAACAGTGAACTTCATGACCCGTGACAGAAATCACGGGGAGTGACGGGAATTTAGGGCCGAAGGACGGTGTAAGATGGCAAGAATATATGAATCCTCCCAGGTATCAAGTTGAAACTTGGTAGACTTGTGAGCATTGGAGTCTCTTTTTGCTTTTGGGGGGTTCAAACCCCATTTCCACTTGGTTCAGGGGCAATTGGGAGCAGGTTGCCCATTTTTAATGTTTTAACTTGAAAACAACTGGAGAAAGAGCGATGAATTTTCTTCTGCTTAGGGTTGAGAAAATATATTTGGAGCTGAATCACCCTCACACCCTCCACGTTCATGGGTAAGTGCCTAAGCCCAAATTGCCCGTGAGTTAAGCTTTTGACCTTTGATTGGAATTAAATTCTAAGCCGAAATACTTGGAAGATATACAGGTCTAGATACGCGTTTTGATGGGTCCCGACACCCCCACCCACCCTTCCGTTCACGAGAAGCTGGCACGGATTCCCTCTGAGTTAAGTTCCTCTATGACAGGTCGCAAGTTCAACTCTTGTATACTTAGAAGCTTTTAAAATGGGATGATTTCAGATCAGGTTATTTCAATACTTGTTTGGTTATTAGAGATGTGAAATGTCTTCTAACGCTGTTTCTGTATATGATATGATAAACATTTCATTTTCACACACCATGTTTGAGCGTTTGGGCACTTGTTTTCTTTCTTTGTTCCAGACATTTTCGACCAATTTTCGTTCAGTTGGATTAACATGGATCTTTTGGATATTTTTAATTCGTTTTCTTTTACCCGCTTCATATTCTTTATTCCTAACATATGCTTTTAAGTGGTGAACTGAAAGACAAAAGTGATTCTCAAGCCGGATTTGAACCCACGACCTGCGTCTTACATCGCCACTTAACTAAACACTATAATTGTCAGCAGGCCTGGATCCAGGAATTTATTCCGGGGGGGGGGGGGCGGGGGGGGGGAAGAAGAAAAAGTACCAAAAGACAGATCAGAGGTTAAAGCCTATAACAAACAAAGATTATTTTTGTATGTTACGGGGGTGGGGGGGTTGAACCCCCTACCCTTCGACTCCTAGATACGGCCATGATGGTCAGGTAGAAGCGGGCTATAGGAACCGTGCCTCTGAAGTCGAATTCATCTGAGCAGTTCACATCACTATATCACCAGATTATAATGCCGTATACGTTACTGTTTTTCCTCTGACTTTCATAAGGAACAGGTGGTATATATCTAGCAACTGATCCTTGATAAGAAACCCCACAAGACTGAAGGTTTCTTTTATATATCGGAAGGTAAAAGAAGCCGAGAATTACGACCCCGTAACTGCTACCCGAGTGATATGAAAAGGGTTGTAATCCGATCTTCTTCCTATAAAATATGGGTGGTCGCCGCCGTTTACGAAGTTCGCACTATGACCAATGGCCGTCTGGAGATTGCCCACTCCTCAGCATCTGCTGTACACCCTTTCCCGGCACCGGCCGGCCCCAACTGAAATCAGTGGTGCCGACCGTAAATTAGGTGATTCATCTTGCAAACGCTTCTAAACGTGCATATTTTGATGTTTTAAAGTTTAGCCGAAAAGGGCTGGGATAGGATGATCTAATTACCCATCACTTATTCACTTAAATTGGCTTAAAGACTCGCTGAAAATGCGTTACTTTGTTGTTCCGCTATTAACGAGGAATCGATTTTCAAATAGTGAAATCACCGTGCGATTTATGGTACCTCTATGCGCTTGTACTTTTGTTGTGTGCGTTACGAGAAAGATTTGTGATTTTTTTTTTGTTCAGGCACTAAGCAATCTTCACCAGTCTCACCACTGCCCACTGAAAAGCAGCGTTTGTGTTGAGATTAAAATTTCCCGCGTTATAGTAGACTTTACGCCGTGGGGACGGCCGCAAATATTCTGAACTATTCTGAATCCAAATTCAGTGTATTCATTTAAATGACACAGAAATAAGTTGGCTTTTCAGTTAAACTTCAACAAGCGGCAACTGGTGCCGGGTCGTATCAGCCGGTGCCAGCACCGACTGGGCACCGGGCACTTGCTGTACTCTAAACTCCAAAGTGGGCAACCCCTCGTCTGGTATAACTGCGTTTGGAATCTACTAGGTGATGGGATGGTAACTGTGTTAGCCTTGGGTCACCTTTCTGGTAAATGATAATGTCATCAGATCAGTAAATAGAAAGGACGTTGAGGTCCTTGAAGAGGACCCTTAATAAGGAGGCAAATTAACGCCCGAGAAATTCCAGCTGATAAATGACATCGGAGTACTAGACTCTCGAGGGGCTACCCACTCCCCGGGCACCTGCTGTACACCCTTTCCCGGCACTCGCCTAAACCATCGCTACTTGCACCGATGTCGGCCATAAATTACAATTTTAACATGCGGCAACCGGGGCCGGCACCCGGCACTTACTGTACAGTGAAATCGAGAGTGGGTAATCCCTCGTAGACTCCTGAATTCAAAAGTGGTTTCTGGTTTATTTGTCACGGTAAAAGTCCCTCGTATAAGTTTCATCTTCCCATAAATATTTAACTATCCCGTGACATGGGGATGTTAACTTCTTAGACAAATTTGCCCCGAGTGAGATCACTGTTCCTATAGTCCATGTCACTGGCGGTTGTAGTGGTGTGCGAACCCTGTCGACAAGACCCTCGAATCACTCGATAGATCAACTGGTTAGAGCGTCGATACGTGAACGTGAAGATTGCAGGTTCAAACCCCGCTTGAGGAGAATTTGTGATGTTTAGTTCACTACTACAGTTGACAAATGTGTTTAGCACCGCTGAACAGAGAGAGAGAAAAGTAGTCAGGACAGTGTGTCGAATTGATTACACCTTCAGTGTTACTTTGATATGACATAAACCTTTTCTTCGAACTGGAACCTTGGATTTCGCGCTTTAGTGATTCAGAACAAGAGTAAGTCACAGAACCATCAGGGCTTCGACCAAATTAACTTTTTTGTCCGTGTTTTGCAAGTCAGGATTACATCAAACACCTGATGTTGTTTACCGGATTTCGCACGGACCCCGCCTTATTGAAACGGTAGAATGCGGAATGCCGAAGAGTGATCACAGTTGGACATAGACCTGCTGTGGCTATTGTATACCGATGTCTGCAAGTTGAAGTGGCTCCCATCCATCTGAATGTAAAAATCTATAATGACTTTCGAACCGGAATCCCATAATTAGCAGCCGCCCCCGAAAACAAATGCTGAGCGAAAAAAGTTAAATTTACTCCAATGACTAAAACTAAGTGATAATTTGATTTAAAGTTAAAGGGATTCCGTCACGTAGGAGATAGGTATAGGATATTATAGGCAATTATAGGATAATATAATATAGATAATTTAATTTGTATAACTTTTCTCGAACAGGTATGTAATGTATATCTTCCTTTATCCCACAGGTAGTTATACCATGATAATTACTTTTGTGGAGGTTGATACGGTATCGTAACAGCCTCCAGAGAGGATGATACGAAGCCGTATCAATCTCCGCGAAAGTTCGTCGAGCACTTTTTCCTCAGCTACTGAAAAATAGAACCTGACCTGCAAAAAAAATAATACAGAAATAAGTTGAAAACACATTACAGAAAAAAAAAGTTCCAAAATGAAAGAAAATCTTGCTTTTTTAGCCAACCAACCTGGGATACCTTGTTACAATCAGATTTCCGCTGTAAGCACAACTTCTCAACTGAAACAACATCTTATTTTCCTTTGCTTTCCAGAAGGTAGCTGTTGAGCAACTAGCACTGTCTTTTTTCTTGATTTTGCTCTAATTTTTCAAGAGTTCACATGTTCTCTTTCAGTTCAAAGGTGATAACCGCCTGGCTGCCACTTTTTTCTGACGTAACCTGTTACTTTCGGCTGGAAAAACTAGTTACATTCTGGCGTCTATGAAACTAGGTTCTTTTCACTTTATTAACGAGAAGTCTTTTGATCTTTATAATTTTACTCCTCAACTTGTATGCTTCATTTTTGTATTTACTGGTAAGGAACCGGTCGCAAAATTCTGGCTCGCTTTGTCGAAGAAACGAAAATGCGTGTCCCGTCGCTCGATTCTGCGACCAGTGGCAACACTGATTTATGCTGATTAATTCTATCTCTCTAAAAGCCGCCACTAGATGACTCCTGCTTCACCACTAATATAAAAGCTGGGGATTGGCTAAAGATTGTATTGTTAGAAACAGGAGTGCCCGGGTCACAAAAGTAGTCATTTTCACATGTCAGCAGTAGGCTAGGGTTGCCATTTTACTAAGAAAAAATTCCCGACACAAGTAGCAAATAAATACTACCAAAGCAGATTGAATAGGCCACTACCTAAACATTAGTTAACATCCGTCCGTCTCAGTTGCACTGAGACGGATGTATGTTACGTCTCAGGCAGTATGTTGTAGTATGGGTCTTTTAGTATGGGTCCATTTTCCTTCTTTCCTTGTTTCTTTGTGGGTTCACTTTTTTTCATTGTTAAGATGTATGTTAATATTTCATTGTTAATTTTCATGCATTCATTCAAATCGCAGAATTCTGCGATCGATGGCAACACTGTTGAAGACGATTCATGAAATGCCCTGCGTCATCGTGGCTACCTTTACGGCTTGACTTTGTCACCCAACTATCATTTTAAGCTCGTTATGATCCGAGAAAACGATGGCCTAACCCAATTATTTCCAAATTCCATCCCTTGTGCGGTGTTTGGAGCTCCTATCTGATTCTGAATTCTTTTAAAGGTCTCCGCTCGACGACTCTAAGGATTCCCTAAACGATTCAAAGTCCGTTAAGCGACGCGACTCGGCAAAGCTTCCATCGGCGTCAAAACTCCTCCGTTCCCTCCGTCCGGATCGCACTAGTCCTGCTTACCACAGTGAAGGAAAGGGTCTTAGAAAACGGAAGCAGGCATGGACGTCAGAACGAGATCTTCCTCAGGGCGAATTTCGGAAGAAAACGGCGGAACGGAGCCGGAGTTTCAGCGACCGACCGAAATTCGAGTCCGCCCAGGATTTAACCGCTATAAGTCAGAATGATAGTAATGTCTCATCCGATGTGTTCGATTCGAGCAAGAATGATTCCCAGATTGATGAGTTCCTTGATGAAGCCTTAAAGTGTCAAGAAAAGGAGACAGAGGAGGAGTCGGAACATTTTAAGAAGAAGGAAAGTGATTTAAAGAGGGAGAGACAAGAAAGAAAACTAACAAAAGATAGCGGGTATGAAACCTCGTGTTCCGATTATGCCAACCCTGAAGCGTTGAAATCGATTAGTGAAGTTGAAAATTCAAACGAATCGATTTATGCAAATTTGGAAGAGATCCAAGAAAGCGGATATACAGCCCGACAGACGGATTTTTTCGGATGTGAAGATGAGCCATTAAAACCCAGCCCAAGGAATTTGAGGAGAACGGATGTTTCGGAACCGGAAAATAATCCGGTCCCTCCGAATCCGGTGAAGGAAGAGCTGCAGCAGGCGGAAAGGAAAGAACCAACGAGCAGGTAAGACTTCGGATTTTGATGGTGCAGCCAACTTGGGCAAGATTTGGGACGATGGTGTTTCTACTATATTGTCGGCATATACCACTTAACTTTTTTTTAAATTATTTGTTCACAATCACTGGCCGAAAACAAAAGACAGGGCATGAAAGAAAATTAATGAAAATCAATCAAAGTACAATTAGATTACAAAAGTTTTACAACTAATAACATCCATTAGGAGAGGAATCTGTTTGGCTTCGTCACTCTACGAAGCAACTAAGCTCAGCTTAATTAAACATCATGGGTCTGAATTGTTCCAAACTTTAAATGTTTGTTTATTTGGGCCCACTAACAAAGCGTCCTTAGTCCGCCTTTTGAGCCTTTGCGAAGGGAAATTTTTGACCCATATTCTTTAGTCTAAAAACTTGAAAACGAAGCCAACTAGGCTTAGGGTAATTAAACAAGCCTGGATCCTAAGTGTGCTACATCAACCTGTACCATTAAGGGTTAAGATTAAGACAATAACACCAGATGATGTGGCAGAAAAATGATTTGCGTTGTATCAACAAATCAGATATTCAGGTCATGGCAATTAATGTGGTTTTTCATGATATACTTACTGAGTGTGACAGTTTGTCAAATGAGACTCTTGATTTATTGCAAGTGGAAGTAAAATTAGTACTCTATGAGCAACAGATGGTCGGTAAATTTGAATCATCTCTCGTTAGACACGTAAATGGCTTGAAGTAAAATTGCATAGGATGCAGGCTAGAAAGAAAAAAAAGTAACTGACCAAAAATAAGGGACAGAACTGAGGTAGGCTAGGGCGAACAAGTTCGGCTAGTTTTTGCTATGCGATGTGGGCTATAGGTACTTTCTTTGTGAGCAAACTGGTACACGGCATTTCACAGCTACAACTTTTCCGGAAAAGTAGTAAAAGTTAAAGTTGTATCTGAAGTTGATTAGAGGTGTTTATATGGGGGTAAGGAGGCATAGGCTGCTGAGTCCATTTTTTAACTTTATTATTTTGCCGGACAAGCAGTTCACTGGAATCCTGCCCACAATGGAAACTAGACCTACGTTGCCCGGGCAACGTGAAGTGTTGCGGCAACCTTTGTCCGGCTTCGCCGGCTAAAGTGTTGCGAGAGCAACACTTTGGTTTTGTTTCTTCGCTGTCGGTTAAATGCTGAAATTGTCAACTTATCGAAGCTTTTAAAACGGTATGTTCTAAAAAGAATAATCACATAATCAAAAGCTGTTGTTTAGCGTTGTAAAACCAACAACAAAACAATATCGGAAGAAGGCTATCCGTAACGTTTCAGGATTAAAATACCATAGATGACACTATTAATTATTACAAAACTACCTTCTTGGTTTACATTACCGTATCGTTTGTACCCGTTGCGTAAACAGTTAATCCTAGGTTATAGCGATAGACCATCGATACAAACTTTCTTACTGTCATATTTACAGAAATCGAATACAATGTGCACCAATTTTCAAAAATTTCTAGCCCCTCGTGAACCGATCTTACTTACAAGTCCCATGCATGTCTTACAATTGGGAACAAAATTGTTCTTACCATCGAATACACCTGAGACAAATAACAGGTATACCAGCTAGCAAAAGCTGCAAACTCCTCGTTGCCGAAGATGATTATGAGCTAACAGTCGACTGTTGCTTACAGTCGACTGTTGCTTACAAGTCCTTTACATGTTTCGCAACTGGTATCGCCTATTTTTGGTTTCAGTGTGTACCTTACTCCTGAAGTTGTCAACCCCTTGAAACTTTCAAACTGGTTTATCTCATGAAGGATTTTTGTTCAAAAGAATGGATGGCATATATTTTGATCAGCTCTTCAAGGGCTATCGATTGCCATAACCACAACAAAAGCATATCGGAAAAAGGGACTAAATTGACTTTGCAGTCAGTTGAATTTTATCCTTTTCAATCGTAGACATCGTGACGGATGAAAACTTGGAATAATATCCTATATAATCTAGTTGGTATTATAAAGCTATCCGCAACTTCTTAGGATTAAAATACCATAGATGACACTATTAATTATTACGAAACTACCTTGTTTTACATTACAGTATCGTTTGTACCCGTTGCGTTAACAGTCAATCCTAGGTTACAGCGATAGACCAACGATACAAACTTTCTTACCGTCAGATTTAGATAAATCGAATACAATGTGCAACAATTTGCACAAATTTCTAGCCCCTCGTGCACCGATTCTACTGACAAGTCCCTTTCCCGTGATAGACATCAAGTTCACCGGATAAAAATAATGGGTACACCGACTAGCAAAAGTTGAAAACCTCTCATCGCTGAAGATTTGTGTAGCATAACAGCCGATTATTACTTACAAGTCCCTTGCATGTTTTACATTTGGGAACCAAATTGTTCATCAAATGACAGGTACGCCAACTAGCGAGAGCTGCAAACCCCTCATTGCCGAAGATGATTATGAGCTAACAGTCGCCTGTCGCGTACAAGTCCCCTAAATGTCTCACAACTGGTATCGCCTATTTTTGGTTTCAGTGTGTACCTTACTACTGAAGTTCTCAACCCCTTGAAACTTTCAAACTGGTGTATCTCATAAAGGAGTTTTTTTTACCAAAAAATGGATGTCATATACTTTGATCAGCTCATCAGCGGCTATCGATTGCCGTCGAAGTTGAACTTTATCCTTTTCAATCGTAGATATCGTGATGGATGAAAACTTGGAACAATATCTTATATAATCTAGTTGATATTATAAAGCTATCCGTAACTTTTCAGGATTAAAATACCATAGATGACACTATTAATTATTACAAAATTGCCTTATTGTTTTACATTACCGTATCGTTTGTACCCGTTGCGTAAACAGTTAATCCTAGGTTATAGCGATAGACCATCGATACAAAATTTCCTACTGTCATATTTACAGAAATCGAATACAATGTGCACCAATTTTCAAAAATTTCTAGCCCCTCGTGAACCGATTCTTACTTACAAGTCCGTCTCCCGTTATTGACATCAAATTCACGGGAAACAAATAATGGATACACCAGCTATCAAAAGTTGCAAGCCCCTCATCGCTGAAGATGATTATTGCATAAGCTTTTTAAAGGGGATGTTCTAAAAAAATTAATCATATGATCAAAAGGTATTCTTCAGCGTTGTAAAAACAACAACAAAATAATATAGGAAGAAGGGACTAAATTAACTTTGCAGTCAGTTGTACTTTATCCTTTTCAATCGTAGACATCGTGACGGATGAAAACTTGGAACAATATCTTATATAATCTAGTTGGTAATAGAAACCTATCCGTAACTTTTCAGGATTAAAATACCATAGATGACACTATTAATTATTATGAAACTACCTCATTGCTTTACATTTTCGTTTGTATCCGTTGTGTAAACAGTTAATCCTCGGTTACATTGATAAACCATCGACACAAACTTTCTTACCGTCAGATTTATAGAAATCGAATACAATGTGCACCCATTTGCAAAAATTCCTAGCCCCTCGTGAACCGATTCCTACTTACAAGTCCCTCTCCCGTGATATACATTAAGATAACCGGAAACAAATAGTGGGCACTCCAGCTAGCAAAAGCTGCAAACCCATCATCGCAGAAGATGATTGTAGCATAACAGCCGATTATTACTTACAAGTCCCTTGCATATCTTGCCATTGGGAACCAAATTGTTCTTACCATCGAATACACCGGAGACAAATAACAGGTATACCAACTAGCAAAAGCTGCAAACCCCTCATTACCGAAGATGATTATGGGCTAACAGTCGACTGTTGCTTAAAAGTCCCCTATATGTATCATAACTGGTATCGCCTATTTTTGGTTTCAATGTACCTTACTATGAAGTTGTCAACCCCTTTGAAATTTTCAAACTGGTGTATCTCATGAAGGAATTTTTGTACCAAAAAATGGATGACATATACTTTGATCAGCTCATCAATGGCTATCGATTGCCGTCGAAAAAAAAATTCTACCTGTCTTAGTTCAAAAGTTGACTTTTTTGCCGTAGGCCAACTTTCTAACGTCACGACTTAGAAAGGAGCAAAGGATAAGCTCTAGTTTCTTTAGCAATGAGAGAACTTTTAAAGTTTAAGAGGCTCATCTGATACCGTTACTCTACCACAAACCAAAGTGCAAAAAAAAAAAATTATAAACTCAGCTGAAATCGTCGCAGACATGGACAGAAACAATAGATGGCAGCACTTTCGGACCCGTGGGAAAAAGCCACTTTTTTGTCTCTGTAGATTTTTCTATTCATCACTCAAAGAAGATATATTGGCTGTGGGGCCGGGTAACTGCCGCATATATTTAACACTTATAGATTTTAGTCCATCTTCAATTTGAAACTGGTGCCTGCCTGCTTGCGTGCTAGAACGGAGCTTTCCACTGGAAAGCAGAAACATCTTTTGATGAAACGAAAGGTTCGCTACACAACTTCAGATAGTCCTCTCTGACATAGGCTATACAACTCCACTTCACTTCGCAAACCGTAGGCTCTGGCTCGATGACAAGCAAAAACCATCCTTATTGGCCCCAGACAAGAGTTCTACGGAGCTTTCCAAAATGTAATGTCATATTCATCCATCCGGCCTAAGGTCCACACTTTCCGTAAAAACCGCACAGGTTAGACCCTTCTCAGTTACCAGGAATAAAATGAAATCGGAGTCATAGGAAAAAAAAAAAAAAAAAAAAAAAAAAACGAGGACAAAACCAAAGTGTTGCTCTCGCAACACAATTAGGTAAAAAAGCATGTTTTTACCGAGGTCGGTTAAACGTTCGATATCGGAGTAAAAATACGTGCTAAGCTCATATCTGAAGTTTATTTTCTCGCTCGTCAACCATTCGTCCGGAATTCCAAATCTGGCAGAAATTTGGTTGAACTGGAGCTTAATTCTCATGTTTAGTACAGTTTGGTTCGGCGGTAAAAAGTAAGAACGAATGCTGGATCCATATCTGTTTTTATTTTTCTCAACGGTTCACTCTTTTTGACATAGTTGGGGATAAGGAGAGCTTACAAATACAGGGACATGAAAGTCATCAGTTAAACTTGATGGAAGACTACGATGAATCGGAAACGTTTTATTCGCGCCTTCGATGGACAAGTGGATTATAATTGTCGGCGGAAGTTTACGAATGAACCTATCGTAAACTATCCTATTAAAGCTTACAACTTCTTTTCGAAACAAGACGAAAGGTTTCGGTAGGGCCCCAAAACCTAAATATTTTTAAACTTTCTGATACAGACAATAGGCTACTCGTCAGACAAATTTCCAGAATCCATAAACTCGCAATGTAAACTTACAGATCCTTTACTTAAGAGGTAATACTTTTCACCGAAAAGAAGGAATCCGGAAATTAGTGGCATGCATAACTTTCGAATGGGTTATTGAATAATAATGAAACTTGATATCTTGAAAGATCTCATTTCTCAGATGTCCAATTTCAGTTCAGGACCGAATCCGATGCACTGGGGAGAGGGGGGTCGGAGGGGAGAACTGGAAACCTTGCGGCACGCGTAGAGTCGAGCTATCAGGACGAAACTTGGTGGGAAGTACAGACACAAGTGCTAGGGGCATCAGTGACAGAATCGGACCTTATTCGGGTACAGAGGGGGGAGGGGGGAGGTGTATGGGGGTGTCCGGAATTCCGGTGATCGTGAGTTAAGGTACTTCCAGATGTGCTAGGACGATTTGCTGGAGTATTAGAAACTTGACATCATTGGGTTAGACATCGTCACTTCTCCGATCCGACCATCCCTTAAAGGACACCTGAATCAAGAGTACCAAGTATCATCCCTATCTGTGTGACTTCGGTTAACGTTGCCTGCAGGAAACCCAATCTGAATACGAAATAGTGTTTCCAGCTATGATTTTTGCTCCATTTTGCATCTGTCCTTATTTCAATACCGAACAATTTTAGAAATGAACAAATGTCTCTAATCAACCCTTCTTCTGGAATATGTTTTAACCAGTTAAGCAAAAGCGTATATGATATGATATGATATTTATTGCAAAAAGCCAACTGGCCATAGCAACTACCACAAAAAATCACTTACAATAAAACAAAACAACAATAGAAGAAATTCCGATACGATCAGGCCAGCGCTGTACAAAGATTTGAAGGAATTGCGTTTTTTGTCTTGGAGTCTGCATGTGCAAACCTCCAGAAACGAACATCCCTATTTTGAAAACGTCACGCTCAGGAGAAGAATGCTTTCCGTGGCCATTTCTGTAAATGCATTTTCCATGGTGTGTTCAAGTATGGTTTCATTGTTCAGGTGTCCTTTAAAGAACTCATCTTAACCGCAAAGTGAAAAAAATACTTTTAAGCAAAATACACTTTTCACGATCGCCATGAGCACATAATCCTTTTTGCCTCTAGGATTTGCTTAGAAATTAATTTTTAGCACCCTTAAAGTGCGAACCGTCTGACCTAGCCTTGCAAGTGCTATATGAGCTTCCAGCTCTTGTTTTTTTTAAACAACTAGGCTAGGCTATACCTGAAGTTGACTGCGTTAGGAAAACAAATAAAAAAAAGTTGAGTTTAAAGCTATCATATAGCCTATGCCTATACAGTTTTGACATCTTCCATTTAAAGTACCTTCAGTCATAAACTATCAATCTCAGTTAAAATACTGGATAGATGTAGGCTATAAGAACGAAACAGATCTGAAAAAAATATTTGTGAATATTTGTTCGATCGAGCCACGAGGGTCAAAATTTGTCTATAAAGTAATTTGTTTTGGGATCAACCACTTAAACTTGGTGACATGCAGACTGGCTGATGGCCGTTGTGAAACCGTAACAACCAAATTTTCTTGAGTAGTTTAGATTGTAGGGACGAATTTAAGTACCTCAGCCTATAGATTGTCACGGTCGACTGATGAAATTTCTCTTAGATTTTCACCCGGAAGCCAGAAATTCCGGTTTTAGTGGATTTGACTGGTATTAGTCCGATCTGCTGCTAGTATTCTGCATAAATTATGTGTTGAATAGAATTCAGTTTCGGACAAGAGGGATTTCTGAAATTTGTTGGAATTGATTCTGATTAGCCCACGAGGCGGGTAACACAGCGAGCTGCTGTTCTTGTTGTTGTTGTTGTTTGAAGGTTGACATTGGGGCGAGTAGATCGCCCGTATAGCCTACGTGCGTATTCTCTAAGTTGCTTTCTACCTCGCCACAAGTATAATCTAAACTGCGGCCGTCTGGCCTTGTCAATCGTTCTTCAGTCAAATTTCCAAGTTCCTCTCCTTTTTTTTATTTCTTCGCTGGTGATGCTCGCTTCTCTTTCTCCGGCTGCTTTTGCTATTGATGACTCAAGTTTATTGCGCATAATTTTCATCGGAATTGCAGTAGTAGGGACAGTATTGGTCGCTTTTTAAAGTTGTTAAGTTTTGGCCAATTACAAGCCAAGACAAAAATAGTATAAAAAAAGGAAACGATAAAGAATCCACTGAAGAAGAAGAATGGGAATGTATCTTATGATTCGATTTTAAGTACGCTGGCAGAAAAAAAAAATTCAAGGCTCACTCTTTTACTTTTCATTTTCTGTTTGTCCAACGGATTTGACGAAATACGTTTGTTCATATGTTTATCTCCTGAACAAAAAAAGAATAAAAGTAGTGCACCGAAGGAAGGTAGGTACTTTATTTGTGAGTAATCGATACACGGCAATTCACATCTACAACCTAAAACTAGAATACTGTACGCCACTAAACTATACATTCACAACATAACCAGGGTTCGTACGGCTCTGGAAATCAGGGAAAAGTCAGGGAATTTTTTTTGGTCAGGGAAATCAGGGAAAAGTCAGGGAAAAACGTGAAAAGTCGCAGAAGGTCAGGAAAATTAATGAAAAAGTTTAGTCTGTACTTATACATCGAGTTTTTTTTTTTTACTCGAAGTTTCTTTTTTGTTGGTCAGTCTGTGCTTCAACGTATACGACGGCTTGTTTGTTCAGGAAAAAGTAGAACAAGTGTTGGAAAACTGCTGGAAGAGGTCAGGGAAAATTACCAAAAAAGGTCAAGGAAGTCAGGGAAAAACGTGGAAGAGCAAGCGCACGAACCCTGATAACGGAAGATCACATTTAAATAAGAAAGAAGAAAAAACAACTAATACTAATCCGACGGTGAATTTCTATCCTCCTTCATCTAGACAATTTCAAAACGTTTCCTATTCTTAATAAACTTAAAAACTATATCTAACTCTAGACTCACTAACCTAAGGCAAGATGGAAAATCTACTCGATGTCAGTCTGCATATCGATTCAAAACGCTGGGGAATAGCTTACATATGGGACACTCAAATAAAATGCTATCATGTTGCAACTATCCCCCAGTCACGAAGTGAGGATGGAACCGTACCTATTCTATATAAATAAGATTTTAGACGGCTATGTACAGTAATAAATCGGGAAAGCAAAAACGATGTCTGAAATTTCTTGGTTACAATCAGAATCTTGAGTTGAAAGAATTTTCAACAACCAAGTGAATTTTCAAACTGAAAGTACCATTTCTTGCAAATAGCACTATTTATTGTTTTAAGTGTTGCACCCAAAGGGGAATCATTACTTTTGCCTGTTAAAAAATCTACACCCAGAGGTTCCGACGCTAGGCTGTTCGATCTGTAAAAACGCTGTAGTAGTGAGGAGGACAGGCGGTTCAAACTCTGGCCAAATAGCAGCTCTCTCTCTTCTGAAGAATCGCAGCAGTGATCTAAGCTTAATAGGCAAAAATCCTGAGATATTATAACATCTGTCTGAGCTGTTCGGAATGACTTTGAATTCGCATGGCAACCTTTGACAATCTTTGAGCTGACTGTGACATAAGATCACTTCTTTTTACCCTTCTAATATTCGCCTAATTACCTCCGATCTAAACTTCCAGTATACACTTAAAATCTTTGCATACCGACCGAATTACATGACGATTCGTCGACTTCATAATACCAGGAAATAATATGGGCACCCACCAAAAAAACTATCTCTAATTTCCTTCACCCCCGGACAATCTGTCAGCAGATGGCATAAATTCTCTTCTACCTCACCACAAAATCGGCAAGCACACTCAGCCACTGGCAAAGACCTATTCTTTTCAAAAACCCTTTTCCTACTTCGTAATGGGAGACAGTTCGCCCGGAGTTGGAACCACATCTTTAGTATTTCTGCTGGTAGACCTAGCTTAAAATAAAATTCTGATCCAAACAAATTCTTAAACTTCGGATAATTAGTGAGCGTCTCGACTTCCGAATAGCCTCATTCTATAACTGAGTTTCTTGGTCCTGAAGTACTGAAGTAAATTTTCCAATCAAATTTTCCAAATCTTCGGCATCACCATGTCCATCATTCCAAGCATAGCCTAGGACAGTCCAGCTTCGTCCAACAGCTTTTTCACTTGCCAAGGCCAGAACGCTTCTTTTTTGATCCCTGGGTCTCTAAGTATGCCACTTTCAGCAGCCTATCTTCTTGGAGACTTACTATATATTCTTCTTTCTTATCGCAGTAATCCAAACAAGGGCTGCGTATAACATTGTAGTTTCTGTAACGCGTGTGTATAACAACTTCAAAGTAAATGATTTGAAACCCCAAGTTGTTCATGCCGCACACATTAGACGTGACGAATATTGTTTTGTTGAGTTGGCCAATACGATGGGTCCAGAGGAGTTTCCTGTCCAGAATAACTCCCAGATATTTTACCTTTTTTCTAGCAACATTTTTTCAGCTCCAAACGTTAGTTTCACAGGAATGTTTGTGAACAAAACAGCCTCAGTTTTCAACTTGTAAAAAATTAGTTTATGATTCACTGACCACTTCTCAAACTTATCAAAAATAGCTATTTTTCAATACTTTTAGATTTCTCCCAGAAATATTGACCAAACGTCATCAGCATATTCTTGGACTTTACAGTCCATTCTTGCCTGTATTTCCAGTAACCTATGTCATTAAACTTTTGTAGACCATGAAAAAGGCGATAATATTCCACCGTGAAAATTTTTCTAATCACCGCGATGCTTGGTTTTCATTAGATACGCTTCTATCGGACAAATAACTATGGATTAGTTTCATTAAGCCACCCGGGAAACCATTATCTTTTAACTTTTGGATTATAACCGTGTGCCAAGCGTTGTCAAAAGTGCCTTTAGTATCGAAAATAAACAAAATGTGAACATTTTTCTATTTTTCTCTGTTATTGAAACCAAATTATCTAGGTCATCAACTGTACTTTTATATTTCACAAATTCAAATTGCATTAATTTTTGCTCCAACTCAAACTCGCCATTTTATTCATAATTAATCCTTCAAATAGTGTTCCCACATTTGATATGAAGCTAATTAAGCGATTTGAAGATAGGTTTCCAGTATCCTTCCTGCCATTTTTATCTGTCACTTTTTTTGTTTATTGCTTTTTTCCATTCTTTTGGGACAAAAATTATTTTGTCTTATAATTTGATTCCAAGTACGGTGGCAGAAAATAATATTCAACAGTAACTCTTTGACTGTTCATATTCCATTTGTCCAAGAGATTTGACGAGATATGTCTAGTCGTATATTTATCTGCTAAAGTTTTCACTAGTGACCAGATGCACCGAGGGATGCACAATTTTAGTGGGTATTTAGGTCGAATACTTACTTCAATAAATCATCTGTTGGACTATTCAGCATTTTTTGTATTTTGACGGAGATTCCGTTGTTGCACGATTGATATTTTTCTCCTTTTGGAATTACATGCTCGAACTTAACTGGTAATCCTTACCCGGTATTCCATTGTCGTTTGGTCATTCGGTCGGGACGGGTGGACTGAATGAAGTTAGAGAAATTTTTGAATTTTACGGCTTTAGCGAATTCATCTTATTGATGCGTGACGTTGTATTGAACTGGGTCGGCCTTTTGTTTAATAAATGATGACCCACTTTAATTCATTGTCTTAATTATTCTGAGATCTTAATTGAAACAATTAAGTAGTACTTTAGTCCAGGTTTTGTGTAGTTCAGTTAACGAGATTGGGAGTTTGCTCGATATAGGCTACTTTCTTTGGTCCCCTAGTTCAGTTTTGTGTCAGAAGGTTTTGTTTATATTTATAAAGTCTTCCGCGGATTTTGACAGAATTGTACATCCAGTCGAGGCGTTGCCCACTCTTGATTTGAGTGTACAGCTAGTGCCGCGGTGCCTTGCCTGTTTGGCACCGGCTGACATCATATGACACTGGTTGCCACGTGTTAGAACAGTAAAAGAAGCAGGGATCGCTTAATTTATGGCGGCACCGCTGGTTTCGGCCGGTGCCTGGAAAGGGTGTAGCCTACAGCAGATGCCCGGAAGTGGGTAACCCTCGGGTCGTAAGTTGGTTTTAAGCAGACACAGGGTATTTTCAGACGGCCTTGAGGTGTGGTGTCTTCTTACTGGGACATCCACAAATACTCTTCTAGTGTTTATTGGTACATGTTGTTTTACATTTGTTCTGTAATTTCTTGAGATCTAATTTGGTTCCTTTTTCTGTTACTTTTTTTTTCTTTTCCTCATACTCCTTCTCATGCTTTTGTAGCTATTGTAGATAGGTCATAAATATAACACCCATGGAGTGAGAGTGTGTGGATTATTGACTGTATGGAAGGTTCCTCTGGATAGGATAGCACACAGGGAAAATTGTTTATCCCTGTAGTTTCAAATATAGGCACAGTGTTCGTGTTTTATATGTTTTGGGGATCCCAAAACGTAAGTGGAGAGATACCTATGACATCGCAAAAGTTGTCCGTCTGTCTGTGAGCACGATGAGTCTCGAAGAGAATGAGATATGTTGGTAAAACTTGGTCTGCGGATTCTTTGGGTCAAGGGTAAGATCAGTTTCGTAGATGGGCTCTGTAGCCCTACATATATGGGTACGGGAGGGGGTTTTAGATTAAGGGGCAATTAAGGGGCAATTTTTTAAAAGCTATTGAGACAGTTAATTTAGGGGTAAGAAGACATGCTGAATCCGAATATGAAAGTTATTTTTTTGCCGGACAAGTAGTTCACCCGGAGTCCGGCGAAAACCGGACACAAAATTTGTCGACCAATTTTTGGCTATAGCAGTCCCTACCCCTTTATTCTCAAATCATTATAGTTCTCCTATAACCTAGTGTAATCGAAGGTCGAAGGGGTTAATATATAATGTTCAAACGAGGAAATAATGTTGTTCTAGCGAGGATGTTGTTCAATGAGGATTCATCGGTAAAGTACAGGTCAAGTTCGTAGATGGATCCTTTAGTTCTACCTTTAGAGGCAGAGGAGTGATTTCGAATTTACGGTAAAACATGTATGTTAAGCTAATAAGATATTCATTGAGGGGGTAAGGAGGTCCGCTGAATCCATATGTGAATTTAGTTTTCTTGCTGGACAAATGGTGCATCATGAATTCGGCTGAAACTGGAAATTTGGTTGAAGCTCTAAGTTGTTTCTGAAATGATTAGAGATTCGGTATCGGGGCAAGGATACATGCGGAATCCATTTTTGAACTTTATTCTAACAGTAAAAATATTCAAGGAATCTGACGAAGACTGAATAGCGAAGACATTACACAATTTTATTAATCAAATGTTAGATTTTTGGGATCCCATCGAAACCTTTGGTCTTGTTTGTCTTGTTGTTTTTGCTGCGATGGTCCTTGTTGGCTTTTAAGCATTAAACCTATTTATCTATATCTGTCTATATACATACATACAAAAGTAGTCACGGTTTATTGCAGAGAATTAAATTTTACCCAGTGGCAAGGAACTTGTGGTGCCATTTTACCACAGTTGCTGATTTCCGCTTGACTGTGTTCGTTTTTTTCTTTATCTTGAAACTCTGCCGTGAGAATGCCTCTGGGGCATAGTTGGCTGAATGCAAGGTCGGTGACACGATGTCATTTGTGACACCTCTAAACCCCAGAAATAATTATCATAGTGAAGAAGCGCCGTTTTGCCGGCAAAATTCTGCTTCAAGTTAGATGTAATTAGCAGTTGGTGTGGAAGTAGACAATCCCTTGAATTGCCTGCTTTGTTCGCACAGTATGTTTGTTTGACGTTCCAGAATTGGGGTGTCAGTTTTGCAACTAGGTTAGGCTAAGAATGGATAATAATAAGAACTTGTGTCTCTCGGCCTCGCGCCGAGAAAAAATCCGTGGAGTTTCGTAAATACTGAGCAGATGCTTGTACCCAAGCCCTTATATACCACCTTTTTTGCATAGTGCCATAGGGCTAGTATACTGAACATTGCAGAGAGCACTGTAAACAGTCTCTCCTATATCGGACATTAGTAGGTTAATTGTGCATTGGCTAATTGTGTACCGTAGGCCTAATTGTGCATCGCCGAATTCGGAGATTTTTTCCGAGTAAATAGTCAGATGGAGGATTAAATCGGTGAAAATGTAGATGCTTCTTATACAGTGATAGAGCTCGTTCGGGTCGGGAACTTTATGGTCGGGTAATGATGAACTACGAGAAGGGAGAGACGGATGTTCTGGTACACAGTATTATAAGTTCTTGGTTAGACTCAGCGTTCGGTTTGAAGGATTGGCTTAGGTCTAATTTGGTAGGGAGTAGAATCAATTTCCAAATTGTACAATGTCTGATACAGTTTATATCTGATAAAATGTGACACATGGATGCACAGACTTATGAACACATCGAGGGCTCTTGGTAGTATTCATTCTAGTTCAGATGATTTCCTGAGGGGTTGCCCACTCTTCAAGTTTGGTGTACACCAAGTGCCGGGAAAGGGTGGGTGGGCAACTCCCGTGACTTTCTTGGTGGTGACCTTAGACAGTTTGGCAAGCTGGCACCCCCTCATGTTTTGGTGTTTGTCACTTGCCGTCTCATTCATACCGATGAGATCTGTAAATGAAGGGTTGAAAACAGGTACATTTTCAACCTAATTGTTGTTAGTCATGACATAGACTCTGGTTTGCGAATTACGTGTGCGTTAGTCTTGATTTAATCATTGCTTGTCGCGGTGTAATTGCTATTATTTCCAGTCGAATTATCGCTGAAGACGTGAGTACTTACGCTACCTATTGCTTGCAAACTTGTTTTGCACAATTTGGATAAGTGTGTTCGGTGAAGTAGGCCTATCTTGTTCCTCTTCAACTTGTCTTGCACTACCCAACCCAATCTCGGATGAAAAAAATAGATTCAGTAGGCTTTATTTTCTGTCAGAGGGGATAGAAAAATAAACCAAAACTAAACAGAAATGTAACCTCCCACATGCACCTATCCCTTGAAGAGAATTCCTTTTCTGGTGTTTTATATTTTAAATTCCTGTAACGAAAAACTCTCACCGTGACACTACATATCTATTCTTTATTCGGCAATGTGTCATTCCCCTAAGAATATATAATGTACGAGGGGTTACCCACTTCCGGGCACCTGCTGTACACTCATTCTCGGCACCGGTAGAAACCAGCTTTGCCGGCACCGGTGCCGTCCATAGAATTATATGACTTGTCTTCCATACCCTCCTAAGCATTCGGATCTTAATGTGGTGACACACGGCAAGCGGTGCAGGCAACGGACGGGGAATGCGGCACCGGCCACTTGCTGTACACTAAAGTCGGGATTGGGCAACCTCTCGATAATCGTTCACGTAAGCTTTCACACTCACACATCAAACCAATATTGATACCATTCATCCCATCACGTTTGGGGCATGAGCAAGGGTCCGACCGACCTCTAGACTCTAGTTGTCCTCTAGTCAAGCACTCCCTGAACACTGCCTTCTCTCTCCAAGTGGCTGACTGCCGACTTGGGTCCCCCGCCCCAACACAAAATTCTTGATTTGCTTGTTGTTTTCTCGAATGGTTGGGGAACAGATTCAAATTGAATCCTGAAGGATGTAGAAATGTACGCTACAGTTCTGGTTAGATGACGCCCTAGAGAATCGCGATAGGATGAGTCATTTTGCCGGAATCCGGATCAGCGCAGTATAGCGATAGTATGCAAAAGTAAATCCTGATCAGGGTTGCGGTATTAAGCTTTGTGCACACAGAACGGGGACTCGCATTCTCCTAAGGAATTCGACGTCGCTAGCGGAAAAAATTCGCGCTGTGCCAATTCAGCTCGGGCCATTGGTCGTAGCTGTGAGGTTTGAGCAGCTGACGTGTGATTTCTCACTCGTAGACTTCGGTCTTCTTTAGCGGCTCTCTGCGTTCGTTACGGTACATGGCAGAGCTTCAACTTTGCCCTCATATTTTGAACAAGCCCGGTGTTTGTCAGAAAAAATTACGAGCATCCGAAACATGTACTTCGAATGAAGAGATAGGTTATCTCCCAAACCTCGATGGTTTTGAGTGCTTCTGAACCAGATGTGCGATCGGAGATAGGGCAAAACCGTAGTTCCGTTCTTTTTGGAGTTATTGATCTTCTGGGTCTTGAAGGAAGTACTTCGCGCATCCAGTCTCATTGTGGAAAATGTGTAGTTTCTTAGGATTCAATTTGAACACATTTTGTAAGTCAGTTTTCACTTGCTCACTTGGCTGAATTCCTGCCATAGTAGGTCCCCTTAAAATTTGTCGAATTGATTTTTCATGAATACGATTGATCCTTCGTGTATTCGCCGGTAATCGGCAGAGGAATTTCTGCCGCAATAAGAAGTTACTATTTTTTATAAATTTGGTCGCAGTTCGTTTTGAAAAAGGTCAAATTGATGAATTTTAAAGGATCATCCCTATTCTTTGATTAAAAGACTCGTCTTACCGCTGTTGCCGCTTCGCCATACGCCTCTAGTCGTTCCATCCATTCTCATTTGCAGAACTTATTCGGCTCTTTACTTCCATTGCCTCCAGCTTATTGCTTCCGAAGAGTTCGTCATTCCGATTAGGTAGGGTTTTCCGTGTTTCTAATTAAAACCAAGGAGTCCGAGCGAGGCTGAAACAAGCCGGGAAGGGTTTGCAGAATTTCAAAATAGTAATTTTTTTGTTCATTCACGTCAGCCGTAGCCATATACATAGGAACAAGACCAAAGATTTCGATAAGAACCCGAAAACTTAATATTTACAGACAATCGGGTCATGTAGCGGTCCAGTGGTAATCATCGGAGCAGACGAAGTTCAAATATGGATTCAGCATGTGAGTTTACCCCTATAGCCTGCGTCATGTCTACTTTGACGAAAGATCCTGCCTTACTTTTGCCAAATTTCCGGTTTCAGCCGGATTCCGGGCGAACTACTTGTCTTGCAAAAAATTGAAGTTCAAACAGATTCAGCGTATCTCCATTCCATCCATGTCTCCATAATCAAATTCACATAAAACTTCAACTTTTAACAAATTTTCGGATTTTAGCAGGATTCGTGGTGAATTTGTCCAGGTATAAAATTATTGTCATACACGAATTCAGCATGCCTTCTTACCCGTAAATCGAACACCTAATGAAATTCATATAAAACTCTTACTTTTAACAGATTTTCCGGTTATGGCCGGATTCCGGGTGAACTACTTGTCCGGCGAGAAAAATGGTTTTCATATTCGCGTTTAGCATGTTGTCTTACCCCGTAATCAACTATCTCATTAGCTTTTAAAATATATTTTTTCGCCCCTTAATTTGAAACCCCTCCCCCTCCCCCTCCCCTAAATATGCAGCTATTGGGCCCATATACGTATCGACCTTTCCCTTGACTAGAAGAGTCCTCACACCAAGTTTCATCAAAATACCTCATTCCCTTCGAGAGTTATCGTGCTGACAGACGGACGGACGGACTGAGAGACGGAAGAAGGAAAACTTTTGCGATGTCATAGGTATCCCTCCACTTACGTTTTGGGATCCCAAAAAAACACTTTATCACTACATATTACATATAACCACATATGTAGCAAGTCGATTCATCGATACAATATTGTAAATCAATTTAGAATATTTGGGTATAAACTGTAGCATAAACCTCGAATTGTGCTTTAACTCAGGTGCTTGGTTATTCGGGGAAAAAGTTCTGCCGCAAATAAAGGTTATTGCCGTTTTCCGTGAATTACAGAGAATCCGATTCGGTTTCATGCCATCTCATTTTAGGAGGGTTTTCGCGAGCTCGAAAGGTATGCCGAAAACACTTTCGAATGTTTTTTGCGCCTTCGGAAAGTTGCCGGTTTTCGCTCTTCGGAAACCGAAGCAGCTTTCTCGGAAGGAGATTCCAGAAAGTTACCAGGGTTGGTCACCAAAAGTAACTTCGTACACCCTGGAAAGTAACCCAAAAGTATCTCAAAGTAACCCAATGTAACCTAATGTAACCCAATGTAACCAAAAGTATCCCAAAGCAACCCTGAGTAACCCAAAGTATCCTGAAGTAACTCGTACACCCTGGTTCTTGGTGACCAACTCTGGGAAAGTTACATGAAAGCTCAGCGGAAATTTTCGGCGGGCGGTTATAACGGGTAAGCGTCATTAAGGATGACGCCGTCTGAACAGATGACAATGGAAGGAATGTCCGGTGAACCATATTCATTCTTACACGCTTGGGATTCAGCATTTTCCCGGCGACTTGGGCTCTCCATGTGTTTCGCGATCAGTCCAGCGGAAAAATGGAAAGCATTTCCATGAATGATTGCAACAGTTTTCGCTTGTTGCTTCGCTCGCTGAACGTGATTCCGGAGTCCCCTCCTTTCGTTTATCCATGACAGCGTCAGTGTGCGTTTCATGGTGTCACTTAATTTGTAGATTTGCAGTTTGTGGAACAAAGGTTGGGAGTTTGTTAGTCACGAAGTGAAACCTTGGATCTGGCGATTTATTCCGTTATCGGTTTCGAAAATAATGACAGGAGTCATTTATCAGTATGGGAACTGGAAGAATACGTGCACGAGAAGATGTTCTGTATCGAACGCACAGGAAAAACGTGCCGGAAAAATAGGTAGGGCAGTGTCGTGATTTGGTGAAGGACGAATATTTGGGGCTAATATGGGTCTCGTGAGCAAAATCGTGTTACAACCATCATTCAATGCGTGAGAATCGTGCGCCAAGGGGTTGTCGCCATCCTAATGTCTGGTGCATTATCGTATTACGTAAGTTGGTTCATTCTACGTGACATGTAAATCAGTTGCAAATGAACAGTTTGTTTTTCCACCGTAAGATCCAAGCAGATCTCTTGTTTAGATTGTTCACCACAGCCTGAATAGAGTCAAGAGGGGCCAGAAATAGTATCTTGGGGACCCAAAGTATTGGCGGGCAATTAAATAAAAATCGCCCGCTCTAGCAACACGAAACACGACTGCAGTAGGCTTGGGCTAGGGGTAGCCTATCCTTGATCCTACCTAAAAGTAGGCTAACTGACAATCGCTGGAATTGGGTCAGCGTCCCCGCCGGTAGATTTGGTCGGTGGTATTTTTAACTTGTCTCTGAGGGGTTACCCATTCTTGATTTTGGTGAACACCAAATGCCCGATGCCGGAACTGGGTGCCACATGTTAGGATATTAAAATCAGCATATTAGAAGCGTCGAAAGATGCATCGCTAATTTATGGCCTGCAACGCTGGTTTCGGTCGGTATGGGATAGGGTTACAGATTGGGCGGGGTAGTAGGTAGCCCCTCGATTTTTTTTTTAATATGTGATTGCCTCAAAGCATATGGACTTGTCTTTTCTGTGAACCATATTTGCGTATTGGACGTGTTATGACTTGCCCAACATCCGCCTTCATGACGGTGAATATATTGTGCAAATTTTTGGGTGACATTTTGTGACGTGTTACGTCAATTAAGGGTGGGCAGGGTTGTTGGGCGGATGATTTTCGATAGAATATGTCAATGGGCGGGAAGTCCTGCTTCTGTTGCACTTATGAGGGTAAGATGACGCAGGTTTCAGGGTGATAGATTGTGCGATAACAAGCGAGCATGTCCAGCTTCCAGAATGGGTGCATTCCAACCTCCTCTCTGGCAAATGTAGTAGTTCCGACTTAACAATCCCGTAGGTAGCGCAGTGGGTTAGCATAAACTTGCAAATCGAACACAAAGTGAGCCATACGTCCTTGCAGCTAGACGCCTGTTAACAGTGTTGAGCGAATTCGATATCGATAACGATATATCGGTCCAAATATCGATATCGAATATGGAAACGTAAATATCGACATCGAAAACGATGTTGGTGCATTTGTAATAATTGTAAATAATCCAACATAAGTTATTTATATATTCGAAACTGGAGCAATATGGTTTTCCTAATTCATTTTTTATATAGCCATATAGCGATCGCAGTTTCTGTCTGTCGGTCGGTCGGTCGGGGTTTTGCTAGTTTGGGCACTTCCACATAAGCTAGGACAATGAAAATTGGAAGGCGTATCAGGAACCCCAAAAGATTAAGTTAGAACTAGTCACTTCCCCGGTCCGAACATCGTGGGGGAGTGGAGGGAGGGGATTCCGGAATCTTGAGGTATTTATAACTTTTGAACGGATGATCGGATCTTAATGAAACTGATATTTGGGTAGACCTCGTGTCTCAGACGACCCACTTCAAATCCGAACCGGATCCGGTAACTTTGGGGGGAGTTGGATGGGGAAGCCGAAAATCTTGGGAAACGCTTAGAGTGGAGGGATCGGAATGAAAGTTGCTGGGAAGAACACGCATAGTCCTAGATACATCATTGACATAACTGCACCGGATTTGGGCACTGTGGTTTTTTTTTTTGGGGGGGGGGGGGAGGGAGATTCTGGTGATCCAGCGAGTTCGGTACTTCCTGATATAATAGGGTGATGAAATTCGGCAGGAATGTGAGGGATCCGAATAGACCGACTTAAGAATAGTCGTTTGCACGATCCGAACATCGTGGGGGGGGGAGTGGAGGGTTTGGGAGTCCGGAATCTAGTGGCATTTGTAACTTTTAAACGGGCGATCGGATATGAATGAAATTTGGCAAGTGGTCTCAGATGTTCCTTGTTAAATCCGGACCGGATCCCATACTGGGGGGGGGGGGGTTGGAAGGGGGCTCTGGAATTTTTGTGAAACGCTTAGCGTCGAGGGATCGGGATGGAATTAGGTGGGAAGAACAAGCATAAGCATTAGATACGTTCTTGACGGAAACAGATCGTGTCGGGGCTCGGATTTGGAGGGGGTTTCCGGGAATTCCGGTGATCGCGAGATAGGATACTTCCAGATTTGCTAAAGACGATAAGACTTGGCAGGCATATTACTGACCCGACCAAATAGACTTAAGGAACCGACACAATGCCCCAGGAAAATTCCCTTACTGGATCCGACCATTTTTGGTTGGAATCCGGAATTTACTGACTTGTTGCGAAAAAATGGTCAGATTCAAGTGAAACTTTATGAGAACTGATGACCTAGATTTGCAAAGCGTGTGTACGAACCCATGCGGCCATGGTTGGGGGAGTTGAGGGGGGGATCTGGAAACTGTTTGACATGCTAAAAAACCAAAGGGATGGGCATAATGGAATGCAACTTGGAGAGTACCGAGCCTATGCGGCCTAGATTTGTCATTTGGCGCCCGAACCGGATCCGACAAAGGTAGGAGAAGGATGAAGTGGGAACCAGAAATTTGCAGATATGCTCCGATTCGAGTTACACTTGATGGACGAGAAGAGGAGATGCTAGAGATGTGAAGTTTATGTGTCCGAGTCGTATTAGTGGGGAGTTGGAGGGGGAGTCCCGGAAATTTTGTGGCTCGCATAGGGGTGAAACGAGTGAAGTGATTTGAATAAAGCTTGGAAAGTCGGGGGAAGTTATCAGATTTACTTTCTAGCTTCTCACACCACCTACTCGTAACAAGTGCCATATGAGCTCGTAGCTCTTGTTATTTATTCGAAGTCTGAGATGATGCAAGATCCCTTTTTAAGACATTTTTTTTCTAAAATTTTGGCAAAACAAGACATATTGTAACGAAAGATGGTATCAAAATATCGATACCGATATATTGGTTATCGAATATCGAAAGTGAAAATATAAAAGAATCGAGATGTAGCCCAACACTACCTGTTAATCAACTGCAGCTTCCCCCCTTGTCTCCTTGGGAGGCGGCATAATGACCCTGTAACGTGCCTGAGGCTCTGGTGGAATTGAGTTTTAGACTGTGGTCCTTCGTCGCTAGACATTAGCTCGCTTCTCGACAAACTGTCATATGTTCATCGAGGCGTGACAGAGGCACCTATCTTAATTGGGTGCATTTGTCACTTGCAGTTGTCAGTACTTGATGTATACTTACTACGTCTTCCTTTTTTGGGATCCCAAAACGTAAGTGGAGGGATACCTATGACATCGCAAAAGTTGTCCGTCTGTCCGTCCGTCTGTCCGTCCGTCCGTCCGTCCGTCTGTCCGTCCGTCCGTCCGTCCGTCCGTCCGTCCGTCCGTCTGTCCGTCCGTCTGTAAGCACGATAACTCTCGAAGGGAATGAGATATTTTGATGAAACTTGGTGTGAGGGTTCGTTGGGTCGTCGGACCAGTCAAGTTCGTAGATGGGCTTTGTAGCTCTACATTTAGGGGTGGGGGAGGGGATTCAAATTAAGGGACAAACAAAATATTTTGAAACAGCTAATGTGATAGTCGATTATGGGGTAAGAAGACATGCTGAACACGATGGTGAAAACTATTTTGTCATCGGACAAATAGTTCGCCCGGAATCCGGCCAAAACCGGAAAGTTTGTTGAAAGTAAAAGTTTTATTTGAAGTTGATTAGATGTTCGATTTAGGGGTAGGAAGACATGCTGAAGACGATGGTGAAAACCATTTTCTCGACGGACAAGTATTTCGCCCGGAATCCGGCCCAAACCGGAAAGTTTGTTGAAAGTAAAAGTTTTATTTGAAATTGATTAGATGTTCGATTTAGGGGTAGGAAGACATGCTGAAGACGATGGTGAAAACTATTTTCTCGACGGAAAAGTATTTCGCCCGGAATCCGGCCCAAACCGGAAAATTTGTTGAAATTAAAAGTTTTATTTGAAGTTGATTAAATGTTCGATTTAGAGGTAGGAAGACATGCTGAAGACGATGGTGAAAACTATTTTCTCGACGGACAAGTATTTCGACCGGAATCCGGCCCAAACCGGAAAGTTTGTCAAAAGTTTTATTTGGAGTTGATTAGATGTTCGATTTAGGGCAAGAAGACATGCTGAACACTTATGTGAAAACAAGTTTCTACCCGGACATGTAGTTCGTCCGGAATCCGGCCAAAACCGGAAAACTGTTGGAAGTCAAAGTTTTATTTCTAGTTGATTAGATGAGCGATTTAGGGGTAAGAAGAGATGCTGAGTCCCTGTATGACAATCGTATTTTACCCGGACATATAGTTCGACCGGAATCCGGCTGGAATCGGAAAATTTGTTATAAGCTAAATTTCTATTTGAAGTTGATTAGATGTTCATTACTGGGGAAAGAAGATACCCTGATTTCGTCTTTGAGCTTTCTTTTTTCGCCGGACAAGTAGTTCTGGAGTTCGGCCGGAACCGAGAAATTGGCAGAAGTGGCAGGAAGTTTTTGTCAAAACAGATATGACTTATAGGGGTAAACACACATGCTGAGTCCAAATCTGAACTTGGTTTTCTCAGGTGATTAGCTATTTGGCCTTAATCTGTTTCTGAATTTTAATTGTAAAAATGTTCAAGGAGTCTGGCGAAGACTGGATCTGGCTAAGACAAGACCCAGTTCTCTGGATCAGATATTGAATTTTTGGGATCCCATCGAAACCTTTGGTCTTGTTGTTCTGGCAAGTGACGTTCCTTTAGAAGGGCGTCCAACGGCCTTTAAAGAAAGCTTTGTTTCTTTACAAGTTCAGTAACCTCCGAGGGGCTTGTGAGCCTTATCCTTTGTGTATTTAGTCACTGTTGCGACGAAGGACCCTTTAGGTAGCGTGGACGTTTAAAGTGTTCAGCGAAATAATAATTTGTCAATTGCTGTACATCAGACGCTTTAAGAGACATCAAAATACAAACTACGAAACGAAATAAGTTCTATCGTGAGCGGTGCCCGTTGTTGGTTGTAGTTGTTTTTACTGGTTAGATATATCAAAGATGTCAGAGCTACACAATGGGCTCACCGACTGGATACTCACTCCCCAGACCTTGTACAACTGGGTGCCGGGAAGTGCCGGAAACGAATTACACCACGTACCTGACAGTGAGTATCCCCTCGGTGCTCACTGCTTAAAAACTGGCTAAAATATACGCTGTTTCTGACGTTGATGTCTGGAAAATAAGATGATGAAACATTTTCAATGTACTTTAACATGGGATTTGACTTGATTTGGCACGTTTCAGTTATTGGTTTGTTCTGGGTACAAAAAGTTCCGTAACTTTGATTTCGTCATGCACGGTTTGCTTTTTCGTCAACTATTTTTTTTCACGCCTTTTGTTTCATCGTTACTGACTGCGCGGAACAACGTTGATCTGATATGAAAATTTAATCTTTTGATGAATTAAAGAGGTCGGCGTTTTTGTTCGAATATCCGGGTATGGATGTAGAGTTAGTAAGACTTATTGAACAGAGTGAACTAAAATAAGATCTGATATTGGGATGAAGATATCATCTGTTCGTATGGTATGATTGTTTAGGCACTCACAAATGATAAGGTGGCAAGCCTATTCTTGCGCATGCGCCCACGATTCTAATCGCGAGTCTTGAAGTCGCTCGCGAGCCCGATCCGTTCCCGACCGAAGTGTCAGATTGACTCTTTGGGAGTAGAACAAGACCAAAGGTTTCGATGGGATCCCAAAAATTCAATATCTGATCCAGACAACTGGGTCTTGTCTTAGCCAGATCCAGTCTTCGCCAGACTCCTTGAACATTTTTACAATTAAAATTCAGAAACAGATAAATAGCTAATCACCTGAGAAAACCAAGTTCAGATTTGGATTCAGCATGTGTGTTTACCCCTATAAGTCATATCTGTTTTGAAGAAAACTTCCTGCCACTTCTACCAATTTCCCGGTTCCGGCCGAACTCTAGAACTACTTGTCCGGCGAAAAAAGAAAGCTCAACGACGAAATCAGGGTATCTTCTTTCCCCAGTAATGAACATCTAATCAACTTCAAATAGAAATTTAGCTTATAACAAATTTTCCGATTCCAGCCGGATTCCGGTCGAACTATATGTCCGGGTAAAATACGATTGCCACACAGGGACTCAGCATCTCTTCTTACCCCTAAATCGCTTATCTAATCAACTAGAAATAAAACTTTGACTTCCAACAGTTTTCCGGTTTTGGCCGGATTCCGGACGAACTACATGTCCGGGTAGAAACTTGTTTTCACATAAGTGTTCAGCATGTCTTCTTGCCCTAAATCGAACATCTAATAAACTCCAAATAAAACTTTTAATTTTGACAAATTTTCCGGTTTGGGCCGGATTCCGGTCGAAATACTTGTCCGTCGAGAAAATAGTTTTCACCATCGTCTTCAGCATGTCTCCCTACCTCAAAATCGAACATTTAATCAACTTCAAATAAAACTTTTACTTTCAACAAACTTTCCGGTTTGGGCCGGATTCCGGGCGAAATACTTGTCCATCGAGAAAATAGTTTTCACCATCGTCTTCAGCATGTCTTCCTACCCCTAAATCGAACATCTAATCAATTTCAAATAAAACTTTTACTTTCAACAAACTTTCCGGTTTGGGCCGGATTCCGGGCGAAATACTTGTCCGTCGAGAAAATAATTTTCACCATCATCTTCAGCATGTCTTCCTACCCCTAAATCGAACATCTAATCAACTTCAAATAAAACTTTTACTTTCAACAAACTTTCCGGTTTTTGCCGGATTCCGGGCGAACTACTTGTCCGATGACAAAATGGTTTTCACCATCGTGCTCAGCATGTCTTCTTACCCCATAATCGACTATCACATTAGCTGTTTCAAAATATTTTGTTTGTCCCTTAATTTGAATCCCCTCCCCCACCCCTAAATGTAGAGCTACAAAGCCCATCTACGAACTTGACTGGTCCGACGACCCAACGAACCCTCACGCCAAGTTTCATCAAAATATCTCATTCCCTTCGAGAGTTATCGTGCTTACAGACGGACGGACAGACGGACGGACGGACGGACAGACGGACAACTTTTGCGATGTCATAGGTATCCCTCCACTTACGTTTTGGGATCCCAAAAAGTGGAGAAACTGCCCAGTCCTCGAACGTTTTCGGTTGTTAAGAAGTCAGAGACAACGGTGACCTTTCGTCGGAAGTCGGCCTTGGCGAGAAACCAATTTGACGACTCATGACACTACAGGATCATGACTAAAAATGTTTACACTGCATAATGTCGGTGGAATCCTTCCTTTCCGGTCGTGCAGTTGTATCCTTTCGCTGTGCTGTGAGCAGTGTTGACAAGTACTTCAAGTACGTGTAGGCTACTCTAAGTACTAGGTACAAGATCGAAATGCTTTGGGTTAAACAACTTTCCTGGACTAATTTTTGATTAAGCCAAATAACTAGATAGGGTACGTGAAGCCAGCCAGTACCAATACATTTTGCTGTATTAAAAAGGTGTTTAAACGTGCAGTATTTGAAGTACTATATAAGTACAAGTCATGAACTTAAAACCAAAATAGTTGTTGTCAGGTAATTAATACTTGACTGGAAGTACTTGTTAGTTAAGTACAAATCTGAATTACTTGTCCCCAATACTGGTTCTGAGAGAGGGAATGACAATAACAAGGGAACTTAAACTTGTTTCAAGTTTATATGCTGGCGAGTGGACGGACACTTTACGGATTTGGTGTGGCCTCCTCTAGGTCTTTATTATGTCGTTAACTCTTCGGATTCCATTACTTCAGGCGACTTGGTGTGCGAAACGGCAGCTTGGGGGCTTCTCAGCGTGGTACTGCATTGAGCGCCGGTAATGCTCGGATATCAGATTGTGTGTAACTACCTTGCAGCTTTTCAGAGTTTCAGTCTTCAAGCGATTTTCCATGACATCTTCTGTTTATAGGCATACATAGAGCGTGTTCCACCCTTCCAATAATAGTAACTATTAATTAATATTTTCCTTCCAACCTCGTGAAAAGTTACTACGCTGAATCGTTCCAACCCTCTCGAAATAGTAACTGTTTGCTTACCAAGGTCGGGAGCGTAGCTAGCGTGGTAGCTACGCACCTGTGACGTGATTGGCCTAATCAGCCCGCGGCGCGATATTATGACGAAAATAGAAAAATGTGTTCCAGCCTTGACGCCAAGAAACCAGGATTCGTGACGTCATGCGTAGTAACTACTGTAAGTAGGGCGGGACACGCTCTTAGTGTTTTTCCAGACTTGATTCTTATGTCATAAAAAACAAGTCACAAGATACAGTAGCTGTTCCAACATATCCAAGTAACCCTGACCCGGTACAGTCATAAAAATCCAACAGATTTTATCACCTTTTGCTTTTATTTTGATAAAATGATAGCTAATGCAGTTTAAGTTTTCATTCGAACGCCGCCACTCGTTAATATTAATTATTTTTATAATCACCAAAAGTGGCAAGTTTTAATATTGTTCTTGTTGTGTCCATGCAAATGAAAGTAAAGATGCAGTTGTCAGAACTAAAAATGCTCATGCAGGGTGACGTCTTGTCGCTGGTTTTGGAGGTTTCTGTAGCTTTGAGATCCTACCTTTTTCAGTAACCATCTATGCTTAATAATCCATCAATTAATAATTCTATTAGTTCATATTTCGAATTAGGCACGTATTTCAGGATCCGCCCCAACCAGGAAAACCTTGACTTTTGTACCCGTAAAAAAACCTTTTGTAAATTACCCAAAAGCACCCTGTGAGATCTTCTACGCTGCGTCATCCCATAACTTAATAGGAATTCAAAGTGTTGAGAATAGGGCTATTGAAGTAACGCAGCCAGCTGTGAACCCCTGTCTATCGCTTTTGTCCAGTGATAACTGACTATCTTTGATTTATTTGGTATATATATTGCCAAGATTTACTAAAGCGTATACTAAAATGAAACCAAGCGTTATGTGACGGGCAGGGAGGGGATGGGTAGGTAATGGGTAGGCAGCGCTCCACGCTTAGCAGAAACAGGAGTTCAAGCACGAGTATTCTTCTGTTAATAGTGATAACAAGTTTAGCGACAGATTATGAAAAGAAGCCACGAGGGAATAAGAAGACGATTTAAAAATAAAAAACGGCTTGCTATGTTTTGTCCTCGTTGTATGGCAGCAGAATAACATGAAAGAATGTCTCTCTGTCTAAGCCCTTTAGGAAAAGAGATTACACGGGGATAGCAGACTAAAAGCGTGCCGAAGTTTCGTGGCAGACGTTATACCGGTGCGGATAAGCGACCGGATTTTTGCAGTTGGAATGTCTGCATTTTCATCCTGAAGTTGGACAAACCTCTACTTTTCTGCACGGAGTTGATGATGGTGCTGAAAGTCCTGGCAGGAATTCTGGTCCACGACTACTCGATCCTTATCGTTTGTGGTTCGCACCATAAGATTTGAAATGATCGATTGTTGAAGTATCATTTGAATATCGTGTTATGTTTAACGACAAGATTATGTCGTGCTATATGAATAGCTTTTTCATGGCAGCGCTGGCGGTGGATTTGAAAAACCAGTTTGGCAGCGTTGTCGCTCTGGCGTGTCAGATCATAGTTTTTTGCTAATTTAGTGATGCCTTATATACCAAGAGGCCAGGATGGGCTACCAGGAACCCAGGATTCACTGTTCATGTCTTGATAACGATATAAATTAAACAAGCTTGCGCAAATAAGACTGGTACATGAACGGTGTTAATTAAGTTTTATTAAAATAAGTTTTTTTGTAACCCGTCTAGTGTACAAACGGAGTATAGAAAAAGAAGAGGAAATAAACAACAACCCAAATAATTAAAATCCACTAAATCAAATCATCACGGAGCTCCGTGGGTGATCATACCTTAGCTTTGTCTTCTTGATGACGAATGAACAGTAAACGAGCAGTGACGCCCTAACTTCAGCAAACAAACGGCGGCTTTATTCTGTTTGCCTTAAAGGACACCTCGTACTTATTCTGCTTTGTATTATCATTACCTCCCCTTTGGAATTACCAGCTTCAGAAATCCCCGCACTTCGCCATTGTTTCGTTTTATATTTACTGAGATTTTAGCTCTTTTTCGGTCGAGTTGAGTTTTCAAGTCGAACAGTGCAAACTTCGCCAAAAGAGGGTTCGCTCACAACTCTTTCAAAAACACGGGCATGAGACTTTCTTCAGTTATTTTTGCTTCATAAAATTTCAGTAATTACAAAACTTGTACAGAAGGGAAAACAAGTTAGGAAAGTTAGGATTTCAAACATTAGAGTAATTATTCTTCATCTAGAATGAACACATGCTGAAACGCTAAGGAGCCGTAATAAAATCGGTTAATGTTCCCGTGGAAGCAACTGCCACATGGCAGACGGACTGTTAGATGCTTAGACGACAGTAACTAGTTTCTGTTTGACATTTCTTTTACATTACATTACTCCATGTAAAATCTACTTTTTACAAAAGCGGACACAGGTGTAGAACAAAACCATAAAAAACAAACCAGAGCTGCCTCAACAGCATGACTGTAGTGGCTACTTTACTGAAATTTTACTGTCTTGCTGGCAAAAAATATGTTCTGGAACTTGGTTGGTACTTTGACGTTGAGTCGAGCGATTAAATTATTTTGTTTGAAGGCTGGTGGTAGGCTAGCTTGGGCAAAGGGCAAGACCAGTTATCTCAGTATAGTATAAGTTCAAGCACAAATTGAAATAAGAAGTCTTGAGCCTGAGTTTGAGTATGATGTTCCCTGCGTTGGACGGAAGTTATTGGAATATAGTTAACACTTACCTTCTTCACCGAATTCGTCAGTACCCAGAGAGAGACAAAGCAAGAAATAAGCTCCTGATTGTAACGTAATGTAATTTAGTCAGAAATATATATAATAATTTTCGTCAGTACGACACAAGCACAAGAATGTATAAAAAACGTTACGCAAACACCGATGCGCAAGCGAATCACCGCCGCCGATGTATCAGCGTCGGGGATCGGCGCCGCCGTTTCGTGGGAGCGTTTTAGCTGTTTCAGTTTCAGCGTAACGCCACCGATATTTGGCGCGGCATCAGGGTCTAATTTCTAGTAAGATTTGTCCTTAGGGATGGACGAGTTGCCTAAAAGAGGTTAATTTCGTCTTCTGTTTGAAAATATTGGCTGGTGTAAGGACTTTTCATAAAAAAGTTATTGGTGTCCACAGTATTCATTCTCATACGCTGGTAATGCTTTCTGACTCACCCCCCCCCCTCCCGTTTCCGCTATATCTGCTAACTCCGTTAATTTGGAAGTTATCGAAAACGCATGCTTTGGAACATCTCCTTGTGTCGGCTTGGTACTTGGGACAGAGAGCAAATTTGGCAAGCTTCCAGAACTGGCGACCTTCGCGATTTCTGTCACAGCGTAGTTTCCTTAATTTATGCTCAAGACTTTTTGTGTTATAATATCAAGGCTCCTTGGAGCATTTTCCTGGCATGGGTCTCAAGTTGCCTTTATTTGGGCCTCAAAACACTCGGAAATCTGAGTCTGTGTGAAAAAAAATGACGTATTTATTTGGTTTGCAAGGCCGTTGTGTGCTAAGTCACGATTTGTGTATATTAATACTACAGCTCCAGTTACTACCGAAGGGTGTGGAGCCCTGGTCATCACCGCGAAAGCTAAAACCGTTGACGGTTGAGACATGAAAGTAATTACCGCTAGGCGAACACCGCAACTGCCAAAATCGTGAAAGTAGTGGTGGCGTCAAGTAAAAACCGCTACGGTTAAAACCGCGCCTGACCAAGGTGCAAGATTTGTTTGTACTTACCCGTAAACCTTGACAAAAAAAATTTGATTCTCAGTACAGAGCTAAATTCTCCGATTTTGGCCGGATTCGGGGTGAATTAGTTGTCCGGCGAGAAAATGGTTTTCACCATCGTGTTCAGCATGTCTTTTTACCCCAATCAAAAACTTAATCAACTTCAAGTGAAACTTTTACTTTTAACCAACTTTCCGGTTTTCACCGGATTCCGGACGAACTAGTTGTTCGGAGAGAAAATGGTCTTGACCACCATTTTTCCGGTTTTTGCCGGATTCCGGACGAACTACTTGTCCGGCGAGGAAACTGTTTTCTCTATCGTGCTCGGCATGCCTTCTTACCCCATAATCGACTTTCACATTAGCTGTTTAAAAATATTTTGTTTGTCCCTTAATTTGAACCCCCTCCCCCACCCCTAAATGTAGAGCTACATAGCCCATCTACGAGCTTGACCTTACCCTTGACCCAGTGAATCCTCACACCGAGTTTCTTCAAAATATCAAAATATCTTCAAAGATATTTCTTCAAAATATCTCATTCCCTTCAAGAGTTACCGTGCTCACAGACAGACGGACATTTTTGCTATGTCATAGGTATCCCTCCAATTACGTTTTGGGATCCCAATGTCATAGGTATCTCTCCACTTACGTTTTGGGATCCCAAAAATATGGTTTGTGCCGTAAGTTGTGACAGAGCTGCCCAGCTCGACAGATTTGACGACTTACACTTCTTAACTGTCAACATGCAGCATCTAACGACATAGGACCTAGCCGGACTGCAAAGATATGTTCTTTTATCACTTTAGAGTCCAATTTCGGGGTTGGGCACCTCTCGTGTACCGCCTCAGACAGATCAGTAGGACGTTTCGGTGAAGAGTGGCTTGAAAAAGAATTCCCCAAGGGAATCATTGTTGTAAAATCCGAAGTGAGCCAAACTTCCGTTGTAGCTTTCGACAGGGACTCCTGGTCCATGTCTAAGAGCTGACGCTCTCAGACGCAGTACGCCTTCTTTGAGAGACGATACTCCATTTGTTATTCGGGTGTGTATCAGGTTCGTTTTGCATATCTGGAACCCTTTGTAAGGTATTCTGAAAATTTTGGTTGTTCCTACTTTTTTGGCGACCTTCAGAAGCCTCCGGGGTGTCAGCTGGTGGAGCAACTTCTTACAGCAGAGAAACATTAACACACGAACATCAATAACAAGCCCAGTCTGGTCTGGCTGACTTGGTCCGACGTTGAGATGGCTCTAGAAAAGGCAATGCAGACACTCGACGAGCTCGTCAGAGTCGCAAGCTTGAAGGAGGTGGAGCGCTAGGTGGTGTATTTTTGATACAGCTGCCTGCTGTGGCCACATTATAGTTGTGAACTGTGGGCCGGTTTAGCTTCTTCGGGCTCCATAGGAGTGCGCCGATGGTTAGGATAGCTGATCAGTGTGCTTTGAAGCTGATGCTCTTAATAATGGACTGTGTGTGTGAATTTATCCGAATTGATTGATGTTGGTTAATGATCCGTGTTACAGTTTTTGTTTTCGGATTTTTTTCTTTCCGCATGGTCGTTCGTCAAATGTTAAACCACCGAATTGATGTGGTAAGTGATCTGGATGTAATTTGCGTGTTGAGTGACGTTGAGCTAATGATAGAGGATGTCTCAGATCGTCTTTGAAGGTTTGAGATTGCCAAAATTGGGTGGAAGTCGAAAGCTTTAGGAGACTTTGGAAGAGGTTTACGATCTTGGATTATTTTGCTAGGTCGTTGACATCGTTTGGGGATTAGCAAATGAAAGAGGATTTGTGGTGCTTTGTAGATCTGTGGATGTCAAGACGTGCTAGGATTCTAAAGTCTTAGGAGACTTTGGAAGAGGTTTGCGATCCCAGATTCCTGTGCTAGGTCGATGACAACGTCGTGTGCCCTCCCCCCCCCCTGCCGGGTGTTATCAATGGTCCTTCCTTCTTTCAGCTTAATGAATTGGCTTTTGGTCCAAGTTTTCTGTCGTGAGACTGCGCTCGTTTCCTTTTGAGCTTAGGTCGGATATTCAGTTTTGTAACTGTATCATCGACGAAAGAGGATGTTGTCTGCAGTAGAACACTGCGAGGCCCTCATCTTTATCATCCTAACAGTTTGTACTCGGCAGCTAGCCTAACTAAGGAATTGGGATATTTTCGCACTTTACGTGATCTAGGAGATCTGGAGTTGGGAAGCTCCAGAAAGAGCTTAAAGCTTAAGAACCAGCGACGTCGAGATTCGGCTGATGGTCTTTAGGATACGGTAGAGACATAACGTCCTCGCAGACGGTCTTGACATCGTCTTTGATGTCGATTTCTTGGTGTTGATATCCTCTTCTGAAATGGCTTGGATACGCAGTTTGGGAGATTTTGACTAGTGGGAAGATGTCCGAGTTCTAAGATTCTGAGGACATGGTTAAAAGATGCTCGATCTTGCAGATTGTCTGGACATTAACATGAATGTGGATATTCACTTCGAAAGGGTTAGATTTTGTTGAAAGAGTTAGATTGGGGTGGTCAGTGAAATCGCCATGGTAATTAAATGGAATGGTAGCAAGGACGACTAAAGAATCTTAGGAAGGATCTATTTCACTCTATGGCTGGCTTGTGCAGGTTTTGGGAAGATTTTACGACTCGCTTGTCTTTCGCCGCGGTAAAGCCGCGTCGCTGTCCTAGCGATCAAGCCACTCGGATGATCTGACTGTCATTACTGTCAAGAAACCGACTTGGGAGCTTAGTAGAGCGTTAGTGGAACAAAGTACGTTGACACTCAGAAATCCACAAAGCTGTAATCCCTGTGCTACCCTTTACCACTGGTCACTAGAAAGAGTGATACAAATTCCTAGGAAATCGACTTTATAACCATGCTAGTACGACGAAGAGAGAGAACTGTTACAGCTGGGGTGTCGCCGACAGTCCCTAGCATAGGCTCGTTTCGGGTCAGTGGTTTATTCTTGGTAGTAGTGGGGATTCTTTTAAACCATTTCGAAGGAATCAATTGAACTTCTTCCGGCTCACTTCTACTTGGTTACAACAAAAATTGCGTCGTGCATCCTTCATCGATTTAGAATCAATAACATCACTTTCCCATTTGCTCGCCCTTTAGCCCATGTAACTAGCTTTATGAATGCTAATGTCCTGAACAATAGACTGAAAGAAGTACTCAGTACTGACACGTACTTATGTTCTATCATGTCTAGCTTGGTCCCGAGTTTGCAGACGACTTTTGCACTAAGAGTACTAATGTTCGCTTGAATGCGAACAAATGTGATTACATAAACCTTAAAGCCGAAGTACACGAGAACACACGAGAAAACCTATTCAGTTTAGTTTAATAAATAAGATAGCAACCGCAGTCAAGCAAAGGCATTAGCGCATTTCTTTTTTCTGTGGCACACTTGCTCGGTTTTTAGCAGCCTTTCGGTAATCCGCAGATGCGTCAGCCATTAGCGCCCGTCAGCATGAAGAAACATGTTTCCACGGTAGATAGTAACCTCTTGTGAATGTGAAATTGCTAAGTCGGCAGAATTCCTAAGGAGTAGCTCTTCCTTGACGAACGCGGGGGTACCAATTGTCTTCTAATAAGAATAATAACAAGACCAAAGGTTTCGATGGGATCCCACATATTTAATATCTCATCCAGACGATTGGGTCCTGTCAGACTCCTTAAGCATTTATACTACACAAAGTCAGAAGCAAAGTAAGGCCGAATAGCTAATCATCTGAGAAAACCAAGGTCAGATATGGATTCATCATGTGTGTTTACCCCTGTAAGTCATATTTGTTTTGACGAAACTGATCGAAACTTCCTGCCTTAGCTTACTTCTGCCAAATTTCCGGTTTCTTCCGAATTCGGGAGCTACTTATCCGAAAAAATAACAACGAATTCATTGTATTTCCTTACCCCTATGTCGAACATCTAAAACTCCCAAATTTTCCGGTTTCAGCCGGATTCCGGGCGAACTATGCGTCTGGGTAAAAAACGATTGTCATGTACTGATCCAGCATCTCTTCTTACACCTAAATAGTAATCTAATCAACTACAAATAAGACTTTTGCTTTTAAAATTTTTTCCAGATTTGGCCGGATTCCGGGTCAACTACTTGTCCGACGAGAAAATGGTTTTAATAATCGCGTTCAGCATGTCTTTCTACCCCTAAATCGAACATTTAATCAACTTCAAATAAAACTTTTGCTTTTAACACACTTTCCGGTTTCGGCCGGATTCTGAGCGAACTACTTGTCCGGCGAAAAAATGGTTTTCACCATCGTGCTCAGCATGTATTTCCTACCCCATAATCGACTATCACATTAGCTGTTTGAAGATATTTTGTTTGCCCCTTAATTTAAACCCCTCCCCCACCCCTAAATATAGGGCTACAGAGCCCATCTACGAACTCGACCTTACTCTTGACTCAAAAAATCCTCACACCAAGTTTCATCTAAATATCTCATTCCCTTCGAGAGCTATCGGACTTACAGACGGACGGGCAGCTTTTGCGATGTCATAGATATCCCTCCACTTACGTCTTGGGATCCCAAAAATGATATTATTTCCTACTGCACATACGCAAGCTGAGTCTACTGGAGGAAGAAGAGAAAAGAAAGAAAAATAGACACAACTTTTAAACGACAAAATAGACGGTAGAAAAAAAATTCAACAAAACACACCTATGATCCCGTGACATGGATAAATCCTTTTATAAGCCCTGGTGGTTAATTTAACAATAAGCTCATGGCGTTTGGCAACGAGCTTTATATTTTCGGATACTTCTCCGATATCGGAAGACAGGGGCAAATATAGAAGTAATAATCTAGTAGCATTTACATTTTTAACAGAATAAGTCTCAGTCTCATCGTAGATGTTAAAAGCTTTGCTAATAGGAATTGATGTCATTTCTACTGGCATTATAGAACGTCACGCTGGATTTAACCTCGGGAGATTTGACATGTCAGAAATAGTTATGATGATGTATGTTACTTTGCTTCCGGTTTGTCGGATGCTTGTGTTATTTTTCGTTTTGGAAACAAGTTGGGTCGCCGTCTCTAAGTGAGAAAGCTTTCCACAAAACCACAGGAAACCTGTTCCATGAATCGTTTTCCACTTTACGCCTCTACCCACCCGTCAGTTCAGTCAGAAACGAAATCTGACAGTTCGTTGAAAGCTTATCCCCAAAGCCGCAGGAATTCTATTCCAGGAATCGCTTACCGTCTCTACGGCCACCCGTCAGTTCACCCACTACGAAAATCAAACAGTTCGCCATTAATCTGTTGATGCCTGGGACATCGATGGGACGACTCTTGAAGTGGTTTGCCGTACTGTTTCGCAGATATTTCCTCTCTTTAATTAATGCCTCCAGTCTGAAAAATTTAATGGTCTGAAGTAGGTGTACCTGTTCTTTTGCCATAGCTTAAGGTCCTGCAACTTTGACAAAGTCGGCATGAAGTTCAGCGGCTTTTTCTTCCAACTTCCATTATGGCTTCAGAAAATAAATAACACGCCAAACTGGGGGGCCGGTTTCTTAATTAGTAATTCGTATTCTGTGCAAGCAGATAAAGAGACGTGCGTGTTCAGATTCTTGACCCTTGTTGTTGCTTTATTTGTTCTTATTTGGCGAGTCGAGACGCAATAGTTTGATCAACTTCAAATACGGCTTGAAGACCATCTGCCACTTACAGTCCATCTTTTTCGTGCTTGCTTGAATATTGTCAAGCCACCAATAGACTTATCTCTGGCCGGAATTTTGTCTAATTACGGGTCATATCTCTCTCGTCTGTTGCTTTCGGTTTTATATGGTCTCGCTACTCCTCTTCTATTTTGCCATGTTCTCTGCTTCATTGGCTGATGCAAGATTTGCACTCTATCTGGCCTTTTATGGCCTAATTTTTTTTTCGTATGTCTTGTCAGTGGGTTTATGGCTCTGCTCTTTTTGTAACTGGCTAATTACCTACCTCGACTATCTCGTCTGTGGCTTTGGGTTTTGTGAATCTTCTGGCCGCTCCCTCTTGCAACTTGCTTGATTGATGCAAGGTTTGCAGTCCGTCTGGCCGTTTGTGGCCTGGCTATGTTTATAACTGGCCGGTGGCCTATTTCACCTGTCACGCCTCTGGCTTTGGGTTTTGGGTGGGCTTGCGATTTGCTTATTTTCAATCCTCCTTGATTGACTTAAGGTTTGATGTCCATTTGTCCTATTGTTGCCAGCCTATATTTTTCGTTGGCTAATTATCCGGGGTTTTCATCTGTCTCGTCTGTGGCTTCAAGTTTTAGGAGGGAATCACGAACTCTCCCCTTGTTAAGTCCCTACTTTCTTGATCGACGCAAGATTTGCAGTCCGTCTGGTCTTTTATAGCCTATCTGTGTTTATAACTTGCTAATTACCTATCTCGTCTGTGATTTTGAGAGGGCGCGTGACCCCTCTTCTCTTGCTTATGTCCCTACTTCCTTGATTGACGCAGAGTCTGCATTCCGTCTGGCCTTTTATGGCCTGGCCATATTTGTTTACTGGTTAATTACACGTCGTCCAGTTTTGTTTCAAAGACCTTGCCAGAAGTTGCTTTGTTGCATTGCATAGTGCAGTGAACTCTGTGGAGCTTCGAATGGGCAAAGTGGTTTTTGTGCTGTTTAATATGCGAGAGACGTTTTACACAAAAGCTAGTGTTGTTTTGGCTAGGGCGTGGAGACGACTATAATAAGACGCTGCGTTCTTGGTGGTGGGATGCAGTGGCAGGATGCAAATCAGAGCGCCATGCAGAACGTAGAAGGGCTTCTCTCGTTTGTAGGGTGTTGTCAGTTTCGTTTTAGATTTCCATGAAGATTTTGTCAAATAAGAGGCCTTTTCGGCGAAAACCACTCACATTTGGAGTCTATCGTCAGGTAGAAAGTCTTCAATCAATCAGTCAATTTTATTTCAATCCTAATAGCACCAGGCTAACATGGACGGGAATTGGAAAAACAAACACTCACTAAGAATAAATCTAACGTCTGTGCTCGTCGGGGGCGAATTTCCCGGCATCGAGGAGTTGCTGGAGTATCAGAGCACAACCACAGCCACGACGTCCTCATCGATGGTTACGACTCCCATGTCTGATTTTCGGTAGGGTATGGGGTTTTAACCTTTTCAAAAACCCGTCTGAGTTTCAAAGGAGCATGGTGTTGGAAACTGCGTGTACGGCGACTTTCGCTTTGAAAGCCATTCTTTTTTTTTCTAGTTGGTCTTAGTTGCCTCTAGCTAATATGTGCTTAAAATATATTGTTGATTGACCTTCAAACATTGACCCAGTTGTCAAATAGCTCTTTCTGTATAAACTGACAAAGTGGTAATTTTGAATGATATCGGCTTGGAAATGTTGAGAGTGAAACTCGTCCGCTGTCCAAGCTACGGTCGTCTGAAATAAATTGACTGGGTTATAATAATAGTCTGGATTACAAAAATAGGGACGCTTTGTTTGGCTGCAATGTCTCTGCGCTGATTGTCTTTTTTTGGTGTTGCTTTGAAATAAATAGACTGGACTATATATAATAGTTTAAGTGACAAAAAGATACACATTGTTTTCTCTACTGTATCTGTGATGCCCATATTTGGCGTTGCTTTTGCTCTGGAGTAGAAGACTGAGTTATATACTAAAAAATCCAAGTTGCAGAAAAAGTCCGCATTGTTTTTCAGTAGTGGTTCTGCACTGACTGCCCTTAGTTCGTGTTTCTCTGGAATAAAAAGACTGATTATAGATAATTGTCTAATTTACAGAAAAGATATACGCTTTGTTTGGCTGTTAGCTGTCGGCGACTGATTGCCCATATCCAGGTCAGCCCATTTGTTGTAGGTGAGACGGAGTGTACACTGTCAGAAGTTTCATAACAGACAACAGGAGGATGCTCGGTTGCAACATACAATGCGTCACAGACAACAGGAGGATGTTTTCAGTTGTGTTTGAAAATGTTATTCAATATGCATAACAAGCGTTGCCATCAGGAAGAGCCGAAAAATCGCAAAAAGCATCTGCTGATTTTTTGGACATCATGACGACAAACAAAAAAGGCTGTATATGCTTTTTCGGCTGTTTTTTTGCTCTTCCTGGCAAGGCTTGTTATGCATAACATTTCATGTATAATGTTTTCCAACATAACAGATAACATCCGAAGTGTTCTGCATTACGCACTGTCTGTTTAAACCGCGCATCCTTCTGTTGTCCGTTATAAAACTTCTGACAGTGTACTTTTGGGACCTTTGCGACGGGTTCCTTGGGGCAGCAGAAGAACGTTGCGCTGCGTTCCTTTCACCGACAGTCATCCACGGTGTTGCCAGTTTACTCTGACGTAATCTGTGAATTTGGCCGCAAAAACCTGTGACATTCTGGCGCCTAAAAGACTGAGTCCTTCTTACCAACTGTTAACGAGAAATTTCGCTTCCTAATTATAATATACGTCAACGTTTTTGCTTCACTCTCCTATTTATTCGTAAGGAACCGGTCTCAGAATTCTGCTTTGTCTGTCGAAGAAGCGAAAATCTGTGCAGATCGCCATAATTCTGCGTGTTCCCACTGGTAATCCGTCGACATTATTTTAAAATTGTCGATGACCTAGTCCTTTTCTTTGTGAGTTATTACGTCATTGTCGACGACAAGACCCCCCCCCCCAAAAAAAAAAAGAATCCGTCGGCAAAAATCCAGTTTTGTAGAAAACTACTTCAGCACTACGCCGCTATTTACGTCATTGTAGACGACCCCCCCCCCCCCCCAACAAAAAAAAATCCGCAGGAAGAATTTTGCTACTGAACAGGCGAAGTTTAATTCGGCGAAAGAAGATATTGAATTACCAAACTTGTTAAAGTCAGGCTTCTTAATGGGTTTCGATTCCAAAAAGATCATAGTGTGGAATATACTGAATAATGATAGTATTTTTGACCCGCACAACAATACTTCACAAAACAAAAAGAACAAGAAACTAAAGCAAACGAGAAGGCGACTGTAGGCGGGCAGATACTTATAAGTTGACTGGGTTAATTTCCCAGCAAGCTCCGTAAGTTTCGACCCGATATCCGGGAAACTGTAAACAGATACGAGGTTCCGATTTCTGTACCATGGATTAGATTAGATTAGATTATTTTATTGCTAAATTACATAATAACCCATCATGATAGGTAACCGCCCATGAGAAGACATATATGCACTGGCACTGGGTGGTTACCACAACACTAATTCATCCATTTTTTTCTATAGAACACACACAAAAATAAGAAAAAAAGAAGAAGAAAAAAAATAACTAAATAAAGGTAATAAAAAAGGAAATAATAACTTATACCTTCACTCTCTGAATCTTGACTCCTCAACCCTCCAACAAAAGTGAGACCTCAACCCTCCAACAAAAATATCTGCCTCCATGGAGGCAGGTACAATAGAAAGCGGGAACACCGGAAATAATAAGAACGAACTGAACTGATATATTTTTTATTGTAAAAAATAGGGTAAATACCAGAAAGAAACAAGTCTTTTTGTGAAAAGTCTTTTCTGATGGCAAGTTGATATTTTCAGATGTTCAGCAATCTTAGGATCTGAATGATCGTATTGTAGATCGGCCTTTCAGTATGCGAAGGTAGTTGCATTTGTTGATTGGAAATTTCTGTGCATCTTTCTTCTAGTCTTCTGGAAGCACTTTCCGGGAAAGTTGCTTTGGTTTTCGGATTGCAGGAATCGTTTCGGAAAGTTCAGCAAGTTTCCATAGCAGCGCGAAAAGCACCGGACTCTGATTCCGTCTTTTATTTCAAGCTCGCGGAAACGCTCCTTTAGTTTTTTGTTCGACCTTGTGACGATGATGTCATAAAATGACATGTAAAGTAGTGCGGTGGTATCAGATCAGAGCGTGCAAGTCTTATACAGGGTTGTATCTATCTAAGGATCTGAGACGCGACAGCTTTCAAGTTGCCCAAGATACCGACATAAGCAAAGCAGGCAGAGCTTTGTTTCCTTGGAACCTTGGACCTCATGCTATCTTCCGTTTATTTTGCTACCATCTTAGGAGAGAAAATGTAAGCTTCCAGAGACAGGTATGTCAGGTAGACCTGGAAGCCTAATATGTAAATTTTTATTCTCGATATTTTTAAAGATGTTCTTCGTCTCCAGCCAGTCTATGCATTTGTTTGCCCATTCCTTTTGGTTGAATTCAGTTTCATTTGTCAGTTCTGTTTGTATTTATTCAAACAAAGCAGAACAGATATAAAGCAGACCCACCACTAGTATGTAATAGTGGGATTCTACTCCAACCATGCGTCGAAGTCAGCTTGAGCCTAAGAAATACCTATTTGATGATAGAATCATGGGCCCTTGGTAGCTAGAAGTTGACATCTGGATTGTCGTTACTCGCTAGTGTTCCTGCTGAGTTAGATAAGAGGCACTTTAAAAGCCATTAACAAGGCGTCCAGCCTTTATAGACACTTGGTTTTATGTTCCAATCGTGCTGTGGTGTTTTGTGGTCTAACCTCTTCACTGTTTTCTCCGCTGATTGCCTTTGTCATCTGACCTGTGGCTGTGGCCGTCTCTTTCTTTTATGTCCGCGTGTGTCTGGTATGTCTCGAATTGTATTTTTGTGCTGCTGGATTCGAGGGGATTGATCGCTCCGTGGCAATGGATGTATATTCGGACCGGGCACCGAACGAAAGTTCACAGTTGACCGTCTCTTTCTTTTATGCCCGCATGTGTCTCGTATATTTTGATTTGTATAAATATGTGTGCTGTTGGATATACTTCCTCGTTTCCGCGACATAAATAAAATAATAATAATAGGTCTTTGGCCTATGATCTTGATAATAACAACACTATACTGTCTTTTAACAAGGTCAAATCTGAAGAGCTGGTTAATTGAAAGAGAAACTTCCAATTAACCAGCTCTTCAGATTTGACCTTGTTAAAAGACAGTATAGTGTTGTTATTATCAAGAACATAGGTCAGAAACCATATAAAACGATTATTAGTGCTTGCATCGTGGTGTGGTATCCGGGGGGGGGGGGGGTTCGAAACGGCTGCCCACACAGGCCCATTCGGCCTTTCCTGCAGTCCGGGGCATCGACGGTACCGTGAAGAATAATACGAGTGTTTTAAAATGTTTGTTTATGTAGTTTAATTTATAAAAGTTGGTTTATATAATAAAGAGTGCGAGTATGTAAACAAAAAATTAAAAAAATCCTCCTTGCTCTGGTTATCATTTTCAGAGGAGGAATTGGTATGTTTGTCAAAGTATTCGCTTTTTATCTACGTTTAACCTCAGTTAAATCAATCAATAAAATTTAAATTACGTCTTTATCACACACGATATTCATCGATGCAGGATTTTCGTGATTGTTTTTCCGTTCTCTGTACCTGTAGCTTGTTGCACTTAAGCTTTTGAATGTGTGCGCAAGCCAACGGAACATTTGCTCAAGTAGGTCTACTTCAGTTCCGTGAACAGGGACAGGGGACATGCAGATTTTTGTTTATGAGTCCAAAAGAAGTCCTATATGAAGCCATGGAAATCTTCTAGTATGCAGTGATCTCGACAGGGAACAACTGGTTGGAATGTCTTTGACGTCCACAAGCTCGAGGGGGAGGGGTGTGCTCTGTTCAAGTTCTAAAATAACAAATAGTTTGTAGGATTTTTGAAGTTATGTAACGTGCTGGTCGGTTTCGCCGTACGATTGGAACGTTGTTGGTAGCTTTTTAGCAACTGTTGTTAGGACTTTAGGAGGTTGGAACACACCCTTTATTGTGTCGAAACATGGGAATACTGGGTCATAGCAGTAGAATGGCAGCAGATTTTGTTTCGAATTGGATAATTGATGTGTGTATCCGCGCATGAATAACAGGAAGTTCAGGCTTTCTGAACCCTAACAATGGTACAAGCAGGGTTTACAAGGTCTTGAATATCGGATGTCAGGCCATTCTCCTTTTCCTAACCATGTTCGGCCTAACTGTGAAAAGGGGGTTATATAAAAACAGGAAGTACTAACAGGAACATAAACGATGTTGTTTATAATCATTGGTTAAAACTCTAGGGGGTTACCAACAGTTACGTTTCCGTTACTTTGTTGTGAAAGATGCGTTATTTCTCGATAAGCCTGACTTCGCCTGACAACTATTTGCCTGACTTCGTAATGGAAAACCCCGACCAAACCTATCATCTTCCGTCGGAAGCATTTGAGTGGTGCGAGCAGAAATATCAGTTGTTTTTTTTGCTGTTGAGTTTTGCTTTGCTATCCATTGACAACGTAAAGAAGGGGTGGGTGATGGTGATGATGTTAAGCTTCTTTCCCATTTGTAGGGTTGGGGTAAGAAAAGAAAAAGTAGAATGCCAACAACGAAAAGGCCAGTACAAGTTCCTTCTTCTTCTTCGCAAGAAAAGGGTCCTGAATTTATTGTATGTTCAGTTTAGAACGAAAAGAAATACACACAGTAGCACACGTACCAGCTCTTATAACAGACAGCTTGAACATAGCTTCATGGTTATGATATGAGAAGAGAAAAAGAAATGAGGAAAATAGTATCACACTTAAAAAATAATATAATTTTTTCTTCAAATTCCGCCAGATCGTTCGTTTATTTTCATCTTTTCTTGCAGAAACCATGATGAACATGACGAAGTCTATCGCCCGCCACCGAGGCAAGATGTGCAGTTGGCTGCGGGAATGACTGGGTCCAAATCCACCCCTAATTTGGATTCCAAGTCCAGGGGTTCGGAAAATCTGCTTACTAGGTCCGGCTGGGATTGGTCCAATTCGGATGAGGAATATGCCTCGCAGCTACGCTCCGCCCTTCTGGGGCATAACAGGCAGCCATCATCCTTGTCAAGTAAGTTCCTCAGCACTTAAAGTCCGTATCCAAACATGAGCTTTCCAGTCTTCAGCTTCTGCTTCATACAAACCCACCCTCTGTTGTTGGTCATTGTCAAGGCGGGACAGAAAATAAAATATTTGACAGTCCAAATGGATAGGCTACATCAGCTGCATTTTATTAGAGCTTCATTTCGGCCCTTCTTGGCAAGGGTCCTCGCCAGGCTCAAGCTGGAAAAAGAACTTTCGTTTTGTACTAGTTGCACTGAGAAATATGATTTGCAGTCAGTTTGTGGTGAAGGAAATATTTATAGAAAATAAATGAAAGAATACATAAAAAACATTCGCAAGGAAGCTTTTAGATTTTAAGTGTTCAAAAACTCGCATATGGGCCACACTGATTTTTCACAGATGATTCATTCTGCTCATGGGAAGAATTTAGGAATCCCGCCATCGCCGAAACAGAGGATACAAATTATAGGCGATGAGCAGGGAGGTAGAGACTCACGAACGAACAGACGAACGAAGTGAATGTATTTACAGTTTTTCGTTCTTTTATGACAGAAGGAAAAGAGGTGGGAGAATCTTGAGAACAGAGATGGTTTCAAGCAGAAATAGTGTATTTTGAGACCTTCTCTAAACTTGTGATCATCACGAGCTGAAGATCTTTTTTCTTTAGTCTGTTTTCTTATCGAGGTTTTCATTCTAGACATTTGTTTTTGTGGGAAATTGATTTTCAAGTGTAGCCTAAGGTAGCCCAATAGTTGGGAAGACGTTAAATTAACTACCATGTGGAAGAACCCAGCCAGGACCTGTTAACTAGCAAATTGCCATTTTCGAGTAAAACGAGTTTGAGTAAAATTTAGGGAATTTAAAGAAGGAGCTAAATATTTGGTGATTGTTTCTTCGTTCTTTTTCAAATGTCAGTCCACCCACGGACACGAATCCGGAACAAAGTGCGTAGTTGGGAAATGCGCTTAATTTGTTTAGATCTAAGGGTGTTTTTCTTTCTTTTTGCTTGAACTACCCATTGTTAGGAGGTTGGAACGCACCTTAGGTTCTTGTGTATTTCTGACGGATTTCTACGATCTGTAACGGATTTCTTCTTCAGGTTCTTCCAGCCACAGCCGGCAAATCTCCTCGATCTCAGACGAGGGTATCCTGTCCAGCAGCGACCAGCGTAGTCGACCCCTATCGGAATCACTCTCGCACCTCAGTGCCTCAAGCGGTGGAGACCGATACTTCTCCTTCGACCACCTCGACGACGTTGGCCTCCCGCAACAGTGGGACCCAATTCCGATCTCCCCACTACATCGCTCTCCCCCTCCGCCCCCGGTTAGAGATATTTCGAGTCTTAAGTACGCCCGCTCACAGAGCCAAACACATGAGAAATACCCTTCTTGGCCGATGCCGCAAAGGCCGGAAGGGGAGCAGCAAAGTCAGAGGAGCAGATCGTGGGCGGAGCATACGGAGTACCCGAAGGAGCCCCTGCCCGTGTACTCAAGGGCTTATAGCCGCAGACCCCTACCAGGCTTCAATCAGCAGCTTAAACCAGTGATAGAAAATTTAAGCCATGAGCATTACGAGTCCCAAAGTCCAATTCCGTCCCCCGATCCCACATCCAACGTTTCGCGATATACCGACCCGGACTATGCACGTTACGATGATTTAAGATCCTACTCACAGTCTGAAGGGTATTCGAGCTATGTCTCTTCAGAGGCTAGTTATGTTAGCAACAGTTCAAGCACCCCGTTGTTGGACAGACTCCGACTCGAATCCGAAGTTGTCCGACCGGAAGTTATCCGGAATAGCCCGAACTCGGTAAATGGACGAGAGTCCGTAACGACAGTTGTGACGAATAGCAGCTCAGGCAGCTCGAACGACACGCAGAAAGTTCATGGATCTTACAGTGACCTTAGTGTATACAGTATGTCGAACAGACATGGTGTGGCTCATAGTGCAAGGGTGCAGCTACCGCAAAGGCACAATTCCGAAAGCGTGCTGTTTTACGCCCAGGATCAGCGGCGTTTCGATGAAAAGAAGAAGTACCCTGATATCGCGAGCGATGGAATTCCTCGCTCTCCTGCTATTGATACAACGAAACTCGCTCCGGTGTCTGAACGAATTTATCAGTTAGAGCGACAGTCGAAATCTGTCCCGAACCTTATGGATAAATCTCCATCGAAACCGGTGAATTCTCCGAGTAAGGAGAACCTGACTTATCTTGACCCCGAGAAGAGGATGCAGGTCGCTGAGCCCACCTTGAAGCAGATTCAGAAGCAAGCACTCATGAATTATTATGAAAGGAAAGTGTCGGACAAAAGCAGAGACTATAGAAAGCTAGTGTCGTATGATGGAGTAGCGAATTATCAGAATGCGGAGGTTTTTGTGAAGGATGATCAGGAGCGGAAGCTGAGCTTGGAAAATAGACTAGCCCAGGTAAGTGATTTTTTTTGTCTTTAACCCGCATAGCATCTTTTCTATTTTTTGTCTTTTTTACTTTTTGAGCTAGGCCTATGGCTCCTCTTCCACTTAGTGAAGTTAATTTTCATTAGCCTCTTTAACATCACCGACTCTTTCTTAAACAAAAAATGTAAATCTTTCTTTAATTATTTAAAAGTTTTATTGTTGTTACCCTTGTAATTACTACTGTAAAAAAACATTTAGATCGTTCATATTACGCATGATCGTTAATTACAGTTCACCAATAGACTGCATATTTTTCAAAATCTCATTGTATGCTTGAAGAAGGAAAGAATTCCCTCCCTCATTCCAATCGTAGTCAAACGTAGTGTCTGTAATGCGAACTCTAATAGTCATAAATTCTGGTTTTGACATAAAATTACAACAGAAAATAATTCACAAAATGGGTCGGTTTCAGGCCCGTATCCAGGAATTTATTTCGGGGGGGGGGGGGGGGGGTTGCCTGCTGGTCGGACTAAAAAGTACAAAAAACACATAGATCAGAGCGAAAAGCCTATAAAAATGATTATTTTTGTATGTTTCGGGGCGGGGGGGGGGTCAACCCCCCTACCACCCATACGGCCTTTGTCGGTTTGGTAGGAAAATAAATACTAGTACGCAAAGAAATAGCCTACACGTACCAATACAGATAACAAACAACTTAGATATGATATGAAGGGTAAATGAATTTTTTTTATCATCCATATTCAGTGCCAGTATGGCTACTGCCAGTCCATCGTGGCATTTAGCTTTCCTCGGATCCAGCGCGGATTTAAGGATTTTAACCTAAATGGAAATCCGACCACGGATTATGGCATCCGCGATCGAAAATTCACATCAAATCTGGAAAATTGTATGCTTGATTATTTAGCCTCTCCGAATGTTCGAAGCTGTGGCAAGCTGTCAGTAGGCAAGGCTCAAAGTTTAATGGTAACATTAAAAAAAAAATGTCAGGGACTCAAGGTCGATTAACACAGACCCAATTTAACAAGAATCTGTCCCAAGCTCTGTACTGTACCTACAAAAGATGCCAGATATGCAAAAAGTTTTATTCCAGAGTTCGTGCAACTTTTTAACGAAGTATGACAGATTTTTAAGTGTATTGACATTCGACACATATATTGTAATTGCTTGTTTTTGCAAATTCGGTTGTACAACTACGAAAGTTGATTTCTGCAATAAACTTTCTATCTATCTATGTAAAGAAAAAATGTTGGTTTGATATATGAATCTGAACAAGATAATGCTGTGACACACCCGTAGACGTGCAACACTCCGCGAACCCACTGACACTTGGCAATGATTGATCCGAAAACCCACCCAACAAAACCCCCCGGTGAACTAGGTTAGCCGACATCGTCATAAGCGCTGATAATTGGTGGATGTCAGAAGGGGTCAACCAATACTCTATATGACTAAGTCCAATACACGCCAATGATCCTCAGGAAGAAGGAGTAAGCGTGTCCGTGACGACTCAAATCCTGTGTCAAACAATCACGGCGATCTTTGGGAGCAGCTGTGACACCACTTCTGCCTTCCTTCCAGAGAGGCCGGAGATTTTGCATCGGCAAGGAGAGATAGTCATCAAGAGTATTGAACTGAAAACCTAAACGCCTCGCCTCCCACCGACAAATAACGAGAAATGATAATTCATATCCTCACTAAACACGCGGTAAAAGGTTGGCAATGGTTCTGTCTTAGGTCAGCGAGGATTTTACCTTTTGATCCGAATGTTTTCAGCGTTATGTGTTTTCCAGTGGCATTTTGAAACGCAGTAAATCCATCTTATATCACGTTTATTAATGTTTTCTGCAAGGTTCAATGTCCGCGATTAGCCACTAGGATCGTTTTCGTTTCTCCGTATATTAATAGATCCACAAAATTTTAGTTATTGGAAAGAGTATTCACTTTCTGATGTTGGATTGTGTGGGAAGGTGCTTCTGTTCAACTAATCATGGAATAATTAGAATGTAACATCCCCCATGCACACCTGTTCGACACAAATACGCGAAGTAGGCTATACACAAATAACCTATTTAAATCCTTTTAGGATTAGTTTTGTACTTTAAATCAGGACTACCTCGCGACCTAGGGTTAGGGTTCTAGCTTTGAATGAACTACCTATAATTTGAGTTTAGGAAAAACAAGAGCTGAAAGCTCATATGGCAGTTGTAAGGTGTAGATCGCATGGATACGATCCGGATCTGTAATTAAACATCTGGGAAATTTTTTCTTGCCAGATCTGGAATATTACCGACCAATTTAGTGCCAGTTCGGTGTTACGACTGGAATCATTAAATTATCAGTTATAGCCTATATTACACTGTCAGAAGTTTGACAACAAATAATAAATGTTTGCGCATCCACGTGTTAACCGTTATTAGAATATATCTGCTATAACCGTTTTAGGTGTTGGGTTTCGAGATACAACTTCTGTATGACCCTTTTAAGTGGGGGACTTTGCCTAAAGATAACATCTAAAACGGTCATAACATTTATGTTCTCATAGTGTTCAACACAAGCAAACATGTGTTATGTGTTATCAAACTTCTGACAGTGTCTAAAGTAATGTAGAAATCACAGATATAACTGCAGTCCCGTTCGTGACACAGTTTGATCTGCCGTTCGACTGCTTTTTTAAACTGCTCAAACCCTAAAATATTTGTAGCATTAACATAACCTGGACACTTGCGGTGCCGTACCTGCAGGTACGTCACATATGGGGGGGGGGGGGGGTATTTGTCAGTATAAAATAGCAGAGCCGTCGCGAAGCGCCGCGATTTTTCGTAAAAACAGTCGGTTTTTTTCTTGGAAACAGTATATTTTTCTTCGAAACAGTCGTTTTTCGTAAAAATAGTAGATTCTGTCTTAAAAACAGTAGTTTTTCTTAAAATCAATCGTTTTTTCGTCAAAACAGTGTTTCTTAAAAAACTGTCGTTTTTCTGCAAAAACAGACGGTAAAAACTACCAACTAGTCTGTAAATACCTTGTCCCCCCCCCCCCAACATTTTGGCTAGCAACGCCTCTGCCTACTTGTGATTGCTGATGGAACAGCTGAAATGAAACATTTTCAGCCTAGAAAGCGACAATGACCGACCTTTCTCACATTTCTTTTCTTGGGCAGATCAAGAAGTTTACGGGCTAATTTTGCAGGCAAAATCTCCAGGTAATCTAATCGCTTGTAATATAAGTGGATGACTAGTCTCTTATTGTGGGCTCGCTAATAGTGCCAAGTTTTAAAGTTCTCCGACCTTTAAAAACAAAAGATTGCTCCTTCTTTGTCCAGGCAAGGTTTTACTCTGATACGCATGAAATAGGATTGTCCAGCAGTTGAATATCTGTAGCGCTGGGTTTTTACGAGGGGTTACTTCCTCCACCCCAACGAATCGTCACCTGCAGATACTGTTTCCTGAGTGGGCTGGGAGGGCTATGAATAGACATTTCCTTGAATTTGATCCATTCCGCAAAGTTTGCCTGGATACGGTGCGACACAGTCAACCAGATGAGGGGAGGGATTACCCTAGGTTCTCACAGAGCAAATCGCGGCGATGAACGAGATTATCGCAGCGATAGAAGATTTTTATCGCCTGGATGTTCACACTTTCGTCGACAACAGAATTAACGCGAAAAATAATTAAAAATAACCCTTAAAATAATTAAAATAATAAAAAATAATTAATTTTTCTAAAACTAAATCATCAAAAGGGTCGTCCATGTTGCTGTTGCGTGCATAAAATCGTACTGTCGCGCGATTAAAGTTGAATTTTCTCAACATTGAAAATCGCCTGACGAAGCAACAGAAATAGCCGATTTTGGCGACGAAAATCTCGGCGATGGCCGATATCGCCTCAGTGTGAACGTCTGTTTGAACTAGAGGCTAGGCTACTTATTTGTAGGAGATCTCGCGCAACATAGTATTTCTGCTAAGATGTTCTGAGATGTTGACTTTAGCCTCTTTCCGTCTCCCTTTCCTTCGATTAGAAACTTGGCAGAATTTCTATAACCAGTGTTCGAACCAATGAGCTTCTTGGAAGCAATGATTGGGAACCTGATTCGTGACGTAAAGAGAACAAATGTGGCAAGCGTGATTTAAGCGTGATACAATAAAGAATATAGAATACACTTTGGAAGTATACAATCTCGGGAACGCGAATGGATAGAAATAGCACTGAAATAAAATGGATTACTACCATAAGTACGAATTGTCCTGTTGAGCGGAGTCGACAAACTCCGAGAATGGAGTAGAATTCAACACATCCTAGCAAAGTTTACTTAAACATTGATGATGGTGATGATCATCGGGGACTAATATGAACTAAACGCATAGTGTCTCTGAACTAGATTGTGTAAAACACACTTTAGTCCATAGCCTACCTTGGATCGTCGTGGTTTCCTCCAATATTTTTCCTCCGCTCACCGGGAGCCGACCCGTCCGACTCATTCAGGTCATTAAATCATCAACGACTCTACCATTTTTACCTGATAGTCACGAATTCTCTCTTCTCTAAATTAATGAGCGAAAACCGTTTCGTTGATCGATTGATCGTTTACTCTGATCTTTGCTTGAACACATAAGGAGCAGAAAAGACGAGGGGAAGGACCCCTGTTCTAATTTTCGTCTTCCCTGGGACCGACGCGTCACCTTGTGGGGTTTACCTCATCCGTTTAGTCGGGTGGCTAAATATCGCTAGAGGCTTCGTACTTTTTGTACAGGATTTTCTGACTACGGTACAGTTTATGCGCTAAAAAAATCGCAGAGAACAGGCTGATGGTTTAGAAGAGTCTGCAAACCTTGATCATGTGAAATAAGGTCGATATCTTTCTGTCTTGTTGCTTAAGATTCCTATGCATATCCTTCAGTGATATTTGGGCTCGTCTAGGCAAGGTTCCTATTCAGGCCGTAGCTTTAACAAACGAGCCTGCAAATCACAAATCTTATCCTATTAAAGCACACCTCGCACTACCTACTGTTTATGTTCCAATATTTGAGACTATTTGGATACTGTAAAACTAGGCACGTGGCTTTAGCTGTTCAAGCCTTCTCCCAACCCAAGCCCATTGACTTCTAGCTTAAACTCTGCAAAGCTCAGACACGCGGTTTTACGCATCAATAGCATGTGATATGCGAACAATCATCCGGAGCATACTGCGTATGGAAAATAGTGAATCGTGGAAAGAGCAAAGATTAGCGAGGTATTGTTATAAGGAGTTGTATAAGTATATAAGTTGTATAAGGAGTTAGGATCTCCTTGGGGTTTTCCACGTCCTTGGGTTTGGTCCAGAGGTCGGTGACAATTCTTCTCTTTTGTCCAGTGTTGTCACCAAGGAACCTGGTGCGAGAGGGAAAGAGTTTTTTTTCAGAAAAAGCACTGAGCCATAAAATGTTTCTGACTAATTCTGGCTGATTAACCGATCACGTGAAAAGCTAACGGTTCGGGACAAAGGGGATTTGTAACGGCTCTGCCTGACATTGAGATTCTGCGTAGCGTGATTTAGCATGAATCACGAAAGATTTTTTGTTCCGAAGGGTCATTTTTTGGGCAACATTTTTAACTAAATGTCACTTTTAATGATGTCATATTCAAATCGGAAATGAAAGTGGAAGATTTTCTCGCGGCATTGTAATTCTTCAGATTGGAATAGGCCGACCAAAAATGGAAATATTAGCTTAGTAGCCTAGCTCACGAACATGCGGCGAACATGCAGCCTATAGTTATTATTTTTGCATTTGATTTTAAGAAAAACCGACCTACGAGATCCGGTACATTAAAGTTTAACCGAATAGGGCTAAGAAAAGATAATCTCCCAGACAGGCTTGAAGGAAGACCCGATGAAAATGCGTCACTTCGTTACTCGGTTATTCATATACCGCCCCTGGTATTTTGGGGACTACTTCGGGAGATTCAATTATTGCGTTATGTTGCTTTATAGAGAAAGGTGTGGAGGCGCGGAAGGCAGCGACTTGAACGTGTCGAGTGTTAGTGTTTTTCTTTTTTGTTTATTTTTGTGTTAGTAGTTGTGTATATGGCCACTGGCTTTTAAATACACGTATATATAGCCTATATATATAATCGATTTTGATCGTATGAACTTTTTGTTTCTGATCTGTTGTACTTACCTCTATGTGCTTGTACCTCTATGCTTGAATTATTTGGGCAACTACAACGGTAAAGACTGCCAAAAAATAAATCTTTTTCGGGTCATACGCAATATTGGGCTTTTTTGGAACGTCAGTGGAGGGACACCTGTGACATCGCAAAAGTTGTCCGTCTTCTCGTCCGTCTGATGAGCACGATAACTCTGGAAGGGAATGAGAGGAAACTTGGTCTGAGGATTCTTTGGGTCAAGTGTAAGGTCAAGAGTACATAGATGGGCTCTGTAGCCCTACATTTAGGGGTGGGGCTTCAAAATAAGGGGCAATCACAAAATTTTTAAACAACAAATGTGATAGTCTTTTATGAATGAATGAATGAAGTATTTTATTACCCATCAACAACACAACGGAAAGAAAAGATGGAGTATGTGAGAAGAAAAGAAAAACAACAATTACAAAAATACAACAACAACATTAACGTAGATACAAAATCACAGAACCAAAGGAAATTCATCAAAAAAGAATACCCATCCAGGGGTGTTCAACATCTTTATACAAGAGAAGTCTTTTATGGGGAAGAAGACATCCATTTTCTCGCCAGACAAGTAGTTCGTCCGGTACGGCCGAAACCGGAAAATTTGTTAAAAGTAAAAGTTTTATCTGTAGTTGATCAGATATCCGATTTTGGGGTAAGAAGAGACGCTGAATCCATTTATGACAATAATTTTTTACCCGGACGTATAGTTCGGCCGGAATCCGGCTGGAATCGGAAAAATTTGAAGACACGCTGAATTCGTTTTTATGGCACTTGCCCTTCGGCCAAGTGCCATGTAGCGATTGTAACTTCTTTCCGTCAGTCGGTCCCGGTTTTGTAGTTCGGGCACTTCCAGATAAGCTAGGACGATGAAACTTGGCAGGCGTATCGGGGACTGGACTAGATTAAATTAGAAATAGTCGCTTCCCCGATCCAACCATCTTTAGGGGAGTGGAGGGAGGGCGAATCCGGAAAAATTAGGAAAAATGAGATATTTTTAGCTTACGAACGGATAATCGGATCTTAACCAAACTTGATATATGGAAGGACCTCGTGTCTCAGACGCTCCGTTTTAAATCTAGACCGGATCCGGTGACAATGGGGGGAGTTGGAGGGGGGAACCGAAAATCTTGGAAAACACTTACGTGTGGAGAGATCCGGACGTTCGGTGCTTCCTGATGTGCTGGGACGATGAAAATAGGCAGGCATTTCAGGGACCCGACCAGATTAAATAGGAAATAGTCACTTCCCCGATCCGACCATCTGGGGGAGGGAGTGGAGGGAGGGGGCAGCCAAAATTGAGTTATTTTTAACTTACGAACGAGTGATCAGATCTTGATAAAAGTTGATATTTAGGGTGACCCCATGTCTCAGACGTCCCACTTTAAATCCGGACCGGATCCGACGACACTGGGGGGAGTTAGAGGAGGGAACCGGAAATCTTGAGGAAAGCTTAGAATCGAGGGATGGGGATGGAACTTGGTGGGAAGAACAAGCACCTAATCCTAGATACGTCATTGACATAACCGGACCAGATCCGGGCACTGTGGGGGAGTTGGGGTGGGGGTCCGGATTTCTAACGATCCGGCGAGTTCGTCCTACTTCCTGATGTGCTAGGGCGATGAAACTTGTTAGGTATGTCAGGGATCCGAACAGATTGACTTGAGAACAGCCGTTTCCCCGATCTGACCATCGTGGGGGGAGTGGATGGATGGGGAGTCAGGAATCTAGTGGCGTGCATAACTTTTCAGCGGGTGATCGGATTTGAACTTGTCTGGTGGAAAGAGCTATCGCCTCGGATGTTCAGTGTCAAGTCCTGGTCGTGTCTGATACCTGTGGGGGGATGGGGGGGGGACCGGAAAACTCAAGAAGCTCTGAAAGCAGAGGGATTGAGACGGAACTGAATGGAGAGCAAGCATTAGGCCTAGATACGAATTGACGGAACCAGATGGTTTCGGGGCTCTGTGGGGGGAGTTGGAGGGGTTTTCCTTGAATTCCGAGTTATATATTAATATTTCCAAGATGTACTAAGACAACGAAACTTTGCTGGTATATCAGCAACCCGACTAAATTGACTTAAGAACCTGACACAGCAAACCCCCGGAAACTTGCGCTTTTAGATCCGAGCATTTTGGGAGCAAGAGAAGAGAAATTTGGAAATTGACTTCTGTAAATTGCGAACGAGTGGTCTTATTCGAGTGAAACTTAATGGGTGACAAGAATCGGTGGCCTCGACAGGAAAAACATGCGTTCGAAGTATATGCGACCACGGTTGGGGGAAGTGGGGGGGGTGGGCTTTTGACATGCACAAAAACCAAGCGGATGAACCGAATGAGAAGCAAGTTCGACAGTGCCGAGTTTATGCGGCCTAAGTTTGTTAGTTGGCGTCCGGGCCGGATTCGGCCAAGGTAGGAGGGAGGGGGGTACTGGAAACTTGCAGATAGGCTATGCTTCAGTTTCAGTAAAACTTGATGGACAGGAAGAGGGAATTAAGAGATACGACGTTTATGTTTTCAAGTCCTGTTCGGCCAAAGTAGGGGGAGTCGGAGAAGATTGTCGTAAACTTTGAGGCTCGCATAGGGGTCAAACGAGTGCATCAGTTTAAATGAAACATGGAGCGTACTGAAAGCATATACCCTAGATGACATATGCTGGGCCCGAACAGGATCCGACAGCGTTGGTGGGGGGGGGGGCGGGCTACCGGAATTTTCCAAAAGTCGGATTCGAGTGAAACTTGATAGATGGTATAAAAGAAAGATGGTCCATTTTTGAGACCGAACCAGATTCGGCCATGGCCCAGGGTAGGGGAGAGGGAGTACCGGAAATCGTCTAGCAGGTCTAGGGATCAAACGAGTGGATTTATTGGGCTGAAGCTTGGAAGTTTGAACAGTCATGTGCATTTGCTACAGATAATTGAGACGGTGCCGGAACTGCTCAGAAGTGAGTAAAACTAAATATTCTATTTCTGTTTCTGAACCGCATTTTTGGATGGCGGGTGTATTTTGTGACGTTCTCGTCTACTTTCTTGTACTGCCTACACGTAACAAGTGCCATATGAGCTCGTAGCTCTTAGCTTTCTTTTTTCGCCGGACAAGTAGTTCCGGAATTCGCAGAAACCGTAAAATTTACAGAAGTAAGGCAGGAAGTTTTCGTCAAAATAGATATGACTTATAGGGGTAAACACATTTTGGTTTTCTCAGATGATTAGCTATTTGGCCTTAATCTGTTTCTGAATTTTAATATTAAAAATGTTCAAGGAGTGTGGCGAAGACTGGATCTGGCGAAGACAAGACCCAATTGTCTGGATCAGATATTGAATTTTTGGGATCCCATCGAAAACTTTGGTCTTGTTTAGAAGGGACTTTACGGTCTGGAACTGAACATTTCCTGAGGTTCACTTCGTTAGCCATTGAAATACAGGCGTTCGTTGAAATCCAAAGCGTCTGGATGAACCAGCAGTGTATATTCTGATCGTCACTACTGCAGCCCAAGAAAAAAAGGTCAAAATAATTCATTACATGTTTTTATTATTATTATTATTGTTTATTTGATTCTTTCAAAACTGAAGATTGATGTAAAAAACTTTAAACAACAACATATTGGTCAAACTCACTCACAATTACATCAATATAGATAGCTGGCGAAGCCGAATATCAAATTAGCCTGCTAAATACAAGATATAAGAATAAGCTGGGTTTTTTTTATTTAAAATTTTGGCAACTGTTCCTCGGTGCATGTTATTGCCGATCGAGTAGCCCCTCTGTCTGACCAGGTGGTACTCGCGACGTGACGGTATAGTGAAATTGGGGTTACTGAGTGTTATGGTATCATAATACCCTGTTGCGAGGCTTCATTGGTACTGTTTTGTGCGAATGATTTGTCATGACATGTCCTTCGGGTCGCGGATTTTTTTGCGGAAGGCTGTGAGAGGGATTCTTGTTTGAAACTTGATATTTTCTCGTGCACTATATTGAGTTCAGACGGATATTTTCTCCTCAGCAAATGGGTTTTGCATGTCTGCCAGCACGCGTAGTCAACAGCGCTCCTAGCGGATTATGATAGTCGAGGGGTAGCCCACTCTCCTCAAGTGCCCGGTGCCGGTACCGGTTCTCATGAATACCCCTGGTTGGTTCACACCGCTGCGATTTCGCGCAAAATTTGGCGTCATGCGACATACGACACAAATCGAGCGACAAGCAACGCAGAACTTTGCGTTTTGTTGCAGTGTCGGATGCTTTGAAATGTTTCAACTGATCCGACATAACGCAGGCGATTCTTGAGGGAAAGAAAAGATAAAACAAAGAATAGTTAATTTTCAAGACTAAAAACTCCTCTACCTTGATCTTGTAATCCTACGATGGATGAATGCAAAATATCTTCGTAACAAACTTGTATTGACCTGTTTTGAACAAGATGACATATGTGGTTTGACTGAAAATATCCTAATGGTGGGTGGTATTCAGCGAAGGGTTGCTCACTCCCAAAATGGTTGTACAGTGGTGCCCGGTGCCCAGCCGGTGCCGGGTGGTGCCCAGCCGGTGGCAGCGGTGCCCAGCCGGTGGCAGCGGTGCCAGTGCCCAGGGAGGGTGTACAGTGGTGCCCAGCGAGTGAGCAACCCCTCGGTATTCAGATGGGTAATCTCCCGGCATCTTAGAAGTCGTTTCCTCAAGGGTTTCTTTGTCCTTTTGCAGAATAATCCGACGAAAAATTTCGTTTTCCATTTGCGTCTGCGTGCTAGTGGGAAGGTTCACGCGATTCTGTCGCACGTCGAAACATCAAAGAAGAAATTGTGTCACATACGAAGCAGATGTGTGAACCAAGGGTTAGAACATTAAAAGCATCATGTTTAGAAGCGCGAATCGACTAATTTATGGCCGGTACCGCTGATTTTGGCGGGTGCCTGGAAAGTGTGTACAGCAGCGGGAAGTGTGTAAACCCTCGGTTTTTGGTTGTTATCTCGTCTTCTTGTTTTTATTTTATGCGGAGGTTACATGCCAGTTATCCCCGTTTTTTGGACCGAATGGTTGTTATTTTAAATACTTTAGAGATGGAGCCTAGCAGGTCCGTATCCAGTAATTTTACCAGGAACATTACAAGGCAATTGTCAGGAAATGACCCGTTAAAATAAAACACTAAAAATCTAAAACATCATAGGGAATACATTCGTCTTTTAGTCAAGATTCCAACGAACGCTGGCACAAAGCTCTTGCTATAGCGTTTGGTTCTTGCATTGATTAGGTTAAGAACCGGGACTTTAGCTCGAGGTAATCGAGGTGGGGCAATATGGGGTTGAAAATAGGCCCTGAAAACGTGGTTGAAAATTCAGGTTATTCCCGAACTCGGAACAAAAACAAGACCCCGGGCTGCTTGGTGGTGGGAGGCGGGATTCCTATTATTGTATCCAGATACGAATGACCATCGTTAAGTTGTATTTGTCGTTTTATGTTTTTGAAGTCCGAACCTTCTCTCCGTCATGAAGTAATCTAATATTGTTTGTTTATAGTATCTTAGTGTAAAATGAAGCTAAACTTTAACCTGTCTCATCTCGTCTATTATCAGCGTCTCGCACTTAGAAACAGTACAACTGTCTGATTGATCAACTTGTCTGATTTAATTGATTCATTTTTTTTTTGTGTTCGGAGGAAGATCAGACCCATGTCGCACACCTTTTTTATTTTTCATTTTTGGGATCCCAAAACGTCCCAAATCAAAAGTTTTCCGTCTGTCTGTCCGTCTGCCCGCACGACAACTTTCGTAGGGATTGAGATATTTTGATGAAACTTAGTGGGAGGATCCTTTGGGTCAAAGTACAGGTCAAGTTCGAAGATGAGCTCTGTAGCCCTGTATTTGAGGGTGGGGGAGGGGTTTCAAATTAAGGGGCAAAAAATATATTTTTTGAAAGCTATTGAGATAGTTGATTTAGGGGTAAGGAGACATGCTGAATTCGAATATGAAATTTATTTTCTCGTCGGACAAATAGTTCACCCGGAATCCGGTGAAAACCGGAAAATTTGTGAAAAGTAAAAGTTTCATATGAAGTTGATTAGAGGTTCGATTCAGGGACAAGGAGACGTGCTGAGTCCGAATATGAAATTTATTTTCTCACCGGACAATTAGTTCGGCCGGAATCCAGTCAAAACCTGAGAATTTTATTTAAAAGTTTTATTTAAATTTGATAAGATGTTCGATTTGCGGGTAAGAAGACATGCTGAATTCGCATGTGACAATCATTTTCTCACCGGATGTATGAATCGCTCGGAATCCGGCTGAAACCGGAAAATATGTTAAAAGTAAAAGTTTAATCTGAAGTTGATTGGAGGTTGGATGTAGGGGTAAAGAGACATACTGAATTAATTTTTTAGCTTTAGTTTTCTGCCAGACAAGTAGTTTGTCCGGAATCCAGCCGAAACCGGAAGTTGGGCAGAAGTACAGAAGGAAGGAGATACGACGTAGGCTATAGGGTAAACCATATGCTGAATGCATATTTGAATATTTGACAGCGCAGAACGGATATCCGAGTTTTTTGAACTTGTTGAAATTGAGCTGGCGTATCCGGTTTGTACTGTCAAACACGAACTTGGTCTTCTTCGATTATTACCATTGGCCTGTTAAAAGTATAACTGCTCAAGAAGTCTGTTGAAGACCGAATATCTACAAGACCGAATTGTCGGGAGCAAATATTAAAATTTTTGGGGTCCCATCGAAGCCTTTGGTCTTAAATCTTTAGTCATATGTCTGTTGTCGTAAATTCTCGCGTTGTACTTAAGTTTTAGTGTTGATGTATGATAGTTGTTCGTTTGTTTTTTCTTTACAATGCAATAGAATTGTATTTATAATTTTTACAAACCCATCAGAATTAGTCAAGCGTCGTTTTTTATGCCACTGGCATGTCTGATGCTTTTGAGAAACACCAGGTTTATTTATATTTGCCATTAAAATTGTACCTTACCTTACAACAGGTCCATAAGTTAGTGAACAGAAAGGAGAACCTTTCATTTTTGAATTGAAGGGTAATTTTTTTCTTTTCCTTCTTTCTCTTTTCAAAATGTTTTTACTGCTGAAGGAATATAATTAAACAAATATGCTTGCAAAAGGCTCTAAACTGTGTATGTGTTTTCTTTATTTTCTTCATTTACTCCGCCTTTCCAAAATGGCGGGTCAAAAATAAATTACTTACTTACTTACTTACTGGAATATGGAATTTTTTTAAGTTTCTTTGACGTCGAGAGGACAGTTGTTAGCAACGAAAAGACTCGTAAGTCAATCTGCAGATTTTGTTCAGTCTCAGTATGCTAGTTATGTCTTTCTACCCTCGTAGCCTGTAGGATAGAGGCAGGCTGCTCTAAGATTTATTTTTTGTTTCAGGAAAACTATTTGAATTACAACTTGGTCAGTCATCCATACCAGATGAGAACTAGTCAAGATTCACTGCCCATTTTAAGGTAAGCCCTTAGCTTCATCTCTAAAATTCTATGACGTCATTTATGGAAGGCAGGGAGGGAGGGGTCTAGTTTTGTTGAGGACCGAACAGACCTATCATGCCTAGAGAGGCCGTGGAAGAATGAATGATCATTCAAGACACATTGCCGGTGTAGCCTGTATCCCGTATAGTTTCAGATGGGATTTAGAGAGGAAAACAGATTCAAACAAAATGAGCGATGGATGATAATAATTATAATGTAATGCAAAAATAGGCGATTGGCCTCTACAGAGCTCGTCTAAAAGACTTTTCGTCGGATTTTTTCAGCGTATGGACTATGGACTGTCTAGGGATTTTTCGAAAGCATTGCTAGAGTAAATCAACACCACTTAAAAGATAGAAGTTCGTTATCACTGTTCGACACCCTGTTTCGGAAATACCATCTACAATTTAGAAAATCACTGGCCACCTGCTTGAACTGTACTCATTACAATTTTGCATGAATTCTCAGGACATCGTTTCTTACGTGTCTTCCGCTTAGCTAATGTGAGGTGTAGCCTCGGGTGTAGCATCTAGAATCTTAAATCGAATTTTGGAATCTATGGCATCGCATTAGCCAATCATAACTCAGCCTGCGCTGTCGGAGCCATCTAGGTCACTGGGAAACATTTCTTGATTTGATTAGAAAAAGACAGATGCCGCCACAAGAAAAAAGGACCGTTTGCCTGAAGGGGATGTGACAAGTCATAAACAGAGAAGCGAAGTAACCATTGTTTAGGAGTTGTCTAAATTTCAGGCGATTATCCGAGGCTGGTGACGTCACGTCTAGCCATATGAGATTCCATAGTTTTCATTTCCAAACATAACTGATTGTCCCTAGAACGTCTTGTAAATGTCAACGCGTTTGGCGTCTCGCTGGCCGCTTGGCTCAATATATGTGGATTCTGATACTAAAGTATTTATTCACTCGAATTTCCGAACTTCTTTTATGTTGTCAACGCCTCTCGCATAGGCCTAATCGGCTGAGATTCAATCCCTCTAAACCCCCGACTGCTGCGTTCGTCAAATTGTAAATCAAATTAGTATTTTTTCTCGAGTTTCCAAACTTCTTCCATGATGTCAACGAGTCAATCGGCTGAAATTCAGTCCAAACCAATATTAACGGTTTTTAAAATCCGCAGAAAACCTCTAAACCTCCGACTGCTCCTCTCTTCAAATTATTAATCAAATTAGTATTTTTGATCAAATTTCCCAGCTTCGTTCATGATCTCAAGGAGTCTCGGATAGGCCTAATCGGCTGAGATTCAGTCTAAACCAATATTTACGGTTTTTAAAATCCGCCGAAAACCTCCAAACCTCCGATTGCTCCGTTCAAACTAGTATTTTGTCGTCTATTTGCTTCTCTTTCTTTTCACTTATAATTGAATCGTTTATTGACAAACCAACATCGTAGCTTTCTTCAATAGAAGATGCTAAATTATGCTGGTCATTTACATGAATGAAATAAAATACGTTACACTAACTGTTCACTGTGTTCAATATCACCGTAAAAAAGGGCACAAACGAGTTCATGAACCTCGAGGCTCGTCCTTTGGCAGACACTAATTTATTGGACACCAGGGGGGGGGGGGGAGTAAGGGTCGATATTTCACATTACCTAACAGCTTTTTGCCGAAGTTTAATATCAGTTCTTCTCTACAGTCTGCTAACCGAAAACCACCATAATAGAGGACGATTCTGGCGTTCTCACGACTCTCCGAGTGCAAGAACCCTTGCGCCCGAAGTTGCGCCTTTACAACTTGTCGTTCGCTTTGTCGAATCTACTTTCCACGTACCTAGTAGATTCATTTTCCATGTTACTTTCCAAAAGTGGTGTAGGTAGCGCAGGAACTACATCGGAAAGCAAAGGATGGCATCAACCACTATGGCAAGAACATACGGCTGATAAGCTAGTGGAGTTTTCCAGGCCGCCAGAATCGCACTTGGTTTCACGTTGTAATTCTCATTCATTCGGAGCAACAAAATTCACAGAAGTTCAGGAAATCTTTCACACTTCATCTGTGAGATGCCTCCGAAGAGTGGTTGACCCCTTGATGTCCAGCTAAAACTTGTCGCGAGTCTAATCTGGTTATAGTTAGTTTCTGTTGGTGATCAAGTAATTCGTAACCTTATCTATATCAGCTGACTAAATGACGTTTTTGTCACGAAATTATGACACTAACTTAATCTTTCATCTTTGACTATAATTGCCAATTATTTCTGCATAATTCAGTCAGGGGTCTCCAAGGTGTTGTTTGTCTGTGTTGTCCATAGGTTATCTGTTGATTTTTGTTTTTCCCAAAATCCAACTGTTTTCATCTTATTTTATAAGACCAGTCAGCATTATATTCTTTCAAATTGCTTCTTTCAAATGCTTCTTTAGCGCAAATGAGAGCATAACACTGAAGATGCTAGCCAAGAAAGCTAACAACAAGTGATAGCTTGTTAAAGCAAGATACGCTCAATTGGTCCCTCCATTTGTTTATACATGCACCTTTTTCTTTCCACGGAAGCAGCATAAACACTGACAAAATGCACAAAGTACGTTCACGTTCTTCGTGTTTCTAATTGCACGTGTCTAACCACTTTGCTCTCCACGTGGATGCAGTTTGGTGGCTCCGGGATTCTTAACGTCTATTCATTCAGCCCAAGGTGACTGCTAGTTATATTTGACAGTGCAAAACTTATAAGTCATCTGAATTATATTAGAGCTGTATTTTGGCCCTTTTTGGCAAGGGCTATAGCTGGAAGGCTCAAGCTGGAAAATTAACTTCTTTTGAAATTCTAAATGAAGGGCAAAGAAGGGCCGAAATACCGCTAGAATGAAACTGATGCATCTTCACTGAATATTTAGCAACGTCATATCTGAGAGTTTCTAACTTCAGTTCGTCCTTACGAATATTTTGATTTCTACTTTTATTTTAGTTTCTGTTCTTGCGCGAAACCTGTTGCTATCTAGGAGACGACCGTTTCATGCCTGAAATCTTGAAAATTTGAAATTCTAAGTGAAGGGCCAAGAAGGGCCGAAATATCGTTAGCAACGTCATATCTGAGAGTTTCTAACTTCAGTTCGTCCTTACGAATATTTTGATTTCTACTTTTATTTTAGTTTCTGTTCTTGCTCGAAACCTGTTGCTATCTAGGAGACGACCGTTTCATACCTGAAATCTTGTCTGGTGCTGGTGTTCAGTTTGCCACAAAAGAGGGTAGGTTTGGATCAAGCACAGGCTTAAGACTGGATTAGGATTTGATCGATCAGGTTTTGAGACGGACTTTAAGTTTGGTCTGTTGGTTAGTCTTTTGTTACTCTGGTTGATAGAATAGTGGCAGTGAATATTCAGTCCTTGTAATACGTGTCTTAAACTGTAACGCGTGGCTGCTTTCTTGTATGAATTATTCTTTTCTTTCCAAATATGATTTCTTGTTGATCATGTTTTTTCCTCAAGAATGATTCCTTTTTGCGCTCGAATGAACCTAAAGAATGAATGCTAACAAGATTCGTGCAGGATAAAAGACAACAAATTTCCGCTACTGGAAGTACTAAGGGACCCCATACTCCCTAGGGTCCATAATACTCCTTGAACCCAAGCTGAGAGTTCAAGTTTTTTTTGTTCTTACTACACTGTAAAAAAATATCTTGCAGTATTTGCTACTGGGATTAAGCTTGTCTTTATTGAGATTAGATTATCCCTAATTTGGATTAATCTTATCCCAATAGAGATAAGATTAATCCCAGTAGTAAATACTGCATCCTTATTCGGAGAAACTTTTTACAGTGTACAACTGATACATAAACACCACTAATACAATACTATACTATGCACTTACGATTATTTCAGGGTTTGAACCAGAGAGAAGAAAGACATCGAATGGTTCAAACCCTTCCATAAAAAAAAATCAAAAAACAAAATCGACCCAGCGCTGAGTGAATGAATGAATGAAACAATTTATTTCCCATCAGAATTGGCCCGAGGGGACCTAGACGGAGTAAAAAAAAATAGAAAAGAAGAAGAAAAAAAACAACAACATGCAATACAACATTTTAGTGGAATGATCACCGTACGAAACCGCCAACACGAAGCGAAATCAAGCCAAACAAAAACAACAACAAAAATGAGGGAAGGGTAACTGAAGACCAGGATCACCAGAGGAAAACAAATAAATAAAGATGAAATACAACCAGTCTCTAACTATTAATTATACATTCGTAAACTTATTAATGAGAATTTGGGATAGCTGAATTTCTTATATTTTGAAGGGGTTTTGTAGAATCAGTTTTAGGAATTAAAATTTGACATATATTCAAACAATGCATGAAATGGATACGTCAGCTACGATGCTTTTACAGGTTGGTTTCTTCCCCGACGTTATCCCTGACGTTCGACAGCCTAACGAGGACCCTTGCAAAGAAGGACAGAAATATTGCTGCTAAAGCACCCCAGGGTCCATTTTTGTATAAAAAAGAAAAGAAAAGTTACTCTCAGCCTACGGCCAACAAATACGAAAACAAAAATCAGTCGGTTGTTCAGCTCATCGTGCGCAAAGTATTTTATTTGTTTAACTGATTGCGAACAACGGCGATAATTGTTTTACTGTCAGCTATCGTTGCAAATATTTTTAATGTCTTCTTTCATCAGTAAAAAAAAAAAAATACTATCTGTCAAAGTTAGTTCAAGACAACATGAGCAAGTCCGTCCTGTAGACATGTAGAGCACTAAAAACACAACTCTCACTAGAAAAGATCTTTCACGATAAGTCGTTCAGAAGGCCGTTTTCCGAAAATACTTATACTCACCCCGTGACCTGGCCCGTATCCAGGAATTTATTACGATGGGGGGGGGGGGGGTGTCTGCGGGTCGGACAAAAAAGACATAGATCGGAGGGAAAATCCTATAAAAATGATTACTTTTGCATGTTTCGGGGGGAGGGGGGGGGGCAACCCCAAGGGATTTTCTTGTTGGCGCTCGTCAACTCTAGCAACACTTCCCGCTCTCCGAAGCGGAAGTTGGACTCAAAATATTTGAAAAGTACGCCCCGTGGTTAAAAAGTGGGTAAACCAGGCAAAAGAAAATTAGTATGAAACACAGGATAGACCTGTCGGCCTAGCAAGTCTTCTAAAGTTGAGAAACTTATTTTGAAGCTTCTCGTGCAATTGTTTTTGTAAGATATGTCGGTGGATCTTGAAGCTTTCGGCGAAGTTTCTGCTTTGTGACCGACAAATTCAGCTCGGCCGAGAAAGAGCTTAAAAGGCGTAGGTGCAAAAGGAAACATTGGCGAAGGGTGGGGATTTCTGAAGCTTATAATTCCATAGGGGACCTAGGTATAATAGAAATGTTTATTTTTGGTGCTTGTCAACTCTATATAGACCTACAGCTCTTCGAAGTAGTAAGAAAGAGGCAGTAACAGACCAACATGAACCAAATCGGGGACTTGAATTTCTCCAACCGTGTTTTTCTAAAAACTCTAGAACTCGTCATCTATTGTGGTCATATACGGGATTTTGTAGCCAATAGCCCCTGACGTTCATGAAAGCGTTAAGGATTACTGTCTCTTCCGCGTCTGCAGTTCTGAATAGAGGGTGGGTCGGCGTCGGTTGCAGTTTTGAGTTTGATTTTTGGCAATGTCTGAAATACATGGCTACTTTCTTCGCATTTTCGATGTAAAGAGTTAGATTTATTTAGGCTGCTTTCTTTGGGATGCTCATTCGAAGCATGGGTGTAGGACAAGAACTTCTTGTTCACCTTTGCTCCAGACGCAACTGTCTATATGTGACACTCACGGAACCTTAAAGTCCTTATCAAAACCTGGACGTACTAATCCTTATCCAATCTTTAACTTCCGCTTGATAACAATCCTACCCTACCTTATGTGTCACCACCAATAGCAGCCAAGGTTTCAGGAACGAAAGATCATGCCGTACAGAGCAACAAGCTTCGATCAAGAACAAGATAAAAATAAAAGAGATATTCAAACTTAATAGTCAGCGAACTTATATTAGATGCTGATATTTAAAAACTTATTACATGCTGATACTTAAAACTCTTAGATATAACACTGCTAATCTGCAATTATTGTTAACTATGCTCATGGAAGAAAAATTAAGAATACCGGGGTCGCCGAACTGTATCCAGGTTTCTAAACAAGGGGGTTTGACACCTGCGAATGGAACGTATGGCCAATTTGCGTGGAAGGAAAGGTTGACGGTATCATAGAATACACAGGAGCCGATTTTAAACACGAGCGGCGCAGCGTCTTTGACATTGCAATTTTCCGCATCCATATCAGAGGCGTTACTACCCAAAAATCATTTGTTTTTGAGGGGAAGGTATATACCGACTGGTTGGTCATTTTTACCAACTGTTTTTGCAGAAAACGACTGCTTTTAAGAAAAATCGACTATTTTCACGAACCGACTGTTTCTAAGAAAATTCCACTGTTTCCAACAAAAAAATCGACTATTTTTACGAAAAATCGAGGCGCTTTCAGCCATTTTTTTTTTAACGACTGGCCGACAACATCGGGGGAGGGGGGGGGGGGTCGTCCCATCCCCTCCCCCTCCATATGTGATGCCCCTGATCCATATAACCATTTATGCGGTGCCCATCGTTTTGCATTTCCTAAGACCTAGGACATCGCTAATATTATTGCCTTTCTACTTCACCTTCACGACAAAATAGACCTTAGAATCTGAGGTAAGTTGAACTCCGTGCTAGTCAAACTGTGAAGAATTCTCTTCCTGACAAACAGCGTCAGCTGTATCGTAATTTTCCAGCGCTTTTAAGATGATGAACGATTTCCATAATCAACAAAATGTCAAGGAGTATTTTGGTTCTCATGAGTTATGGGATCGTAAATTTTGGGTGTTTATACCTGCTACTGGACAGTAGTACTCAGCGCTTTAATGGCGATAGTTTTTGCCAGGTGGATAATGGAAGATAGGCGCTAGCCTTTATTTGGCCTAAAATCACTGGTGTGGCAGGCGTTTGCAGGTTCTGGACCCCCCATTTTATGACCCCCTTATCTATTGCCTCTATTGCCCTATTGCCCCACTCGGATTTACTGTCAAGAACCCATCTTAGAAACCCAGGAGAGCAGTGGCGGAGACCAATATCTTGAACATCAGAATCCCACGCCGTAATCCCTTCGGCTACCCTCTAACCTTGGTTGTTAGCAAAAGCGATAAGAATCTTAGGACACCAACTTTATAACCTTGCTAATGTGACATAGGGGAAAGCCCTTGGGTAGCTGGGGTCTAGTCGACAGTCTATATCGTACGGTCGCTGTAGTCACTGACATATGGATGAGTATATTAATTTATTTCCAAAGTACCCCATGGAGCATGGCGGAAAAACTAAAAAAACATCTCTGTAACATTTTAAACCCGCCGAAACGGTAGTTTATCTGATCATTGATAGCAAGGTTTTACGGCTATGTTACCCTCTTGTAAGTTTCCTCGATTTTCCAGTAGAGGGTGTGCACAACACAAATAGATGGTGCTCTGAACACTCAAGCTTGGACGGATTCAGTATTGATGTCGTTTTGTTGAAAGTAACAGAATAAAATGGACAAATACAAGGACGGTGAGGAAGCAAGACCGATTAATTCATTTTATATTTTCTTTCAACGAATAAACGGCCACACAACACAACAACGCAACAACAAATAAAAATAAACACCAAACAGGGACGGGTAAAGTTACAACGCAGCAACTTCCCATACGACACCCATATGTGGACATAAATGTAATCGGGCTTTTATTTTATCTTTTTGACAATGCAGTCGACTTTTTTTTAAGTACCACAATGGAACTTGTTGGCCCTTTAGGAACTTCGGCCCTGCATTGTCGAAAAGATGAATCAAAGTAACAAATGCAAATATTTGGAAATATTTCCTGCTAAATTTTCTGGCCTAGGAAATTTCATTTTGATAGTCTACTAGTTTAGAATTGACTCCTGGGTTTTAACGTAGATTCGACGCAGACAGCAACATCCTTAGATTTTTCGTTTCTTCCACCCGCCAGAGAAAAAATGCCTGACGTTTTCTTGCGGTCTTAAAGGAAAAATCAACCAAAGACAGATTCCTGCGGGCACCCTTGTTTCACACCCGATGCTGGGGCACGACACGAAATTGCACCCCCGGAATCCCTTATAACATCTGCTCCGATCGTCACACTACCATCTTCAGTATTTATGACGGCTGGCTAATAAATCCCGATCACAGGGCGTCCATTCCCTTCGCGGGGACGAGGGGTCGCTGGCTCAGTTCTAGTCGGGGTTAATCGACTAAATTCAGCGAGCGCTAGAGGTTTGTCTAAGGGCTTCCGTGAACATTCTACGGCGGAAACTTTGTCGTAGTAGTAGTTATATTCTGTTAGTGATAAGCGGCTTATGGCCGATCTGGTTGGGATTGAACTCCAAGCAGGTTTTGTAACACTCGGACTTCTCTTTACCGACCACTGTTCGTGGCTGAGTGGTTAGAGACTTCTTGGCTTTTGTAAGGTTTACGTAAGTTACGGTTGAAACCTAGTCACAGAACGAACCAGTAGGGATGTCCATGAGAATGCGAAGGTACGGCTAAGCTTTCTAGGACTCCCTGCAAGCGAAAGGTTTTCGGACACCCTCGTTACTTCAGTTACCTCGTTACTTACCCATCCTACTTCAGCTGCAAGCAAAAAGGAGACCCATCTTTGACCCGTTCATAAACTTGAGGAGGAGGTTGGTTGTCTCCGAGCAGGCCCGTATCCAGGATTTATTTCGGGAGGGGGGGGGGATGCCTTTCGGGTCGCACGAAAAAGTAAAAATAATACACAGATCAGAGGGAAAAGCATATAAAAATTAGTATTTTTGTATGTTTCGGGGGGGGGGGGGGTCTCTTTTCAGTGTGGCTACATATCTCTGTACCATCCTGGGAAGAGTTGAACAAGGCTGCATTAGATGGCTACCCCCAGTTTTTGTTCTTCGTGCCTGGGTTTGTTTATTCTTGCCTTATTTGTATGTGGATTGAATTAGACAGATAGATATCAATACTGATGTATCTGACTGGTTATCAACTTGTCAGCTTGCCACCCACTAGGCTTATGGGTGATCGAGCGTAAGCACCAACTCGTAGACGGACTCCTGGTGGTCCTTTTATTCCTTGGTTGCCCTTACCAAGTCAGGGATGCTGACTTTTGAAAAATCTTGATGCGCGACGTTTACCCGACCACTTTAGGCTTTCAACCCCTGAATACCCGTATACCCTCTCGTTTAACAAAGACTGGCCACGTTCCACTCACAGAGGCCCGAGTTTGGTCAATTGTATCCGGATGAAACGGCTCGTACGTGCTCGGCAAATCATATGTGACGCAGAGCTTCGGTTTCATGGTCAGCTAACGCCAGAGAGTCAGTGTGTGTTGATTATCATTGTTGAAAAGACCTAATGGATTAAGACAATGCCTCTTGTGAGACAATTGACAACTCATCGGCCCGTGGCCCCCAGGCCACCACCACGGCCGTCAGTAGCGGTGGCCAAAAGGCCGCTTACGTGTAAAGGGGACATGGCGATGAATCCACTTTATATTTGCAGGTAAGGGTGCTTTGCGAATGTGGATTTCGTAGTAATGGATATGGGATGGGAGCATCTAGGGTTGGTCACCAAGAACCAGGTTGTACGAGTTACATTGTTAGCAAATATTATTTAAAGATACTTCAGTCAGGATACCTAGAGAAACTTCGAGCTACGTTTGGTTAGGCTACTAGATTATATATGGGGTACAGTAGAAAAATAATAATAATAACTACAATACCCTCCAGAAGTTTAGACTTCGGATTAGCCCCCCCCCCCCCCCCTTGAGAAATTACCCTACAAAACACTATATAAAGAAAAAAGAATGATACACTGTGGGATACGTTCCAGGTGTACGTAGATACTTTTGATGGATCACCAGCCCTGGGGAGTGCTGGGGAGCACATTGTCGCCGATGTAAGGTTAAAGGAGGGGGATTATCTGAGAGAATGAATGCGGCGCTGGCATATATATTTCATCTGAGGATAGCCGTGTGCGAGGAGTGTGTTCACATACTTCTTCAGCCCAGGGTGCATGCGAGTCATGTCTGGCAGTGCTAAAAGGCTAGCTGAGATTTTATTTTGTCCATATTTCGGTACTAACTTGCGATAACACAATCAGTTTCTGTCAACTAAATTATCAAATTTGGGGCTTGATCCCTAAGAATTGACGGAATTTTGTTTTGGTTTGTGTGCCTGGCGGTTTAGGGTAGTTTTTTTTCGGGGGGGGGGGCGGGGTGTACTATCCCCTATGAGTAACGTTCAAGAAGGTGTTAATCTGAGTTTGCGGATGTCTGGCGCGTTTTTGAACATCAGCAAATGTCCTGGCCTGAGGAGAGGAGCATATACACGATTCGGTTTTGGGTTTCGAGCCAGAGCCGAGCCGAGATTGTCCGTAATGTGTAGCCCCTCTTCCCTGCTCTGCTACTTCGGCCGCGCCCCGCGAGTCTTTCGATGTAATAGAGAACAAAGATTTCCGTGGTATTTTGATACGTCTAGAGAGTTTCCGGTTTCTCCGGATTCCGGTTGACAATCCGAGGCACGCCAGAGGGTATAACAGCATATGTTGATGTATTTTGCTCTTCTACTCCTGGAGCTTCTAACGAATTTGATTGGGATTTTTTAATCCCAAGCCCGACCCAAATCTTCCTGTCAAATGTGTGCAGTTGAGAGCTAGGCAGATGGGCGGACCAGCAGATTGACGATTCATAGCTATCTTTCATTTTGATTTGGCATCCCAGTCAGTGGGCTCGTCGAAGCAACCTGACTTTTCTTCCACAAATATAATATTCTTTAAGACCCTATTTTATTCCTATCCTGTCACTGTTTTGTAGAATCCCGCATTTCTTCGTTTTAAGAATAGACACATTTAATATCAGGAAATCCGGATGCTATTCTTCCGGTTTGAAGTAAGCATTTGACGTTCGAAATGTATGTCTTTCAGGAATCCTTGTTTGTGGTTACTTTGCGGTTAGCTTCCTATAGTTCTCACATCCTTTCTCCGAATATGTTTTCGTTATTCTCATAAAACCGAACTGACAGTAGGCATATCATTAGTCGAGCCGTTCGACACATATAGTATACTATGCCGTGACTATCATGGATCGAACCAAGCTGATGAAGGGTCCAATAGGCCCAGCTGTGCGTTATGGATTACCTATCGCTCTCTTTTTTCACATCTCTGTTCTTTTTTCCTTTCTCTCGTTTCCACTTCCAGTCCCTTGTGCACTCTTAGCTTGATGCTTGGCCCATAACTGAACTGGGGCTTGCCCGACCCCCGTGTCATAGGAATGGGTGTAGTCTGTGGTCCTTTAGGGTTTGGTCGTTTGGCATTTTCAGTACTGTAGATAACTTAACTCCATTGTTTTCTAAACGATTCTGCACACTAACCAGCCATATTACGGATCAATAGTGTATGTTGGGGAGTAGAGCCCCCCCCCCCCCTTTCGAGATTTGTCGGTTTCGGAATCCTTATCGTAAATTGCAAACACGGAGTTGCTTTTCTTCTTTACTAATTTAACTAAGAAACGGTTATTAATCATAGGTTTATGATTTTTTTAAAAAAACCTTTAACAATGACAGTCAGTGATAAACTGTCAACGAAAATAAACAACAAATAGTTCTAAAATCTAAACTTCGACTCAGTGCAAAACAGCGTGGAAGATTGCAAAACAACAAACTCTCCATGATACCCAGATTGAGAGCGTGAGCCTCGTGTGCGAGTGCGACCCAGCCATGACAACCAGCAACGGGTCCGAAGGCTCAAAAATGTACTCTCCGTAGGCTACGCTTACCCGTGTAGCGGATAACTTGCCTCTAAAAACTGCTCTGTGAAAGGGTGGGAAGAGGTGTACAGGCATATCCAACGAAGCTTCACCCCTCTCGCAATTATTCATTAGGGTTTGTAATTAGGCCCATATCCGCCAAAATTTTATGAATTGAGCAGGCCTGAGGTATGTGGGTCGAGAATGCCGACTCGGCCTTGTGACGTCATCACCAAAACATCTCTCGCGACACAGAGCTATCTAAAGAAAACATACTAGAGAGCGTTTCATCGCTGGAACAGGTGGGACAAAAACGCTTGATGGGGCTAAGAAGTACTTAGCGTAGGTTAACATGGACCTCGTCGGAAAACGCCATCAGCTTCGCACTAAAAAAAAATGGGTTTTTGTTTGAGTCCAGTTCAGTGTCTTCGCTGTGAAAGGTACTTTCGAATCAATTATTTTCTACTTCGGTTCCATTTTCCGTCCCTTTGGGTAAATCAGTTTCTTGTCAACAGCGAAGTATAATCTGTACAGTCTTCATATAGTTTGGAACGACGATGGTAGCTTTTCGCAAGAACGGATAATGATAAGAACCTGTCTCTCGACCCTGCGCCGAGCAAAAATCCGCGAACAAGCTCCGTAAATATCGAGTGGGTGCTTATTCCTAAGACATTGTGTGCTATATAATTAGCTATCACTATTATCATGAAAATACGGAAGAATTGGCTTGACTGTCCGGAAGCAATTTGAACTGCGAGAAGGGAGAAATGGTTATTCTAAACAGTAATATTATCAGTTCTTGCTTTAAGTAATTTACTTTTAGGAGGTTGGAACACACTCGTCATAAGCCTGATAAGAATCGGACTCATGCTAAGCTGCCGTTGGGACTTTGGGCGCGAGATAAGATTTACATCGCACTATTTCGCGTGGGATAAGCAACTAATAAGTGCTGTAAGCCAGAAGCTTATCATGCCAAAAAATAAAAATAAACAGCAAAGTGATGTTCGGTGCGACAGTGGTATATTCAAATAATGCATAAAATGGACGTGTCAGCTACGATCTTTAGCAGCGATGTTGCGGCCCTTCTTAGCAGGGGTTCTCATCAGGCTTTCAATCTTCAGGGTCAAAGTCCGGGGGAAACAACCCTGCGAAAAATAACTGAAGCTTTTACCGACTATAAATATCTTATTCCGGGAGATTAATCTTAAATACAACTACAGGGAAAAAACTAGTCCTGAGATTTAATTTTTGACACAGCCACTGTTTTTGGGATCCCAAAACGTAAGTGGAGGGACACCTATGAAATCACAAAAGTTGTCCGTCTGTCCGTCTGTGCGCACTATAGCTTTCGAAGGGAATGAGATATTTTGATGAAACATGGTGTGAGGGTTGTTTGGGTCAAGAGTGAGGTCGAGTTCGTAGATGGGCTTTGTAGCCCTACATTTAGGGGTGGGGGAGGGGGTTTAAATTAAGGGGCAAATGAAATGTTTTTAAACATATAATGTGATAGTCGATTATGGGCTAAGAAAGCATGCTGAACAGGATAGTGAAAACTATTTTTTTGCCAGACAAGTAGTTAGCCCGGAATCAGGCCAAAATCGGAAAGTCTGTTAAAAGTAAAAGTTTTATTTGAAGTTGATTAGGTGTTCGATTTAGGGGTAGGAAGACATGCTGCACATGATGGTGAAAACCATTTTTTCGCCGGACAAGTAGTTAGCCCGGAATCCGGCCAAAACCGGAAAGTCTGTTAAAAGTAAAAGTTTTATTTGAAGTCGATTAGATGTTCGATTTAGTGGTAAGAAGACACGCTGAACACTTATGTGAAAAGCAAAAGTTTGATTTGAAGTTGATTAGACGACAGATTTAGGGGTAAGAAGACACGCTGAATTTGTATATGACAATCTTTTTCTTTACCGGGGTACATAGTTTTCTTGGAATCCGGTTGAAACCGGATTTTTTTATAAGTTAAAGTTTTACTTGAAGTTGATTAGATGTTCTTTAAGGTAAGGAGATATGCTGAATTCGTTTCTGAACTTTTTTTTTTCCTGGACAAGTATGGTAGTTTGTTCGCAATTGTCTGGATCAAATATTAGATTTTTGGGATCCCATCGAAACCTTCGGTTTTGTTGACAATGATAGTTTGCGCTAACAACTGATAGGAGGTTGGACATAGCACATGTGACTCAGGCCACTTGTCAAATGTGAGGACAAGGACATCGAGATTAGAACTAATGAGAACATTTGCTTAAAAAGACGATGAATCACTCAATGTGGCTTGTTCGTTTGAACTGAATTATACCGATATCAGCGTGACGCACCCGACCATTAGGATCCCTTGGGCCGTAGGTTCGAGTCTCGGTGGTGCCGACGATTTGGTTTGGGGTGGGGGGTTGGTGGCGTGACCCTATAATGCTGCGGACATACCAGCAGGGTCGTATGCTACATAACTTCCAGCACCGTCATCACTTCCATACGGAAAAATTGAGATTTTTAAGCTTTTTGATTTAAGTGCAGGAAATCCTTTTGGGGGAAAAATGATCGTCTGTTCCTGGCAAAAGACAGGCCAGAGTCGACCCAGCTCCAAATGGATAGCCTACCTAGAGCAATCTAGGGAAGGTGACAAGAATGGTGGCCAAGATGGTCTGTCAGAGATCAGCAGTGCCAGCCAGTAAGGCATTTGAAAGCTAATACATTACTGGTTACCTAACCCGAACTAGGCAGACTGGCCAGAAAGGTCTGCTCCTGAAACCAGTTGTTTCAGGAGTCAGGCGGTGGAACCTACAAAGCCGTTGCTTCCCGGTAGGCGACCGGCGATGACAGTATTGGAATTTTCCCTTTCCCCATAGTACCCTGTGTAATAGAAAGATACAAAAGTAACTAATTTCATATAAATAAATTCAGTGAATAAATAAATAAATGTCAATTTGATCCAACAAACACCCCTTTCTTTTTAAGTCACCTTGACCAAAAACCAACGAAGAGATCTACACATTTTGTTCTCATGTGCCATACTCAAACTAACCAACCTTCCAAGAATCTGTTTCCCCCAAAAATGCGTATCCCTCAAATAATCTCCACCCATTCCCTTTCCAAACAACCCGAATAAATTCCTGCCCGAGTTCTTTTAAATTTTATAAGAACACCGAAAGATGGTATTTTTTTAATAGATTGTTTAGAAAAACTTCTCTTTTTGTGTATTAGTAGACAACTTGAGTCACCGGTAAGGTATGGAAGAGTTTGTATACCTTCCGATTCCCTCTCTGAAACGTATACTCCTCTGAACAAACAATTGTGATGTAAATGACCTTTTTGGGATCCCAAAACGTAAGTGGAGGGATACCTATGACATCGCAAAAGTTGTCCGTCTGTCCGTCCGTCCGTCCGTCCGTCCGTCCGTCCGTCCGTCCGTCTGTCCGTCCGTCTGTAAGCACGATAACTCTCGAAGGGAATGAGATATTTTGATGAAACATGGTGTGAGGGTTCGTTGGGTCGTCGGACCAGTCAAGTTCGTAGATGGGCTTTGTAGCTCTACATTTAGGGGTGGGGGAGGGGATTCAAATTAAGGGACAAACAAAATATTTTGAAACAGCTAATGTGATAGTCGATTATGGGGTAAGAAGACATGCTGAACACGATGGTGAAAACCATTTTGTCGTCGGACATGTAGTTCGCCCGGAATCCGGCCAAAACCGGAAAGTTTGTCGAAAGTACAAGTTTTATTTGAAGTTGATTAGATGTTCGATTTAGGGGTAGGAAGACATGCTGCAGATGATGGTGTGAATTATTTTCTCGACGGACAAGTATTTCGCCCGGAATCCGGCCCAAACCGGAAAGTTTGTTGAAAGTAAAAGTTTTATTTGAAATTGATTAGATGTTCGGTTTAGGGGTAGGAAGACATGCTGAAGACGATGGTGAAAACTATTTTCTCGATGGACAACTATTTCGCCCGGAATCCGGCCCAAACCGGAAAGTTTGTTGAAAGTAAAAGTTTTATTTGAAGTTGATTAAATTTCGATTTAGAGGTAGGGAGACATGCTGAAGACGATGGTGAAAACTATTTTCTCGACGGAGAAGTATTTCGACCGGAATCCGGCCCAAACCGGAAAGTTTCTCAAAATTAAAAGTTTTGTTTGGAGTTGATTAGATGTTTGATTTAGGGCAAGAAGACATGCTGAACACTTATGTGAAAACAAGTTTCTACCCGGACACGTAGTTCGTCCGGAATCCGGCCAAAACCGGAAAACTGTTGGAAGTCAAAGTTTTATTTCTAGTTGATTAGATAAGCGATTTAGGGGTAAGAAGAGATGCTGAGTCCCTGTGTGACAATCGTATTTTACCCGGACATATAGTTCGACCGGAATCCGGCTGGAATCGGAATATTTGTTATAAGCCAAATTTCTGTTTGAAGTTGATTAGATGTTCATTACTGGGGAAAGAAGATACCCTGATTTCGTCTTTGAGCTTTCTTTTTTCGCCGGACAAGTAGTTCTGGAGTTCGGCCGGAACCGGGAAATTGGCAGAAGTGGCAGGAAGTTTTCGTCAAAACAGATATGACTTATAGGGGTAAACACACATGCTGCATCCAAATCTTAACTTGGTTTTCTCAGGTGATTAGCTATTTGGCCTTAATCTGTTTCTGAATTTTAATTGTAAAAATGTTCAAGGAGTCTGGCGAAGACTGGATCTGGCTAAGACAAGACCCAGTTGTCTGGATCAGATATTGAATTTTTGGGATCCCATCGAAACCTTTGGTCTTGTTTTTTCTGGTCAGGAATTCCGAGAATCCCTTCCATTGAATCAAAGGCTTTGCGGCAGAAGTAAAATGGGTTTCATTGCCGATTGTAGTGCTGTATTGCATTCTTTCTGCTTTCACGATTTTATGTTTGATTCAAGTGTCAAAGAAAGTTTTTTTTTTGCACGCGGATCCCGCCGAGAGAAGTCGTTATACATCGTGAAATTTGGCATTCCCTGAAAGTATAATTGCAGGCATTGAAGATTATTGTTTATTCTTCCGCTAGTCTTGCGCATACATTAGGAAGGAGCCGTTGCGTCTCTGTTGTGTATCAGTTTTCGAAATGCCTTCTCAGATTGCTTAGTATATTGCTCTGACCCGCGGTCAACCCAACCTAAGGGTTAAGTGTCGGAGATAGTCCCACGAGGTTGAGAGTGAACTGATTTCCTCGGTTAAGCCGACCGCGTCTTTACCGTTTTCTTTTAATTTCTTTCTCTTCCATTTAACTTTTTTCTTTGCTTTTTTTGGGATCCCAAAACGTAAGTGGAGGGATACCTATGACATCGCAAAAGTTGTCCGTCTGTCCGTCCGTCCGTCCGTCTGTAAGCACGATAACTCTCGAAGGGAATGAGATATTTTGATGAAACTTGGTGTGAGGGTTCGTTGGGTCGTCGGACCAGTCAAGTTCGTAGATGGGCTTTGTAGCTCTACATTTAGGGGTGGGGGAGGGGATTCAAATTAAGGGACAAACAAAATATTTTGAAACAGCTAATGTGGCAGTCGATTATGGGGTAAGAAGACATGCCGAACACGACGGGGAAAACCATTTTGTCATCGGACAAGTAGTTCGCCCGGAATCCGGCCAAAACCGGAAAGTTTGTTGAAAGTAAAAGTTTTATTTGAAGATGATTAGATGTTCGATTTAGGGGTAGGAAGACATGCCGAAGACGATGGTGAAAGTTATTTTCTCGACGGACAAGTATTTCGCCCGGAATCCGGCCCAAACCGGAAAGTTTGTTGAAAGTAAAAGTTTTATTTGAAGTAGATTAGATGTTCGATTTAGGGGTAGGAAGACATGCTGAAGACGATGGTGAAAACTATTTTCTCGATGGACAAGTATTTAGCCCGGAATCCGGCCCAAACCGGAAAGTTTGTTGAAAGTAAAAGTTTTATTTGAAGTTGATTAAATGTTCGATTTAGAGGTAGGGAGACATGCTGAAGACGATGGTGAAAACGATTTTCTCGACGGACAAGTATTTCGACCGGAATCCGGCCCAAACCGGAAAGTTTGTCAAAATTAAAAGTTTTATTTGGAGTTGATTAGATGTTCGATTTAGGGCAAGAAGACATGCTGAACACTTATGTGAAAACAAATTTCTACCCGGACATGTAGTTCGTCCGGAATCCGGCCCAAACCGGAAAACTGTTGGAAGTCAAAGTTTTATTTGTAGTTGATTAGATAAGCGATTTAGGGGTAAGAAGAGATGCTGAGTCCCTGTGTGACAATCGTATTTTACCCGGACATATAGTTCGACCGGAATCCGGCTGGAATCGGAAAATTTGTTATAAGCTAAATTTCTATTTGAAGTTGATTAGATGTTCATTACTGGGGAAAGAAGATACCCTGATTTCGTCTTTGAGCTTTCTTTTTTCGCCGGACAAGTAGTTCTGGAGTTCGGCCGGAACCGGGAAATTGGCAGAAGTGGCAGGAAGTTTTCGTCAAAACAGATATGACTTATAGGGGTAAACACGCATGCTGAATCCAAATCTGAACTTGGTTTTCTCAGGTGATTAGCTATTTGGCCTTAATCTGTTTCTGAATTTTATGTAAAAATGTTCAAGGAGTCTGGCGAAGACTGGATCTGGCTAAGACAAGACCCAGTTGTCTGGATCAGATATTGAATTTTTGGGATCCCATCGAAACCTTTGGTCTTGTTTTTAAAGACGAGACCTCTCACATTCCGAATGCCGTTCTACGATCTCCGCCTCCCCCGTCTCGTGCGGTGAAGCAACTGATTGTTTGGGTGTCCCGCGCGTCAGAATATGTATATAAGTAAATCCTAATTAGGTTCTGTAAAGGACACCTCGCACTACATAGTGTTTTGAGATAGTTGACCACTTAGCTATGCTGACAGAAAGTTACACAAGGATTCGGCTGTTTTTAGCCTTTTTCCATGTCCCTTGCTTTGGATGACAAACGTGACAAAATTTGCGTAAACGGTCGTTGGACCAGTAAGCTTCTCGGAAAACTGATCGGGAGCCTGATACGCCATGTAACGAGAATACACGTGTCAAGCGTGGTAATCACTGTAATGCCAATAGACGACATAGGATACACTTATGAAGTCTAGAATCTCGAGAACGAAAATGGATGGGATGGGAATAGTACTGAAGTAGAGTGGACTACTATTCTAAGTGAGACGCGTCCTTTAAGGAGCTAATTTGTTTCAAACAAAAATAATCTGTGTTTCCAGTTGAGTTGAAACTCTCCCAACCTATACCTTCCCCTGGCGAGTCATTCAGATCCCTATTTTTACACAGGCGAGAAACCATAGCAATTTGGTAGGCTACTCAGAGACCTGAACTGTATGGCTCTTTCAAGAATCATGGTACTAATTCTACTTCCCGCTCAGGAAGTCTGGTTCCAGTTGTTGGGTTATCGACCTTACAGTTGAGTAGAATCATGTTTGTGTTTGAACCCGAACGGTCCGATGGCCAGTGGAGGCTGGTAGGGTCAAAGATCCCTCTGCCTGATTCACATTTCCTTTCCGCTTTCTCAACGCTCATGTGAGGACCGGTTAATGTGTGCTAATTAGTGCGGCTTGGTGGTTTAAGTTCATTTCCACCAAGGCGTTGACACTCGTATTTGTTTATACGTATGTTTTCATAAACATCACACATCGCTAAGACGAAGTAGAAATAAAGAAGAGGAAAAACATAAAGTATATTAAATAGGCTACAGCAAATATCCTGTCCAAAAGGATACGACTTTATTAAGTTTCTAATCGGGATATTTCGAGTACTTTTTTGTTTATTTCTACATTGTTGTTAGTGATCCAGTGATTTGTTAACCTTTGGAAACTTTTAAATTTCTGTTCTGTGCTGAGTACGCGTATTTGTTTTTCTCGATTGTTCGATTTGCAATGCAGTAATTGCTAGTGCGATCTTTTGCGGACACATTACGACTACCTCCCCTAATGCTCTACTTATGTCCTTTGGACATGCATAAACCGGCACTCATTGTATTCCTTGGCACGCCCATAGTTAAAACCTTCACTTAGTCTGTCAGATAGATAATTGCCTATCGCATTTGTATATAATCCCATTTGCTTGTATAGATTGACAAATAGAGAAATTTGATGATATATTGTTGATACGAACTCTGGTTAATGAAGATGATCTGGAACACGTAATTGGTGGCCTCCACCTTTTTGTGTGCTTAGATGTGACGTAAAGATTCCTGTATGCCGTACTGTTGGGTCAGACTCGTGTATAAAGACACCCAACAGTACATACTGTGTCTTTTCGAATATGATGTTTGAATATTTTAAAACCATTCATCTGCTTGAAAACAAGGAAGACACGCTGTCAGACCCTTCGTAACGGTACACAAGAATGCGTAGTCTCAAAAGGTAACACTTATGATGTTAGTTGTTATGTTTTTCATACGCATTGAAGCATTATCAATCAATCAGTTCTATTTCAGCACATTATGCATACAAGAATAGCAAACTCTCTATTCCGTTGACTTCGCTGTAAAAAAAATCTTGCAGTATTTGCTACTGGGATTAATCTTATCTTTATTGAGATAAGATTACCCCTAATTCAGATTAATCTTATGCAAACAGAGATAAGATTTATCCCAGTAGCAAATACTGCATCCTTATTCGGAGAAACTTTTTACAGTGTTCTGAAGTTTCTGGCCGGGATGAAACGGTCTTCTGCCGCGAAACTGGCCTCGCCAGGACGGCGTCCTGAAAAACACCTCCTCAGCCTCCACGAACCCCGAGCCGTTATTTCCCGGACCATAACTATACTCACCCGAAACACCGTGGGAAAAATATCTGCCGACTTTTCTGTTTGTCGTCATGGTATCAGAAACGCCAGAAGATGCGTTTTGGGCCGTCTTTCGGCTCTTTCTTGCAATGCTGTTATGCATAACGTTTGCAAAATCACAACAGATAATATATCAAGTGTTATCTGTTGAAACTGCATCCTTGTGTTACTTGTTATGAAACAGTCCATGGCCTCCAGTCCTGTTGTCCAAAGGACTAGACAGAAACCGTATGTTTTACTATCCTCTTCTCTTGCAGCTCCACGTTTTCGGACATAGACCCGTTACCAGACACAGTCTTCTCTGGTAGCGAACTAGCTAAGGGGGTTCAACCACCCGAACGCCCACCCAAGAAACCACATATGCGCCACAACGCTCCCCCCATTCCTGTTATCCCGCAACCACAGAGGGCCGCTCCACAGCAGGTAAGATACACCAAGAACCCGTAACTCTGCGAGAACATCCGCCTTTTCCTTGCATCTACGACTCGATGCGACGACTAGTAACTTATGTGTATTGTAACTTATGTATTTTGTACGGCCAATTGGCTATTAAATATATTCATATCCGACTTCTTTTCTCATTTGCTTTGCTTTTGCTTTGCTTTATTTGTAAAAACGAAAAGAAATCAACAGACGGGCTCTAAAACGGCCAGTTCAGGAACTCAAACGAATTAATACCTCTAAAGAAGACAAATTTCATCTCTTACAAAATTCAATTGTGAGTTGTGTCAACCCTATCGGCGTCTGACGCGACAACAAATCCGTATTTATAATTCAGTTCATTCAGTTTGTAGGCGTGCTGTCGCCGTTCGGGGGAAGTTGAGGGGAACGGTGAAAATAGATCCTTTTCCTGTCCTCTTAATGACGACCAGCCTTACGGTCAGTTTATCCTGGACCAGTTTAGCGCTCCAAGCGGATTGTTCTTTGTTTGTCCGCCCATGCCTTATTAGCAGCATCTATCATACAGAGGTGGTACGTACACAGGTCATATAATAAGTAAGTAAACAGAAAAGAGAAGCATTCACTTTTTAAATTGAAAGGTAGTGTAAAACTCGCATCGTTAGGGAGGTTTGCACCTTTTATCTGTATACTGAATATAACTGAACATGTACCCTAGTAGAGTTAACCGTTGATTCTCAGGGGGGGACTAATAGAGAGAGAGATAGAGTTTATTAAACAGATTATAATACAAACTACATAAGGACCACCCCAGAAAGCACTGGCCTATCTTATGGGGTGGCCGTAAAGTAATAGGAATTGAAATACACGGATATGGTGGCTCTGATGAGGCGCAGTCTCGCCATTCCTCTCGATTCCCCGGGGAGTCCTCGGGATGAAGTCACTCCGCGGACGAAAAACAACGAGAACACGGGTAATCGTCGCACCGCTCTCATGAAATCTTTTCGAAAAATGTTTTATTTACGTGACGCAATTAGTCTCTCAATTTATTCTGATTGTTTATTGAATTCGTTTGTAATTTTCACAAACAAAAGTTGTAGGCTTTATAAAATAGATGCCCTTTTCTCAAAATCAATCTTATCCCGCAAGTAAACTAAACATTGATCTCAGAAATTCTTTGTAACCATCAGTAGCCTGTCTGTTCACGACTCTAGCAGTTCTCGGAATCGACTCCCCCACGGAATCTGAAAGGGAGTTCCTTTTCGATGATGGTGGTCTTAGTCGGAGCATTCCCCGAACGAGGGGACTCGCGAGAATACGGGGACTGAGTCCCTGGGAGGGAAAAAAGAACCGTGGAACGGTGAGAATTCGCCGATAGAGAATTTAGCAGCTTCGTTATGAAATACGTCCGGATTTCAGAAAAACCATGCGGAAAAAATCAATCCGGCAGAAATCCATCCGGAAAAACCTGGTATTGGGAAATATCGTACGAATTTTGAACTCGTAGTCAAACAAGCCTTGGTGTAGCGACTCTTCAAATGTTCTCCGTCCGTCGAAAATTTTGGTTATTACTATGCGCCGTGAAAATCGTTTGTTTGTTTTCAGTTTTTTTTCAACTTCTTTCCTGGCCATTGTTTGCTTCCAGTCATCGAACTTGTCTGTTTGTATATGAATCATTTTTCTTGAAAATACTGAACAGGGTTCGTGAGGAGCGTGATTGGATACAGATGGTTGTGTTGTAGGAAGGGAGCTACCGATGAATAACAAATGAAAGACACCCACCAAAAATAAACAGGAAAATTGGTCAACGTTCATTTTGTTACCGTGCATGCCAGGCGTGGAACTGTCTACCTGAGGAGACCGTTTCGCAGCCAAATTTACTCTCGTTCAAGCAACATCTTGCTGGTACACCATTCAGTTGTAATGCTTATGTAAATCCTTTTTAATGTATACTTGTTACAATAGTGTATAGTGCAGTGTTGTTGAACAATACTTCATGTGTTTTGTGGGGAGAGAAGCTTCAGCTTAACCTCTTTTCCTATTAATAAATAGATAAAGCGTCGGTTGCAAGCGGAAACCACGTCCTGGTCAATTGCGATTTGCACTTTTTTACGCAGTTCTACTCGCCGAAAAATTCCGCGTCTAACGGTGCGTATCTCGATTTCCTCCGACTCCTAGTTAGGTAGATACAACCAAGATGGAAACTACGTATCTCGGATTAGCATAGGCGGATGTACTACTAACGAGAAAAAGTTATTATATTTTTTTCACCTCCTGGAAAGTTTTGAAAAAGGGGGATACGTGGTTTACGCTTGACACCGACGAAATAATAAATAAAAAACTGACATATTGAATATTCAAAATTAAAAATATTGACGGGAATTTTACCAATTTTTCGACGAATAAACAAAAAAAATTCCAGCGTGTTTCGGTGGGTGTCGGTGTGGTTCACTACCCTTGCATATACTGCGTCCTCACCGTAAAAGCTCTTGAGCAGAAGGGAATTTGTCCGGAATTGCTATTAACATTAAGAAGCCAAGAAGAAAGAGGTTGGCAAAGAAGGGACGGCAACTCGCCATATTCCAGTTCAGCGCTTTCAAGCGGACTAGCTTCTAAAAGTCCTCCATTGTCTCAACATATATGACAGATATAGTGAAAATCCACAAGCAGATGAATAGAAAATTTGCATATTTGACGATGCTAAACGGATAAGTCAGCTACATTTTATTAGAGCTATATTTCGAATTTTCCATTTTCCAACTTGAGCCTGAAGAGGACCCTTGCCAAGAAGTGCCGAAATATAGCTCTAATAAAATGTAGCTGATTTATCCGTTTTGCATCGTCAAATAAGATTCGCAGTCAGCTTGGGCTGAAGGAATATTTAGAAAATTTGCAATTTGCTTCCCGAGCAATGGAAGTTTTGCTCTCTCTTTGGAATTTGGATTACACATGAAAGCTATGGGATTTGCTGATATACAATGGATATACTGAGAAACATTGGGATACTTTAAGATACATTAAGACGAGATATATTGAGATACTTAGAGACCTACTTTGGGATACTTTAGAGATCCTTTTGGGAGCGTGTACGAAGACACATTTGTTGACCAACCATAGGACAAAAAGATTCTTAAAAAAAAGTAGAGGGCAAGGTGTTATATGTTGAGAAACCGGCCACTAATCTGAATGTTTTGAACTGTGTCTTTGGCATGGTTTTCAGCGAACAAAATGACTTACTTACTTGTTATTCCATCGAACTTCAGACATTTCTGTTTTTTCGATTTAAGTAAGACAGATGGTGTCACGAATCACTAGGTTTTTCCAACCAAGCAAGGAATGTGTTCGTGCATATTTTGACTTCTTTTTTTCCCTCCCCAGTGACATCAAAAGCCGTGATACTGCATTCGTGTTTCAAATGAAGTGTGAGAGCTGTTTTTTGAGAAGTTGAACCAGTTCCCGTCCCGCATCTGCTGTTCAATAACATAGTTTGTTGTCGTCGAATATTTTAATTAGAACCCTGGCAGAGAATTAGCTTCTAAATATACCTAGGCTGACTGCGAGTGATTTTGATGGCGCTATACGTATAAACCAGCTGAGATTTTATAGCAGACCTATGCTTTAGTTTCTAAACAGATAACCTTGATTGGAACTGTCATTTTCCACATAGCTGTAGTTTGGCAAACATCGAGTTCGTGCTTTGTGTTAGAAAACTTTCTTGATTGTTTAATTTATTGGACTTCCACTTAAGTACACTTAGCTAGTGCCGCTTCAAAAGGAAGTCTGAGTCATCTCTGCGAAACGGGCAGAATAATTATCATTAATATAAAATGTATGATATTTTATCAAATAATCATCACTCAAACCAATAGTAGTGTAATCTTTCTTACTTGTCAATCTCTCGATCAGCCGCTGGGGGGGGGGGGGGAGGTAGAGTTTTGACCCCCACCCCCACCCGAAACATACAAAAATAACGATTTTTATAGGTTTTTTCCTCTGATCTGTGTTTTTTGTTTTTTTTTTCGACCAGCAGGCCAAAAAAAAACGAAATAAATTTCTGGATACGGGCCTATTAGACGTCATCAAATTTAAGGCAATAAGCCTGTACATCTTGCTTACCTTTCGGTCTCTCAGTCACTGGTTAACCCTCTCCCAAACCACCAGACCCTCGTTAATACTATTTTTATATTGCAGCCTGCATCAAGCAAGAGCAGCGCCTCCAGTCTCAGTCCCACTCGACTGGACACCAGACCGATATTGAAGAAACCCCCTGCCCCAGAACCCCCGCTCAGACCCGATGTTGAGTCGCGCGTTCCGCCGTACCACGGAAGGTGGCACGACGATCTGTCCCCACGAAAACACTCTTCATCGGAGGAACCAGTCCTGCCTCGATTCCACGCACCCCCTCCCTACGATGCTCCACCAGCATTGCCTGTCCGGATTTCCCCGACCCTTCCAGAACAGATTTCCGGGAACGTTCGGATTTGTTTGAACTTACCAGAGCCGGGAACCCGGATTCCCTCAGGTTTTCCGGAACCGACAATCTCCCGGATTCCGCCGAATTTCCCGGAGCCTAAGGTTGGGAACCACTGGATTGTGCCTAGCTTTCCGGAACCGTCGTCGGGAAATTGCTTGAAGCCCACTGGATGTCAAGACTCGCCCGTTTTGCCTTCGAGAAGTTCACCCGGCGGATTGGAGACAAGGAGTATCACCCCTGAACTTCCGCCACCTCCTCCGCCTGTTGTTTCGTCCGATGTGGCCCTTCAGGATGGACCCCTCCCACCACCACCGTCACCACTATTGGCGAAGCAGCGAAGTAGAAGGTGAGATGTGTTACAATTTCCACGACTTTTCTCGTCGTTAAAGGGCCCATGGCAGTGTTTTAATGTTTCTGTTTCAGCAGTTTGAAATAGTCGAATGCTTTGATACTAGGCTCTGCTTTTAACAAATTACTCGAACAACCATTAACAGCGTGATACGCTTAGAAGTTAGCTAAACAAGGCAAGTGAGGAAATCAGTGAGGTGTCACTAGGAGGGGGGGGGGGGGGGTAGAAGGTACCGTGTGGAATTCGGGTCCCCGGGTCTAAGACTGGATGATGCGATTACAGAAGTAGTTTGCATTATCAGTATAAGTAAGAGAGTTCATTCGATTCTAACAATGGATAAATTTAATCGCAATTGACTTTACTAAAGGGTTCGACTTAATTAACCACAAATTGTTCGTGGAAAAGCTAATTAAACTAAATGTAAGCCCCTACTTGATTAAAATTATTGTTGGGTTCCTCCAAAAAAGAAAGCAAAAAACCAAGTATAAGGGTGTTTTTTGGGAAGAAAAAGAAATTTTCTGTGGAGTGCCACAGGGGACTCTTTTGGGTCCTCTCCTTTTCTTAGTAATGATAAATGATATTGCTGCAGACGAGGAAAACCGTTGGAAGTATGTAGACGATTTCAGCGTTGTTGTAATCTGTCATCGTTCCTAAATGAGTAATGCTAAGCTAATAATCCAAGAAAGTTAACTTCGCGAAAACAGCGGTTTTAACTATTTCTTTCATAAAATTAAAACCTGCTTTTAAAGAAGAAATACCGAAAAAAATAAAGGCAGAGAAAATTAGGCTGCTGGGTGTTACCATAACCCCAGATTTAAATGGGAAGCCCACTGCCAGGAAATGCTGAAACGAGCTAATGCAGGAATACAAAACCTAAAACTTCCCCCAGTGTCACCTACTACGAGTTTATACTTCTTTCATCAGACCAACCCTGGAATACGCAGCACCCGTTTGGTATTTTCCATTATCGCGCGTGAATTTTTAAGCGTACTGACATTAGATACATATATTGTAGTTTTTTCTGTTTGATTGACAATAATCGCAAATTTGGTTTATAACCAAGATAGTCGATTTTTACAATAAACTTTTTATCGATCTATCTATCTAGCAGGGCCGTGTCCAGGGGGTTCATCCCCCCCCCCAGAAACGTACAAAATTATCTTTTTGTATAGGCTTACCTTTAATCTATGTCTTTTTTTGTACTTTTTGGTCCGACCAACGGCTCCCCCCCCCCCCACCGAAATAAATCCTGGATACGGACCGGAACAGGAGTAACTAATAGCGGTTCCGTGGTTCCCGACATAAGTAGAAGGGAGTAATACCATCCTACATTTACTTGAATCAAATTCCCAGCTGGCCTCATCAATCAGACTCGGTTCGACTGACTTGCCGTTTCTAACTAGTCAGCTGACCACCCGCCGATATGGCGTGGAACGTCCGCTTTTTAGACGTAATCGATCAGCATTCGTGATGTGACATGCGTCACGCTTTGTGTGGGAAGATAAAAATTTGTCTCAGCTGGTTTGTCGGAAAAAAGTTAAAGTTTGGTTGAGAAGGTTTGCCCTGTTCCAGCGCTTGAACAGGAACTGGTTTGACCTCGCTCCGCTATCCGCGTCAGGCGACGTGGGTAGCCGTGTGAATGTGAATCAGCTCTTGTTCGCGTGTTGGAACGGGTCGGTTAGTACAAGGGGAGTATTCCGAGGCTAATTACAAATTAAAAAAAAGGAAAGGGAAGACAAACATATCTATCAGGCGGGCGAGATACGATCTTTTGCTCGATCATCTGATTTCTTGTGGTACTGTGTAATCGTTGATCAAATCAGTATTACCGAGAAAAAATAAGCGCCATAACCTCCGTCTCTTATCTCTGTAATACGATCACGCGGAGTCGAACAGATCCCTATACCCTGGTCGATGCAAACGTGCGGAGTGTAGAAGCTAAGCGGAACATCACAATTGGATACCTCTACAAACAGCTGTATCGCAGTAAATCCCCGGCGAAGAAATTTCCAAAGTAGAAGCCTATCTTGTGACGTCACATGTGAAATGCTGCAGAGCGGATCATCACGGCTCCTGCATTATTTCTTCTCATGTATGCATTGGCGAAGAGGGAAGTAGGCGGGCATCAAACTCAAACTCAGCTGGTACCTCCAGTTCAGCTCAGTTTTGTCGGGGTCTCAGTAGTAGCTGCATGAGAACAAAGACGAAAGTTCTATTGGATTATTTGTTCTTGCTTCAACTTAGTTCCTGGTACACCTCTAGAGACTCTTCAGAGCAATCCAGCACGCGACAAGAGTCTCCAGTTCTTACCGCCGATTATCTTCCATTAGGGAGGATGTGATGGATGACGAAATCAAACTTAGTTCTGTCGGGGCGCAGTTACAATTTGTTTTGTGAGTTAATTGATCATAAAAAAGAATGATATCTTGAAACACTGTAAAAAAAAATCTCTCCGCGTTCACATGATTTCGTCTGCATTATTTTGCATTCTATCGTTTTAATCGTGCATCGGATGTAAACTTTCTGAACTCTGCATAAAAAATCTCCGAATTGTCACACCACTACAAAAGTCCGATATAGGAGAGACTTTTCGCAGTGCACTGTTCCTGAAAGTGTAGCAGGATCTTGCCATAAGGATTTGGTGGAACAAGGTTACTTAGGTCCGGACTTGACCAGAGACAAAACATGGCTAATTTTGGGGTCTCCGTGGCATGAAATTGCATCTTCGCCTGACCTTCGATGAGTTATCTGAAACTAAGAAAAGACCTAATGACCTGAGTCACACTGCCGGGAAATTAATGGTGGCAATGAAAGCCTAAGAGATATACAAAGTAGGTGATGAGGAGGGGACAAGGAGCGTGTTCCATCCTACTAACCGTAGTTACTACGCATGACATCACGAATTCTGGCTTTTTCCGTCAAGGCTGGGACGACTTTTCTATTTTCCCGCAGAATATCATACCAGGGGCGAATCCGACCAATCACGATTCAGAGATCCGTAGTTACTATCCTCCCGAGCGTGGTAAGCAAATAGTTACTATTAGTTACTATTTCGAGAAGGTTGGAACGGTCAGCGTAGTAACTTTTGGTGAGGTTGGAACGGAAATAGTAACTAATAGTTACTATTGGTACGAGGGTGGAACACGCTCAAAGTGCTAGGGTATTCTCCATAACAACTGGACGTGACCTCAGTCAACATTCACTCCTCGGGATCACTTCAGTCGTCCTCTACGCGCGGGTGTCCCATGGCATTCTTTCAGGTCAGTGGATGAATCGATATGACACGTCTTCTTTGGCATCATTTCAAACGGATCTGACGCGCCGCAAAATTCGATCTTGTCCTTGATGATCTATTTGAAATTCCCGCGTTAAGAGGAAGACACGCCTTTAAAAGCATTTAACATTCTTTGAGACGAAGAAACATAGAAAGACTCCTAAAGAAAACAGAAGCTTGAGTAGGTATCTTGAGGAGTCGATGGTTAGAAACAATTCTATTTTTTGTGTTGGAATGTTAGACGGAAATGGAGCATGTTACCAATGGGGTGCTAGCTGCAAAATCTGAGTGTGTAATTGTTCGGATTTGATTTCAGCCTTGGACCAGTTCACTGGCGGTTGAACCAAGAACTTGTAATATTACTCTGTAGCAGAACATTCGTCTCAGTTTTCGCAATGCATCCTTTTTCTGATAATGCAATTAAAGCCAGGCTTCGACTTCCAGATATCTGGGGCTTCCGCCAGTGGATCTTTTCTAAAATTTAAACCTGGGATTTTTAATACAAACCAGTCTGAAAATTTTTCATCAAATAAAACCGCTCTGATTGTTGGCTTGACAGAATACCTGCAAGTTTCGGGGCGGATTAGTAGAAGCTGAAACGTCAGTTTCGTTGGCTATAAATGGCGGCTGAGGCGGCGTTCGTAAAGCTTGTCGCCTCTCAGACGAGAATTCTGTCCGAAAATACTGTGGGGAAAATGATCCTTAAAAAAAAAGACTATTCGACCTTGTCATATCGTCGTATTTTCAGTTTCCTGATTCCTCCACATTCCAAAAGCTCAACCTTATAAACTTTACGAAAACAGCCAACTAAAGTTGTAGTTCTTGCATACTGTCGTAAAGGACGTAAACAACTTTGCGAACGACTTTACAAACGCTGTATAAGCCGCCCTTAGGTCTCTTTCATGGACTTCTTACATTTTGTAGTCCGTCAGATAATTTTTTTCCAAATCACAGGTTGTCGAGACAGGCGTGGCTCAATAGACGCCATGCCTCTAATGAATCAATTAATCAAACTTTGAAGTCTGATCTGCTTTGCCTCATTTTTCCACTCCCTCTTGTCAGCAAAGCTCTCAACTGTAGAGTGACGACTACGGGGAGATACTCACTACAGATTAGAAGTGCCAGCAAGGGCCTTTAATCAGTTGTTCATGGTCATTCACAAGGGCCTTCCCCTACATTGGAAGAAGTCTCCCCTATTATACATCGGACTTTAGTAGTTGTGCATCACCGCATTTGGAGGTTTTTATTCCGAATTCGGAGAGTTAAAATACGAATTCGGAGAGTTAAGATTTGAACTTCTACTGCTGTCGAAGGGATGTCGCTATTAATAATTAATGGTGTACTGCCGTGTCTGCGATCTGAGCTGTACCCTTCTTAGCTCATATCCCAATTGTTCGCATTGGGACTTGCTGAGGGGTTACGCACTCCTTACCTGCTATACACCCTTGAACACCAGTCGTGTTCTAACGCGTGGCAACTGGTGCTGTCACCGGTTGGGCACCGCGGCACCGGGCACTTGCTGTACACTAAAATTGAAAGTGGGAAACCCCTCTGGACTTACAGTCAAATATTCTCCATGTAGAAATAAATTATATAATTAAGGCATAGTTTAGCGTGGGGCATTCGCAAAGACTGGCGTTCGGGGGGTTGACTGAACTTTGTCGGGACACTGGACTGCGTTCCAGTTTTGGCAAAATGTTATTGAGATGGGGGGGGGGGCAGGGAATCGTGATGTTTGTCTAACATTTGAATGATATTACACACCTGCTTTTTGTCTAGAATAGAACATTATTTTTAGTGGTACCCAAATCGTGGAAAAGCCAAATAGTGCTAGGTCGAGTCATCTTTGAAGTTTATACATGAAGTCTACCCTCCAGTATTCAATATTTTGACGAAGTTTAGTTGAAACCTCTTCTGGTAATCTGGATCAGTAATAAAGATTAGTCTCAAATATCCAATATTCTGACGAAGTGTAGTTGAAACCTCCTTTGGTAGTCTGGTTCGACATTCCTATTCATACATATTATGAATTCCCGCTTTTCGTCATGTCGTCAAACATTCTGGCGAAGAGTGTTGAGTGGTATTGACGTAGAAGGAGCTAACAAACGAACGATCGTTCCAGGCTTTAGTTGGCTCTAGCTTTGAATTCTGATGTGTGCTAGTAGTGATGAAGAGACGAGATATATTCTGGTAGAATTTTATTCCTTCATTCAATCTTAACTTCTCGAAAACATTTCATACGGTATTAAGGAAAATTTGTCTTATTTTTAGGCATAATTATGTACAACCACGAGTCAAACAGTTCAATGATAAAAATAAAAATCTTTTGGGCTAGTACGTCAGTAGCTTAATTATCGCATAACTTTTAGTTATTGACTAGCTGGGTTGGTAATGAGTCTATGTCAGAGTAAAACTAAGTAAGTAAGTAATTTATTTATGACCCGCCATTTTGAAAAGGCGGAGTAAATGACGAAGATAAAGAAAATAAACAAAACACATATATACACACAGAAAAAGACACTTAATTTTTAATCTTCGGTCAGGAAGCAGTGGACGACATCGTGTGCTGGTTGGGCCTTGTTGTCCATGAGTTTTGAAAGTGATGACGAAACATCCAAAAGGGTAACACTTGCATCTTGAATGCAAAATCTAATAGATTTTTTGTCTTTTATCGTTATATCATTGCCGTTTTTTCCGGAAAAGATAATGAATTTCAATGCAGACACAAAGAAAGCCAGTTGTCCAACTGCTTCAAATTACCTCCCTGACTCTACGGTTAATGTACCTTAAATTAATTTCCTGTCTTCTTGCAAAGGCCCATAATTCTCATCTTGTTTTCAACCATTACTATTCGAAGACGGTTTATATTTTACCATTTTCAAGGGGTTTGGGACTCTGTTGAACCCTAGCTGGGGGGGGGGGGGATGGCGGTAGAGGTGTTGTATCTCGGAATGTTATTTAACTTCGAGCAGTGCAAGTAGTAAAAAAACGACTAAAATACCGAGTACGGTGATAGAGAGAGAGAGAAATTTATTGAATAAACAAATAAAATGTGTACTGTAAACAAATAACAACCACCCGAAGAATTAACCTTGTCCTAGGGAGTGTCTTTAAAGATATTTGATTCGCGAATGGTGACGTTTATCACGTTATACGGATGAGAAAGGCACTGCCCGAAAATTAAAGTTTAATTGAAAAGACAATTCATTTTTGCATCATTTAACTGAATACACCGCATTATGTGGATTGTGTTAAGGGATTTTTTACTGTTTGCTCTGTATTGACGTTCAGGACATCTACGGCAGTCCTCACAACGCAAAATTCTACTATGACATGGAAAATTTGAATCTCAATACAAACGTGGCTTTTCAATGGCCAGTGATCTGCTCGTGGAAGGTAGCCCACTGTGCGAATACTTATTTTCTGTAAATCGTTTTCGTCAAGCATACAACACAGGCAGAAGTGCATAAAGGTACTACAAATCGGACAGGGAGATTCCGCTATCTGTAAATCGATTATTCGTGAAGAGCGGAGCAACGAAGTAACGCATTTTCATCGGGTCTTCAGGCCTCTTTAAGTGAAAAAGTGATGGGTAACTAGATTGTCCTGTTTCAGCCCTTTTCGGCTAAACTTGAAACAGCACCCAAAGGAGCATAACTCACATATAGAATAGTATATGATATATCTACACAAAAGCCCGAAGGACATGGCAAACAAAAATTTTAACACTGGCTTAAATAAACATTACACAAGATCATACAAGAAAGAACAACACAACATAAATATCGCTCTATTGAGTAAACGTTCGCGGTGGCGCAAACCGATCCGGAGGCATTTACCCGCCTCATAATGAGTGCAGAACGAGGTTAATGTTTTTAAAACGAGGCGCCAAACGTCGAAATTCCTCGAGGAAGGAAAGAATTGTCAAACCAGAACAGGGATCCTGCCCGCCCTGTCAGGGTTGTGGCATCCTTGTATGTAAGGTTGGCCCTGAGGTGGTGGTCTGGTTTGATCTTTATGACCTCCATTATTGAAATAGCTGTTCTGAAGCGCGTGGATTCAGTTTCCTACGTTTTATAGACAAAACTTCTGATGACGGCTGGTGGGTCCCTGTCTCCCTGTCAGGGTTGTGGCATCCTTGTATGTAAGGGTGGCCCTGAGGTGGTGGCCTGGTTTGATCTTTATGACCTCCATTATTGAAATAGCTTTTCTGAAGCGCGTGGATTCAGTTTCCTACGTTTTATAGACAAAACTTCTGATGACGGCTGGTGGGTCCGGTAGTCTGACCGGCATCAACCATCCAGTTCTTTGTGGCTGGTATGGGTGGTTTCGGCGAGAAACATGATTGCATTTGTCCCGGTTGTATACGCCCACTTTTGATGGCGGCTCGGGGGCTCGGTAATCTATCAAGCAGCAGCCAACAAGTTTATCGCCATGGCTGATCGGTGATGTTCCAGAAGCTTGACAGCATTTCTCCGAGTAGTATACACTGGTCCGCACTTAAGGTGGGCGTCTGATGGGTTCTGTATAGCAGTAATCAACCATCTCTTCGCTTTGGTTTATAAGAGGTGATTATCCAAGAATTTGCTAGCGTGTTTTCGGGGCTTATTTTGTGCTTCACAGCGTCGATCGGTCCACCTGCCAACACTTCGAATGGGTGCTTGTAGGCTGGATGGCCAACCCTACAGCAAACCTGTCTCTTCCTCTCTTCAACTAATGTTTTCCAGAAGCTTGTTGGTTTTTCGGTTGGTTTTCCAGAAGCTTGGTAGCATTATTCTGGGTTGCGAACATTTGCGTCTCCTGGGCGCGGTAATGTTTATCCGTCGCTGATAAAGTGGTGGTTTCCTAGGAATTTGGTGGCGTTTTTCTGGGGCTTATTTGGTGCGGCCCGGTGTTGGTTGGTTTGCTCTGGGGTTACATTCTAGTGCCTACCCCCTTGAACCCTGTCAATGCCCTTGCAGTGAAATTAATTGCGTGCTGTGTACGTGAGACGTAATAAATTTGGTAGAGTTTGGAAGAGATCCTGATTGTGTCAGACAGAAACGACTTGATGGTTGAGATAGGTGTTTAGCTGGTTTCTGTTTTCTGTAAAATGAGATGGGATGAGTTGCCGAATGTTGGACTTATCTAATTTATTGAGAGCGATGAAGATGGTCAAGATATGGTAGGTTTCAAAATTGATATCCGAGTTAGAGATTGATTTTGTGTTTAACTTGATTGATTGATTGAACTGTAACTGAACTGATCCAGTGGTGTTCATACGTTCATTTGCACTGGACAGATGCTTCTTTGGACGGTTGCTTTCAGGACCCCTTGTACCTATAATGCCAATGCAACGTACTTCAGTAATTACATTCATTAATTTTTAAACTCGGTGACCCATATTTCATATTTTACATTCTAAACCCTCTAACATTTCCTCACTAATCTTGCTCTTGCCACAATTCACTATTTTCCATGCGCATTGTGCTCCCGAAAAGTATTCGCGTGTCATGCTGTTGATGCGTAAAACCGGTTGTCTGAATTTTGCCGAGTTTTTTGCTGGAAGTCAATGGGGCTGAGAATAGTCTCTAAACCGCCAAAGCCGTTGATAATTTGTTTTGAATGTTGGAACAGACAGTAAATACTGCGAGGTGTGATTCAACTTTGAACAGTGCCAGATGGTTCACTTGCCGTTTACAAAAGACGGCCACCACTCTGACAGAGTAGTAAACCCTTTCGCACCAGGGCTTCTAAGAGCACCTGAATGTGTTTTGGGGGGTTTAATTTTACCGTTTATCCCAAAACTGACTAAAACTTAACTAACTGTACAAAGAAGCAAAGTTCTACAGTAGGCTACTATTTATATAACAAAGCATTTTCTTGAATGGAGGGTAAAAAAGGCAAACGAAAAAAGTTTGAATACAAACGTGATACTAACCTGGTGGGTGTTTTTTTTTCAGACGACAATTCAAGTTCCTTTTGTAGTCGCATATGGTGTTGAAATAATACAAGGGTACAAGGCACCAATGGTAAACTGATGAAGAAAGTTCTGGACAGATCGTCTTGGTACACCGTTATTAGGTCGAAATATACTGTGTTTTCTTGATTGTTATATTTATTATATCTGTTTGTTGGTGGAAAAAGTGGTGAAGCTGAAGTTTGTCTCACTACAAAAGATACAGTCGACTAGACATGAGACTGAACTTAGACTACAATCGGTCATAAATAATGTTTGCAATGTGACTTGAAAGACAGCAAAACTTGGCTTTGTAACAGTTTCTTCGGTTGACCCATTCCACAGTTGGCACACTGGGTATTAAAATAAAACAAACGCCGACCGGTTTTCTTGCTCGTTTTGAGTGGCTTTAATGTAAATGCAGATTTCTTGACATCGTTAACACGAAACTGAGCACTGGCCAGGTGACAGTCCACACTGCTTTAAACTGATTTATAGATTCTGTGTTCACAACGCTTCAGTGATTGTTGACTGGTAGACTGAGTAGTCGTCAGATTGATAAGTGAACTAGGTGATAGTACAAACTAGGGTTCTTCTCAATCCCCTTAACCATACCCCTTTGCAGTCAGTGACGTCTGGCGTAAGAACTCATAATTATAGCCTGCAAAGGTGCGTGCAGCGGGCAGCACCGCTAAACCTTTGAACTTCCGCTCTAACAACTTAATTTCTTTTACAGTTCGTATTCAGAGATGGAGCCATTGAGGGACCTTTCGCAGAAGACTGCTGATGGATTCCCCGGCCTTGAAACATCCACAACCCCCTCCGGTAAGCAGCCCCTTGCCCCCCCCCCTCCATCTGAACCACATTCAATGATAACAAGGGTGCCAACTATGCTTCAATAAGGAATTCGCCTTATCCAGTTCATTGCCCAACGCGGACTAGTTTCTGAAAGGCCTCCATTGTCTCATTATCAACACTTGAGACATAGAGATAATAAATATGGATCCATAAGGTAATGAGCAGAACATAATAGCTTTCCCTTTCTACACCAAAGACAGTGCAAAACTTCCATTGCTAGGGAAGCAGATTGCTGATTTTCTACTCATCAACTTTTGGAGCTTTTTAGTGCTGCAAATGCTGCATTTAATGCTGCATATTTATTTATATAGCTGTTACCTTTATTTCTTCTCTGACACTTCTAGAATACCGAAATTTAAGTTGGGAAGAAGAAGAAGAAAAAAAGAATTAGCTATATAAAGGACGACTCAGACTTCGTAAAGTTTTTCGCAAAGTATGCTCCGTAAAGTTTGTCACCGCTCAGACGGGAATTAGACCTAGATAACATTACGAAAATTTTGTGTGACAATTTGTTCTAGAAAGAAAAGAAATTTAAGTCCGAAAGCAAAATGCTGCATAAAATCCTGAATTAATTCAGCAGTTTCGTTCGTTTCGGAGCTTTCGGACACGTATCTCACTAGTTTTGACGACTAGTCCGCTTAAAAGCGCTGAACTGGGATATAGCGGAAATATACCAGGGACAGGATATAGCTAATTTGCTGAATTTTCTTATTAGGTACCTGTTGCGGTGGCATTTTAGTAAATATTGTAGGTAACGAAAATAAAGCGACCTTAGTCGAGACTGCTTGGTAGTCGTGAATAGTTTCCAAAATGTTAATGCACCGAGTCTTTTCGAAGGCGTTACTCAGTTCGTAGGTCAATAACTAAACAGGTTATTTATTACTTACGTTGATTCAGGATACAACACGGACACTGCACTATAAACTCAACCTGGAGCTCCCCTGTCCCTTGGTTGAACTGAGGCTCTGCCCCGACTTGAACTGGCTTGCTGACTGGGAAACTCGGGAAGTTTTACTTGGTTTTCCAAACGCTGCAGGGAGGCATGCCCGAACTTGTCTCTCGAGTCTAGTTGGAGGAAGGGTACTGTATAGGGTGGTTATAAGTTAGTCAGGATACAGAGGAAAGGAAATCCAATCTTATCTCTAGTCCCAAACTAGTCTCCCACCCTGCACATGCCTTTCGTTTCCCGTTCTTAGTCGATCCTGGGGTAAGGTAATTAAGTGCGGGTATGCTCCCTGCAGCGATTGGAAAACTAAGTAAAACTGCGAGTTTATTAGTAAAAAAAATAGCTTACGATGTCAATCCGTGCAGCATAACACGTCATTGTAGCAACAAACCTTCGTCTTAAAAAAATTCCTTTGTTTTTACTTTCAGTGACTTTCACTAGAAGCATGATCTGCTTTTTTGAAATAATTGCCAGACGGCTCCATGTGTTCTGCCGTGCTCAAAAACTTCTTTTGTTCCACAAGTGCCTCTCCTCTACAATTTCGTAACCTTTGCCTTCTGAACGAGCATTGTTAGTATGTATTGCAGAAATTAGTGATACGATTATTCGCTCTCGTTGTTGTCCAGGATATCAATTTAGTAATCATTGAGCTGTTAGGTCATCTGTCCCAGATTCTATGAAAAAAAGACTTTCACTTACATTGTTCGACTAACGATCTTCTCGCAAATATGTGTCTGAAATGGCTTATTGGTTTTCCCACGTTTTTCGCTACAGTAATGGTAACGATAACACAATTTCGTCAGGAAAAGCCATGAAGGCCATAGACCAACCGTCTTTGAAGGGCCTATATTGCTACTTCACCCTACGTACCTTTGTAAGGTAGTAAGTAAGTATATTTACAATCCGCGAAATGTATGGCAACAAAAGAAAGTAAAGTAAAGATAATGAGAAAGAAAAGAACAAAAATAACACAAGAATAACTTACAGAACATGTGATAGACCTACGACTGTCAATAAAAAAAAATCTAATCGGTCGATCTATCGATTCTAATTTCCGAGTATTTCGAATTTCCTTTTCATCTTCATCATGATACTACGTTATTACTTTATTTTATTTCCGTGGTTAGCTCTTTTTGAAAAAGATCGCGTTCCCACATATCTTTAAACGGCTATATACGGATTTTGTTTTAATTTTTCGCTATGGCTCTTTTTGAGAAAGATCAGGCTCCCGATGCTTGTCTCCGAAGAGCTCACTGGTCAGAAATACTGGCTATGGAAGTTTTCTATGTTTCTCATCAAAACCAAAGGACCAAGGGGGCTAAAAAAATCCGTGACACAGGCTTATAATCTTTGAAAAACCGAGCAAACGAGTGTTTGAGATGTTGGAATAATAACCTTATGTAGCGCGAATTGCCCGTTAAACTACGAAATAATTACGTACTCATAATTAAAAAAAAAAAAAAAAAAAGTTAGCACGTACGCCGCATGTTGACAATCTGCCTTTTAAGGGAAAAAAGAGTCAGTAAATCTTGGTATACAAAGGTCTAAAAAAAAATAACGGCCTAGTAAAATCGCCTGAAAACGCCACTGTGGCTACAGAAGCTTTGAGTTTAGTTATTAAAGATGTAAATTATTAAGTTTTTAGTTAATGACGATTGGGCGCAAGTCGTGTGTGATTGTTATTATGATTGTACATATAGATAGTCCTTCAGCCCAAGCTGACTGCGAATCGTATTTGACCCTTCCCACAAAAGGGCCGAAATGTAGCTCTAATAAAATGTAGCTGACTTATCTGTTTTGCACCGTCAAATACATATACGTGTTTTATATTTATTATTTGTTCTTTAATGAATGAGGAAAAACTGTGGTCACCCACGTCCGGCTTCGGTTGTTAGAATAAAGTAAGGAACTTCAAATCGCCCACACATGCCGCCGACAAGTATCCACCTTAGCTGGAAAGAAGAAGAGTCAAGAACGAAAATGCAGAAGAATGGTCTACCCTTTCGACAACCCCATCGAACAGCAAAAACAGCACCCAGGCCCAGAATGAAATCACGGCACCATCTTTAACTTCAACCAATTTTTATAAAAGAAATCCACAAAATCAGATATTTAAGGAAGAATCTTTGATAGTTTTTCCACAAGCTCATTTTCCAGTTTGAGCGGCTTGATCCTGAAGAGGACCCTTTCCAAGAAGGGCCGAAATAAAAAATGTAGCTGACCGTTTTCATAAAAGAATTACAAAAGTAATTGTATTTTGTGATAAATACTCCTTGGGCCCCTGACTGGGAATCATAAATAAAAACGAACCAAAACGAACATGCAATGATTGCAGGTTCATTTCTTTGAGCTACAGCCTACTAAATATCCTGGCGGACTTAGCATTGGCGGCTTCATATACTCGACCTATTGAAGGAGGATTATTAGGTCAAGTACTTGATGCCCTAGTAGCCAATCATACTCGACCTAAGATATTAATAGGAGGTGACACCGGCGACAGCTGTGATGGCGTTTCCAGCAGGGTTGCCATGTCGCACGATAGTGTGAATTGTCACTCTATTTTGTTTTTGTCACTTTTGTCCTACGTAGGACATAAAAGTCACTCTATTTCAGAAAAGAACCAGATGTGTAATTTTTGCAGCAGGGATTCCGACCAGAAGTGACTATTTCAAGTTTATGAAAGTAAGATTAATATGTGTAATTTTTACATAGACGATTCCGACCAAAAGTGCACATTTCATGAAAATAAATTTCACTCCTAATTCGCTCTCTGCCAAAAGTCACTCTCTAAACATTTTTGATGTGGCAACACTGGTTTCCAGGCGATGGGGAGTTTCGCCCTATCACGGCACTTATATCTTTCTCCTTAAAGGACTTGTCTTACCTATAATAATAACGCAACCCACTTCCGTAATCACTCCATATATTTCTAAACCCGGAGACCCCAATTTGGTATGATACATTCTAACCCCTCTAACAGAACCACGCTGATTATTTCATTTGCTGTGTTTTGCTATTTTCGGTGTGTATCACGCTGTCGACGGTTGTTTGCGAGAAGTTATTCCATCTGAAAAAGCGGTTACATAAAATATTTCCCTGTTTTCGCTACAAGTCAACGGATATCGGAAATGGCTTAAAACAGCCAAAATCCTGTGTTATTTTTTAAAACACAGGCTAGTCCACAATTCAAAATAAACTTTAGCTTTTGTATGGTTGTCAGTGGTCTTTCCATTATAATCAATCTTATTACTCATATATTTCGCATACATATAACTCAATCTTTAACCCATTGTAAAATTAACCTAATTCATATCATCATTACTAAATTTAAATATCTTTACTAATCCTTAATAAAAAACGGGTAGATCCGTTTTGAGTCACTTATGGGAAATAAATCATTGATCGGTTGAGTACCGTAGTATGGTAGGTGCGTCGCCCTAGTCAGTATAGAAGATGATGGGACCTTACATACTATTACTTATATTATAGGTTGGGAAAAACAGTATAACATCCGCTCTAGTGGAACTACCGTTATATTTACCTCTGAAGAACTGGCCAAGATCAAGGAAAGACAGAAAGTGAACCAGAAATCTACCGAAAATACCTACCGCAGCGAGCTTATCATCTATCCAACTACCGAACCCGTTAGCCTGGAAATATCTCCATCTTTTCCCAAAGAGGAGCCTAGCTCTGTGGCAACAGTGCCGCGGGCCAAGCTACCTGAAGAAATAGAGTGTGATAAGCTGACGGAGGAGCTGGCGCACCATCTACCGGCGTCGGATAAACTTAAAGCAATCCTAGCAGGTGTGTTTCCACTTCTGTTATGTTCTTTCTTTGTCTCGGGGTCTTCATACATGCTTCGTGTAAGATGACCGGATTTTCTTTTTGATGCGTCTACCGCTGTCGCAGTGGCCTATTTTCTTTGGCTTTGGATCTTCAGTCTGGCCAGAAAAACGGCGGTCAGAGGTAGTTACAAACCGAAATTGCCTGGTGTGGGGGACTAACCCGAGAAAAGAAAAAAAAACTTAGAAACATTCAATTGGCTTACTCAAGTCACCGTGACTCAAGCTCAAGTCGAGTTTCCTCGTGGTGTGAGTCCCTAGTTCTTGAGTCGCATTTCCAGATTTTCTAGGCAGCTCTAGTTTGTGGCAATTCCAGCAACAGGTCTGGATTTCCGGATTTTTCTTGCCGGGAAAGCCACTTAAGGTGTAGTTGAAGCCTCATGCTTCTATCTGGTTTGTCTAACTTGGATTGTGCAGCGATGGCCAAATCTGATTTCGTTTGTAGTCAGAAAAAAGCGCGGATCGACGCCGTTACCGGATTTGTTGTATCGGTGGCCTCAAAAGCAACAGAAGGGGGTATTATAAATTTTCTTATCCTTAGGTCCCGAAATGAAAACCGCATCCGACTATGTCGACAAAATCTTCGGCGTGGCAGCTGACGATTCTCCTATTCAAAATGGACATTCTAGTCCGGTCCCAGTAGAAGCTCAGAGCGACAGAGGTCTTTCATCTCCAGTCAGGTAAGACTAATTAGTGCCAATGGAGCGAATTCTTGATATTGAGAGTTTGGAACTCGAATCAGTCTTGACAAGCAGAACATTCGAATTTGGATTTGGATCCGGTCAAAAGGACAAACTCAGGATTCGAAACCGGATTCGACCATCTCTGGTTACATGGTCGGAAAACGGTGACTTAGAGCGTGTTCCATCCTACTTACCGTAGTTACTACGCATGACGTCACGAATTCTGACTTTGCCGTCAAGGCTGGAATGATTTTTCGATTTTCCAGCAGGATATCATGCCTCGGGGGAATCTGACCAATCACGTTACAGGGATGCGTAGTTACTACGCTCCCGAGCATGGTAAGCAAATAGTAACTATTAGTTACTATTTCGAGAAGGATGGAACGGTCAGCGTAGTAACTTTTCGTGAGGATGGAAAGGAAATAGTACCTAAAAGTAACTATTGGTAGAAGGCTGGAACACGCTCTTAGAGTAAGCCAATTGAATGTTTCTGAGGTTGTTTTTCTTTCCTCGGGTTAGCCGGCCTCGGCATATCGCGTATTCCGGCCATGTGTCATACAGAGCTGGTGCCTGGAGTTCATGGCCCAGATTGACCAGGTGCATGCCAATAAAATATGCCAGTAATTTCTAAATTCGCGACCAACCCTCATCACGACTTCCACTTCGGTCAATCCACCTTAACGAAAGGGAGTAGAAACAGCATGTACCAGAATTTTGCTTAATCACATCCGATTAGCCCATTTAAGTCTAGCTGTAAATCCGAATAATGGTCCGGAAACCGGTTTCGGCTAATCTATAAGAATCGAGGTGCGGTCGCTGAGTTATCGGTTTGCAAAAAGCTGCTGGGACGCTTTGAATTACCTTTATTTCCTTCGAATTTACATATCCGCGAAAGGCCCGTATAACATTCGAAGTAATGTTGGTGGAATCTGGCACCGTTATCTTTGGATTCGAGGCCGGTGCAGCATTAGCATTGTCTAACAGAAAAGTTTTAAAACTAATCAACATGTAAGTTGATTATGATTTAAGTTGATCTGTCGTCTAGTGCAAGACCGTATCCAGGGGGGGGGGGGGGGGGGGTTACGGGGTTGAACCCCCCCCTCCCCCCGAAACACACAAAAATAATTATTTGTATAGGCTTTTCCCTCTGATCTATGTGTTTTTGCACGTTTTCTTCCGACCGGCAGCAATACCTCCCCCCCCCCCCCCGAAAGGCACCCCTCCCCCCTCCCGAAATAAACTCCTGAATTCGGGCCTGGTCTAGTGTATTTCTTTTCTAATACACCTCTTGTGTTATCCGAGGAAATAAACAGTAATAATAACAAAGAATAGGGCATAGTTTTTTTTTTCGGTCTGCTCTGTTTCAGTATTCTGAGAGAGTTGGTTCCTTTCAAACAACGCCACTGCTCAAACGGTTATAAATGGCTTCCGTTGTTATTGACGTCGTGTTTCTGTTATGCACTAACCAGGTTCAATTTATTAAATTACTAATGTCTGAATAGTTTATTCTTCTTTACTTTACCAATGCCACCAAGATTTTCCTTTCTTGGATATATTTCACAGTTATCTCCGGGATTGCAGGCCTAGACATAGAGATCCATAGCCCCTAGGCAGTTAAAGTTTAACTGAAAAGCCAACTTATTTTTGTGTCATTTAATTGAACACACTGAATTATTTTGATTCTGCAAAGGGATTTTTTTTTATTTTACACTACCTGCTCTAGTTATGACGTTCAGAATATCTCTGCCGTCCCCACAGCGAAAATTCTACTATGACGCGGAAAATTTTAATCTCAACACAAACGCGGCTTTTCGGTGGGCAGTGGTGAGATTGGTGAAGATTGCTTACTGCCTGCACAAAAATAAATCGTAAATCTTTCACGTGAGGCATACAACAAAAATACAAGCCCATAGAGGTGTTACAAATCATACGGAAATTCCACTATTTGAAAATCGATTATTCGTGAGTAGCGGATCAACGAAGTAACGCTTTTTCATCGGGTCTTCGTGCCTCAAATATAGGGTTTGAAGCCAAGCTGACCATTCATTACGAAAGAAATAGAAGACGGTGATTTTCGGGTTTTTTTTTTGTATTGTGTTGTGTTGGATCTTATGATTTAGTTTTGCTTTTTTCGATGAGGACGTTTTGCCGGAAGTGCAACCGAAATATTCGAATTTATATTTATCCCTCGAACATCATCTTAGAGGGATAACTAGCTGATCAAGAAAAAAACCCGAAAATCAAGGTTTTCTATTTCTTTCTTCGTGCCTCTTTAAGTGAATGAGTGATGGGTAATTAGATTATCCTATCCCAGCCCTTATCGGTTAAAGTTTAACAAAGTTTTTTCGTTTTTTTCTTGATCAGCTAGTTATCCCTCTAAGATGATGTGCGAGGGATAAATATAAAGTCGGATACTTCGGTTGCACTTCCGGCAAACCATCCTCAGCGAAGAAAACAAAACTATATCATAAGAGCAAACACAATACAGAAACAAATATAAACAATGTTTACAACGGATACGTCAGCTATGATTCTTCATCAGCGAAGATTACAGGTTTGTTTCCTTCCAGAGGATTGACAGCCTGACGAGGACCCTTGCCAAGAAGGGCCGAAATATCGCTGATGAAGAATCATAGCTGACGTATCCGTTGTAAACATTGTTTGAATAAATGTTTCAAAGTCAGCTTGGGCTCAAAGAATATTTAAAAAAAATAAAAAAAAATAAAAACCGAAAATCATTGTTTTATTTCTTTTTTACCCTTCTCGTTAATTTAGCAAAAAACGAACTACTTTTATTTGTATCACACTTCAGCCCGTCGGTCGGTCGATCAGGTGATCACGAGTTAGGGTACCTCCAAATTTGCTAGGATGATGGTCAAAGAAGGATATTGAAACTGTCAGTTCGCGGTTCCGACCATCCTGTGTGCAGTGGAGTGAGGGAGAATCCGAAATCTTCTTGCATGCGTGACTTTCATTTATTTAGTATAGTTTGAATTTAGACAATAGACAAGCGGACTTGGAAATAAAATAGACAAATACCGACTATATTTTTTTTTCAAAGTATAATTAACACGGGCCCCTGGGGCGCCCAGTTTGTCTAGGTAGAATTTCTCCACTGGTTGTCTGATAGCACTGTCAGAAATTTCGTAACGTCTGAGACAAGGATGCGCAATCTCAACAGACAGCAGTGGGGATAACAGACCTTTTAAGCTTGACGCATAGTTAATTGCAACGTTTTTTGCACCCTGCAGTTAGTATAATTTTTAAGCACCATTGAAGTTGTCAGAACCCGGATGATACTGCACACATCTGGTATATCGCTTTTCAATTCGTGCTCTGCTTTTTTGTCTTTTATTTGAGTAAGCGACAATGCCGCCTTTCAAAATTGGTAGGAACCAAAATCGTGTCCCGCATTTGTGTTCAGTTAGAGACATAGCAGATAGCTTGTGGTCAGTAGCGTCTACACCATGAGGGTGTTTGCATTATTATTTAATTATGAAATCATAATAGAAGGAGGAAGATATCCAGTGCCACTGTTTCACTGTCTTGGGAAACGTCCCAATTTCGTGATATTTTCTTAAAGGGTGCTCAAGAAAGACAACCACGCGTCGAACAAAGATCGTATTCACCCCAGCCCTACAACTCAAACTGTAAGGAAGAGGTTCAAGGTTTAATTTTAATACATCTGTACAAAACAAAATAAAGGGGTGTTCGAGCCGGATGCGCAAAATCGTATGACAGAAACCTTGTAAAAACAAAATTTGTATAAAATAATATATTTGTAATTTATTTGTATATATTTATATAATAATTTATATATAATAAGACACCAAAAATAATAATTTCCATGACTCACCATTTGATGAGCAACCGAAACTTGGCAAAGATCGAACCGAAGACCCACTCATTAAACAAAAAAAAATAATCTAATAATAAAATCTGAATTGAAAAACCCTAAGGCTCTATACACTAAATAATCTAATAATAAAATCTGAATTGAAAAACCCTAAGGCTCTATACACTATAAATAAACAATATGGAAAACTAGAAAAGAGAACACTTCTCGACTCTAGCGCTTTATGCACAAAATTGCCAAAAGAAATAGTCACTCATGGTGACGTATTTCCTGGGATAGGCTACCATTTGACTGCTTATGCCTTTCTAGAAAGAAAACAAAACATATTGTAGTGTGTTACCTCTGTTACTGGTAAATTAAGAGCAGAGTCGCATCTCCAATCGGTACCCCTCAACTCCATCGGTAGGCCTACCCCAAAATTTCCGTCGAACTGTATGTGCACTTCCAGTGGACACTCTGGAAGGTCGTTCCTTCTTTCTTTTGGATTCGAAGTGTTAAACTGCTCTTTTTGTAGCATGCTGTAGTCGCAAAGCACTTGGTTGAGTCATGACCAGTAAAAGATTTTCTTGTCTGAACAGGTGTTTTTTTTGTGCGCTGGTTAGGTTACTGTTTGAATACTAATTCCCCACATTGTTCAGCGTTGCCATTATTACGTCATCGCAAAATTCGCTGCCCATACTTGGGACTTCGCAAAACGAATGGGGACTTTATCCTGAAATCGATTGGGACGTGATTGATAGCCCCTCCATGCCCAGTGATTAGCCTCTGTGCTTTGGAACAGTGTATGTACAGGACATGAATTTTCTGGATCCAAGTGGAAATTGCCGTATTCTGTTCTTCTGCGCATGAACTTCGTATAGTCCCCCCCCCCCCCCAGGTCTGGAAAATGTGCTCCCCCCCCCCCCCCCAACCGAAAACGTACAATAGGTTAAAAGTGGATTCTAACCAAATTGACCACGCTGATTACTTGGAATTTATATTCGCTTCTGCTCCTTCCCACAGGGCTAGTGGCGATAATTGTATATACGCACTACCTAGCGAGCGTTACTGAACTGAAACGGACTTTCCTTAAAAGGGTGTAAGACTCCCATAAAGCAAGTATAAGCGAAACTAAGACGTATTTCAAGAGTTAAGCCAGGTTTGAACACCAGCAAAAGTATTCTTGATCAGGAATATCTGGCCTACAAAATGGTGTCATCAGACAGACAGTACCTTTTGGGTTGAGTGTTTTCACAACTAAGCGACTTGTTCCGAGCTGGCGGTCGTACGGGTAGGAGGATTGCTGTTCCTTTGCGTTGAAAGGTCTGGTAGCTCATGATACGCTTCCCTACCCTCTTCGGTTGTAGTGGGTGTAAAGGGTTTGTCGCGATTTCGCAACCGGGTGCGAATTTCGCCCTTTTTTCCAAAATGTTGACGCATCGCATTTAGGTTTCGCAATAGTGACATGTATTCCGGATGTGAAACCCAGGAGAACTGTGTTTGCACGTAGTTCAAGAGGCATTTGACTGGACGTGGCAGCTTCGGATTCCCTTCTTCTTTAATATGCTTTTGCCTGTTTAACCATCCTTTGTATTTTTAGGTCCCCGGTTCCCGATACGCCTGTGCTGCCATCCCACTCACCTTACTTTACAACTTCTGAGCCAAAGGCAAAGCTGCTTAATCAGTATTGTCAGGACATAGGGAAGCAAAACTCAGAACAACTAGAGCCATCTATATTGCTTCAGAAGAAGGTAGGTGGTAAGGACTTGGGCTTGCGCGCACCGTTTTCGGTGAAATGATTTCACGAATTTTGGCCGAAAGAATTTTGTTCCTTCATAACCATGACTTCAGTGGATACTCCACTGGCAATCGTAAACTGTCGAAAGCCATCGTAACGTAATTGGCGCAATTTTCAGCCAATGAGAGGCATTTTTTTTGTGAATTACAGCCAATGAAAACTCGACGGGCCTGGACGAGCACGGTTAGGACGGTCTTACGATTGCGAGTGGAGGACCCACTTTCCTCTCCCAGTCGCGTTCTGGGGACAAAATATTCCCTCCGTCGAGAGCTAGCAACTGCTACAGATAGCTGTCTAGGACAATATTTGTCACACTTTTTATGCAATCCCAACGTTTTTGGCAAGAGCATTTACAACTTCAGGAGTTCTGTTCTTGGAGTGGCGCATTATAATATCCTGGGTGAAGCGCGAATCAGTGCCCACTAAAGAACAGGGTTCATGTTCTCGTCGTTTTTCGCGCGAGCTTGCGTCTGAATCACAGCGTCCTTATTGTTTATTTCCTTTTAGGAAAACTTGGTCTGCCGCCTTGATCGGAAATTGGAAGTCCTTCGCCTTGAGCGCAAAGCAGTCCAGGAGGACATCGTGTCCAATGAGAACCTCGGAAAGGACGTCTCGTCCCGCGTAGCCTCCGTGGCTACGCCCGCCGAGCGAAACAAAGTGGCGCTCCACGTTGTTGAAGTCGAAAAGATCACCGCCCTTTTGCTAGGTCTGGCTGGCCGACTTGCCCGGGCTCAAAATGCTCTGGCGACACTGCCTGACGACATAGACGTACAAGAGAGGGTAAGTTTTGTCTCCCGCCCACGTCCTCTAGTTGTTGTATTAGAAACCTTACTACATTTGACTGCGTTAAACAGATAGGTTAGCTGAACTTTATTCGAGCAATATTTTGGCCCTTCCTGGCAAGGGTACTCCGGGATCGACTAAAAAGAGGCACGGCAAGGCACAGGAGGCACGAGTAATAAAAAGAGAATAGCCAGTAGTAAGAGTAAACAAGTAAGTGAGAGTTCGCAAGTCTATAGCCTAAAGAAGGCACGGTAGAACTTTGTTCCTGTCCCTCAGTCTGGAGCCTGAAAGGGCCCTTTTAGGTTTGTGCCTCTTTATTACTGTGCCTCCTACACTATATCATGCCGTGCCGTGCCTCTTTTTAGTTGATCCTGGATACTCCGGCCTCTTTTTCTTTGAAGAGGACCCTTGTCAAGATGGGCCGAAATATCGCCCGAATTAAATTCAGCTGAAGTAGTCGTTTAACTAAAAATAGGATTGGCAGTCAGCTTTGGCTGAAGGAATACTTAGAAACCCCAACTGTGGCAGAAGATGAATCAGTATAGGGATGATAAAAAGTTCGCAAAATCTTGTTTTCCAACAAATTCTTCGGGTCATGTAATGCAATTTGGATGAAACAAATCCTCGCCCCCCCCCCCCTCCAATCCCTGCCCATCTACCGTTTCCTTTAACTGCCCTATTGTTACCATGTAAAAGTATTGCTGTCGGACCCGTTTAAGCACGCTAGACCACGTGCGCCAGTCCCACAAATACGTTTCGTCGGCTGCGTTATAATTTGCAAGAGAAATGCCTCTGTGTTTATCGGAGGCGTTCGGTGGAGTAAACGTATGCGCGTGGTCTGGGCTTGATTTCTGACGCAGTGCAGTGAATAATGGCAGTTTTTGATGGAAATTTAAATAAACCTCTTTCCTCTAGATGACTCTGGAAAGCAAGCGCGACAAGCTAGCAGAACAACTCGACGAGGCCCGTGCTTTAAAGGATAGTATCGACAAACGAAGCAGAAATGTATCGAATCTCCTTCAGAAATATTTTTCTGAGGAAGAGTTCGCGGATTACGAACATTTCGTCACTATGAAAGCGAAGCTCGCAGTCGAGGCGCGGGAAATCGAAGAAAAGATTAAACTAGGAGAAGAGCAGCTTTCAGCCCTCAGAGAAACGCTGAACCTAAGCTGAATAAAGGCAACGGCTCTAGGAGTAGTAAAACCCCTTAAAGGGCAATGTTGCCATCTCGACAACCGACAAATTGAGGATTACCAGCGTTCTTTTAAGAACCCTTAAAGGTTGGGTGAATAAGGAAGACCTGATAGCTCGAATCACATGAACTGTGTGTTCGTGGTCTAGCGCTGGATTGGTGTGATGATAACTGGTGAGGACATCAAAACTTGTCAGTGAGGTAAAAATAATTTGCGGTGAAAATAGTAAGAACCTTCTCGGTGCTTAGTGGTGATTTTGTAGAAGAAGCGAAATTCTTCGAGTGGGAAATTTTAAAAGTGCTTGTCATGCCACCTAGTGGTATTTAAGTCTAGCGGTTTGTGCTGTGCATAGATTGCTTCTTAGCTGAATTCGATTGGCTTACGAGATTTTTTTTTGTAGTGTTTTGGCTTTTCGTGATAGTTCGAACTAGTCTTTCGACGAATATGTAGTGTCATAAATGAAAGGATGCAGTACCATGGTGCAATTCTTGATTGGGTTGGTGAACATCCCTCACCTCTATTCTACCCACTTTGGAGGTGACACAAGCTTGACTGACCGAAGTTAATACGGTAGACTTTAAAAGAGGTAGTGCAGTGTGTTGCTTTGTACTAGACTGAGACTCGGAGGATAGAAACTAGCTCTGGAATCTGATGGTGGATCAAAGATATGAGATATGTTCGATCGGTCTTGCGGATCGCTTGAATATGTCATACTAGCTGATCTATCTTCCTCGTTTACCTAAATCCTTTATTTCAAACATTCCTCAAGGCTGTATTTTGTAAAACCGGGTGAGTTTCACATTTCGTCGGTCGTTGGCTTTGTAGGAAAAGCTTTAGTACGTGAGAACGTTACGCCCGTCTAGCTGCCGGTAGTTGGCCGTGAGCATTCAAGCAGCGTGAGTGATAAGTATTAGATAGCAAAGAACGGTTAAGCGTTCGAAGGTTTAATGCTGCGATCGAAATGAGTCAAAATCAAGATCCGGACTTGCAAGAATTCTTTGGGGAATGTTTTTGAATCAAGGACTTGAGGGCTAAGGATGAATACAGGTCGTATTGGTCTTAAAGTGGTCGCGCAGTAGCCTATAAGACGAGCATGCGTGTCAGTCGAGCAGTTTATGGGGTTAGTTGATCTGCTCCCTTTCTCAGCCGAAATAGAACAAGTGCTATAGGTATCTCCTGAAATGTATTTGCCCGGTTATTTTGTATAGTACTTCTGCAGTGTTCACTCGTGATTTTCTGTTGGCATCAGGAATACTTCGATCGTGAGTGAGCAGTGGCTTAAATGGCTTCGGAGTGCCTTGTATAACGGAACCTAGCATTTTTGTCCGATGGGTCAAGCCCTGCCTTCGTTGCCGCTTCCGGTCGTTTAATGCCTTTACCGTTTTTTGAAAAACGCCCGTCTTCGCGTCCCCTTCTCGTGTCATGGCTGCTACCGGCGGTACCGGAAACTGAAGCCAAGCGAATTCTCCACGTATGGAAACGACCGAACAGCGGTGATGAAGAAAGCACTTAGCTGCGGCAGATTTTAAATGGTCTAGTTTTCTTACTTTGTTAAGCCTTGAGCCCATTTGCTACTTTGATATTGTATGTATAGGTGGTATTCATACATCCGTGCTGTTTCGTTGCTCATGGTGAAAGAAAAAAGACTCTCGTTTCCGGACGGACTCGCGGAAAATATGCTTCCAGATAGAACTCCGGGTTTTTGCGTAGTCTCGGTCAAGGCGAATTCGTCATTTCTCCAGAGTCAACTCCTTCTACAGTCAACCCTGAGTAAGTAAACCAACCTGATCAATCAACATGACTTGGTAAAGTTACGTGCACACACACAGATTTGGCATGCGAAGTTCGGGTCACCATACCGTTTTCTTCATATTAACTGTCTATGGTAATGCTAGATGCAGAAGACAAATTAAATTTGCTCCGATAAAAGTGAAATATTGTCTGCTCGCATCGGGCTAAATTTTTCGGACCGAATCATGCATGTGATACGTCCGAAATCGAGGAAAAGGCGAAAATTGCATCCGGTTGTGTGTGCACTTCACTAAAATAATCCTATCGGAATTCGGAAACGGAGAATATGGAAAATGTCCGGGAACGTTAGAAAGTATGTCGGTGCCTGGAAACGAGCACATTGTAACTGGAGATATCTAACGAGAAGCTAAGATTAAGTGCTTCAGGATATATTGTGCCATCTTGGAATTGTTGTCTTGTATAGCGTAAGATCTCAAATTCGGTTTGGCACTGGGAAACTATGGGGTGCAAGTAGGGCCCATGTGAAATATTTATGTAAGCTTTGTTATCTGATAATAAAATGTTGATTTATTTATCGCACTTGTTAGTTTTCTTTGTTTGGACGAATTGTGTTGATTCCAAATCATATGAATGATCTAGGAGATCTTATCTTACCAACCATTAAGTTTCAATCGAATCTGAGCATTCCCGTACCCCCCCCCCCCCCCCCCACACACACATATACCCAGGAAGGATCCGGCCCGACCCAAAGTTGATCATTCGGTACGTACAATCTTTTTACCTTTGGAGTCGCATCCTGCTATCCCTCGTGCGTTGAACTGGGTCAGCTGTAACCAGGCTGTAACTTTGTCTGCTATTCCAGCAAGGCTAAAGCCATCTACTAATAATGTCAAATGACTTATTTGATGAGACGACATTTCTATAGGAACGTATGAGCAAATTGATTTGCAGAACAACATATTTGTTTGAGATAAAAGCTAAGATTCGTTCTAGCTTCTCATCCCAGTAAATATAAAAATTGGTGCCAAAGAACTGTCAGTTTTTTCCGCTACGAACTGAGACGTAACGCGAATAAAATTCGGCTTGGAGTTGAAACGGCAGGAAGCGAATTTATTAGCCTGGTGACATGAGCGAGCGCGACTTCGCTTTCTAGCTTGAACACGGCGGAAGATAAACCTTTAATAAGTCTTTTGTCCCTAAGCTTTTATCTTCTTGCCAAAGCTTTGTACAGACTGGATTTTCCCCCATCCTTGTCTGGATTGCTCGGCTGCGTATAGTGAATCTGGCCGTCTTGAAAGCTCCGCCGTATGTTCTTGCGAGTGCGGCTGAAGCTCACTTCGCTTTCCGAGCCTATTCTGGTGCTCGGCTACTTTTAGAAAGTGACGTCGAAAATGAATCTACTTCGTAGTGGAAAGTGGATTCGGCAAGCCGACGAGAAGTTGTAAAGGCGCAACGACTTTCCGTTTGTTCTTGCGCTCGGCGGGTTCTCGCTGCGCTTTTTGGTAAAGGAATTTTTTCCTTTTTTAACCGTGACTCTGTGTGGGTTCGGTCATGATCGTTGCCACAGACAGATAGACAGTACTTGCTTTCTGCAGATACAATAGTATCTGAAACTAGGTCTATTTTCTAAACGAGAATTACAAATACAAACCTCCTTATACCCTGCCAGCCATATGGCTCAGTGACCATCTGACCGTCCTTTAGGAGCCGAACAGCAAACAGCCTATGAGGTCACAGAAAACGGTTAGTTACAGACCACAAAGCCCTGAGCAGATAATAGCGTTCAAGCAGTGGCTAGGAAATACAAACTGGCATAGTGTTCTATCATTACGTGATGGAAATGCCATGATTGAATCCGTTTCCGAGGAACTCTACGCAAAATACAAAGAATTCTTTGCAGAAAATCATCAGTTGTCAGGTCCCATGCAAACCTTGGGTCACTAGTGAAGTTAGGCAGCTAATTGTTGAAAGAGACAAGATGCATAAGCTGGGTCGGGACAGTGGATTTAAAAAGCTTCGTACCCGTATTATTTTGAAAATTCGTAAGTGTCGTAAAGTCTATGGTGCGAAAAATGTCACTGCTGTAGCTAAATCCGATCCTAGCAAATTTCATAAAAAAGTGCAACAGATGGGCCGTGAAGTAAAACCTCTATGTGTTTATAATGACGAAGGAAACCCTCTTACTGCTACTCAGATTAATGAGCATTTGTTTTCTATCTGTCGGCTCCACCCACCATTATCTAACCTGCCTGAACTGGGTGAGCTGAATGGAATTCCGGCAATTGAACCTTCGAGCGTGATTGAAAAACTTCGTAAACTGGATCCTCGAAAAAGTTGCTGTCCCTGCGAAATTCCTACAAATCTTTTTACTGAATGCGCGGATGAGCTGAGTGTGATTTTAGCCGCTTGTTTTAACCAGTGTTTTATTCAGGGAATTTTCCTCACATGTTTTAAGAAAGCTTATGTCACACCTATCCCTAAGAGCAAAAATGTGAATTCAGTGAAGGATCTGCGACCGATTTCTAAAACCCCTGTACTGTCTAAGGTTCTCGAAAGTTAAATTTTTGAATTGTTGTATGAAGATATTGAGTCAAACCTCGACCCAAGGCAGTATGATTTCCGGCCTGGGTGCAGTACAACCCATTACATGGTAAAATTAGTTGATGATATACTTAAGGCGTACTCTCGCCATTCCCCGCGGACTCCACTTGAGGAGTCCCCGCGTTTTTGTTTGTCCCGGGGACTCACTCCCCGTAATCTCGCGAGTCCCCACGGACGGGGAATGCTCTGATTATCATCACCATCATCAAAAAGGATTCCCTTTCAGATTCGGAGGGGAATCAATTTTTGCTGGTGGTGGGTGCAATGTAAAATTAATTAAAAATAATAAGAATAAACAAAACCAAAAATAAAGTGGCTCCAGACTAATTTCGTCAACTGCATATCTATTTTTCGAACAAAATCCATGCTGGAAGCATTCCCCGTGTTCTCGCTGTTTCTGTCCGCGGAGTCCGCGTGGAGTGACTCCCTCTGTTCTCGCCGTTCCCTTTGATTCCCCGAGGAGTCCTCGGGGAACGGCGAGAATACGCCTTTAGACACCTGGACACCGAAAATTCATTTGCTGAAGTACTTTTAAGTGATATTACTAAGGCGTTTGACAGTATTGATCATGGAGTAGCTTTAGTCGAAGCGAGATCAATGGGTGCGCGTACGTTTTTAATCCGTATAGTAGCAAGCTTCCTTACGGGGCGGACACAATGTGTTGTGCTTAGTAAAGATGATGTGTCTGAATTTTTAGAATTTGTGTGGTACACCACAGGAAACAAAATAAGGTCAACTAAAGTTTTACGTGAGTATCCTAACCGTTCTAAATTTGCGGACGATCTCTCAAGTTTATCGTTGCGGAATGTACCTTCTAATTCGCCTGAAAAAAGTTTGACTGACATTTTCGAAACTTTAACAAATGAGTTGTCGGAGGTAAAGCTGTCAGTCAGCCTCCCGAAGAGCGTGATCATAAGGTTTTCTTTTTTAAAGAGAGAATTACCACATCAAGAAAATGTCGGTTTGGCTTACCGCGAAAAGGTGAAACTCCTTGGAATCACAATTACAAAAATTTTAAATGGGATTCTCATATTGACACTATCCTAAACAAATCTTCTCTACTTCTGAAATCCCTTGCGATGCTCCGGAGATTTGGAATACCAATGAAACTCATGAGATCCTTATATTGCACATATGTACGCCCTGCAACGGAATACTCGTGTCCAGTTTGGCATCCGGGCCTTACCAAAAGTCAGACGGAGAAACTAGAGGGGATACAGAAGCGGGCTTGCAAGATTATCCTTGGGCAAGGTTATTCCACATATGAAGATAGCCTCACAGAACTTAGTCTTCCCACTTTGGCGTGCCGTAGACACAAGCTCACCATGGATTTTGGATTGAAATGTCTATCTTCAGATAATCACAGATCCATTCTACCTGATTACCAATCGCCCAACCCCAGTCGGCGAATCATTTAGACTAAAACTGAAAACAAAAATCCGCTTAAAATTACCCCGCCCCTAGTAAATTCGTCTGACCGATATTTATCATCATTCGTACCTTATTTTATCTCTCATTTTAACTCTTGATATTTTATTTTATTATTTCCCATTTTAATTCTTGTTGTGTGACATGTGTTATATTATGTAGGCCTATTATCGGTTATAGGCCTACATTATTGGCATATTAAAAATCGGTTAAAGAAACATCTCCTTGAGGGTAGTTGGAGAGTGGAGGGTTTGGAAGACGAGAGAGGACAAATTGACAAATTAATTAATACATTTTTAGTTTATTTTAGTGAAGGTTTGACTAGAATATGGTAGTAAATGTGTACTAGTTGCGTTTTTCAAGCATGTATGTGCTTTGCGTGTAACCGGTCGTCAAGCCGGAATGATTTTTTTTTTAGTAAAGTTGTTGAATCCTGAATCCTGAATCCTATTCATTAATATCATAGACGTCACTGCTTTGACATGTGTTACGTCATGACGATCCTCTGCTAGCCTTATTATGTTGTGCTATTATGGAAATAAAGAATATATATATATATATATATATAATTGCTGAATTCATGCCTTTCCTCGTTATACAGACGAATCAGACGGTCAGGGTCTTCCTGGGCCTGGGTTTGGTGATAAAAATGTCATGACTTTTCAGATAGTACGGTCAGTTGCTATGTTCAGGGCAGATATCACGGAAACTGGCCAGGTACTCGGTAACTGCTAATAACGACTTTGATTCAGACCATAGTATCAGATACCGTTGTATTTGCAAAAGCCTGGCAAGAGCGTAACTAGTGCCGTCAGAAACAGAACTAACCTGTTCAAACAAATGGTATTGGATCGAACCTGTTAATACGTAAACGGAGAGAAAAGAAAACGCGACAACTGTTCTTGCTGCGGAACTAGGCAGCAGTACTGACCTGGTGCTGCCTGGCTCAAAATGTTAGAGTGCCTGTTATCATAGTTGCCCAGTAGATGTCTGTACTATTTCTCAAGGCTCTTGCCAGTTGGTCGCATAAACTTCTCACTCATCGGTCCCGTCTATCTGCCACTTTCTCCAAGTCACAAAAACTTATAAAATGTTCAAAGAATTATATTCCCATGCCATGTTGTGGGTGTCTGGCACCAAACATTGCATACAGGAAGGCCTCTCTTCGCAGAAAACATTAACAGGTAAAGTCCTGGTAAAGTCCCTTTCTTTTGATAATTCTACAGGAGGGGTATCCAACCTCAAATTTATATGACCTCGAACTTGGCCTGAAAACCTTACAACAAAATTTCTGTACAGTTCTCTCTCCTGTCCACACACAGTGTCAATTTGCCCTTAATATGCCTACTATACTACTACTGCATGGCCGATCAAGTCTCAAGGCCTAAGAAACAGTGGGAATTGCATGTATATATTTCATTCACTGGTTGTGATGTGAATACTGTAGCAAGGCAGTAGCAGAGTATCCTCTACTACTAATTACCAAAGAAAGACAGAGTCCAGAGACAACAAAGTTGGGATGAAGCCTGGGCTAAAAATCTTAGCCCAGTCTTCATCCTTGCTCTGTCCTGTCTGTGTCCTGTGGCTGTTTGGATTTGTCTAAACCTGGTTGCTTTGCCTATTTTTTTGGTCTAGACTTGACTTTTTTTTTGCAAGTGCAACTCTTAGCAGAGCCATTTTTTCTGGTTAATTCATAGCATAAACGATAAAAGGGGTACATATCACTCGACAAGTTTTAGAACAGACAAATGTATCACTTGACAAAAACATTTCAGCAAATTCCTGTTACCTGTTTGACATGCTTACCATTTGACAAGCTCCTAACATTTAAGCTAAATGTCAACAAAAGTAGTTACAAGCAAGGTCAAGTAAGAAATTTATCACAAGACAGTAGTAAATACTAGAAATGAAGTAAAAAAAACTGTGGCACCTGGTAAGGGAAGTCCTTGAGGGTCAACAACCTAATTTGTCTTTAGTTTTTCCATAGTTTTTCATTTGAGGACCTGTATTTGTGTTTTGGTTCCAGTGTGGTGGTTTCAAGGCTAGCTTGAACCTCCAAAATTGTGGACTATATATACCAAAAAGCCTCTATCACATGTCTCCAAGTTTATTAGCATTTATTCTGAATCTTTTAAAGCAGCCTTGCCTTGGGTAGCATGGCCTAAAATGCACTTCTCCTGTAGAGACTTGTGGCTCACCAAATTGCCCTGTGTGGGACTGTTTGACTGGGAATTGCCGCAATCGACTTGCAGAATGAAAACTTGCAAACTGACACAAGATTTTATTTATTTTGTACAGAAGTGTAAATTAAGACCTTGAACCTTGACGTGCTCCCTATAAAATGTTAGGTCTTATAGGTAAAATTTATAGGAAAAAGTAGAACAGTTTCAGACAAGTTAAGAAATTTTTTCATGAAAACCAAGAGAATATAAAAGGGAAATCAGAAATATGCCAAAAGACCTGAAAAACAGGAAATTTAAAAACTCTTCTCTGATGAGCCTAGTGATTCTTACCATGCCTGGGTGCTAGACGTTCAAGCACTGTACCTTGGATTTCATGTATGGTGCATGGATTTCAGTATACAGTGCATACATCAAAAACACAGTTTCTGTCATAACAACTGAGCACCAGCTCGGACAGGGCTGAAATTACTACCATGAATTAGAGAAATCAAAAACAATCCTTTATATATTTTTCACAACAAAAACAAAAGGGCTCGGCTGATAACAGATGTGAAAAACCTCATTTCCTTTTCTACATAGTGAAGGGTTTTGCATGCAAAGTGTCCTGTGCGTCAGCTTTTTCTACCTAGCAGCCAACCAGAATATTGTCTCTTGGGGAATAGATAGGGAAAATACATGGAAAATAGATAGGGTGCTGTTAGGTTTATCATCTCCATCATCATTAGAGCCCTTTTGTTTTTGTTGTGAAAAATGTATAAATGATTGTCTTGGATTTCTCTAATTCATAGTAGTAATTTCAGCCCTGTCCGAGCCGGTGCTCAGTTGTGATGACAGATTTTTCTGTATGCACTGTATACTGAAATCCATGCACCATACATGAAATCCAAGGTACAGTGCTTGAAGCTCCGTGAGCACCGTGCCTGAAATGGGGCTAGTGTACTAGAGTGGGCTACCCAGCTTCGCTATCACCTAGGAATCAGCTATGTATATTTTTTCTTGAGCGCTTTCAGTGTAATTTGTAGACTGATGGTGCTTTGCATTTTTTTTGTCCAGGTCTCAATGAATACAAGGGGGAGCTTGCTGTTGTAACTGGTGGCAACAGAGGAATTGGTTTTGAGACTGTCAAGAGGCTTATCGAACATGGTCTGAAAGTTATTGTTGGTAAGTTTCTCAACAGCTCTTTTGCTATTTATTTTCAGTTATATTTACCTTAAACCCATTTGCTAATTTGCGAGTGACGTCGCCGGTGGCCAAACTTTCCCTTCTCTTTCTCCTTTACTCCACTATTGTCACATTTTGCAAGTACAGTTGGTAATATAATTTTATTTATGTTTCATGGATCTAAGTGGATCAATACGTTGAGATTTAGCTTCAACATCGTTTTGGGTCTGCTTGGCAAGGATGTGGACCCAACAAAATGTTATCACCACCAGACACCAAAACCTTTGTTTAGCACAACCAAGCATGGTTTGCAGTCAGCTTGCGCTGAAGGAGTAGGGGTATATCATGATTGTCTGTGTTGGATCCGTATTTACTGAAAGATTGATCTTTGCTGAAATTGCTCTATGCCTGTTGGTTAGTTTGTCGTAGTGAGCTGTTATACAGAAGAAGTCAGGGAGATCTGGGACTAGCTTAGGTCTAGCATAGCTAGTAAGCTCAGTTTAGTTCGTTTATAATAAAACACAACATAGTAGCCTACAGCAAACTCTATAGAACAGTTTCAACAATATAGAAACAAAACAAAAACATAACTTTTTAAAGTGGGTCTCAACATTAACGTTCATTTTTCTGTGCTTGAAACACAAGCTGCAATAAGAAATGATTGAAAATAAGCATAAATAACCAGAATGGTGTTTTCCTAATAATCTTGTTTCTCTTGCTAGCTTTGTATACCCTTGTACTATTTACTTTCAACAAATAACCCACGGTTTTGGCTGTTTTAAGCCTTTTTCGAGACCCGTTGACTTGTAGCGAAAACAGGGAAACAATTCACATAACCGTTTTTGGGATCCCAAAACGTAAGTGGAGGGATACCTATGACATCGCAAAAGTTGTCCGTCTGTCCGTCCGTCTGTCAGCACGGTAACTCTTGAAGCGAATGAGATATTTCGATGAAACTTGTTGTGGAGATTCTTTGAGTCAAGGGAAAGGTCGAGTTCTTAGATGTGCCCGATAGCTGCATATTTAGGGAAGGGGTTTCAGATTAAGGGGCGAAAAATATATTTTTTAAAAGCTAATGAGATAGTCGATTAATGGGTAAGACGACATGCTGAACAAGAATATGAAAACTATTTTCTCGCCGGACAAGTAGTTCACCTGGAATCCGGCCAAAAACCGGAAAGTTTGTTAAAAGTAAAAGTTTACGGGAGTTGATTAGATGTCAGATTTAGAGGTAAGGGGGCATGCTGAATATGAATATGTAAATGATTTTCTCGTCGGACAAGTAGATCGCCTGGAATCAGGCAAAAACCGGAAAATTTGTCAACAATAAAAGTTTGATCTGGAGTTGATTAGAGGTTCGATGTAGAGGTAAAGGGACATGCTGAATCCGAATATGAAAATTATTTTCTCGCCGGACAAGTAGATCGCGCGGAATCCGGCCGAAGCCGGAAAATTTGTTAAAAGTAAAAGGTTTATATGAATTTTATTAGGTGTTCGATTTGTGGGTAAGAAGACACGCTGAATTCGTGCATGACAACCATTTTCTACTTGGACACATAGTTCGCCACGAATCTGGCTGAAATCGGAAAATTTGTTAAAAGTTTGAAGTTGTATCTGAAGTTCATTAGAAGTTCGACGTATGAGTAAGGAGATACGCTGAATCCGTTTTTCAACTCCATTTTTTGCCAGATAAGTAGTTCTCCTGGAATCCGGCTGAAACCAGAAATTTTTCAGAAGTAAGGCAGGAACTTTCGTCAAAGTAGATATGATGCAGGCTATAGGGGTAAACACACATGCTGAATCCATATTTGAATTTGATCTTTTCAGATGATTACAATTTGCCTTAATCTGTTTCTAAATTTTATTAGTAAAGTGCTCAAGGAGTCTGGCGAAGACTGGACATCTAAGACCCGATTGTCTGGATCAAATATTCAATTTTTGGGATCCCATCGAAACCTTTGGTCTTGTTTCTGATGGAAAACTTCTCGCAGACGAATGTCGACAGCGTCGTACACATCGAACGTAGCAAAACAGGGCAAGTGAGAAAATCAGCGTGGTTTTGTTATAGGGGTTAGAATGTACCATACGAAATTGGGGTCTCCGGTTTTAGAAATATATGGAGTGATTATGGAAGTAGGTTTTGTTAGTATTATAGGTAAGACAGGTCCTCTAATGTCTCAGCTTTTGTCCAGAACTTTTTTAGATTCGAATAATCCCTTTTCTTGTTTTTTTTTTTTGATCCTATGCATTTACTCCGTTGGGGAAAGCTAAATTTTCTTTCCTTCTTTGTACTGAAACTGTCTTCTTTTCTTTTCCAATTCGTTAATCAGATATCATTTCGTCATCAACTCAAAATAATACTTTTTCCTCTTCCGAAAAACACCAGTGTCATGCATTCCACTGAGACAGATTTTGTTTATCAGTCGGTTTGGTAAGACACACGCAGCTCCGTATAGCAAGCCTCTTAGAAGTGCAAGTGGTCCAGTGTTCCTTTCTGTTTCTCAAAAGATTACGAACTCGTCCCCGGCTGCTTTAGCCTCGCACGGTCCCCTTGGCTTTGATGAGAAACATAGAAAACTTGCATAACCGGCATTTCTGACCAATGAGCTTCATGGAAGCGATTTCCGGAGCCCTGATCCGCCTCGAAAAGACCCCACTTTTTTTTGTCAATGCAGAGAGTTACAGGGACCAGAAAATTTTTGGGTGGGGGGGGGGGGGGGGAATTAAGACGCGGTTTATTAAAATAATGTGAAGTAAATAGTACAAAGAAAAATAACTGTTGGGAAGTTTCTCAAGTTAGCTTTGAAACATCGGAGAGATTTTTTTCTCATGGAGAAATTGCGTATATAGTGTACGTAAAGTAATTTAAATAGTCTGTCCGTATTGTTTTTGTTGAATGATGGCCTTATGGCCTTAATTTGCAGATAAATCAAATCAATATCCCAGTCCGCCCCGAAAAGCGCCGAACATTGAAAATGCAAGAGGGGATTTAGTGTTGTTAGGATGGATAAAATGTACCGAAAAGGACACGTCGTACTTAGGATAAGTATTTCCATCCATTCTCGTTCCCGACATTCGACAATCATAAGTGTATCCTATCTCCTTTCTTAGTAATACAATGATTATGAAGCTTGCCTAGTTTATTCTCTTTAATGATGTATCGGGCTCCTGACCACTGTTCTAGGAAAAGAACGAGAAGCATTAAAAGAGTGGTGAAGTAGATTTTCTTATTTTCTTTTTGTAGGCTGCCGTGGGGGGAAAAGCAAAGAAATTCTCATGGAGAGTTTAAAAGCCAATAACATTCCTGAAGACAAAGTGGAATGGTTGGACCTGGACGTAGGGAGTATGGACTCAGTTAGAAGTTTTGCAGCGAAGGTGTTGGAGAAGAATCAGCCAATAAGCATTCTAGTAAACAATGGTATGTGGTCTCGCTAATTGTTTTCATTTTTAAATCTTGTGGTAAAGCACGTCTGGGAACATCAAAGATTAACTGATTGGTGGTCCAAAATTGATGAGTCAGGTGACAATTTTTTCTTTATTCGGCTATTATTCGGCTCTTTAGGGCCGGGTCCCCTTTCAGGCCGCAGGCAAAATAAAATTAGAACAATAAAAGTATGAATTTCTGATAAAGCAGATGAAGTTTTTAGCAAAAAAAACAACTGTTTTTCCTTTCGACGACAAGCTGTCGACGGCTGAATTTGGCTAACTGTCTAGAAAGTGAAAGCTTGCGCTATTGAGCCGTTGCGTGTCATTGAAGCATACATGTGGGAACAGTGTGAACCGAAATTTTTATTTAAACTTACAGGATCCAACATTAATAGAACTTACGCGTGTCGACCCTTAGTGAGCTCTTCAGGTGTTACAGACGACTTAGAGGGTGTTCCACCCTACTTACCGTAGTTGCTACGCATGAAGTCACGAATTTTGGCTTTTAGCCGCCAAGGCTGGAACAATTTTTCTATTTTCCAGCAGGATATCATGCCACGGGCGAATCGACCAATCACGCTACAGAGATTCGTTTTTACCACGCTTACTATGCTCCCGAGCATGGTTAGCAAATAGTTCCTATTTCGAGGAGGTTGGAACGGTCAGCGTAGTAACTGTCCGTGAGGTTGGAACGGAAATAGTAACTAATAGTTACTATTGTTAGAAGGGTGGAACACGCTCTTAGTAGTCTGGTATTAGGAATGTCAGTTAGTTAAAGCGTCCGGGAACTAAAGCTAAAAAAAACAGATTTGTCGAGTCCAGACTTGAAGATTTGTCGCGAATTTAAAAAAAAGAAAAAGGTTTAGCATGGTTGATTTAATCTAGGGGTATTTATTCCTTTCTTGGAAAATATTGTCAAGGTCTTCTTCGAGCTATGGCCAGAAGGACGAACCTGTACAGATGATTCATTATATAGACTATTCAATTCAGTTCAGTTCATTTTATTTTTCCCAAAATTCTTCGTTAAGAAAAATAGCATCGGAAATGTCAACAGAGTCACAGAGATACACTGATATGCGAGTACTTAGCATTTTTGTTGATTTACATAACACTTTGTACGATTTAAATACATATAATGTATGTATGTTCTTTAAATAGATTGTAATAGGAATAGATTAGGTGCAGATTCGTTCTTCTAGTTCAAGTTCAAGTTTTTACACAAAAATACAAAGAGATGACACAAGCACTGTGGAGAAAAACAATTCGAACATGCAGTGCTTGTTAAAAATTCTACTATAATTACAACAACTACGTACCCTATAAATCTAACAAAAATAATATAACTTAATTTATCTGACCTGTATGAAATAACCTGCTATCTACCAATAAATAAAATAAAATTTATATTTTCCCCTCTTGGGAAAAATAAACAAGTTAGAGTCTAGTTAGAGCCTGAAGTGGACCCTCGCCACGAAGAGCCAAAATATCGCTGGGTCTTCTGACTTGTGCCTTTACCGCAGTCAATCAGCCATTAGGGAATATTAGCTTGGCAGATTTAGAGCTATTTTTGGCTCTTTAAATGGCATCTAGTGGTATGAACTGAACAGTAACATTTCAGTGGTTCTCTTGTATATCATGGTCCGCACGCGCAGTGGCGTACTTCTGCTTTGGCCAGCTAGGCAGCTGGCGAGGTCCTAACATCGGAAGTGGCCGAAGTGGTATATAAAGATTATAATGTGTAAAAAGGTATAATTGGCACTTGTCTAGTTCGTTTCTGAGAATGCATGTCTATATCTTGAAGTCGAAGCACGTCAAATAAATATGAAAATGAGGGTAAAATTGTTTTTTTTTTGCTAAATTACCAAAAGGGGGCCCCGAAAAGCGGGCCCTGGATCTCTATGTCCTCACTATTAGAAGTTTCATAACTTAGAACACAAGGATGCGCAGTTTTCGACAGATAACGCTTAGAGTGTTGTCTTTTTATGATTTTGCTAACATTATGCATTAAACGTCGTGCATACACTGTAGAAAGTTTCTCCGAATAAGGATTAAAGTTAACTGCAGTATTTGCTACTGGGATCCGAATTAGAGATAAGTTTATCTTTTTAGAGACAAGATTAATCCGAGTAGCAAATACTGCAAGATTTTTTTTTTACAGTGTAACAAGTATTGCCACAAAGGAAGAGCCGAAAGACCAGCGAAAAGGCATCTGCTGACTTTTTCGATATCATGATGACACATAAGGCGTATTCTCGCCGTTCCCCGAGGACTCCTCGGGGAATCAAAGGGAACGACGAGAATAGAGGGAGTGACTCCACGCGAACTCCGCGTCCGGAAAACAACGAGAACACGGGGAATGCTTCCAAAATGAATTTTCTTCTAAAAAGAAATATGCAGTTGACGAAATTAGTCTGGATCCACTTTATTTTTGGTTTTATTTATTCTGATTGTTCTTAATTAATTTTACATTACACATACACCAGCAAAAATTGATTCCCCTCTGAATCTGAAAGGGAGTCCTAATTGATGATGGTGATGATAATCGGAGCATTCCCCGTCTGTGGGGACTCGCGAGAATACGGGGAGTAGGTCCCCGGGACAAAAGAAAAACGCGGGGACTCCTCAAGTGGAGTCCTCGGGGAACGGCGAGAATATGCCTATAGAAAAGACAGTAGATGTTTTATCGGTTGTGTTCCGGCTCTTCCTGTATACATGACGGTTGAAAAATATAACAGCCAAGATCTTGAGTGTGATCTGTTTCAAGTATTCAAGCATTTATTTACGTACTAAAATTGTATAACACTGGACAACTTGGTCTGTTGGCCTAGAAGGAAAAGAATCTTGTGTAGGCCTAGCTAAACTACAACTTAAAAATGAAACCGTGCATCCCTTTGTTATATCCTATGAAACTTTTGACAGTGTAGGGCCCCAACACTTGAATACTATTCAAGTATTCAAGTATTTATTTACGTACTAAAATTGTATAACACTGGACAACTTGGTCTATTGGCCTAGAAGGAAAAGAATCTTGTGTAGGCCTAGCTAAACTACAACTTAAAAATGAAACCGTGCATCCCTGTGTTATATCCTATGAAACTTTTGACAGTGTAGGGCCCCAACATCGGAAGGGGCTTTGACCAGGGGCCGAACTGGTAAATATAAATATTGTCTAAAGTCAAAGAAATAAAACAAATATTAATAAATATTCCTTCAGCCCAAGCTGACTGCGAATCATATTTGATAATGCAAAACGGATATATCAGCTTAATTTTATTAGAGCTATATTTCGGCAACATCAGCGAAAGGAAATTCAGACCCCAAGCTCTTCTCTGCAACACCAAGACCAAAGGTTTCGATGGGATCCCAAAAATTCAATATTTGATCCAGAAAATTGGGTCTTGTCTTCGCCAGACTCCTTGAACATTTTTACTATTAAAATTCTAAAACAGGTTAATGATCTGAGAAAAACAAGTTCAGATATTGAATCAGCATGTGTGTTTACCCCTATAAGCCATCTCTGTTTTGACGAAAACTTCCTGCCACTTCTGCCAATTTCCCGGTTTCTGCCGAATTCCGGAACTACTTTTCCGTCGAAAAAAGAAAGCTGAAAAACGAACTCAGCGTATCTTCTTTCCCCAATATTGAACATCTAATCAACTTCAAATAAAAATTCAACTTATAACAAATTTTCCGGGTCCAGCCAGATTCCCGTCGAACTATATGCCCGGGTAAAAAATGATTGTCATCCAATCATTTGTATGACATTTGTAACAAACTTTACCCCTAAATCGAATATCTAATCAACTACAAATAAAACTCTAACTTTTAACAATTTTCGGTTTTGGCCGGATTCCGGGCGAACTGCTTGTCTGGGTAGAAATTGTTTTCACATAAGTTTTCAGCATGTCTTCTTACCCCTAAATCGAACATCTAATCAACTACAAATAAAACTTTTACTTTTAACAAACTTTCCGGTTTTGGCCGGATTCCGGGCGAACTACTTGTTCGGCGAGAAAATGGTTTTCACATTGTGTTCAGCATGGCTTCCTACCCTTAAATCGAACATCTAATCAACTTCAAATAAGACTTTTACTTTTAACAGACTTCCCGGTTTTGGCCGGATTCTCGGCTAACTACTTGTCCGGCGATAAAACGGTTTTCACCATCGTGTTTAGCATGTCTTCTTACCCCTAAATCGAACATCTAATCAACTTCAAATAAAACTTTTACTTTTAACAAACTTTCCGGTTTTGGCCGGTTTCCGGGCGAACTACTTTTCCGATGACACAATGGTTTTGACCACCGTGTTCAACATGTCTTCTTACCTCATAATCGACTATCACATTATCTGTTAAAATATTTAATTTGTCCCTTAATTTAAAACCCCTCCCCCACCCCTAAATGTAGGGCTAAATAGCTCATCTACGAACTTGAGTTTACTCTTGACCCAAAAAATCCTCACACCAAGTTTCATCAAAATATCTCATTCCCTTCGAAAGTTACAGTGCGCACAGACGGACGGACGGACAGACGGACAACTTGTGCGATGTCATAGGTCTCCCTCCACTTCAAACAAAAAACAAAGTCAACCGAAATGCAGAAAAATCTCTACCCGATCAACGACCCAATCGAGCAGCAAAAACAGCAGGCGTGTCCAAATGAAATCATAGCAACCTTTTTAACTCCAAACAATTCTCACAAAGTAATTCAAGAAGTCAAATATTTAACAATACAATACAATACAATAATTTTAATCCAGCCAAACGGCTATAGAAAAATAACACAAAAGGAACAACAAGTTAAGCAAAGTTAGCTTAACGCTAAGCTAGAATCTTTAGTTTGTTTTCTACAACTGTCCCCAAGTTCTTTTTTCCAACTAGAGTGTCTTTGAGCCTGAAGAGGACCCTTGCCATAAAAAGGGCCGAAATATAGCTCTAATAAAATTCAGCTGACATATCCGTGTTGCACTATCAAATACAAATATTAATAACTCTTTAAATAAATAACGATAGAAGTAAAAATTGTTTATATGCTAAATTACCAAAAAGGGAGCTCCGGAAAGGGCCCTATGTCCGGGCTAGGCTGAACTTCTTTAGTGGAAGGGAGTGGGGACTGCAAGGTTCACGATGAACCAGGAATTCTGATTGGTGCAAATATTTAGCTTACGTTGAGAACATCCCTGCCCTTGATATGCACCACGTCTCGCTACTGTACTAAAATTTTCTTGTTGTAGCTGGAATCATGTTTGTCCCTCATTCCCTCACCAAAGATGGCTTCGAACAACATTTTGCAGTGAATTACTTGGGACACTTCTTGCTCACTCATCTGCTGCTACCAAAGCTTCAAGAGGCTGCAGTGAATGGTGGTCGAGCAGCCAGGGTAGTAAATGTATCTTCGTCTGCTCACAAGTGTGGAAGCATTGAATTAGAGGACCTGCAGCTTCAGTAAGTATGACTCAACGATAGGGTTTAAGGCGTTGAACTGCGACCGATAAGGCATTTAGTTTTTCTTTGGTGGAATCAATGGGGCTGGTGCATCAGACCAGAAACGGAATACTCAGGGTGGGCATTACCGTCTCTCATAAAGTACTTTATGTATTAATTCATTGGCGCTATACTAAAGATTTGTGTACATCTGGGACAGTTAGAGCAGGATATAACTCTCACAAAATGACTGATAAATAAACTGAAAGACTGAGCTGGTGTCGATAAAGCAAGCTGTTTAGAAATAGCGGGAAGGTCCTCCAGATTCCCTTCAATAATATTCGTCCTGTATCGTAGCTCTAAACTGGGGAGTATGTTCTGATGCTGATTTTTCCCGGGTATTCCGCAGGTCGGTTAGAAAGATCGCAGTTATGTACTGTACCTTGAAAAGACACGCAAATTGAACACTAATTTTTCAGCTGAGAAATTAAAGATTAAATGCGGTATAGTAGCTCGAGTTCCGGCGTCGTTCAAAGTGGAAAGAAAATATTGGACTCTAGTTTCATTTATTTCTTTAAAGTACAAAGGAATACGTGAAATTATCTTTTTCTCACTTAATCGCGGTTTCCCAGAAACCAATTAACCACATTTCCGCTAAGGCATGAACCTCTTAAACTTGGCGAAAGTGGCGTAATGTCATGTTGTTCAGTGGCAGCAGTCTAACACACTGTCAGAAGTTTCATAGCTTTCATAGAAGAACGCGCAAATTCAGCAGAGACGAGGTAACACAATATCTGTTCACATTATAGGTTAATTCTGCTCTGAATTTTTAAGCGTCATCATTTTGCTCAAAGTAACGTCGCAAACCATATTTACAGCGTGTTCCACCCTGCTTACCGTAGTTACTACGCATGGTGTCACGATTGTTGGCTTTTTGTGTCAAGGCTGGGATGTATTTTTCTATTTTCAGCAAAATATCGTGCCACAGTCTAATTCGGCCAATCACATCACATAGATTCGTAGTTACCACGCTTATTACAATCCGGAGCGTGATAAGTAAATAGTTACTATTAGTTACTATTTCGACAAGGTTGGAACATTCAGCGTAGTCACTTTTCACGCGGTTGGAACTGAAATAGTTAGAAGGGTGGAACACGCTCTTAGTGTTTGGTTTTACAGAAAAGCAATACTTAAAGTTTAACTGAAAATGCAGCTTTTTTATATCTTAATATTCAAATACACTGACTTATTTTGATTCATGTAAGTAATTTTGTAGTTTTTCACCGGGGATCTTAATAATAGCGTTCAGAAGATGCGCTGCTTGTACGACAGCAGAAAATTTATCCAAACCTGGAGACTTCGAATTTTAACAAAAGACTGCATTTCCGTTTGTTAGGGACGCTAAGCTCGGAAAATTGGAGGAAGCAAATCCTTTGAAGTGAGTAGGAAACTGAAAATACTATATGTCTTTTTGTTAAAAGCGTTATTTTTCGGCAATGGCTCACTTTTGCAGTTACTCAATATTTTAAGCATAGAGGGACAAGCACATAGAGGTGCAGCAGATCCAAGAAATGTTCATCGATTATTTGTAGATAGCGGACGAACAAAGTAACGCATTTTATCGGGTTTTTTTTCAGGTATATTTAAGTAAGTAACTGAAGTACAACTAGACTGTTTGATCTCAGTCCTGTTTGCTTAAACGACTCATGACACCTTCCTGTAAAGTCAACACATGGTGTTGTTTCATTTCTGTTGAAACTGCGCACCCTCCCTTTAATGTGGAGACAACCCGCCCGAGCAAAGCGGAAGTATTTAATTTAGCTTATACTTCAACTCATATCCCTGTTGCGTATCATCAGTTGCCCCCCCCCCCCTTTCCTGCGGCATCCCCTCCCTTTTCCATTCAAGTTTTCCCTTTCAGGAAGGTATACACCGCCCCTATGGGTTATGGCCAGTCCAAACTTGCTCAACTCATGTCTTCCTTTCTTCTTCACAAAATGTTGTCATCTAAGGGTGTAAACGTTAAGGTCTATGCTGTGCATCCCGGATTCATCAAGACTAGTCTCTACGACCAAGCTTGGTATGCCAAGTTCATGGTTTTGACATCGAACTTCATGTTTAAGGTTAGTGTCGACACCGCAGGTATTAAGGCGTATCCAGGAAAGGGGTTAGGGACTTCAAACTTCCTCCGAAATTATTGCTAAAGTTGCTTTTAAATTCAGCGTATTAAGGCGTTTTTCGCAAGCCCGTGGCCCCATTCTTGTGGAAGAGTGTTTGTGTGTGTAGGGGGGGGGGGGGTACGTTGTCAAAGTTTCATAACAGCTAACACAAGGATGCGCATTTTCAACAGAAAACACTTGGGATGTAGTCTGTTGTGATTTTGAGAGCGTTATGCATTATATGTAACGCATAGCAAGCATTGTAAGAGCCGAAAAACGGCCAAAAAAGGAGCTGCTGAATTTTCTGATGTCATGACGACAAACAAAAAAAGTCAGCAGATGTTTATTTCGGCAAATTTTTGGCTCATCGGCAATGCTTCTTATTACCTTAAATTACCTCAAATCACAGCTTGGAGTGAAATAAGGACTTGTGATCCTGTTGAATCACTCCTTAGCATATGAGGAGTGATTCATGTGCATAACTTTTGGAAAACACAACAGATTACATCCGAAGTGTTATCTGTTGAAACTGGGCATCCTTGCGTCATCTGCTATGAAACTTCTGACAGTGTATTCGAAGCTTTTTTAACGATTCTCGAAAGCTGGGACAGGCTGGTAGGGGTGTGCATGGCACTCGACAATGTGTACCCGTCATATAATGGCACCTCTCTGGGGAATAAGGGGTAGCCCTGCACATGCGTGTGAGCACCATACACAATCCTGCCAGCATGCCTAAGCGTTTGAGCATGTTTACCAAAAATGGGCTTAGTGTACTAGTCGGGAGGTGGGTCCGGGTGGAGGGTAAAAATAAATAATTACTCTCAAAACCTAAACGGAGCAAGTCTCTGCTAAGCTTTATTTTAATTTATTTATTATTACATTTGTTGTTAAGCTTTTCGCCATTACTACACAAGTACAAATGGAGTACATACACTTTACACACATACACTGATACACTACAAAGGTAAACAAATTTTCAAACCACAAAAGCAAGTGAGTAAAATGGGGCGTCGATTATACCACGCGTAAACATTTGGACACTATCTGAATCTTTAACATAGAAGACTGAGGAAGGAAACCGCAATAGAAGCTGACATCATAACTTCAGGAAACACACTGCGGCTTTAGTTCCGTTGTCCTATTACTGAAACATCTTTGTTTGACGGTTGCTGGATACGGCCCAACTAGAAGCGGAGGCAAGAGGTTTGTTTTTGCATGTTGCTTTCTGATGAGCAGTGCTCCATTCTTATTGGTCCGCCGTTTTCTCATCACGACCGGATCAGTTCATGTTCTATTTGCGTCTCTAACCAACCATCTTTGTCAAAAGTATGCATGATTGATACACTATGAAACAAATTCTAGAAAGATCTAGTGAAGAAACTTGCCCACAAAAAAGAAATTCTCAAAAAATCGAGTGAAGGAAAACCACACTAAAGGACAAATATGTAATGTTCAGGAACCATCGAGGAATCACAAGAAAAGAATTTAGTTTCGTTCTTTATCATATACGTTTGTCAAAAGATATATTGTGTTAAAAGAAATATACATGTATTGATAAAAGAAATATATATATGTATATATTTATATGTCAAAATAAATTCTGAGACCACTTTGATCTTTCCAATTTGAAGTCCAACATTATTGAATTGGTTTTTCTTTCAACTATCTCAGCAGCTGAAAACAGAAGTTGAAGCTTGGTAGGCTTGTGGGCATTGGGACCTCTTTATGCTTCTTAGGGGTCCCAGCCCCCCAAATTCTACTTGGTTCAGAGACAATTGGGCCCAGATCGCCTAGTGATTAGTGGTCTTTACTTGACAATAGTTGAAGAAGGCGATGAAATTCCCTGTGTTTCTAGATTTTTGGGTTGGGAAGATACTTTCGGAGTTGGACCGCCCCTACTCTTCCCATTCGTGGGCAACGGGGCCCATGTTTCCCATGAGTCAAGTTTGTGACGCGTGACTGGTATTAAAAAAAACACAAAAAAACAAGGGGCCTGAAGTTCAAAGAACCGCTCAAAGAATCATACCACTACCGTAATACTTGACTTACAATTAGATTCTAACCCTGGTCTAACTTTCAGGTGTGTGTACTCTCGGCCTCTTGGTTATGGGCAGTCCAAGCTCGCGCAGATTCTTTCTACTTTCTATCTTGATAAGCTTCTTAAGCAATCCGCTCTTACGGTGAAGGTCTACTGTCTCCATCCTGGTGTGGTGTATACAGATTTATACGAGCAGGTCTGGTACGCAAGGCTAGCTAGGGCTGCCACTGGCTGGTTGTTCAAGGTGGGTTGTATCTTCATTTGTCCAGGGATAGATTGGATAAGAATGGTTTATTGAGTCTGTCTCCTCCGGCATCCCTCCACACTGTTGGAAGTTTCATAATATTTACACGACGGTGCGCAGTTTGAAAGAATGAATGTGTTTATAACCCTATAAAAAAAAACGTCGTACCTATAATGCCAATGCAACCTACTTCTGTAATCTCTCAGTCAGAACAAAATAACACTAGGGAGTAGCGCCAAGACCTATGCTCTCCATGCTTCGATAAAGTGCCATAGTCTTAGCGCCGCCCATCACGCTAGCGGCATTTAAAGTCAGACAAACCTGCGGGCTTAGGAATTTCTGCACACATCGTGGAAATTGGGAAATTTCTATTGTTTTTGCTGTGCTCAGAATATGAAGTTATTGGAGCCAGCGCTGGTGCAAGACTTATTGAGTTTCAGCAGGGATGTTCTCTATCGCTATTGGTACTAGTGTCGCTGCTGGTCGAGTTTGTGTGAATTTTGTTTTAAGTCTTGGCGCTACTCCTTAGTGTTATTTTACTCAGTTCGTAATCCATTCTTAAACCCTGAGACCCGAATTTAACACAGTGTAATAACCCTCCTAACGACGACTGAGCGATTCTCACTTGCCTTGTTTCGCCATTTTCGCTGCGTAACGTGCTCCCGACGACTGTTTAGGAGAAGAAAAAACAGTTTTATAATTTTTTTCCTGTTTATGCTTGAAGTCAACGGGCTAGGAAAAAGGCTTAAAATAGCAAAAGTCGGGGATAATTTGTTAAAAGCAGAGCTGGTTTTAAGTATGCGACAGTTTTAGAATAGTAGCACGAAAACAGTGAATAGTACGAGGTGTGCTTTAAACGAAATGTCAATGGTGAAAAAAAGAAAAAGGGAAAAACGCAAGATGCAATAATAACATTATAATATTACATACACGTGACACTATTTCTTTAACTATTACCTTGCTGGATAGAGTCTGTTTAGAGGATGGGGGGGGGGGGGGGGTCACGAATGGAGCACGGCGTTCCATAACAGCCTCATTCGTGTCTTCAACGCCATGTTTACGTGTAACTTGAAGATTCTGGAAATGACACACTAGCTGTTGATGTTACAGACACATTGTGTAATGAGCCTTTGAAAATTTCAGTGTTTCCAAAAAATGTCCTCACTATTTAGACAGTCGCAGTCTTCACTATTTAGAAGAATGGTGCGTTATTTAGTTAGCGCTTGGAATTTGTGGGGCTTGAAGTACATTAGAAGCTAGAATGTGCATGGGAAGTAGTTGGTTGTTGCCAGAGGGCGGATTAAAAAAATCGCTTTGCAGCAACGGCGTTTTTGTCGGCACATTTTCTAGTCATATTGACAAAACTGGAAGTCCCCAAAGGTGAAGGGTAGTGACGGCGTATCCCTGAAAAAAATGGAAGTGGAAGAGCGTGAAAACGCGCCAAATTTTCTTTTTACACTTGATTTTGTACACTTGATTATGCAACTTTTTACACTGTAGCTTCTTGAAGGCAACTCGCTGTGTTTTTAGAAGAAAAAAGATAATAAGTTCGGTAAATGTCAGGTACCGATTCAGTCAGTTTTACCAGGTCCCCCCCCCCCCCCCCCCCCCCAATGATCACCCGGCTGGATCCCAGATTTCCGGTTATCACGGGTTAAGGTACTTCCAGATGTGCTAGGATGATGAAACTTGGCAGGCGTATCACGGACCTGACTAACCTGGCTTGGAAATAGTCACTTCCCCGATTCGACCATCGTGGGGGGAGTGGAGGGAGGGGTAATCCGGAATATTGAGACATGCGCAACTTTCGAACGGGTGATCGGATCTGAATGAAACTTTATATGTGGAAAGGAGACTTGCCTCCCATGTCCCATTTTACGGCCGGACCGGATCCGACAACTGTGGAGGGAGTTGGAGGGGGTATGGGAAATATCGTGACACGCTTAGAGTGGAGGGATCGGCATGAAATGAAACTTGGTGGGAAGAACAAGCACATATCCTTGATACATCGTTGACATACCCGGATCTGACCCGGCACTGTGGGGGGGGGGGAGTGCTTTATCCAGAATTTCCGGTTATCACGGGTTAAGATACTTCCAGATGAGCTAGTACCATAAAACTTGGCAGACATATCAGGGACCCGACCACATTGACTCAAGAAAAGTCGTTTCCCGATCCGACCATCGGGCGGGGGGGGGGGGGGGGAGGGGAAATCCAGGATCTTGAGGAAATCATAACTTTCAATCGGGGCATCGGACACAAACGAAATTTGACAGTTGGAAGGAGCTCGTGTCACGGATGTACCATTTCATGTCCGGACCGGATCCGATTACTCTGGTGGGGGGATTGGAGGGGGATCGGAAATCTCGGAACTGGCTTAAGAGTGGAAGGACCGGGATGAAGCTTGGTGAGAAGAAAAATGACAAGTTGTAAACACATTTTTGACAGAAATGGAATGGATCGGCGCACTGTGGGGTCTTGGAAGGGGTTTTCCGGAAATCCGATAATCGCGAGTTAAGGTACTTACAGATGCACTTGGACGATGAAATTCGGCTGTTGTATTGGAGATCCGATCAGATTGACTTGGAAGCAGTCATTTCCCCGGCTCGACTATCTTCGGGGTAGTGAGAGAATTGGAATCCGGACTACCAGAATTTCATGCGTAACTTTTGAACGATTGGTCGGATACGAAGGAAACTTGACAGTTGTCTAAAGGACTTGTTTCTGGTCTCACGAACAAGTTCATAATCCACCAAGGGCCCATGATCATTTTTACCTCAAGTATAGCTAAGTGAAGCTAAGCCTAACATCCCTTGCCGATAGAAGACATGCACTAATTATGAAATTTGGTCTGAGGGGGCCTTGAGTCCGAACAACATCGCGCCATTCTACTAAACTTTAAACCGAATTGTAAGTATGAAGTTATGACCAGAAGTACTTTTAAATTTAGCTCTGTGCAAAATTTTGACGAGCCTCGTGCCGATTCATCTGAGCCATCTTTAAAAACATTTCTGCCGTATATTATAACTGCCATGCTTTTATATTATGGTGAATCTGAATTGAATTGAATATGAATTTTAGCTCCCCCAAAGTGCGTATCTTAACTGCAAAGTGAAAATACTTTTGACCGAAATATTCATTCTCGTGATTCCCAAGGACCCCTGATAGTTTTTGCCTTAAGGGTTTTGCTTACAAATGAATTTCCGACATATTTAAAGCACCAACGTTACCGCAAATTTGAAAAAACGCTTTGAAGAAACTAAACATTTTTAAGATCTCCAAGGCCCATGATTAGCTGCGCCTCAAGTATTTTGCTTGCAAATTCAGTTCGGACTTCTTAAAGTGCGCATCTTAGCCGCAAAATGCAAAAAAATAATACTTTCAAGCGAATGATATACTTTCCTGACCCAAGGGCCCATGATCATTTGTGTACCAGTGCATTTGCTTACAAAATGGATTCCTAGTCCCCTTAAATTGCGCACTGTAGTCGCAAAGTGCATGGCATACTTTTACTAAACCATACATTTTCATGAATTGGAAAGTTCCATAATCGTCTGTGCCGCAACACAGCAAGAATCTTAGCTGTCACCATTACCTACTGCGTATGCTTGCAGGTGCCATATGAGCTTACAGCTTCCTTCCTTCCTTCAAAATATGGCGTTGGGTTCCACCGTTCTGCAGCTCCCTTTCCGCCTTCCTGTTGCTTCGATTGGTTTACTGCCTTCGCACTAAATGGCTTCAATTGGTCGGAGAATCTTGATCGTTTCACTGTAGATGATTCTTTCTTGGGCTTTGGACAACGGAGTTGTTCTTATGCTTTCAAAGCTGTGATGGATTCTGTTTCTCTCGCAGAAAAGGGTGATGTTGTCTCTTCCACTGGAGTTCTTCGGGCATTCAAACAGCAGGTGTTGGGGAGTTTCGTCATGGGAGTTGCAGAGTCTGCAGTTGGGGTGTGGTGGAGTCCCCATTCGAACGGAGTCTTGTTCATTAGGGTAGCGGCCGATTTCAACCTGAAGTAAAGGGATATCGATTGTCTGTCCTTAAACGGTGCCTGGATTGTTCTTGTTGTTCGAACGGGTAGTCTCCTTCGAAGTATGTCTCTAATGGTAGTTAGCTGCACTGGGCCTTGCGCGTTTCCTTCGATGGATTTCCCTGCCAATTTGTCCACGACTTCGTTTTGAGCAATTCCTTTGTGGCTTGGTATATGATGAAAAGTACATTTTGTGCCGTCTTCTTGAAGCAGAAGTAGGTTGTCGCGTAGCTTCTGCAGGTCAGTGTCTTCACACCTTCTGTGGATCTGTTTTATTAAATGAAGGGATGATTTTGAATCCGTCAGAAAGATCATTAGTTTTGAATCCGGTGGTATGCGGACAAGTACCTCCAATGCTGTGTTAATGGCCGCTAGTTCTGCAGTTAATACTGATGAACCGTCTGTTATTCGCTTGCTCATTAGGAGGTTATAGGCTGGGATTGATGCTGCTGCGCCAGCTTTGTTGTCTTTAACCGATCCGTCGGTGTATACTCGTAAGTGATTTTGGAATTCGGTTAACATTTTGTGGAGGAATGTCTGTTTGACTGTGATGAGTGGTTTACTTTCTTCGATGGTAGAAGTTGGAGGTGTATTGTAGGTTGAACGAACTCCCATGGTGGGGTTCGCGTAAAGGGGTCAGATTTAGAGTTGCAGTTTTTCCACTCTGGTACAAGGTCCGTGAATTTGTGCCATGTTGGTTGCATGGTAGATAGCTGTGTTATGGAGAAAGGGGTTAAGTGACAAACTGTCAGTTGTTGATTGTGATGACGAGAGATTGCTGGGAGTTAAACTACATTCCTCTAGAGGTATTGTTCTGTTTATAAACGTGTACATGCCCACGTGGCATTCTGATAATGTGCCGGATTTTTTGTTATGTTTAGGTCGTATTAGAGGTATAGCTGAAGTTTCTGATTATGCTCATCTGTGTGTCGTTGGGGATTGGAATGCGGATATTCTGGATGGAAGGCGAACAGTTTTTTCGGATGAGTTGGACGTTTTTTGTGCGTCTTTCAATCTAACGATGGCGGATGCGTTCCTTCTCCCCAACTGCACTTTTACTTACATGGCAATTTACCGCGGTAACCCAGTTATGTCTTGGCTAGACCTTGTGTTAGTGTCACAAGAAATTAATTCTAGTTTATCAGAGTTGCAAGTTCTGTATAATGTTGTCGGATCTGATCACCTTCCCTTGTCGTTTTTGATAAGAGACTTTTCTGTCTCGACTGCGGGTGTCATCTCACAGCCTGAGACTACTTCGCCAGTGCTTGATTGGTCCGCAGCCTCTTTAAAAAACTTGGCGGATTATTCTGATGCCGTTGGGGTTAAACTGGGAGCTAGCACTGCTCGGCTAGGCACTCTATCTATGTGTAATAACCATCAGTGTACTGAACCGTCGCACATTTCTGAAATTAATAGTTTGTATTTATTGGTATGCTATGCTCTTTCGGTGTGTGCCATAAAGTGTGTCCCGGGAATACCGAAGCGTAAAAAGGGCCGTAATATTCCGGGTTGGAACTCGTTTGTTAAGCCTGTATATGACGCATCTCGTGCTTATTTTCTTCGTTGGGTTCAGCTAGGTAGACCCCTGATTGGACAAGCAGTTGAGCTAATGAAAGCATCGCGAGCGCAATTTAAAGAAACTTTGAAGTGGTGCAGAATTAATGAATGTGTTATCCGGGCTGAATGCCTAGCGTCTTATTTTTCGGTTGGGAAACATCAATTTTGGTCGCTTGTAAAACGAATGCGTGGCTCACAGTCTGCTTCATTGCCGCTTTCTTTGGACGGTGTGACTGGTGGTGATAACATTGCGAACCTTTGGAGTACTTCGTTTAAAACTCTGTTTAATTCGGTGCCGTCCTCGTTGAGCGGTGTCCATGATCTTTGCCTCGGTTTGCCGTTTGAATTTGAACCTATTAATGTCGAGGATGTTCTGAAAGCAATTTCGCGAATGAATAATTGTGGCCCTGGACCGGACGGTTTGTCTGCTTCTCATTTAAAACATGCGATGAGACCTCTAAGTAGTTTTTTGCCTGCTTTGTTTAATTCAATGATATCCCACAGTATGTTGCCGGATTCGTTGACAAGAGTAGTTCTTGTCCCCGTTCCTAAAGTAAAAAATGGTAATATGTCGTCTTCTTCAAATTATCGGCCCATAGCGTTAGCCAGCGCTTTCTCTAAAATTTTTGAACGATGTATTCTGTCAAAAATTGAACCGTATTTGGCGACGTCAGAATATCAGTTTGGGTTCAAGCCCAATTCATCGACAGAATTCTGTGTTTTTATCCTGAAAAGTGTTATTATGTACTTCTGGTTGTTTGGCTCGGCGGTTTTTGTATGCTTTATTGATGCGCGTAAAGCATTTGATCGGGTTAATCACAAAAAACTGTTGCTGGAGTTGCTTGAAAGAGGTGTTCCCGCTCCGTATGTTTTGTTACTTGAAGTGTGGTTTCGACGACAAACGTTTGAAGTTAAGTGGGGTATTTATCGTAGTAGCCCGTTTCGTGTACAGAATGGTGTCAGGCAGGGAGGTATTTTATCCCCTTTTCTGTATAATATTTATGTTGATGATTTAAATAGTCGGCTTTGCGCCATGTCAGTTGGTTGTTTCATTAGTAATAAGTGCTTTAATAATTTGAGTTATGCGGATGATCTTGTCCTCATGGCTCCGAGTATTAATGCTTTGAACCTCCTACTTCGAGTATGTGAGAAATTTGCACTGGAGAGAGATATTGTTTTTAACACAGAAAAAACGGAATGCATGGCATTTATACCACCAGAGTTGAAAATCAAAATAGTCCCTCCTGTGTTGCTGTGTTCGTCACGGCTGAAATTTGTTGCAGAGTTTAAATACCTTGGATTCTGGTTTACGCCTGATCTGCGGGATCTTGCTCATTTGCGTCATTTAACTAGAAGTCTGTGTGTGCGAGGAAATGTAGTTGCTAGAAAATTTCAGTTTTGTTCTGCGATTATCCGTGATAGGCTGTTCGGTACTTTTTGTTTTCAGTTTTACTGTCTTGCTCTGTGTACTAACTTCACTGCTGGTGCGATAAATTGTGACCCGCGTCACTTACAATAACTGCTACAGAAAACTTCACCGACTCCCACACCGGTGTAGCGCTTCGGGGATGTTCGCCAATAATCGTATGCCTTCGTTTTACGAACTAAAACGTAAAGCAGTTTCATCGCTAAAAATCCGCCTTTTGAGATCAGATAACAACCTGATCCAAATTCTTACCGCTCCAATTTTTCAACTTTCACTGCCTTTGTGGAAAAAATGGAGCGATGAACTTGTGGTTCGTTGATTCTTTTGATACATATGTGGTTATGTGTGATATTTAGGCTAGAATGTGTGCTTTTTTCCTTTGTGTATATGGCTACGGCTGAATTAAATAAATAAATAAATAAATAAATAAATAAATAGCTGCCGATGGGACTGGTTCGAAGTCATTACTGTTTGGTAGACGATGTGGGATGGGCCGTAGAACTGGATCTTGGAGTAGTATTTTATAAGCTGCACTGACGCTCTTTATTCCAGGGTTGGCAGGCCAGAGATTTGCCTCATCATTTGAAGTGGGGTGTGTTTGTGGAGGCCATACGCGATCCTCATTGCCACGTTTTGGATCGTTTCTAGCGATGTCATGCAGTTTTTTGCACATTGGCTGTAGAGCATGAGGCCGTACTCTATTTTAGATCGAATGTATCCTTTGTAGAACTGGATCATCGTCCTGGGGGAAGAGCCCCAAGTGGACCCTGCCAGTCTCGTCATGATTAGGATTCGCTTCAAGCAGTCTGAGCGGATCTTTGAGACCTGTGGCTGCCAGGTCATTTTCGGGTCAAGGGTTAATCCGAGAAGGGTTGTCTCTTGGACATACGGGATTGGCTGGCTTGCGATCTTTAGTGGGGGTAAGTTCACTGCTTTCAGTCTATGAAAGACCATAGCTTTAGATTTGGCAGTTGATATTGGGAGTGAGTGTGCTTCTGAACAGTGGAGGATTTTTGTTAGTGCATCTTGGAGTTTCGAGAAGACTTCTGGGGGGTTTTTACCTCTCATCCAAGTGCCGAGGTCGTCCGCGAACATTCCAAGCTGTACGTCACTGGGAATCGAAATCTCACAAGTATAAATGAAAAAGAGAAGGGGGCTAAGGATAGCACCCTGAGGTAATCCACTCTCATTTTCTCTCCTCGATGACAAACCGTTGTTAATTTGTACGTTGAAGTTTCGTCCCTGGAGATAGTTGTTGATGAACCGTATCAGCTCTATAGGGAAGTCCTTGTTCTTCATTATCTCCAACAGTTTTCTCCTTGACACGTTATCGAATGCCCCTTCATAGTCCAGAAATGCTGCGATTACCACCTCTCCACTTGCAAATGCTTCCTTGGCTGTGTGCTCCAAGCGTGTGATGTTGTCCATGGTCGAATGTTTCCTCCTGAATCCTGTCTGCATGGCCGGGATGATGTTGTTTCTTTCGCAGAACCATTCTAGCCGGGTCTTGATCATTCTTTCCATGATTTTTCCCAGTGCCGGGAGGATGGAGATCGGCCTGTATGAGCTAGGGTTTTCTGGTGGTTTTCCTGGCTTTAGAATAGGTTTGATGGTTGCTGATTTCCAGATTTCCGGGAAGATGTTTTGGTTCCATGCTGAATTGTATGTTGACAGCAGGTTGTCTCGGAACCGCGCACCGGACTCGGTTATCCAGCGCATGTTGATTTCGTCTGAGCCTGGAGCTGCTTTGTTGTTTGTGTCTGCTATGGCTTCTTCCAGCTCTGTTAGGCCGAACTCGCTGTTGATGGATGCCTTGTGGGCGGCCTTAGTAGGGAGCGTGCAGCAGGGTGGTCGAGGAAGTTCTGTAGAGCTTGACTTCTTTTCATACTGGTTTGCAAAGGCTTCAGCCTTGTCTCTATCTCCACTGACTGTCATTCCGTTAACAACCAGGTCGTGTCTCATGTCATCTGTTTGTCTGTCCTTTCCTGAGATTTTATTAATGAATCTGTGTACTTTGGTCAAAGGCGTGTTGAAATCGAGGCTGGATGAGAACTGCTGCCAGGCAGAACGTTTGGCTTTGAGGCAGGCCTTCTTCACTAAAGCCTCTGCTCTTTTCATCTCCAATGCTGTTGTTGGGTTCGGGTTCCTCTGGAACTGCTTTCTTGCAAATTGCTTCGACTTCACTGCTTTCGCGCACTGTGGATTCCACCATGGTTTCGGTGTTTTTGTATTGCTATGAGAAGGTTGATCCGAAGTTTTAGGGATAGCTGACTCGGCCGCTGACATCAAAATACGAGTAATTTCAACTGCTTTTTCATTAGCCGGAATGTTTGATGGGATGAGATCGTAATTGGCATTTTCAAGATTCTTCTTGAACAGAGTCCAGTCTGCTCTGTTGTTATTAAATCTGTAGATCGGCGGTACTCTCTCTGTTGGCATGTTAGAGATTGTTGTTAGAATTCCTATGTGGTCAGTCTGTAGTGCAGGGACTGTTGTTACTGTAGTCAGGTGTTGCATTCGTGCTGGTCCAAATTGCAGGTCTATTGTGGAATATTTACCGCTTTTCACATCGAAGTGGGTCGGCAGGTTGAAGGGGGTTAACAGGACCAGGGAAGGGGATTCAGTGAGTAAATTTTCAACATCTCTGCCTGCCTTATTTGATGACTGGATAGGTTCCCAGATGGGGTTGTGGGCGATAAGGTCTCCGAACAAAACACCTCTCCTTCCTTGGTTTCGTCGTGCAGGACTTGATGGATTTCGTTGTCTCCGCTGGGGTTGTACACGCAGCATATCTTGATCTCTCTCTTGTCATTTAATTTTACCATTACTGATATCAGATCTATTTCGTTTGGATACACTTTCGGCAGTAATGGGGAGTGTGCAATGTTGTTTCTTACTAGGATAGCCACGCCTCCTCCTCTTCTTCCAGTTCCTCTGTCCTTTCTGTATATTTTGTATCCATGGACCTTTACTTTTTTCATCTGATGCAGGTTTGTTTCTTGTAGACAAACAACGTCTACTTTCTTAGTACTTAAAACCTTAGTTAATTCATTGTGTCTTTGAGCACTAAATGAGACTGTATTCCATTGCAGAACGTTGAGATCGAAGAGGTTGTTGCGTGTATGAGCCATTATATCTCAATCTGGTTGCTCCATTCTGGTGAGTGAAAACTGGTGTCCATGTTCTCCAAGTCTACAGGATGGATGGTGGTACTTGTTGAACTGTTGTTTTTGCTGGTTGAACTTTTAGGACTGGTCTTCGTTGGCTTGGAGCTTGCTGCTATCTGGTTAGGTGCAGGTTGTTCGGCGATTTCTGCTGACATGTCCTTTCTTGCTTGCTGGGGGGCGTGCTCCCTTGCACTGGTGTTGGGTGGGAGCTTGATGACTTTGAGTATCTGTTGGAATTCATCGTATGCTTCCTTCCAAATATCTGGTCCAAGAAACGTAGTGATTACTCTTCTTGTCAGAATGGATTTGGTTTGCTCGTTGAATTGGCCAGAGTTGATTAAGTGCGTGATTACGAGGTATTTCATAATGTCCTTCCACTCCTCGTTGCATTTGTGTGAGTGCTGAGTAGGTTGTTGCTCAGATACTGTTGGTTGACTGTGTTGTCGGAGTTCGGTAACGTTTGCGTACGTACTCTGGTGGCGGATTGGCTGTTGGATTGGGCTCTGACGTAGTGCCGTCCGTTCTGGGTCATAATAGTTCGTTTGGGGATGGGGCTGGGGCGTCTGCTTTTCGGGTGCCGGGGTCCTGTTCCTGGGTGTTACTGTATTAGATGGGGTTGGCGGATACTTCTTTTTCTGCTGGGATGAATCCTTCATGGTCAGCTTCGATTTGACCATGCCAAAGGGTAGGTTCATGTCACGAGCAGTTCTTAGGATGAACGAGCGTTTTTGATGAGCTTGGCAGAGGTGTTTTTGAACTGCTGAATGACCTGCTACTTTGCAGTTTTTGCAAAATAGGCCTTCGGACGTTGTGGCCAGGTTTGTTGCACTTTTGACAAGTCTCTTCGGTTTGGTTGCAGTTAGCTGCTGAGTGGCCATGGGACAGGCATCTGTTGCAGAGGAGGGGTTTGGCTCTGTATGGTTTGTGCGGCATCTGTGTCCCATATAGGTAGACCTTCTGGGGGATTTCTAGTTGGGATTTGACTAGAACTGATCTGCTGCACTGGAACGTGCCATCTTTCATCCTTGTTCTCAGTCTTGTGACTGATTCAACCTGTAGCTGTTCGTCGTCTCTGGTCATCAATTCTGCTTTAAGTTCATCTGTTTCTATTGATGTATCCACTCCATAGACCACGAATTGGAAGGTTCTCTTTTTCTCCACGGCTGCTGCCGTAATTTTCTTTTCGAGGATCATCACTTGAGGGGCCATCTTCATGAATGCTTCGGCGGGTTCCCTCTGGTAGAAGTATACCTCCGCTGCACCTGAAATGAGGTGTATTTCAAAATTTGTCTTCAAGATTTTATAAATCTCACCTCTAAGTTTCTGCACCGCTTTTGGTTCAAACTTTGTTCCATCCGTTGCTTCAATTCTCACCACATGAAATTGAGTTTCATCGGTATCATTTTCCAGATGCTCTGTTGTTGGTTGGGGGTTGGACTTTGGTAAAGGATCCACCTCTGGTTTTGCCCCACTAAAACGTCTTTTCTTCGCTGGGGACTCTAAGTTGATGTTCAGTTGGCCTGGACGTGACGCTTGGACTTTTGACCATAGCTGGGTCATAATCAGCGGGGTAGGTGGATTTGTAGTTTTCGATGGAGGTAGCGCCGTAATACCTCTATGCTGTAGTTGGCTCATGGCTAGTAAGTAACTAACACTCACCAGGGGTGCTCTCCCTCCTCTGGGAGAGCACTAAGGTGCAGGGGGTGAAAGGTGGCAAATTCCAATAGGCAAGTCGACAGGCTGGATCTGCAGAACTGACATTGTCTTTGCTTTCACAGGGGGCAAGCGAATTTTTTGATAGAACTATGAAACAAATTTCAAAATTTCTATCCGTTTTCTTCATGCCGTTCTTATCTTTCCTTCGTATTACGCGGCACTCTTGTGTCAACCACTTTTATGTCCAATCAGTCAATCAAAAGTGGCAGACAATATATTCGCTCGGACCCCAAAACAACATTTTAAACCAGAACTCTTTATTGACCTGGGTGGTGGTTTTTGTGTGTTACCCTAGGTTCACACAGACGTTCACAATGAGGCGATATCGGCCATCGCCGAGATTTTCGTCGCCAAAATCGGCGATTTCTGTTGCTTCGTCAGGCGATTTTCAGTGTTGGGAAAATTCAGCTTTAATCGGGCAACAGTACGATTGTATGCACGCAACAGCAACATCGACGACCCTTTTGATGATTCAATTTTAGAAAAATTAATTATTTTATATGATTTTAAGGGTTATTTTTAATTGTTTTAACTATTTTTCGCGTTAAATTCTGTTGACGACAAAAATTCAGTATGAACATCCAGGCGATAAAAATCTTCTGTCAAAATTTTTTATTTATAATAAATAAGCAGTATAGCTGGTGCTCCTCCATCCCACTTGATTCTAAGTCCCCTTGCCTATTTGCTAACAACATCTTGTTCATCGCCGCGATTTGCTCTGTGTGAACCTAGGGTTAGAGTCCCTCTTTGACTTGTCTCTCCTTTTTTGAACTTATTCAGTTCCCTCTGGAGATCATATATAAAAATCGTTTCGTAGGCTAAATGATTTAGTCCGCTTGGGCTAATGGAGTATTCCTTCCGGAGAAGGAGGTTAGAGGCTCCTAATGGCTGATGTAGAGAAATAGATTGGCATAAGTGGTAGTATATATTGACCAATGAAAATAGTTGGGTTTTAGTGAAAGTACAAATGGATAGTAAAATTCTCGCATTCTGCTGGTTAGTTCTTTGAGTCAAAAGCTCGCGTTCAATCGGTCGCAACCATGTGCCTCAAATTCCTTTCCCTCCTGTACGCTGCAGTGCCTCTAACAGTAAAGTGATTTAATCGGGTTTATTTATACGTTCTTAAAATTTGACTGACTGGCTTAGAACAGCCATTCCCAGTGCAGAAATATTTTTAGAGTCTGGTCACACGAAGCTCAAAATTGCGCAGATTTGCACAACAGGGCGGATTTCCCTGTTGAAAACGAGCCTACTACTAAATCTGCGCCGTTTTGAGCCTAGTTTGACCGGGTTACTAGTTCTTCCCTGTTACAATTTTTTAATTTGACGCCTATATCCCTTGGCCTCTCTAATCGTACAGACGATCAGGATCGGGGACCGAGTTCTTGCCAGTATTTTCCGCACCATCATCGCTTCCACACGGGAAATTTGAGATTTTTTAACTTGATATTGAAAATGCAGCCTGGGAATCCTGATCGTGTGTTCGCGGTGATATCTCAACAGTAATACCTCTTTAAGACATCTTGGATCGGGAGAGTGTGAAAGGTGCTGGAAGGGGTTGATAGTTATTTTTTCAAGAAATCCTGCTATGCTTATCCTTGTTTCTTATAGACTCCTGAGCAGGGCGCTGAAAGGACAATATACTGCGCCCTCTCGCCGGAAGCGGAAGACCTGAGTGGTCATTACTTTGAAAATTGTGCTGACACCCGTGCATTGAATGCTGCTTACGACGAGGAGGTGCAAAGGAAATTATTTGAGAAAAGCTGCGAGTTGGTCGGTATCAAGAATTTCATCTAGTCTCGATGCAGATTCCAGTTGTCACAATCACTTATTTATTATGTTGTTTCGCACATTCCTTAATTCTGTTAATGATTTATAAGACTGGAAACAGTTGAGGGGGTCTATTCTACTCTGTTTGCACTCTTGGAGTTTTTCTTTGGTTTTGTTCAACATTTCGGGAATAAATGGTTTAACTAAGGCTTGCTGTTCCCAAATATGAACAACCGAACTCGGTACATGGCCTGGTATATCTAGACTGAGGACGAACAGCACCGGTATAAGGAACCGTATGTTTTCACCCTGGTTCCCCCGCTTCCCCCTCCGGCCACCCTAGGATCTAGGTTTGCCATAGTTCGGCCCCTTCTTCGAGAGGGTCCTCTTAAGGCAGAGGCAAGAAATGTAAACTTGCTGTCATGTCTTCCTAGCCCAGATATCGACATCCGTTAGGTCCGCCAGCGCGAACTTGATGCCTGCAGCTCCTCGATTAAAGGAGCGTATATTTCATATTCTGAGATAGCGCGGTCTGAGTGTCAATACCTGATGACTTCCTACCGATTTAGGATCGCCGTGTGCCTAGCGAAGAGCCGGAAATGTCGCCACAACTGACCGCAACAAAAGTTGTTGATTTGTTTACATAGATATGTATCAGTTTAAAGATTCTTTCGTGTGACGTTTCTTGTTCTGCCTGAGGTCCACTGGCGTGTTTCGGTATTTAGTCTTGTCAGGACGACGTCCATATCCTCAACGGAACTGCGACAGCCTATTGCGGAATTTAAATCCCTCAACATAATGCAGTGCACTCAATGAGAAGACACAAAATAAGCTGTTTTTAGTGGAGTGTTCCTTGGAACATTCCACTATTGCGAGCGCTGTAGCAGCTTTCGGTTTTCACCATATTTTGTGGAGCTCATAACTCATGAACGAGTGCAAGTATCAAGTTCAAACTTGGTACACTTGTGGGTATTGGGGTCTAGTTGTGCCTTTTTCAAGGGCAAAGGGGCCCAGATTGCCCATTAAATAATATTCATAACTTAACCAGAGTTGGACATAAGACGATGAAATTCCTTGTACTTGTAGATCTAGGGCTGGGAAGCTACTTTTAAAGTTGCACCTCCCCCACCCATCCCGTTCCTGGGCAACTGGGCCCAGATTGCCCAGGAGTAAAGTTCGTTACCCGTGACAGGAATCAAGATGTATCAAGTTGAAACTTGGTAGGTTTGTCAGCATTGTGGTCTCTTTTCCTTTTTGCGGGTCCCAAACCCCACCCCCACTTGGCTCAGGGGCGTTTGGGCCCAGATTGCCCATTTTTTAATGTTCTTAACTTGACAATAACTAGAGATAGGGCGAGGAAATTCCTTTGTGCTTTTGGATCATAGGGTTGGGGATTTATATGTAGAACTGAACCACCCCCACATGGGGCAACTGGGCCCAATGGACCCGTGAGTTACGTTCGTCCATGACATGTCTTGAGTACAAATACTTGTAGATATGTGCGTATAGATGCAGAGGTGTAACAGCAACCAATAAGACCATGCGGCGTACTTCAAACCTCATGGACAAGTGGGCCCAAATTGCCCATGAAAACAGTTTTTGACCCGTGACTGGAATCAAACTCTAAGCTGGTATACTTCAGGAAACAGAGGTGCAAATACGCATTTTGATTGGTCCCCCTCCCGTTCATGGGCAGCTGGGCGCCGATTTCCTATGAGTTAAGTTCGTCTATGACAGGTCTCAAGTCCAACTCTTGTATTCGGGGAGATATATCCATGGACGAGGATTTTGGTGCAACAGCAACAAACAAGACGATGCGTCGTACTTGAATCTTTAATGAACAGTTGGAAACTGGACTGTTTTGTCATATGATCGATGCCATGCCGTTCTTGATGAATTGTGACAAAGGGGGCGTAAGGCTGCTACGATTTGGTTTATTGCACTGCTTATTGCCTTTCTAATGGAAAAGAGATTTAAAAGGTCGGACTGGCTTAAGCTGTTCGTGCAAGATCTTCAGCAATACTTTGGATTTGTACTTGCGGTTTGTTTACATATAAAGATTTTAAAGTGGGATGATTACAAATAGGTTATTTCAATACTTGTTTGGTTATTGGGAATGTGAAATGTCTTGGTTCTAAAGCTGTTTGTATATAAAATGCGATACACATTTTACTTTCACACTCCACGTCTGAGCGCTTGCGCACTTGTTAGTGGGGTGTTCCTTCGAACAATCCACTATTGCGAGCGCTGTAGCAGCTTTCGGTTTTCACCGTATTTTGTGGAGGTCATAACTCGTGAACCAGTGCAAGTAACAAGTTGTGCCTTTTGGGGGTCCCCCCCCACCCACCCTAAACCCGCTTCAGGGGCAAATGGGCCCAGATTGCACAGTGAATAATGTTCATAACTGTATGAATATTCTTTGGGCCCAAGCTGACTTTGAAACATATATTCAAACAATGTTTACAACGGATATACGTCAGCTAAGATTCTTCATCAGCGATATTTCGGCCCTTCTTGGCAAGGGTCCTCGTCAGGCTGTCATAACTTGACCATAACTGGACACAGGACAATGAAATTCCTTGTACATGTAGATACTAGGGCTGGTAAACTGCTTTTAAAGTTGTACCTCCCCCACCCACCCCGTTCATGGGCAACTGGGTCCAGATTTCCAACTAAAAGAGGACAACCTCCAGCTTCTACCTTTCAGTATTTGAAGAAACCTCTCAATCACGATATCGTTACGATACTGTCGTGTTTGAAGTTTAACCGAATAGGGCTGAGAAAGGACAATCTAGTAACCAATCACTTATTTAGTGGTTGGAAGACCCGATGAATTCAAGAATAATCGATTTTCACATAGTTGAATTACCGTGTCGGATTTGTGGTACCTCTATGCGCTTGTAACTTTGTTGTATGCTTGAGGAAAACGATTTACGAAGAATAAGTGGTCATGTAGTGATCTACCCACCACAAGATTGTCAATGGCCACAGAAAAGCCGTGTTTGTGTTGGGATTCAAATTTTCCGCGTCATAGTAGAATTTTCGTTGTGGGGACGGTCGCAGATACTATGAACGTCACTACTAGAGCAGATAGTGGGAAATGAAAAAATCCCTTGCATAATCCAAATAATTCAGTGTATTCAGCTAAACTATTACAAAAAAAATAAGTTCGCTTTTCAGTTAAACTTTAACTAGCCTTATTGACTTTATCGGAGGCACTGCCAGACTCCTCATTTTAGGTTCCTGGAAGAGCGCCTAGTTTGACTAAATTTGTTTGGTCGGGCGCTCTCCGAGCGCCCAGCTTAGTTAATTTAGAGAGCGCTCTGCAAGTGCCCAGTTTAGCTGATTTATTTTGAGCACCCACTTTTGGTCCCCCCCCCCCCCCCCACAGGGACACCCCTGCTGAAAGTGCAGCAAATCCGGCAGAATTATGTGTTCAAAATAGACCGACCGCCACGGCGAAAACTTTCGTCGGTTTGGTGTTGCATGTGTTTAACGTGGAGTCAACTTACAAAACAATGCTCAGATAAATCACGGACCATATTCCTTTAAACTCGGGCTTCTGGTTTCATTTCTTTATGTTAGTCAAGTTACAAAAACATTACGGAATGAAGACCAGTTCGAGTACAGACGTGTGATAAGATGGAGTGGTCTTGGGGTCACTACAAAGACAAGGTAAAAAAAAAAAAAAAAAAAAAAATTGTAGCTTTAGAGTTCACAAGGGTTGTGGTTGGACGTAAGATCAGCGTTTGGTTTACATAACGCACCTTAACTTCTAGTCAACCGTAGAGTTGAAGTTTATCTCTGGTATTGTTTTTACATCGACGGTCCTGTTAACCGAAAATTTGAAATAGGACGTCAAAAAGACGATTTCAGACAACCAGAAATACGAATCGAACAAGGCGTTATCTACCCAATTTTAGTGTACAGCAAGTGCCCGATGCAGGAACCAGTCGTCACGTGTTACAGCTACGAGTGAGCATGTTTTAAAACGTTTGAGTGATCAAACGCCTAATTTATAGACAGCACCGATGCCGGTAAAAGGGTGTACAACAGGTGCCGGGGAGTCGGCAACCCCTGAATCGGACGCGGCTAGGGAAAGGTGAATGGTCTTCACGAGACCGCCATGATCCTTATCGTGAAGATTGCAGAAACTCGAGAATCGCTTTAAACTTCCATCTACCACAAAAGCATGGGTAACAAATCATAACATTAGAGAAATGAACAGTTCGAACACAGAAAACAAGACCAAAGGTTTCGATGGGATCCCAAAAATTCAATATCTGATCCAGACAACTGGGTCTTGTCTTAGCCAGATCCATTCTTCGCCAGACTCCTTGAACATTTTTACAATTAAAATTCAGAAACAGATTAAGGCCAAATAGCTAATCACCTGAGAAAACCAAGTTCAGATTTGGATTCAGCATGTGTGTTTACCCCTATAAGTCATATCTGTTTTGACGTAAACTTCCTGCCACTTCTGCCAATTTCCCGGTTCCGGCCGAACTCCAGAACTACTTGTCCGGCGAAAAAAGAAAGCTCAAAGACGAAATCAGGGTATCTTCTTTCCCCAGTAATGAACATCTAATCAACTTCAAATAGAAATTTAGCTTATAACAAATTTTCCGATTCCAGCCGGATTCCGGTCGAACTATATGTCCGGGTAAAATACGATTGTCATACAGGGACTCAGCATCTCTTCTTACCCCTAAATCGCTTATCTAATCAACTAGAAATAAAACTTTGACTTCCAACAGTTTTCCGGTTTTGGCCGGATTCCGGACGAACTACATGTCCGGGTAGAAACTTGTTTTCACATAAGTGTTCAGCATGTCTTCTTGCCCTAAATCGAACATCTAATCAACTCCAAATAAAACTTTTAATTTTGACAAACTTTCCGGTTTGGGCCGGATTCCGGTCGAAATACTTGTCCGTCGAGAAAATAGTTTTCACCATCGTCTTCAGCATGTCTTCCTACCTCTTAATCGAACATTTAATCAACTTCAAATAAAACTTTTACTTTCAACAAACTTTCCGGTTTGGGCCGGATTCTGGGCGAAATACTTGTCCGTCGAGAAAATAGTTTTCACCGTCGTCTTCAGCATGTCTTCCTACCCCTAAATCGAACATCTAATCAATTTCAAATAAAACTTTTACTTTCAACAAACTTTCCGGTTTGGGCCGGATTCCGGGCGAAATACTTGTCCGTCGAAAAAATAATTTTCACCATCGTCTTCAGCATGTCTTCCTACCCCTAAATCGAACATCTAATCAATTTCAAATAAAACTTTTACTTTCAACAAACTTTCCGGTTTGGGCCGGATTCCGGACGAACTACTTGTCCGATGACAAAATGGCACACGAACACCATCGTGTTCAGCATGTCTTCTTATCCCATAACCGACTATCACATTAGCTGTTTCAAAATATTTTGTTTGTCCCTTAATTTGAATCCCCTCCCCCACCCCTAAATGTAGAGCTACAAAGCCCATCTACGAACTTGACTGGTCCGACGACCCAAAGAACCCTCACACCAAGTTTCATCAAAATATCTCATTCCCTTCGAGAGTTATCGTGCTTACAGACGGACGGACAGACGGACAACTTTTGCGATGTCATAGGTATCCCTCCACTTACGTTTTGGGATCCCAAAAACAGATACGAAACTGGTGCGCGCCACCCAGGTACTAACAGACACTAAAATGCTTAAATCTGCCGCGCCATAGAGTAAGATAACTAGTGATTGAATCAAAACTCAGCAGCCGAAAATTGACATTTTAGAAAATAAAAGTTAAGCGGACTTAAAAACCGTTGATTATTCAATATTTAAACAAAACTAGCTATTGACGTTCTTTCTATACAGTCGCACGTGGTCTGCTTCTTTGAACACTAGTTGATCGTGACTATCGTGAGCAGTGGCATTTCCATCCATTTTCCTTGAACACAAAAAAGAGTCGATTCCCAGTCAGCCAAAGTAGCTAATTAAGAGCGCCAAATAACAACTGAATGGCTGTTTTGGTTCTTCATTTTACCACTTGCCCAAAACCGCACCGTTCAAAGTTAAAGTTTAACTGAAAAGACAAGTCATTTTTGCATCATTTAAGTGAATACACTGCATTATTTGGATTAGGGGTTACTCTTATATTTCACTATGTGCTCTAGTATGACGTTCAGAATGGCTACGTCCGTCCTCACAACTCAAAATTCTACTATAACGCGAAAAACTTGAATCTCAATACAAACGAGGCTTTTCAAGCTTGCGGAAGGTAGCTCATTGTGTGAACACTTATTTCTCGTAAATCGTTTTCTTCCAAACGTATAACACAGGTACAAGCACACATGGGCACCGAAAATCCGACAGGGAAATTCCACTATCCGAGAAGCATTTATTCGTGAATAGCGGACCACGGAAGAAACGCATTTTCATCGGGTCTTCTAGCCTCCTAAGTGGCGATGGGTAAATAAATTGTCCTATCTCATCCCTTCGGTTAAACTTTAACTATATAAAATTCAAAGAAGCATACATCTATTGTACATCTATTTTTATTACTACTTGCCTAGTATATAAAACAAATCAGTCTTTGCGATAACCTTAGTAGCCTACTCATTTGTACTTTTTCGCTTACCCTGAACAATGTGTAGCTTATGTAGTTGCAGGAAAAAGTAGTACGCAGTACCACGAAAAACTTTCGTTTATCTGTGTTTAGTTGGGATAATATTAGGCAGGAGTATTCAGTAGCATAAGAACAAATAATCCAATAGAACTTCCGTCTCTGGTCACATGCAGCGACTATGGATAAGGTGACAAAATTGAGAAAGCTAGAGGTACTTGCTGAGTTTTGAGTTGATACCCTTCTACTTCCCTCTTCTTCGCATATTAGAGGAAAAATTGTATCAGGACTGAAGGACCCGCTCTGCAGCGCGTCACACGTGGCGTCATGATAGTAGACAACCAATTAGCTGTTACTACCCTCGGCTCGTTCGCATCGGGTAGGGTATCAGGAGTGTATTCGATTCCGCATGGTCTTATTTCAGAGATAGGGTAGGGAGACGGAAGTTCTTGTGATTATTTGTTGTTTGGTAGCACCCAACGTTGCTACAGCTCTAGTAGCATTAATGGCAACAGTTTCTGCACTACGCTGCTAAAGCTTATAACTGCATGTAATCAATTTGAAATTTGTTTAGTTAACATAATTATCAAGACCTTGCGAAGTTTTGCGTGTTTAACCACGAGCCCCTATACTCACACTCACAAAACATCTTTATATGGGTCTGGGGGAATGTAATCCCTCCTCTCTCATCTTAAGATCTGGAACATGGCAGCCAGTCCCCCAGTCCTTTAGTGATGCCAGTTTACAAACTCGATGACTAATCTTGTTCGTCACGACATACCCGGCAGAATCTTCTAAATGACTCAAAACAAGAATAACCTGCCTATGCAGGTGAGGTATGGAATCACACGTGTCCAACTTTGAGCGAGTGCAAACTACGTTCATGCTGTCTGTGCAATCAGATTTGACATGGATCCAGTGATCAGGATATCGGTTTTCAACGACTATTATCATACCAGCATACCCCTCCCTCAGATAATATACAGTCATACCTTCTCGACCCGCATTTCGAACCCCTCGCGCTAATGCTACCTGAATCAACCCGTCCGCTAGTATAAACTTAGGCGCTCTGTCCAATCTCTCCACCAAAACTTTCTTAGAGCTGTGGACAACCAACGAGCACGATCTGGGAATACCACCCCATCGGTTGAACGAGAAGCCAACAATCAAATACTGGCCGGGCTCCAGGATGCAATAGCATCCAACGCTGCTTCGCAACGTCCTGTTCGACCCTTCCACTAAAGCTCCTATCACGGGTGCGGCCGGGTCTCCATTCATCCTGAAGACGGAAATCATAAGGTCGATGTTGTCATTCTTGAAGTGAGTTCGTACCCCTGTTTGGTACAGAACTGCTTCAGTCTGGGTTGTGGAGAACACACTGACTAGAAGAACACTCCCCCATGGTTCTACTGTATCCGTATTAATCCGACACTGGAATCTGTATTCGTACCAATCTGGATGACACCGACATACATCCACAGAGTCAAAGTACTGGAGGAGGTCTTTAAAACTGATCCAAAATACCCCCTTTTCATCCGTATACTTTAGGCGCTTCCTGTATGTGTCATTCCATAGTTCCGAAACATTCGACCAGTCTCCACACCAGTCGGATTGTCCCCAGGGGTTTCTCAGTTTCACAACTTGGTGGTGGTCGACCTCTTGTAAATCTAGGATAGAATAGGCATGGTTCTGGTTAAGCCCTACCTCAGTATACATACGAGCAGGGTGAGTCATATTCCCACTTCCACAAGAAGCGCCCATGAGAAATTTCTGATTTCTGCAACTTATCAGCTGTGCCCATAGGAAATCCGGATCAATTTTGTCTTTTGCGTTATCGAAAGTGAAGCTCTCACATGGTGAACCAGTCAAAAAGTTCAATCCTTCAAAGCATCTTCCAGCCACCAGACTTTCATAGTTTCCAAAGTACTTGGCCGCACCTTTCTCAATTAGAGATACCCAGAGCTGCTTGTTTCTTGCGTATGAAAATGCGAAGTTTCTGTTATCTAACTGGGGTAACAGATCATCAATGATAACGCTGATTCTTTGTCCTTCAATGCACAAATTCACCACATACACACCATATTGGGACAAAGTACTGGGGTGTATAATATTCAGGAGTAACTCTTGCCTTTCAGCAACTACAGACAAGGCACTCATAAGCCAGCAATCTCCAAGTGATCCCTGTATAATATCTGAAGGTTTCGGCTTGTCAAAGACCTTCCAACCACCATTCAAATAATCTGAAGGGCGAAACCATCTAGCTACTCTTAAGGGTGCGGCTGGGTTGTTTCTAAGCTCTGCGCTATCCGTCTTGCAGACTGATGTAGGAAGTGGTGGAAAGGTATCGTCAACGAATTTTTCTTTTAAGCTCTTACAGATCGATACGATTTCATTGTACTTCACAAGAGCCTCTTCTGGGGTGTGAAATAGGACACTTGCACTTTGGTTCACTTGCTGTGGTGGAATCTTCTGAAGTTCTGTCAGGCAGATTTCACAGTGGTCTAAACCTTCTTTGTTCTTAAACGTGCAGGCAGGACAATCCAGAAGGGACATTTTACCAGCTGCTATTTAGTGTGACACGTCCGACTAAATAAGCTCACCTAAGACGAGACACGCAAATTAAACCTTCTGCTTCAAGATATGAAGGATCCATAATTTCAAATCATCTTTGTAACACAGAGAGATCTCACAATAGCCTACATCCCTATGTTCCAATGATTGCATAAGATCAGCAGTTATTTATCCTTGCCAAAACCTTTTCCTTTTTTTTAAACTGTCTCCAGGCGTGTTCACTCGAAAACTGACTTTAAACTTACTCCTAAGAGAGCTGTATGGGTAGGCATTCACAACTTTATCCATTATAGTTGTTCTTGATTATAGTGGCTTCTTTCAAAAAAAATTGTGTCACTTGGGTTTTGTTTTTTGCCCTTAAAACAGTCATAGGGGAACAATAAACCTGACATCAGCTAAGAGATTTAATATAATTATTAGTTTCCTTCTGTTAGCAGAGGCGTTATGCAGAACTGTTTGGGGGGGGGGGGGGGGACGAGGCATTTACCGACTGGCTGATAATTTTTACCGACTTTTTCTGCAGAAAAACAACTGTTTTCAACAATAAAAATTAAATTTTGGGAAAAAATCGACTGATTTTCGGAAAAATCGACTATTTTGACGAAAAATCGACCAATTTTCAGAAAAACTGACTATTTTTTTACCGACTGGCCGACAGCATTGGGGTGGGGGGGGGGGGGGGCGCCCCCCCCCCCCAGTTGTGACGCCCCTGTCTGCTAGTAAGTTTGGATGGGTATAAAAGTAATTCCGGTGTTTCAGCTTTATTTTTCCATAAAGAAAGCAATCAAAGTCTTTTGTTACAATTTGTTATTTCTTTTTTAACATTCTTTTTCTTCTGCTGTGATTTTTTGGAGATATATGTAAGTTCTTAATGCAGGTGTTTCAACTTTATTTTTACATTCAGAATGAAATCGAAATACTTGGTGCGATTTGTTATTTCTTTTGCAATGTTCTTTTTGTTTCTTCGAATGTTTTTGACAAGAATGAAAATACAGGAGGGGTATGCAACCTCAAACTTATATGACCTTGTATCTGGCCTAATAAGGTTGCAAGGAAATTCGGTTCAGTCCTAACAAGGTTTTATCTGTCAAGATGGAAACCTACAATAATAACCCAAGACCTCTTTTCGACTGCATAGAAGTTTCCTTGTGAGATTTTCATGCCAAAATCGAGGTTATATACATTTAAGGTTGGATGCACCTCCAGTAATAAAAACACAGAATATACTAACCTGGTAGGGAACAGTTACAGAATAAAGTTGCATTTTTTTTAGTTTCAATTTCAATTTTTCAATTTATTTAATAATATAGCAAAACATATCTCTCGTGGGCAGAGCCCAAATACGATGTTTGTGTAGTCATAAATAAAGTCATAAATAAAGATAAAATAAATTGTCAACAGATAATTTAAAAGGAAAAAAAGTAACAAGGCAGAACAATGCTAAAGAGTATTGTACTGCTTTACGAAGCTCGGCACAAAGCTTCTACTGTAGCGCATAGTGTTACAGTAGATTGGGGTCAGTTTGGGAACCTTTTCAGCCACTTCTCGGGGGGGACGAGATCTTACAGGAACAAAGGGTGGGGGAAGGAATGAACGGTACATGGGATGCTGGAGAAGGGATGAGCCAAAGTTGTGGCATAGTTTTTCGCGGCGGGAAGAAAGGGATTCAATTTTAAATTCTTTGAGGTAAAAAGAGTATGGTAGGGGGGAACCGCCATAGATAATTTGCAGCGATCTCTTCTGAACTCGCTCTATTTTATCAGTTTCGTCTTGGGTAAGAGCAAAGTGCCAAACCGGGCAAGCATATTCGACTAAGGGTCGGATGAAAGAGCAAAAAATTAGCTTTAGCTTGTCCTTAGGAACCCGAAACTTTTTCAGTGTTTTTAGCATTTGAATTGTGCTGTTAGCTTTCTTTACAACTGTCTTTGTATTTTCATGCCATGAAAGGTCAGAAGAGATCACTACACCTAGTAGCGTTATTTTATCCCTGATGAGCCCAGAGTCGAAAGGAGGTTCGAAAGACGGCTGAGTTTTTCTAAGAAAAGAAAAAGTCGTAACCGAGCACTTATCTTTATTCACGACCATGTTCATTTCAGTCGCCTCTGAGGTAACCTGGTCGATGAAACCGGCAGCGTTACTTTTGAAATCCTCAGATACGACTTCCGCTAGGGACAGGTCGTCAACGTATTTCCACCTGTCCTCCAGCCCAGCAGCAATTTCATTTTATCATGAGGAGGAAGCACAGCGGACTGATCACAGTTCCTTGTGGAACTCCACAAAAAACTGGTGAAGAAGTAGAAAAATGGCCTTTATACTTTACAGTTTGCTCTCTATTTGTCAAGAAGCTCTTGATGATTTTGATTTCAGCTCTTGATGATTTAATTTCACTGTAGTTTGACGTAGCCTACTTTTGTTTTTGTTATGAAACGGCAGTATCTGGAATGAACCAACGAAAAGGTAATAAGTCAGAACTCTACTTTACTGAAACCACACCCAACAAAACACAACTTAAGCTTAAGAACAAAATAGCAGAACAGTGAAAATAATAACCCTTGTACTAATCAACCAGAAACCCTATTCAAAATGCTGCATAGTTACTGGTACCCTAACCCTGACCTACCTCACAAAGATGAATTCTGATTGGTTAATTTCTGAGCTTCACTCAAATAATCAATATTTTATTGAGTCCCAGTTGGCAGTATCCAGGGTTTGGCGTAGTGTATCCAACGCTAGGCATAGGGTATACCAAACGCTAGATATACGGTACCCACTCCCACTGTTTAGCATAGGCTTCCCAAAATCAAGGGTTTGTGGTAGACTGCCGTGAATGGTCTACTTGCTATTGCATGTATCTACTATTACTACATATATTTCAATATTTGTGCCAAATTTCCATGGATGTGCACTCATTGCTATGCGTGAATATTTCAGAATATTTGCCTAGTTCCTTTTCATTATGGGCACTGTCTAGGGAACCGGGAGCCGTACTTTATGTCCCATGGGCTGCAGAACCAGTAGTTCTCACGGAAACCAAACCATATGAGCTGCGATTCCGGGATCTGACGTCATTGACTAACGGAAACTTGTATGTGCTGGCTCCTGTTCCGGTAGTAAGTGGAAATAGCTCACGGAAACTTCATCGCACCAGTTTCTCGTCCGGTAGTCTCACAGAACTGTGTATTCAGAAGCTAGGGAGCCGGTAGTTGATACCGGAAACTGTATAATTGGAGCTTGTGTTCCGGCAGTGTCTACGTGGAATATAGAACTCACTGTATAGTTTGGATGAGAGCTAGGATGCCGGGATTTTCACTGACTTAGAGAAAATAACATGGGGAAAATATTTACTACCGGAACCCATATATTGAGAGCTAAGGTACCGGTAGCAACAACTATTTGATTGAAAATTACCAGCTCACGGACACAGATGGCTATGGGCTAGGGTTCCGGTAGTGCAAAAAAAAAAAAATTAACTCACGGACCCATGTCAGTGAAGATTAGGAAACCGGAAGTGAATATTTTTAACTCACGGAAACCAACTCCTGCGGGCTCGGGTTCCGGTAGTGCCAAAATTGGATTCCATGAGTTGTACCGGACTCAAAGTCCATATTGACACCTGTCTGTGAGTTTTTAATTTTTTTTTTTGGCACTACCGGAACCCTAGCCCATAGCCATCTGTGTCCGTGAATTGGTCATTTTCATTCAGATGGTTGTTGCTACCGGCACAATACATGGGTTCCGGTAGAAAAAAATTTCCCCATGTTATTTTCTCTAAGTCAGTGTCCCGGTATCCTAGCTCTCATCCAAACTATTCCGTGAGTTCTATATTCCACGTAGACACTACCGGAACACAAGCTCCAATTATACAGTTACGGACAAGGAAGCTGGTGCGATGAAGTTTCTGTGAGCTATTTCCACTTACTACCGGAACGGGAGCCAGCACATACAAGTTTCCGTTAGTCAATGACATCAGATCCCGGAATCGCAGCTCATATGGTTTGGTTTCCGTGAGAACTACCGGTTCCGTAGCCCATGGGACATAAAGTACGGCTCCCGGTTCCCTAGACAGTGCCTTTATTATGTTCTTTGGTGCCAACTAAAGTGGCCTACTCTAGTACATTTTAATGTACCAGAATACAGGCATGTATCCAGAATTCAGGCTCTTTCAAGTTGCACTTGAAAGAGTGTTTCTGCCAACAATCTCCAAAAGCTCTGACTCTGCGACAGAGTAAAATTTAAAGGTGACATACATTCTCTTAAAAGCTTTCTTTGATTTTTGTAAAGAACCATTTACCATAGCAAAAAATGATGCTCGATTTTCCTCTAACTTCATATGACATTGCAGAGTCACATGATACAGAAAATTTGAAATGGACGCGACTATATGTATGCGTCATGACTCTCGGACGGAGAGTTAGTATAATAGCGTTGCAGTACATTTATCAACCACAGTTCTACGTGCGTGGGGTGGGGAGGGGTGGGGTGGAGGTAGTCCCCGAAGCCGCGCCGAAAGTCGGCGGCGCGCCGCCGAAAATAACTCAGCGGGCCGCCGCCGAAAACATCTCGGCGCGCCGGCGCGCCGCCGTTGGGGTCGGCGGCGGCGGCCCGCCGGTAAAACTATGCCGCCGAATTTATTTAGATAAAATGTTTCAAGTTCTTTTTCTTTTGAGTTTTATCTTCCAAACGCTGTTCTGGTTTTTGCCATGAGCAAGTAATCAGTGAGTCGTCGGTTATGGCGGCAGTGCAGGACTATTAGTTATTACCAAAAATTGTATGTTAGCTCCACACCGTGTAAGCAAAGTGACCAATAGCGACCGTGCTGTCTGTCCAAAGTTTGCTAGTTCAGACACTTCCGGACAAGCTAGGGCCAGTGCCGTCTTTTACTTTTGGTGGACCCTAGATCATCCATGGGTTTGTGGCCCCTTTTCGAGAGTCAAAAACGTAAAAACATCAGCCCATTAACACACACTATTCTTGGTCGAGCCACACTATGGTCACATCTGTCAAAATTTCGGTAACGTAAATGACGAGGGTGCGTAACCTGGATCGTAAGGAACAATGCGATACGGCCAGCAACCATAGCCTGATTTCTCAGCAATTTACACTTGCCGCTTGGCCTCTCTTGTCCCCTAGTCCCCAGCCCCGCCCTAACTGGCCTAAGGGTAAAGACGGCACTAGCTAGGGTGGTGAAACTTGCCATTCTTTGCGGACAGTTGCGCCATTACACGGAAAGTCGGAAAACGTTTTAATTACCTCGAAATCCTCTCGATTGCTGTACATTCGAAATTCCCTAGAAATCTCAAGAGTCCCCCTTCACAAATTTGTATGTGTAGTAAAGCAGCAGGTAGCCTATATAGGTTAAAGGATTGTATGGCACTTGCTTTGAATTGTCCTCTTTTGCCGCTTCCTTCGTCTATCCCCTCGTCTGACTAGTTTCTACACTTCCATACAAGCTAGGACCATAAAATTATGTATGCATATAAAGGACCCGACCGATAATCAAAGAGTCCTTCTTTTCCGAATCCGACCATCCATGGAGGGGGGGGGGGGGGATGAACAATCCTTCATGTTGACCCTCACATATCGCAAACGGTGCAAGGCTATGGGTCCCAGATGTGTAATTATGGGGCCATGACGGAACCCGGCTTTGATGGGGGAATTTCAGGGGTTCCTGGATGTCTAAACTCATTTGTGACATGTCAAATCTCGACTCGTGACCTGACCTGGAGGAACGTGCCAGCTTGCGAGAGCAAATGTCCAAAATGTTCTATTTATATGGCCGGGCCGTATGCTACCCTGAGCCAAAATAGACTTTCAAGGCCACTGCTCCCTTTTGAACACATTACTTTACATCCCCATATCACAGGACTAGATAGATATTATAGGCGTATTCTTGACGTTCCCCGGGGATTCCACTTGCGGAGTCCCAGCGTTTTTATTTGTCCCGGGGACTACTTCCCGTATTCTCGCGAGTCCCCACGGACGGGAATGCTCCGATTATCATCACCATGATCAAAAAGGACTCCCCTTCAGATTCGGAGGGGAACCAATTTTTGCTGGTGTTGGTGCAATATAAAAATAATTAAAAACAATCAGAATAAACAAAACAAAATAAAGTGGATCGTGGAGTGACCTATGACTCCCTATATTCTGGACGTTCCCTATAGGCGTATTCTATAGGCGTACATCTATAGGCGTATTCTCGCCCTTCGCCGAGGACTCCTCGGGGAATCGAAGGGAACGGCGAGAATAGAGGGAGTCACTCCACGCGGACTCCGCGTACAGAAAACAGCGAGAACACGGGGAATGCTTCCAAAACCGATTTTGTTGGAAAAAAAAAATATGCAGTTGACGAAATTAGTTTTGATTCACTTTAATGAACAATTTCACAATGACCAAATTTCATACCATTCCCTCCATCCGTTTGGTTCCTATGCAGGATACGAAGCCTCGCCCTCCACCCCAACAACGTGATCGGTCGCAAATTTTGCATCTACGGCACTTACTACCGAACAAGTTTCCCTTGAATCGCAGAACATCCGTAAAATTTCGGTGACACCCAACTCCCCCCACCGAGGCCGGATCCAGTCTGGACTCAGAATAAAATCTCTAGTACCCATGACCTTTGTACGATACAGTTGGTATCTGCGCATGGGCAATGATTTCCGGGCCTCCCCCTCCACCCGGAAAGTTTCGGAAAAGTTATGTCTCATCTAGGGACTTTCTTTATTTGAGACACCAAGCACCCTTGAATCGGAGTACTTCCGATAAATTTAACATACGCCCCTTCCAGCTCCCCGTGTCCCGAGGTTGGATCCGGTCTGGTCTTCAAAATCACGTATCTGGCGACCCCTAATTTTTGTATTGTCCAAGTTTCCTCTCAATCACTATATTCCTTTGGTCCCTTGTATGATCCAAAAGTCCACCCCCACCCTCCCGTGGTAATCGTATCTTTTTGGTCCCACAATAAATAAAGTTTACTTCGACTTTTCGTGTTCCCCCTCCCTCCAGCCCCCACACGAATGATCGGATTAATCCGCGAAAACATGATTTCGCTGGGCATTCAGCCGAGTCCTTCAGAAGCTTGTCAACTTTCATCGTCTTAGCTGACGTGGAAGTACCCGAACTAGCTAAAGTGAGACAGAGGGACCACCAATATGGCACTTGAACCGAAGGCTGACAAAATAATTCAATAACAAAATAACTGCTGGAAAATTGCAAAAAATACCTTGAAAATGCTAAAAATAGAGCAAACGCCGATAAATTTTCGGCGCGCCGCCGATAACTTTCCGGCGGCGCGCCGCCAAAATTTTTTTCGGCGCGCCGGTGGCGCGCCGCCGCCGACCCAAATTCTCTCCGCCGCCGCCGAATTTGAATTCGGCGCGGCTTCGGGGACTAGGTGGAGGGGACACTGGCGAAAGACCAAGAGTTGTAAATAAAGATACATCTTTTTCAGGAGATGCAAAAACGGTACCTGGAAGAGATGATCGTCAGGAACACGAACGAGTATCAAAGAAATCGAGATGAACGAAACAAGATACAAAACCAATACGACGAAATTAATCGAAACATTCGAACCGGAAGCATTCTGTGAGTACAACAGGTTTCTCTTTATTTTACTAATTTATTTTTATCCACATTTTGAGATGTCACTTTTTGAGGTATGGGGGGTAAAAAAGAAACTGAATGTGAACTACAGATAAAAAACTCTGTTATTTCTGCGTATTGTTGAAATTTGGGATTCTGTTCTTATTTTCTGCCTGTTGACGTCACCCGTGCACCTGTCGACGTCTCCCCGATAATCTTGTAAAAGTAAAATGACATGAAAATTTCCTGCTTCAAAGTAGCCTATTCAGGTAACAAACATATTGAAACAACACTTTCCTTCAGATTAAACACTATAAATGCAAAACTTGAGCCTTGTTGCCAGGGTTAGCTTCTCAACCTGGACGACAGTAAATTTAATCCCGTTCATTCTCCTCTCAATAAGCCGTCTGGAGACCGGTCCATTTCAGAATGTATTGAAATTGAAATCCATTCAACCATCTATGTTGAAGATTTTCGAACCGAATAGCCTATTGATTTGGTTAATGCAAAAATATGAGAGACCGGTATAAGATGTAGAGAATGGATCAAAGAAACGAAAACCTGTGAGGATTGCATAACCTTATAATTTATGGAAAATCGGATGTGTTGCGACTGTACACGATATGGATAGAACAAGGATTTATTTAAATAGAACCTCGGCCCTTTTATTGCATCTAGACCAAGAGGGGAAGCAACACAAACTCCACTCGACCGAACACTCGACTTAAAGCTGCAACTATTCGACCCTTATTCGCTCGAACACTCATTCAATCGACGGTACCTGAATTTATGGTCATATAAACCCTACTTACCGTCGTAACTACGCACGACGTCACTGCTTTTGGCTTCGTCTCGTCAACGCTGGAACGATTTTTTCCACATTTGGCACAATATTCTACGGATGACTGGACCAGCCACTACAGTGGGTATATGAACATTTCCTTCTTAAATACCTACCAAGGAAGGTAGTTAAACCCTCTGTTCTTCCCGTGACTTGTTCTTCCGTTGAAATTGCTTTCCGAAAATTAAGAAGAAATGCTTCTACAGATTCTGTTGGCCTTAGTGCCGATGTTTTCAGAATTGAGTGTCCAGCTTTAACACAAGACCTTCAGCTTCTGTTTCAAATTTGTTTATGCCAGGGTTTGGTTCCGAATAGTTTCCTCTTGTGTACTGTAACATCGATGATTAAGCGAGGGAAAGACACAGAGCTTTGCAAAAGCTATCGGCCAGTTACAGTTTCTTGTACCATAAGCAAAATCCTGGAATACGTCCTTCTTTCAGAATTAATTGAAAAATGGCGTTTTGGTTCAATGCAGCTTGGGTTCCGCGCTAGCGCCAGTTGTGCGGACGCTCATCACATATTGACAAAAATGATGAAGCAGGCTACCCGCGAGAAAAAAAGCTATCCATATATGTTCGATAGATATAGCTGGTGCTTTTGGTAATATAACGCATTCTCTGGCCATATTCTCTCTCATTACTTCTGGCGTGAATCTGTCTGTTGTCAGTCTGTTCAAATTTTTGGTATGGTCATTCCTCAGTTTTTTTTTGTTTTTTTTTTATTGTTTTTTTTTTTATTGCCGCGTAGCATCTTTTCCGTTCTTCCTGTCCAATATGATTTGGTCAGGTGACTACGCTTCCACTTCCCTCGGTGACGCCAATGGTCCGAACATCTGAAATTTTTTTTTTTTTTTTTTTTTTTTTTCAATGACCGACCTATATATTTAGTGTCACCTACACTTTCCTCTATCTCTACATTTAATTATCTTTTCTTAATATTCTTTCTTATTCCCTCTTGTAACCCATATTTCTCATTTTACCATTTCAACACATATTTAAAACCTTTTCTTTGTTTTCCTTCCTTAATATGTCCTTTCCTTAAAAGTTTCATTCTTTGAAAACTTAATATTTACAAAAATACTATCCCTCTTTATTTTTTTGCAACCAAACCAAAAAGGGGGTTTTGTCCTGGAGACAAAAACAACACAAAATTTGTTCGACCTCTTCGCACTCCCTGCGTCAAAGAATGCCCTTCCGTTATAGGGAATCCCTTTTGCAGTGGCATTTCTTACGATCTTTTTCATTTCCTTCTCCGATACCAAAACCCTTTTATATTTTATATTTTTTAAATCTCTATAACAATTAAAATAAAAAAATAAATAAATGTTCATTTGATCGTACTCTAAATACAAAGTTAATTAGTACGATTAAATGAAAAACTTTTAACGATTACCAATTTTCTTAATATAAACTACTTTGGTTGCCAAAAAATAACTTTAAAACTTTATACCTTTCTTAAAACTTTAAAAATTACCATTTAAATATAACTGTACTATCCCACTTATTATTATTTTTTTTTTTTTTAAACTAGATTTCAAACTAAATCACCAATATTAAAATTTAATTCCAAATTATTTCCTACTTTATCTTTACTACCTTTTATTATTTCCCAACATTTTTGAACTTTCATTAATACGGAATCATCCTCACCTTTTTCTCTTTCTTTCCACGCATAATAGCAAAATGACGATATCATTAATGTCATTGTCCTTTCTCTTTTTAATTCATGTTTACTTGTAACGTTTATTAGGCTCATTTCTTCCTTTAAATGCCATTTATCTCCATATTCCATTAAAGAACATATTATTTTTTCGAATTTCCTTAGTCGCTCCTTTTTCTTCTCGCATTTAATGAGAAAATGATTTACATCTTCGATTTCATTACAGTTTTTGCAATTTCCCGTGTTAAGTTCAGGGAAAATTCGGTGCTTTCTTTCTTCTGTAGGTAGAACGTTATGTATTTGGTAAAACATCTGCTGTTTTACTTTCGGCGAAAGCATCGATGTATGGAGGAGATTGAAAGTTCGGTTTGCTTGCTCTTCGTCTATCTGTTTCTCTTCAATTAATTTTATATCTGGTAGACTCATCTTTTCTCGGTAAAAATTTCGTATCCCTTCTTTTGGTATTTCTCTTACATCGGGATCAAAAATTATTTCTTTTCTCATCTCTTCTATGTCCATAAACGCCATTTCTAGGCTTCGTGGGTATCCTTTTTTCCCGCTTTTTCTCATTATTATCCACGAATTTAATAGTGATTCTTTTTTCTCGGTCATATTTTCTAGAGCCGTTCTCACGAAAATTTCTCTTGACTTAGCTTCAGGGTTAATTATCTGCAGTCCTCCTTTTAGCTTCTGCTGGTACATATCTGTAATTTTGAGTTTTGGCAGTTCTTTTCCTTCCCATATGAAGTTGTATATTATTTTGTGAAATTTTTTTAATGTCGCTTTTGAAGGGTACGAAACATTAGCCAAATACCATATTATTGGAAGGCTGTAAATATTTATGTATTCCGCTTTCTGAAAAACCGTGAGTTTCCGATTCCGTCCGTAATTAATAGATGCTATAATTTTTGATACTGTTACCGACCAATTCTTTTTTTCTGTATCTTTCCACGATTTATTAAATTTTAATCCCAGGATTTTTATCTCTTTTTTCAACGGTATTCCACATACTTCCATTATCCCATCTTCTCTTTCTGACGTGATTTCCAAAATTTCGCACTTTCCTTTATTTAATTCTAGCTTGACGAGTTAGCAGTAATGTTCTGCACACTCGATAGCCATTTTGTTATCTTCCTCGTCTTCTGTAAACGTGGTTATGTCATCAACGAAACCTCTCGCTTTTAATCTTTCATCGAATAGCTTAATACCACGTAGTTTCATTTCAAGGAATTTTAGAAGCGGATCAATGTATAGTTCGAAGAGCATCATGCTTAATGGACATCCTTGTCGAATTCCCAATTCCGCGTCAAATTCTTCTGATACCATGTCGCCCATGACGATCACGATCACGCACCATTCCTCAGTAAGGTTTAAATAGCAAGGTAGCTTGTCAGAGATTATTCCTGTCCGAACTGGTGTTCGCTTATCTCCCTCCATCTTCAAATCGGTCATATCTTCTTGTCTCGATTCTTTACACCCTGCTTACTTTTATAAAGACCATGCCTTCAGCAGGCCCGTATCCAGGAATTGATGTCGGGGGGGGGGGGGGGGGGGGGGTTAGCCTGCGGGTCGGACAAAAAAGTACAAAAAAGACATAGAGCAGAGGGAAAAGCCTATAAAAATTATTCTTGTATGTTCCCGGGGGGGGGGGGGGGGGTCAACCCCCTAACCTACCCTGGATACGGCCTTGGCCTTCAGCTACATAGCCTACGCGGAAGACTTGCTCTTAGTAAGCCGCACCCGATCGACACTCACCAAAAATGTCTCTAAGCTGTCGTCGGAACTTCTCAAAATCGGCCTTGAAGTTAACCTCTCAAAATGTGAGTACCTGCATTTCAACCCTTTGTCAAATCGTTTGAATGCAGCCAAAGCTTCTATATATCTTGGATCGTTCGTCGTCAAATCAACATAATTTCTACGATGGCTTGGCATAACATTCAAATCTTCGTTGTCAAAATTTTGCTCTTCGGTTGTTCAAGAAGTTTCTAGATCAATCCGTACCGCCTATGGGCGCATCGTCCCCAACCGGGGGCGCTATAATCGTAAGCTTTGGGAAAATTGTACAGCACCTTCTGCGGTCCTTCTATACTATTTCGTTCAGGTGTCACCCATGCTCTGCGAAAGAAGGACATTAAAAAGATGAGATCAGGTTATTTGAAATATGCAAGGCACCTGCTCTAGTTGTCAAAATTATGCCATAACCATACATTGACGGAGAAGTTAAGAATTCAAGATGCAAGTGTTACCCTTTTGGATCTTTCTTCGTCACTATAAGAAGAGAGGCTGAGTCTGTATGTGAGAATCACAATTCGCCGCTGGATTTGTTTCTGAATTTTCTTTTTTTTTTGCTGGACTAGTCGTTTGCCTCGGAATTCGGGCGAAACCGGAGACTTGGCAGAAGTAAAGCAGGAAGTCTCGGTCAGTGTCCTCAAAATAGATATGGCTTATAGAGGTATATCTGATCTGAACTTGGTTTTCTCTGATGATTAGCCTGGCGAAGACTGGATCAGGCGAAGACAAGACCCTATTGACTGAATCGAATATTCGATTTGTGGGATCCCATCGAAACCTTTGGTCTTGTTCTTCCACCAAAGTGTCATAAAACCGTGATACAGTTGCACAAACATTCTCTTCCTTCAGTTTTGGTAGTTACAGAGTCTCTTCCGCGACGCCGGGAGTCTCAGATTCCTCCCATTAGCAGAACGAATCATCAGTGATCAATCATTAACTAGAAATTGAACATTAGTTAGCTTTAGATATAATATTCATATCACTTTATCATTATGAATATTTAGATGTCTTTTTTTACTATTATTTTTGTTCTTGCTCGGAACTGTTGCTATTTAGGGTGGGAGTATTCGACACTGAAATGTTGTCTGGGTGAGTTTTGTTTTAAGCGAAAGCTGAAGATTTGAATAAAAATTAAGACGTACAAGTATTGACACGGACTTCAAAGAGTGGTCATGACGTCAGTAAGTTGAAATGGAAGCTCAGTAGGACTTGGCTCTTCAGCCTTGTATGCCTTTAAATTTCCCTGCGTTAGCAGTCGAGGTTCCGAGGTTCCGGTAAGACACTTCTTCACTTCATGTTATCCTGCCTAACCCAACCCCTGGGTAGACGAGAAAGGCGACATAAAACAGTATTTATCAAACGACTATCCACATATTCTACCGGGAAAGGAAAATGGTAATGAATTAACTCCCTAGGCAGTTAACAGAGTAGGGCCTCCCTCCTTGATAGTTCAGTAAAACAAACTTTACTTTGGTTTCTGTATTTCTTTAACATAATCCTACAGAAATACAAGCTATACTATTGTAGTCTATACATTATACTTTTTACAACTGACAACATTTTAGTTGCATTTTAGTTAGATTACATTTTATTTACAATGGTACTATTTCCGTCTCCTCAACATGTAAGACTCCGGCCCGCGGCCCATTCCCTTTTGTTTGAGCCCTAGGCAACTACCTCATTTGTCTAGGCCGAAATTACTGGCCCGTATTCTGTATCCAGGAATTTATGTGTGTGGGGGGGGGATTCTACCCGCAGGAGGTTAAAACCTATAAAGACGATTATTTGTATGTTTCGGTGGGAGGGGGGGGGGTGAAACCCCATACTCCCCCCTGGATAAGGCCTTGCACTTCCCTGCGGTCGATGTCAATGGAACTGAAACTAAATATTTTCCGTAGCTTAAGCTCCGTGTTTGCCGAGCTGTCTCGTCTCGATTCGGAAATTGGAAGAAGAAGTGATAGGATGGCGGAATTAACCCGTTCAAGCTTCCAAATCCAGCAACAGCTGTATCTTCTGGAGTTCAACAGCTGACGTACTCCACATAAACGACGTGAAATTGGTTCACTTCTAGATTTCCTTCTAAAGTGTTACTGGGGAACATTCAGTCAAGGATACGATTATAATCGTATCCTTGACTGATAGTAGTACGAACACACGATGAGGATCGGGAGCTCCCGGGCGGAAATTCCTGCCCGGATTTGCGGCACCATCGTCACTTCCGTAAGGAAAAGTTGAAATTTTTTCAACTTGATGATGAAAGTGCAGGAAATACGGCCGGGTCCTCATTGTGTGTTCGCACTTTCAATGATGTGCGAAAGTCGCAATAAACTTTGCAACTTTAACAAGCCTTGAAAGGGTTTGCATCACTTTGGTCGGGGTGTGTGATAGCTTTTGTAGACCCGGTAGGACAGTGCACCTTGTATAGCCCCTTCTGATTGGTGTGTTAACTTTAATTTGTTGGGACACTAGAGATATTACGAATTGGCATGGACTGCGATGTTGCTTGTATCGCCCTGATAGGGGGGCAGATCATCGTGGAGGCTCTCTGAGGTGTGGGTAAAGCATCGTTTAAATTGGTGTAAGAAGCTGTGCAAGGATTTTCCACGGAATCATTCTTGGCTGTAAAAGCTAGAGCAACCGAAGAAGATGCCGATTTGATTAGAGCTGAATAAGAGAATACAGAGGACCAATTCCTACTTAATCGGTTAACCCCGCCCGCCACGACCTATTCTCAGTACAAGGTGATTCGTATAGCTATTATCAGCTTACTAAACCAATTTGAACAATCCTTTACCTGGAGCTTCTGTGTACAATTTGGAACGGGGCGAAGTCGCATCAAGTGCGATATAACTTATACCCCCTGATAGGAGGACAATTCATCTTGTATAGCCCTGTGAATCGTGTATTACTTTGGATGTGTTGGCAGACTTGAGACATTACGAATAAGCTCTGTAGTGTTGGTAACATGGCACAACTTGAGGCGGTTATGCGTTATACCCTTAATCGCCATGATTGAATGAATGACTGTATTCCCAAAAAAGCCCTTTGGGTCATAGTGGGACTGAAATATAAAAATGAATAAGCGCTCCAGCTGTACCAATCCAAAATTCAACACTCAACTCATAATTCTAATAACTAAATAACTATCAAACAAACTAATACCTATCCCTACCACAACATCAACCTACAACAAAACGTTCACGGTGCTGCATGGCAACCTTCAGGAATCTACTCAACCGACGCAAGTCTTGGAACACTTTGCTACCTATCAAATCTTTCATACCCTCCTTGAAGAACCACCTTACCAAAAACTTCTCTCCTTAGATCCGCCAAAAAATAAAAAGTCTTAGGGGGAAGAATAGTAAATACAATACGGGCTTATTTTTTAAAGTTAAGTGACGTAAAGAGTTAAAAGTGGGTAAAAATAGATTAAAATTAACGTCACTGAGGGAAGGAGGAGTAGCCACTAATAAATGTAAGTATAGTAATATAAAAATAAGTTAAATTATGGCAACGGGTTAACATGTTAGCCATGACTAAAGGGCAATACATTTTGCGTTGACCCGTGAACTGTGTAATACAATACCTTCGATAGTTGGCACACTTAAGGTATAGACTATAGTATAAATAACCACTGGCTAATATTACTATCTCGTATAGCGTACTTTCTTTTATATATATTGTTATCACTTATATTCTACGTTTGCTTATATTATCGAATATTCTGCCTGCTCTTCTTTTGTACAGATTTTAAATTATATATTCTAGAGAAAAGTTAAGATGACTTTCAGAAACTAGTCTGCTTGCAGTTCTGAACTGTTGGAGGTCGAATAGGGGGCGATTCAGGCGTTCTCACGGATACGCTTTCTAAAAAGCAAAGCGAGAATCAGTCCAGGAGCAGGAGTAGGAGTAAGCGTGTCCGTAACGACTCAACACACAACGACTCAAATCATGTGTCAACCAATCACTTCGATCTTTGGGAGTAGATGTGACACCACTTCTGCTTTTCTTCCGCTAGGTACCCGCAGAGGCCGGAGATTTTGCATCGGCAAGGAGAGATAGTCATCAAGAGTATATAGCCAGAATGGCCGTTTCAATTACTCTCAGGAACAAGATCACAAGTGGCAACCGAGACGCATCGCTCAACTAGGGTGTTAGCCGCAGAACCATTTGAAGCAGAGCAAAATAACACTGTACGCCAAAACGTCCCCTGTGTGGTGCGAACATCGAGGAAACAGGGGAGGCTGAATATTTTTTTGCGGTCGTGGTATGCAAATTCGTAACAGCATAATAGCGAGAAGTGTACCTTATATAATGTGTCTGGTCTGGACATGAAAAACAACGTTAGAGACATGCCCTCTGTTCAATTATTAAATTTCATTGGCATCCGATTACCCGTTCAAAAGTTACGCATGACTCAATGTTCCGGATCCATCTCCCCCCCCCCCCCCCGATGATTGGATCGAGAAAATAAGTCAGTTTGGACTCCAAGCCCCCCCCCCTTCCCCCCCAAAAAAAGTGTCCAGATCCGATTCGATTGTGTACACGATTTATCTCGAGCCGATGCCTGTTAAATATTCTTTGAGCCCAAGATGACTTTGAAACATTTATTCAAACAATGTTTACAACGGATACGTCAGCTCTGATTCTTCATCAGCGATATTTCGGCCCTTCTTGGCAAGGGTCCTCGTCAGACTGTCAATCTTCTTGTTCAACTTCGGGGAAGGAATCAAACCTGTGATAAATTACAGATTTATTACAGGTTTGATTCCTTCCCCGAAGTTGAACCAGAGGATTGACAGCCGGACGAGGACCCTTGCCAAGAAGGGACGAAATATCGCTGATGAAGAATCAGAGCTGACGTATCCGTTGTAAACATTGTTTGAATTAAAAGATGCCTGTTCTTCCCAGCAAGTTCCGCCATCACTCCAGTCTTGACGTCCAGATGTGAAATGGAACATCAGAGACTTGACTTTTCTTCAGTTATTAAGTTTTGTTTGAATCCAATCCAGTTATTCGATCGAAAGTTACGCACGACTCAGTATTTTGTTAGTTTAAATTGGTTCCCTGACATTTTAGCTTCGCACAACGGTTAGTCAGAGCTGTGATGCAGTCCTTAACCAATCATCGTCTTCCCATGTTTTTCCCAAACAAACACTGCTCCCAAGAGTTTCAACTTTGAAGTCCCAAGACCCTACTGCATTGTATCACGACAGTATTCTATCCTGCACCTTACTACAACCAGGCAGCTTAATAAGATAGGGTATGTGAACTAAATATTCTTTGAGCCCAAGCTGACTTTGAAACATTTATTCAAACAATGTTTACAACGGATACGTCAGCTCTGATTTTTCATCAGCGATATTTCGACCCTTCTTGGCAAGGGTCCTCGTCAGGCTGTCAATCTTCTTGTTCAACTTCGGGGAAGGAAACAAACCTGTAATCATTACAGGTTTGTTTCCTTCCCCGAAGTTGAACAAGAAGATTGACACAAACAAACCTGTAATCATTACAGGTTTGTTTCCTTCCCCGAAGTTGAACAAGAAGATTGACAGCCTGACGAGGACCCTTGCCAAGAAGGGTCGAAATATCGCTGATGAAAAATCAGAGCTGACGTATCCGTTGTAAACATTGTTTGAATAAATGGTATGTGAACTAACCCTCCGAGAATGTCCCGGTGGGCTATCACTAAAACAAACTGCCTTGCTGTAGTTTAATTTATTCCCTCTTTTTTTTTTTCTTTTTTTTTTATATAATGCCCCAAAACCCATTATCCTCCAAATCAAACGGTACGGTACTCTCGCCAAACTTCCTTTCCTCTCAAACCAGAATAGTGAGAAACAACTGGTTTGGCCTCCGCAAGCGCGCAGGATAATATCAAGAACAAATAACGAGTAAGAACAATGGTCTCTCGTCCATCCACCGACTATAAATGTTCCGACAACAATGAGCGGAGGTGGACCCATTTCTTGGTCGCCCGTGTATACTCGTTGGTCTCCGACTCTCCGCCGTTACACACTTGAAGTCATTTACGAAGAAAACAACGTAGCCACTAGCGAGGCGGATGTTCTGGCCTGTTCACACGGAAAGGAAACGGCGTTGATTTTGTTTGAGTAGACGCTGGCGTCTGATTAGTGAATATTAGTGATGCGAAAAACAAAAAGCGAACTTGACGATGGTCATTCATAGTCGCTTTTGTTACACCATGACCATACGTATGAAGATTTAATCGCTTGTGACATTCCCTTTTTATGTCTCTCGGGAGAACCATACAATGCAAACCGGGATTTGAAGCACAATCACTGAAGTCATGACCCATTGAGTTTCAACATCTGTAGTATTAACTTTGTCAGACGAGTGTAAACTAAGAGTAACGTAATTAAGGCTTTCGAGGATTACTGAAATTACCGAAATGGTAGAATAGCATGGAATAGTCAAAATAATACCAGTAGGTGAGTGTATATTTTGTGTTTTTTCTTTTTTTTTCCGAAATGTATAATTGTATACATTTCAATTTAGTGAGTTAGATTTCGATTCAGTAGTTAATCGAAAGACGAAAGTTCACCTCAACTTGGTCTATCTCGTTTGTCTTTTAGTTCACTAATTACAAATAATTCGATGTCAACGGTGTATTTTCCCATCAAAGAAAGTCTTTGGTTTTCGTACTGAGGCCTTGCCACATGGGTTCTAGTTTGTCTAGGACCCACATAGAAGTCCTAGTTTTTTTTTTTTAAATGCAATTCAAAACGTTTCTGGTTAGTTTGTCAGAGTAGAAGCCTATTCCATCTGCGTAATATTTGTTCATTTCCACTTAGCCTATTAAACCTGAAACACAGCCTTTTTTTTTAAAGAATCTGCCTGTTTTCATCTGATATTCTCATATGAGAGCAAATACCTGGAATGAAATTTATCTCTTCTTGTTCTGGATATTGACACTACTTAATTGAATTGACCCCGAAAAGATACAATTTACGTTACCATATATCTTACGTTACCTGTATACGGCCTTTGGGTTTTTCAATAAGATATATATACAGTTTGTCTTACTTTTAACTAAATTTGACGCATTTGTAAAATCTGCTTTGCATCAAATGGCAGTTTCTGTATATTTTGATATTCTTAGGAATTTTCTTGTCAACCCCCGAAAGCTTGTTTGAATCAATGAGCCGGCAACCGCTGTTTCAGCGCCCGCCCAGCCCAGTGTGAACAGGCTTATCACTGCTGCCTCCATTCGATTTTTCTTCCTCAGTGGTTTACTGCGTTACACCTTCTCTGTAGAGGTAACGACTTTTGATGTCCCGGGTAAGATCCACCTCCGCTCGTTTGCGTCGGGAGTCGACTCGTCTCAGCTTGGTTGTGTGACAGATATAGGGAGACAGCAGTTCTTGCTCTTATTTGTTCTTGATAATATTCTATCCTGCACCTTACTACAACCAGGCAGCTTAATAAGATAGGGTATGTGAACTAACCCTCCCGAACCCAACCCGGCTATCTCAAATCTCCGCCACACATTCCTGACACTCCCTTTTATAATATCTCTAACCCTCCCTGGCCCATCCTTATCAGACGCCCATACTCAACAATGGTAATAACATCTTCCTTTTTTTTTCTTTTTTTGGGATCCCAAAACGTAAGTGGAGGGATACCTATGACATCGCAAAAGTTGTCCGTCTGTCCGTCTGTCCGTCCGTCCGTCCGTCCGTCCGTCTGTCCGTCCGTCTGTAAGCACGATAACTCTCGAAGGGAATGAGATATTTTGATGAAACTTGGTGTGAGGGTTCGTTGGGTCGTCGGACCAGTCAAGTTCGTAGATGGGCTTTGTAGCTCTACATTTAGGGGTGGGGGAGGGGATTCAAATTAAGGGACAAACAAAATATTTTGAAACAGCTAATGTGATAGTCGATTATGGGATAAGAAGACATGCTGAACACGGAATCCGGCCAAAACCGGAAAGTTTGTTGAAAGTAAAAGTTTTATTTGAAGTTGATTAGATGTTCGATTTAGGGGTAGGAAGACATGCTGAAGACGATGGTGAAAATTATTTTTCCGACGGACAAGTATTTCGCCCGGAATCCGGCCCAAACCGGAAAGTTTGTTGAAAGTAAAAGTTTTATTTGAAATTGATTAGATGTTCGATTTAGGGATAGGAAGACATGCTGAAGACGACGGTGAAAACTATTATCTTGACGGACAAGTATTTCGCCCAGAATCCGGCCAAAACCGGAAAGTTTGTTGAAAGTAAAAGTTTTATTTGAAGTTGATTAGATGTTCGATTTAGGGGTAGGAAGACATGCTGAAGACGATGGTGAAAACTACTTTCTCGACGGACAAGTATTTCGCCCGGAATCCGGCCCAAACCGGAAAGTTTGTTGAAAGTAAAAGTTTTATTTGAAATTGATTAGATGTTCGATTTAGGGGTAGGAAGACATGCTGAAGACGACGGTGAAAACTATTTTCTCGACGGACAAGTATTTCGCCCAGAATCCGGCCCAAACCGGAAAGTTTGTTGAAAGTAAAAGTTTTATTTGAAGTTGATTAAATGTTCGATTTAGAGGTAGGAAGACATGCTGAAGACGATGGTGAAAACTATTTTCTCGACGGACAAGTATTTCGACCGGAATCCGGCCCAAACCGGAAAGTTTGTCAAAATTAAAAGTTTTATTTGGAGTTGATTAGATGTTCGATTTAGGGCAAGAAGACATGCTGAACACTTATGTGAAAACAAGTTTCTACCCGGACATGTAGTTCGTCCGGAATCCGGCCAAAACCGGAAAACTGTTGGAAGTCAAAGTTTTATTTCTAGTTGATTAGATAAGCGATTTAGGGGTAAGAAGAGATGCCGAGTCCCTGTATGAAAATCGTATTTTACCCGGACATATAGTTCGACCGGAATCCGGCTGGAATCGGAAAATTTGTTATAAGCTAAATTTCTATTTGAAGTTGATTAGATGTTCATTACTAGGGAAAGAAGATACCCTGATTTCGTCTTTGAGCTTTCTTTTTTCGCCGGACAAGTAGTTCTGGAGTTCGGCCGGAACCGGGAAATTGGCAGAAGTGGCAGGAAGTTTACGTCAAAACAGATATGACTTATAGGGTTAAACACACATGCTGAATCCAAATCTGAACTTGGTTTTCTCAGGTGATTAGCTATTTGGCCTTAATCTGTTTCTGAATTTTAATTGTAAAAATGTTCAAGGAGTCTGGCGAAGAATGGATCTGGCTAAGACAAGACCCAGTTGTCTGGATCAGATATTGAATTTTTGGGATCCCATCGAAACCTTTGGTCTTGTTTTTGTAGCAGCGCTCGTTAACGACTCAGTCGTTACGACTGATCGAGTGAGTGTGAGTAGGGATTTCGTGTCCGCTAGCTGTGAGTGTCGCTGCGATTTGACTCTGTTTCACTTTTCCAAAGTTTGCGCAGTACTCTCTGGAGTTGATCTTAAGATAGCTATTTATCCCTACTCATCCTCATTCGTCCTGGTGTTGCAGCATAAGATCACGTATGGGTATGACCAAGGACAACCATTCAGAACGCGGAAATGGTCCATCCTCCGTATCCCAACGTCTCTTGTTGGGGATAAATGAAGGGGGAAATGCTAGCAAATCTCTCAATACCCGTCTTTATCTGCACGGCTTTTATGGTAATGAATTTGCATGGATTTTCTCTTTATCAGACTTAGGTCCTTTTAACATCCATTTTCTCCAGACTTTCCATATTTCCATTCTAATTAGGAAGATGCCCCCGCTTTCTAAAACTGTATTTAGAAAGTGTGGTCCCCCGAGAGTCGGGAACTAGAAGGCGTATTCAAATGACATAAACTTCTTCTGTTGAGGCCTGAGCAGATAAGTCCCCCCCCCCCCGCAAAATCTGGAGGTTTGAGCCGCAGATAACACGGACTAAGGACGGAGAAAGGGATTTTGACACAAGAAAAATGACGTTAGGTATCTCACGAACAGGAATTAAGTACAATGTAAAGACGGGTGCTTAGAGTACCGGATTCTACGCTGTGTAGTCCCATTGGCAATCAAGGTGTCGGGGCCACCCTCGCGAAATATATCCTAGCAGTGTGCATGTCGACCGCTAGATGCCCGATGAAAAATTATCTCGAAATAGGAGTATGTAGTAGTACGAAAAAGTAGCATGCAGTATCAACTGATACTACTATATGCTTCTCGGTCAAGGCTACCGTGTTACTGCATGCTACTATTTAAGCTTATCCGACGCTAAATGTAAATGTGTCTATACTAGCATCTATACTACTACATATTACTACATAATACATACTACTTGTCGAAGCATTTGCATAGAGTAGCACTGATGGTCTTTTATACTCTTGATAAAGTCGCTGCGGAGTTGCACATACGATTCTTTGTTACTACATAGCACTGTGTTTTTCGGAGCTATAGTAGTATGAGTGATATTCCGCGGTATCGCATATGATTCATAAAATTATATACACCTACATACTCCTTTGTATGACTGTATCAGTTTGAATGGAGTTCGCATGGAAGTACTTTGAGTCGATCGTTCTGTGGTACCGATAAGAGCAGCACGTAGTAATATGAGTGATACTCCGTGATATTACGAAGTAGTTTAGGTTATTATATTCCGTGATCCTACAGAAAAAAGTTGCATGTGTAGCTTTCCTCACTCTCAGTTGTAGGGACATTTCGGTACTATACTTTACTTTGTAGAACGGTATCCTTCGAAATAACCGAAGGGATACAAACCACTGAGCTTCTTGAGAGCAGTTGCTTAAAGTAGCAATGATCAGGGCGTCACGACTAGGGGGGGACGCCCTCCCCCGAATACTGTCGGCCAGTCCGTAAAAAACATGGCCGAGTCGGCGCGAAGCACCGCTATTTATCTTAAAACAGTCGACATTTTCTTTCAAATAGTAATTTTTTCTTAAAAATCAGCCGATTTTTCGTGTTTTTTTTGTTCGTGGTTTTTTCTCAATAATAGTTTTTATCTGCAGAAACCGTCTTTAACAATGACCAGCCAGTCGGTAAACACCTTGTCCCCCCGAACAAAATATTTTGGCTAGTGACGCAATGTTCCATACTCTTAATAAAGTCGCTGCGGAGTTGCACACACGATTCGTTGCTACTTCATAGCACTATGTTTTTCGGAGTTACAACAGTATGAGTGATATTCCGTGGTAATACAAATATATCGTAGAACTAAATACACATGTCGTACTGTTTGGAACTGTCGAGTTGCTTTCCGTGATACTACGGTGTAGTTTCATTACGGTGTAGTTGTAACCTGACAAGACTTGCTGTTGTATCACAGAGCTTTCTAGTTGGAGTGGTTGAAATCAGAAATTTTAAAAGACCTGGAGTTGCTAGAAATGTATCGCTGCACTCCACTGTTTTGCAAGTCCCGTTTTTCTGTAAAGTGCGAAATATTTCCTAAACCGTTTCCGCAGTTAAACTGTATTATCTAATACTAAAACATTACCATGCAAACTTTGAGAGTGCCTGCCCTTAACCGATAAGTTTTTATGGCACTTGCATTCCGGCCAAGTGCCATATACCGATCACATTTCCGTCGGTCGGTCGGTCGATTAGTCCGGTGTTTGCGAGTTAGGGTACTTCCAGATACGCTAGGACGATGAAACTTGGCAGGCATATCAGGGACCCGACCAAACTAACTTGGAAATAGTCACTTGCCTGATCCGGCCATCGTGGGGGGAGGGGGAGGTGGTGGAATCCGGAAAATAGGGACATTCATAACTTTCGAACGGGTGATCGGATCGTAATGAAAATTAATATCTGGAAAGATCTCGTGTCTCATTTCGAGTCCGGACCGGATCTGATGAATCTGGGGGGAGTAGGAGGGGGGAACCGGAAATCGTCTGAAACTCTCAGAGTGGAGCGATCGGGATGAAACTTGGTGGTAAGAACAAGCACAAGCTCTAGATACATCATTGATAGAACTGGATTGGTTTGGACGCTGTGGGGGGAGTTGGAGGGGGGGGTCCGGAATTCGGCGATCCGTAGTTAATGTACTTTCAGGTGGGCTAGGACGGTCAAACTTGGCAGGCAATCAGAGACCCGATCAAACTAACTTGGAAATAATCACTTGCCCGATCAGAACATCGTGGGGGGGGGGGAGGGAGGAGGAGGTGACAGAATCCGGAAAATAGGGACATGCATAACTTTCGAACGGGTGATTGGATCTTAATAAAGCTTGATATCTGGAAAGATCTCGTGTCTTAGATGTCTCATTTCAAGTCCGGGCCCGGATCCGACGAATCTGGTCGGAGGGGAGAACCGGAAATCGTGTGAAACTCTCAGAGAGGAGCGATCAGGATGAAACTTGGTGCGAAGAACAAGCACATGCTCTAGATACATCACTGACAGGACTGGACGGGATTCGGAAACTGTGGGGCGAGGTGGAGGGGGGTTCCGGAATTCCGGCGATTCGTAGTTAATATACTTCCAGGTGGGCTAGGACGATAAAACTTGGCAGGCATCTCAGGGACCCGACCATATTGACTTAGAAACAGTCACTTGCCCGATCTGACTATCGTGGGGGGAGGGGGAGACGTCAGAATCCGGAAATTAGTAGCAAGCATAACTTTCGAATGGGCTATCAGATCTTAACGAAACTTGAGATCTTGAAAGACTCATGTCTCAGCATGTCCCGTATCAAGTCCGGACCGGATCGGATGAACTGGGGGGGGGGGCGGAGGGTGAGCCGGACATCTTGTGACACGCATAGAGTGGAGCGATCAGGATGAAACTTTTGACCATCACTTCCATCTGACCCAGCCTATCCAGCGTATCCGTGGACAGCTTTCAGGGTTTGGTTTGCCATTAAGAGCGTCTTCCACCCTTTTAACAATAGTAACTATTGGGTACTATTTCCGTTCCATCCTCCACTACGCTGTCCGGTCCAAACTTTTCAAAATATTAATTAGTAGTAACTATTTGCTTACCATCCTCGGGAGCGTAGTAAGCATATCGACTACGGTCTCTGCGACGTGATTAGCATGATTAGCCCGTGGCGTGATATATTTCCAAAAGTTTTCCATTTTTTTTTTCATTTTCCAAAATGAAATGACTTGGTTCCGTAAGAAGTGACTCCGAGTTCTTGTTTTCGAGAATGGCTTCTCAGACGTCTCTAGTGTACCCGGGATCTCCTGGATTCATCGTGTGTGAAGAGTTGAGGATGCGTATGTTTGCTCAACGACTACCGTACATTGCAGATTTAGTTACAAATCAATATCATTCTATACGTTTCGCTGGGCCTCCAAAAGGAGAGGGCCCATAGGCAGATGCCATACCCTGCCTATTTGGAAATCCCGCATTGGCTGCTGAGATCGAAATTTGACATTTCTGCTTAAAATTCACAGTTTTACATAATACCTGTAGATTTCCCTTTTATCAGAGTGCCGTAAATGATGATAATCGCGGAGTCTCTAACCCCCTTGCTAATCACCTGTCGTTTATTTTGCCACTGCGCAGACATTCTTAAATTCCTTCCATGAGCACATGAATCATCTGCGAATAATTAGAACGTAGCGATGTTGCAAGGGCGAGGTATCATTTTGTAAGCACTTGAACTTTGCAATTATTTTCAATATCTGTTGGCAGCATACGGATGTAAACTCAACTAAGCAAAAAGGTCAGAAGATTCAATAAATCCCGTGTATGGCTTTAATCATCTTCTTACACTTCGATTATTGTTTGCGGTAATTAGCCTACTGCGCGCAAATATTCGCTAGGTTTGAATTTCATCATATTCTTCTGCGCCGTTCAAAGTTAGGCGACATCAAAAGTAACGTACCTCTAATGCGCTTTACTATGACCGTCTAATTGTTTTGTGCCTCTCTTTCTTTTCCTTCGAAGAACCATTTTGGCTGAATTCCAGTGGTAGGAGCAAAATAACACTAGAGAGTAACGCCAATACCTATGCTTTCCATGCTTTGCAAACTCATAGCGCCGAACACGACGCTTGTGGCATTTAAAGCGAGACACACTTTTGGGTTTAGAAATTTCTAGTAAAGCAAAGGTGCGGGAAAGGTGCAGAAATTTCTAGTAAAGCGATGCTGTAACATTTTTTTTATATGTTCAGAATATGAAGTTATCGGAGCCAGCGCTGTTGATAGACTGATTGAGTTTTAGTAGGGACGTTCACTATCGCTAGTGGTGCTAGTGTCACTGCTATTTGAACGTGTATCACTTTTTTGGGATCCCAGAACGTAAGTGGAAGGATACCTATGACATCGCAAAAGTTGTCCGTCTGCCCGTCCGTCCGTCTGTCCTTCTGCCCGTCCGTCTGTAAGCACGATAAGTCTCGAAGGGAATGAGATATTTTGATAAACTTGGTGTGAGGATTCGTTGGCTCATTGGACCAGTCGAGTTCGTAGATGGGCTTTGTAGCCCTATATTTAGGGTGGGGGAGGGGGTTCAAATTAAGGGGCAAACAAAATATTTTGAAACAGCTAATATGATAGTCGATTATGCGGTAAGAAGACATCCTGAACAGGTTGGTGAGAACCATTTTGTCATCGGACAAATAGTTCGTCCAGAATCCGGATTTGATTAGATGTTTGATTTAGGGGTAGGAAGACATGCTGAACACGATGGTGAAAACCATTTTCTTGACGGACAAGTAGTTCACCCGGAATCCGGCCCGAACTGGAGAATTTGTTAAAATTAAAAGTTATATTTGGAGTTGATTAGATGTTCTATTTAGGCAAGAAGACATTCTGAACACTTTTGTGAAAACAATTTTCTATCGGACATGTAGTTCGCCCGGAATCCGGTCAAAGCCGGAAAATTGTTAAAAGCTAAAGTTTTATTTGTAGTTGATTAGATATCGGATTTACGGGTAAGAAGTGATGCCGAATCCGTGTGTGACAATCATTTTTTACCGGACATATAGTTCGACCGGAATCCGGCTGGAGTCGGAAAATTTGTTATAAGTTAAATTTTTATTTGAAGTTGATTGGATTTTAACTATTGGGGAAAGAAGATACCCTGAGTTCGTTTTTTAGCTTTCTTTTTTCGCCGGACAAGTAGTTCCGGAATTCGGCCGAAACCGGGAAATTGGCAGAAGTGGAACGAAGCTTTTCAAAACAAATATGACTTATAGGGGTAAACACACATGCTGAATCCATATCTAAACTTGGTTTTCTCAGATGATTAGCTATTTGGCCTTAATCTGTTTCTGGATTTTAATAGTAAAAACGTTCAAGGAGTCTGGCGAAGACTGGATCTTGCGAAGACAAGACCCAGTTGTCTGGATCAGATATTGAGTTTTTGGGATCTCATCGAAACCTTTGGTCTTGTTCCTATCAGCAGGCAAGTTTGCGACATTTGCAGATTCCCAGAGCATTTTTTTAGCTTCAAATATCTTCTCTTCATCGAAAAAGTCAAGGGCAGATTTTGATATATCTGAATGAGCGTTACCAACATTTCTAGATCGTGAGAAAAAGTTCAGCACTGAGCGAGTTTGTCGCTCGACATCTCGCACCGCAATGCTCTACTATGTACAAGTCTATGAACTTACTCCGTGAGAGGAGCTTAATCCGCATAGAAAGTGGAATGACGAAACTGCCAGGACCACACAGAGTTGTTATCACGACACGCGCTGAATGAAAGAATACTCAATGCGAGAGTGGATACGCGCGCAAAAAGCCACGCCCACATTTACCGGAGAATTACGAGAATCGAGACATGATTTATTGCATAAGGTTAGAAGACGGGCGACATTGCTGTTTCGCTGATTCGGAAATGGTTGCACAAACTCTGAAGGGATAATAGACAGAGTGTAAATGATTCGTTCTGGCGTTACCTGTTGCTCTGCCCAGCACAATCTTTGCTTTTACTACACTGTGCTGAAGGCAGTAATCCTGCACTCGCCGTTGTTGTTTACTATTATGCCAAGGTCGGAAAGACAGGTCAGTTGAGTCAAGAACAAATAATCACAAGAACCTCTGTCTCCTCCGAACCAACGAGTGGAGGGTAGGAGCTACGTGGAACATCACAATTTGTTACCTCTTCAAAACAGCATTGTCGTAGTAGAGCCACGGAGAAGAAATTTCGACAGTGACAGCGATTGGTTGTCTACCATTGTGACGTCAGATGTAACGCGCTGCAGAGCGGGTCCTCCACGTCAGCTACAGTTTTTCCTCTGAAATGCGCAACGCAGAAGAGCAAGTAGACGGGTATCAACTGAAAGCTCAGCAAGTACCTTTATCTCCGCTCAGTTTTGTCGGGGTATCCATAGTCGCTGCATGGGCGGAGGTTCCATTAGATTATTTGTTCTTGGTTGAGTTCAATCCGGTTTTTGGGATCCCAAAACGTAAGTGGAGGGATACCTATGACATCGCAAAAGTTGTCCGTCTGTCCGCACGATAACTCTCGAAGGGATTGAGATATCTTGATGAAACTTGGTGGAAGGATCCTTTGGGTCAAAGTACAGGTCAAGGTCGAAGATGGGCTCTGTAGCCCTATATTTGAGGGTGGGGGAGGGGTTTCAAATTAACGGGCAAACAAAATATTTTTTTAAAGCTGTTGAGATAGTTGATTTAGAGGTAAAGAGACATGCTTAAAAAAAACAAATAGTTCACCCGGAATCCGGCGAAAACCGGAACATTTGTGAAAAGTAAAAGTTTAGTATGAGTTGATTAAAAGGTCGATTAAGGGGCAAGGAGACGTGCTGAGTCTAAATATGAAATTTATTTTCTTGCCGGACAATTAGTTCGGCCACTTGTTCGGACAATTTGTTAAAAGTAAAAGTTTTATTTAAATCTGATAAAAATGTTCGATATGCGGGTAAGAAGACATGCTGAATTCGCATATGACAATCATTTTCTCACCGGATGTATACATCGCTCGGAATCCGGCTGAAATCGGAAAATTTGTTAAAAGTAAAAATTTAATCTGAAGTTGATTAGAGGTTGGATGGAGGGGTTAGGAGACATGCTGAATTCGTTTTTGAGCTTTAGGTTTTGCCAGACAAGTAGTTTTTCCGGAATCCGGCCGAAACCGGAAGTTGGGCAGAAGGAAGGAGATACGACTTAGGTTATAGGGTAAGCCATATGCTGAATCCATATTTGAATGTTTGACAGCGCAAAGCGGATATCTGAATATATCTGAACTTATTGAAATTCAGCTGGCGTATACGGTTTGCACTATCAAATACGAACTTGGTCTTCTCCGATTATTACCATTGGCCTTAACCTGTTTGTAAATGTTAAAAGTAAAAATTTTTAAGAAGTCTGTTGAAGACCGAATATCTAAAAGACATAATTGTCGGGAGCAAATATTAAAATTTTGGGATCCCATCGAAACCTTTGGTCTTGTTGTCTTGGTCTTGGTCTTGGAGCTTGGTGCTACTCTCTATATAGTTTTATTTTTGCTCTACCAGTGGTAAAGAAATCGTTTGAAGCTAGAGTTATACTGCAAACAGACCATCGGGGTCGGGTGCTACTGAATTCGTGCCAGGACTTCCGGCGCCTTCAGTAATTCCATACAGAGAAATTGAGATTTTTTCATCTTGATGATGAAATCCTGCTCGTCAATTCGAATCAATGACCTCTTGTTGGAGGCTAGCTATGGCTATGGCGGCTAGCTTAAAGTAGCCGTGCTGGTAACTATATCCATTTATTCTTCGTTTCCCTAACTGTTGTGTATTTTCATTTGCTAAGTTCTTTTTATTACATAGTTTGCGAGGGGTTTCTCTCTCTCCGCCACCGGTGTACACCTCGGCGCGGCACCGGCACGGCACCGCGGCACGCGCCATTTGGTGTATATCGTTTTTAAGAGTCAGCAACCCCTTGATAGTTTGTTTCCTACACAGGAGTGCCCATTTTTTAACAAAATGTTTTGCCCTGCTTAGGTATCGAACGCTCGAGATGCTGGAAGCCAATGACGTCACAGGTGACGTCAAAAGTACGACATTTTCTTATTAAAAGCCACACACACAAACTAATTTAGTTTTATGGGTTTTCGGACATTAAAAACGAAAAGGAAAGAAGTGCAAAATAATTCAGACCCTTTGTGTTGCCAATTTTAGAAAACATTGCTCACAGACCCCCCTTTCCCCCTGCACAAAATTATTAACGAAGTAAACGAAACGGACATTTTCTGACCAATTACTAAGTCTGAAGTTTAAGTAGTTAAACATCACTACTTTGATCAACAGTATCTTTGACCTTGATCACTTATCAGAGCAAAATAACACTAGTGAGTCAGTCATACACAAATCCTCAATTTTTGGGCATGGTGCCCCAACGTCTGGGCATGCCCCAACGTATGGGAATGGTGCCCCAACGTCTGGTACCCCAACGTCTGGGCATGGTGCCCATACGTTGGAACACCATGCCCTGGAGCATGGGCATGGTACCCCTGTGAAATTTGGTAAACTGAGACTGGTTACATACCTAAATAGGGTCTTATTCCAGTGTATGGGCATGGTGCCCCAACGTCTGGTGCCCCAACGTATTCTGCCCCAACGTCTGGTGCCCCAACGTATGGGCATGGTGCCTATACGTTGGGGCACCATGCCCTGGAGCATGAGCATGGTACCCCTGTGAAATTTGGTTTAGCTGAGACTGGTTACATACCTAAACAGGGTGTTCTTCCTGTCCCAGATCAAAAGATACCTGACTTTCTATCCAACCTCATTTTCCAATTTACAAAATGTCAGAGCACTTCCAAGATACATAGAGTTTTTTGGAGGCCACTTCTCTTCTAGTGGGTTTATCCTATCCTTTTCCAGAGAATTGCTGCTAGGTAGCATGGATGAGGCAACTGGCAAGCTTTTCAATCTGTTCACTGGAGCAAATAGTTGCTTTAGATTGTTTGCCTTTTATTGTATTTGTCTTGAGCGATTTTCTTTTACTTTTTTTTACTCTGACTTTTGCCTTTTTGACAACATGGAAAAGGACTGAGTAACCTAGTGGCAACTACATGGAAAAGGATACAGTAAACCCACTGGGAAAGAAGTGGCCTCCACAAAACTCTCTGTATCTTGGAAGTGCTCTAACATTTTGAAAATTGGAAAATGAGGTTAGATAGAAAGTGAAATCAGGTATCTTTTGATCTAGGACAGGAAGAAGACCCTATTTAGGTATGTAGCCAGTGTCAGATTAACCAAATTTCACAGGGGTACCATGCCCATGCTCCAGGGCATGGTGCCCCAGCGTATGGACACCATGCCCATACGTTAGGGCATGCCCAGACGTTGGGCACCATGCCCAAAAATTGAGGATTTGTGTATGACTGTAGTGAGTAGCGCCGAGACTTGAAAAAAGTGACACGCACTCGAATAGCAGCGACACTAGCACCACTAGCGATACAGAACGTCCCTACTGAAGTTAATTCAGTCGTGCATCATCGCTGGCTCCCATAACGTCGAATTTTGAACACAGCAACAAAATTTACACTCTCCGCTGTTTCCTCGATGTGTGCAAACCGCACCTTAGCAATTGTAGAAATATCTAAACTCACAAGTTTGTCTCGCTTTAAATGTCGCGAGAGTATACGCGGCACTACGAATATGGCCCGTCCTGCGAAGCATGGAAAGCATAGGTCTTGGCGCTAATGCCTAGTGTTATTTTGCTCTGTCACTTATGCTCAGAGTAAAATAACACTAGGGAGTAGCGCCAAGACCTTAAAGAAGTGACATACATTCGAATAGCACCGAGTCGATGCTATCGACACTAGCACCACTAGTGTGTGCTAATGTCGACGTCCCTTGTCAACTAGTGTTAACGTCCCTAGTCAACTGTCAAACTCAATCAGTCTTGCATACTCATGCACCAGCGCTGGCTCTAAAAACTTTATATTCTTAACACAGCAAAAAAAAGATGCGACTTCCTTTGTTCCCATAATGTATCTAAACAGCACATTACCTTTAATAGAAATTTCTAAACCCGCATGTTTGTCTCGCTTTCAATGCCACAAGCGTAATGGGTCGCTCTCATATGGCCCATTCGAAGTATAGAAAGCATAGGTTTTGGTCTTACTCTATAGTAATATTTTGCTGTGCTAATGCTCGCAATTCCCGCCAAAGAGTCTGAAGTCTCACTGCTCACTGATAGAAGTCAACAGACCGACAGGTAGGCCCTCTACGTGGATATAGTAAGAAATGCTTTAAGTGTGTTAATGAGTGACATGCGCTTGAGCCTGGTCACACAGGGCTCAAAAAGCCGCCTATTCAAAATCCCTAGGGGACGTGAGATTTAATGGGCTTTGTGGCAGCTATGTGATAATGAGCTGACTGCAATTAGGGGTCAATTATGGTTCCTGTGAAATAATTATACACGCTGTTTTGCTCCAAGTGATCTCCTAAATTTAAAACGACAACATTTTAGAATTAATTGTATCTTGTTCTTTTTTTTTTTTTTTCTACTTTTGCAACCCAAAAAGCCAGGAAATGAGCCAACTGTGACCAAGCTCTAAGACTGTCCTGGTTGGCTGTACACCCAGCAACAAATTATAGCTGAGCTCCTTGATGCGCTGCCAATTTAATCACGTTTCAATCAGCCTGGCGATTTCGGTCCCTTTTCTATATGCAAATTTTGACAGGTTCACAAGAAAAGCGAGTTCGTGGGGCTGATTGGCTGTATGTGATTCAGTGCTCGATTCCAACACCAGTGAAATTAAGTTTTCCGAACGGGAACCAACTTGAATTGCTTATTACGCGGAACAGCCTTCTGCATAATGTACTGAAACTGTGTCTCAAGTCGAAATTACGGCTTGATTCTTTGAGAGAAATTACATTTTGGCTTAAAGATTAACTGAAAAGCCAACATTATTTTTGTGCCATTTAACTGAATAGACTGATTTATTTGGATTCTGCAAAGAGATTCTTTTATTTTCCACTATCTGCTCCAGTTATGACGTTCAGAATATCGACGGCCGTCCCAACAACGAAAATTTTATTATCACGCGGGAAATTTTAACCTCAACGCAAACGCGGCTTTTCTGTGGGCGGGGTTGAGGTTGGTGAACATTGCTTAGTTCCTGAAAAAAAATCAAAAAAATCTTACTCGTAAGGCATACACCAAAATAGAAACGCATAGAGGTAGGCTACCACACATCAAACGTAAATTCCACTATTTGAAAATCAATTATTCGTGAATAGCGGAACGACGAAATAACGCATTGTCGGTGGGTCTTCATGCCAATTTAAAGGAGTTGCGTCATAAGCATTCTAGCACTTCAGCTTCTAGACCCCCCACCCCTAAGACCCAAGATGACGCCACGACTCGATCCGACCGCTGGGTCATCTAGTGGCGCGGGTAGAGTGCTCGACAGTGGGAGGCTGGGATCGTAGTTTCACTATACGTAGTTTCGTAATTCCCGTGAGTCTAGATCACAATAAACAAACGCCGTAAATTATACTAAATTCGTTATAGTGATTTCTTGAAGATTCTGAATTGAGCTAAATAATATTCAGCTTCCGAGACCAGAAAATGTCAAACTGGCCAATATTTTCTTCTTCTGACATATATTTAAACGTCCACATGGTGATATACTTAGTTGTTTCAATCCTCTTACACGCCACTCGATCTTCTCGAAGATTTTAGTAACTCTTTTGACAACCGCCGGGAGATTAATGAATAGTTAATTAGCAACGGTGGACCTGCTTTCAGTAATTTGTAGAGAACGTTGGCTACCGTGAGGATTTTAAGGAAAACAAAGGTAACAGTATGTTCGTAAAAATCCGACCCATCAAAAAATGATGGTGTCTCCCACCTTCTCGGCCCACATGAATCAAAGACTTTAAGTGAATAAGACATGGGTAGCTAGATTGTCCTATCCCAGCCCTTTTCGGTTAAACTTTAACGATGTGACCGATTACGACGTAACCAATATTCAAGATGAGTTTCGCCTAGTTTCAGCCTTGAGTGCCACACATACTGCATACGTGGCAGACCCACAGCTTAAGCTGTGTTGCGGGCAAACCTCAACCTGACCTCAACTCGAAATTAAGACCGGATTCCGTACGTGACGTGTGATTACTCGACTTACAAACAATGACGTCTCATATCCAATTTGATTTTGCTGACTATCTTATTGTGGTATCTGATACCACGGTCAGAAAGGCGTTTTTGCATTTATTGTGGTATCTGGCCAATTATCGTGGTATCTGATATTCAGATACCATGGTCCGACCGTGGTAACTGATCATGGTATCTGAAAATGCCATCTCACTTTCATCAATTTTTGTCAATTTGGTGGGAAAGAAGTTTGGCACTTAGTGATGTGACTGAATGTCAGTTTTTGGGATCCCAAAACGTAAGTGGAGGGATACCTATGACATCGCAAAAGTTGTCCGTCTGTCTGTCCGTCTGTTAGCACGATAACTCTCGAAGGGGTTGAGATATTTTGATCAAACTTGGCATGAGGACTCTTTACGTCAAATTACAGGTCAAGTTCGAAGATGGGCTATGTAGCTCTATATTTAGGGGTGGGGGAGGGTTTTGAAATTAAGGGGAACAAAAACTATTTTTTAAAAGCTAATGAAATAGTCGAATGAGAGGTAAGGAGACATGCCGAATATCAAATTTATTTATCGCCGGACAAATAGTTCACCCGGAATCCGGCGAAAAGTAAAAGTTTAACATGAAGTTGATTGTAGGTTTGATTTAGGAGCAAAGAAACGTGCTCGAAAATTATGAAAATTATTTTCTCGCTGGACAATTAGTTCGGCCGGAATCCGGCCAAAACCGGAGAATTTGTTTAAAGTAAAAGTCTTATAAATTTGATATGATGTTCGTTTTGCGGGAAAGTAGATACGCTGAATTTGTTTTTGAGCTTATTTTTCCGCTGGACAAGTAGTTCCGGAATCCCGTCGAAACCGGAAAATTGGCAGAAGTAAGGCAGGAAGTTTCGATCTGCCTCGTCAAAATAGATATGACTTAAAGGGGTAAACGCGCATGCTGAATCAATATCTGAACTTGTTTTTTCATATGATTAGCTATTTGGCCTTAATCTGTTTCTAAGTTTTCATAGTAAAAGTGTTCTAGGAGTCTGGCGAAGACTGGATCTGGCGAAAAAAAGACCCAATTGTCTGGATCAAATTTGAACTTTTGGGATCCCATCGAAATCCTTGGTCTTGTTTCTTTTGGGATGATTTTGAAAAGTGCAATTTCAGCAATTGTTGTTTTTGCAGAGCAACCGTATATCAGATACCACGGTTACTGCAGTTACAGTGGTAACAGTGGTTAGCATTTACAGTGGTAACAGATACATGGGTATCTGCAAAAACGCAACTAGTGTGAGTTATGAACGAAGTGAACGAAATAATTTTTAACCCACCAGTAACCTGGATACAAAATCAAACACATCTTATCAGAAAAGAATACTCAAAACTCATCCAGGCACTCGGGTACAGCCCGGGTAGGCTACACAGTGATCTTTGGATTTTTTTAAACCCCTGATCTTTGGTTACCCTATGCCGGATGCTGAATACCTGTTGGAACTCGCCAGGCCCTGACCTACTCCACTATAAAGGTTATTCTGATTGTTTTATTTCTGAGCTTAACTCAAATCAGCTATACTTAATGAGCCATGAGGTTAGGGCTGGGGTAACTTACCTATATAGTATTTGACATAGTGTATCACAGGATTCACAGGCAGAGGCGTTACTAGCCAAAATGTTTTTTTTTTTTGGGGGGGGGGGGCAAGGTATCTACCGACTGGCTGGTTCTTACCATATTTTGTTGCAGAAAAGAATGACTGTTTAGACGAAAAGTTGACTAATTTAAAGTAAAACAGACAGTTTTCAAGAAAAAATCGACTATTTCTACGAAAAATCGACTGTTTTGAAGAAAAATCGACTGTTTCCAAGAAAAAAATCGACTGCTTTTACAAAATATCGTGACGCTCCGCGCCGACTCAGTTATTTCTTATCGACTGGCCATAGGTGTTTGGATAGCGTTATGCATAGGGTAGACTATGCCAAACGGTAGATTTAATCAACGATTGGCATAGGGTATAAGAAATTAGGGGTTCGTGGTAGAATGATATAGAGGTATGGTTCTTTCGATTCAACTTCAGATGGTGCAATTTACACTCAGTCTGAAAAAAGGATAGACTGTTGGGGAGTCAAAACATTTTCTTAAAGTCTGCTCGGAGTAACATACTCTGATTGGGTATTCAAGGTTTTAATTTAGTTTAGTGAAGAAAAAACTTGTTGCCACAAGGTTGCCACTGTTTAGACTTGAGGGGATTTCCAGTCTACCATAAACCCTTGATCTTTTTTATGCCCTATAACAAACGCTGGGTATATCTAGCGTTTGGCATGCCCAATGCCTAACGCTGGATACACTATAGGTGTATTCTTCGCCGTTCCCCGAGGATTCCACTTGATGAGTCCCCGCGTTTTTGTTTGTCCCGGGGACTGACTCCCCGTATTCTCGCGAGTCCCCCCTTTTCGGGGAATGCTCCGATTTTCATCACCATCATAAAAAAGGACTTCCTTTCAGATTTGGTGGGGAATAAATTTTTGCTGGTGTTGGTGCAATGTAAATTTAATTAAAAACAATCAGAATGAACTAAACCAAAAATTAAGTGGATCCAGACTAATTTCGTCAACTGCATATTTTTTTTCGAACAAAATCCGTTTAGGAAGCATTCTCGCGTTCTCACTGTTTTCTGAACGTGGGGTCCGCTTGGAGTGACTCTCTCTATTCTCGCCGTTCCCTTCGATTCCCGGAGGAGTCCTCGGGGAACGGCGAGATTACGCCTTATGCTAAATGCTGGATACTCCAACCAAAAAAAAATATTGATATTTGAGTGAACCTCAGAAATCAATCAATCAGAATTCATCTGTAGTGTGGTAGGTCAGGGTTATAGTACCAAGAGATATCCAGCATTTGGCATAGACTATCCAGCGTTAGATGCAGGGGTGAGACCCCCCCCCATTTTAATGACTCCTGGAACGCAATATACGACTCGCATGTACCGACAAAAATGAACTGTTGCCATTTCGCGGCAACGGCGCACATTCCCCGCCAACAGATAATAGAGCCGGTGTAAAACTAGCTGTAATGTATCAGATGAAATTATTCTTGTAATACAAATTTACATTTGTATAATACACATTTCGCTGAAATGTAAAGGTTCTAACGCCTGTACCCTGGGCAAATTAAAGCAAGCGCCGCCGGCGAATTTTTTGTAAGCTGCCTTTGTCTGGCAAGATTTAATACTTACCGTACTCTAGCCTTTAATGTTTTTCAAATCTAGAAAATTCTAAGCCTAATTGCTAAGTAAAAGACATACAGTTCTTCTAAATAGATAATTCTAGGCATTGCGCCACAGGCCAAATTTTGTGAAACGCCGACAGGCAGAGCATCTTTTTGCGATCGCATTGAAAAGGAAAGAATAACTATGAAATCACAAATATTTCCTTCGAAAAAGTGACAAAATAGTGGCCATAGAAAACAAAGTAGACACAAAGTAGATTTGTTCCGAATTAATAACAAATAAATAAAATTACCCAATTACCCTTGGTACCATTATCCGTTAGGCATAGGGTTTTCAAAAGTCACGCTTTTGTGGTAGACTGCATAGACACCGAAGAAACGCACATACATTCACTTCCTTCAGGTTGCTAATCACAAACAGTGGCGACGCCGTATTCTTAATTTCCTTCCAAGAGCCTACTAAATCGTCACTGAATAATTAGCAGCTTAGTGGATCTGATATTGAAGTCTCGGCATGAACAAGTACATCCTTGGTAATATTATTATGCCTCCTTTTTATATTTATATTTATATTTGTATATCTCTTCTTGCAGATCTCTTTCGTGTGAGGAATTTCATAATCAGAGCAAGAATGAATTGCGAGAAGCGAGAAGCGAGAAGCGAGAAGCGAGAAGCAGATTAATATACACTAGTATTGTAAGTACTTGGTTGGGCGGGGAGGGGCCCTTGGTACGTCACTGTCTATATGTGCACCTAGCTTTCTCCTAACTTTACAGTCTTTTCCTTTCTTATCCCCTTTTTGCTGCTAGACTAGGGTTTATTCGTTTACGTGTTCTCTCATACTAACCTTTTCTCAGTTCTGAAATCCCGCTTGTGCTTCTAAATTCTTATTATATCCCCCTGCCCCCCCCCCCCCCGGAAGCAGTCGGTCGAGAGAACCATATTACTCAGGCTGGATAGAACAGCTTCTTGTTGGCTTTCCAGTTAGTTAGGCTCATCAAATTAGCCCCCATTATCGACAGAATACTGATTTTTCAGGACAAGCGCCAACGTTTGGTTGCCCTGCGGCAAACACGGAAAATAATGAAGGCTTTGCCCCATCTGACTCCAAAAGTTTGTTGGATAGAAAGCATCGAAAGGCTCCCCTTTGTTCAAGAGTTGGGGAATCCGAAAGTTTGAGGATTCGAAACACAACCGGGAGGGACAAAATAATTACTGTTAACCGCCCCGAATGCCGTGGGACAAACACTTTCTAAGACGCACGGAAAGGTCTGATGGATTTCAGAGTGGAGAAAATTGGATGAGACAAGAGACAACATCTCGGCTAAGGAATGGATTTGGAGGTTAGTGCGAAGTAGCTTTTCACTTTTCAGTCGGATGGCAACATTGCGGATTTATAACAGATCTATAATAGAGCAAAAGAACACTAGAGAGTAGCGTCAAAACCTATGTTTTCCTTCCTTCGCAAACGGGCCATACTCATAGCGCCGCTTGCGGTTGCTTGCGTGTTGCTATGACTACGCTTGCGGCATTTAAAGCAAGATCCACTTGCGGGTTTAAAAATGTCTAGTGAAGCTAAAATGTAGTCTGGGTACATCGAGAAAACATGGGAGGTTCTATATTTTTTGGCTGGGTCCAGGATATGAAGTTATTGGAGCCAGCACAGGTGCACGACCGATTGAGTTTCAGTAGGGACGATCACTATCGCTAGCGGTGCTAGTGTCGCTGCTATTCGACTGTGTGTCACCCTTTTCAAGTCTTGGCGCTAGCCTCTAGTGTTATTTTACTCTGATCTATAGCATCAAGTTAAGTAGAGGTATCAGAATCAAATTGAGTACATACAATACTCAGTTTGAATTCTCGGCAAAGTGGGAAGAATCGGACCCGATCAAGAGTAAATCTTTCCGACAGGAAGCTTCAGAGATGGAACTTCCCAACCCGCAGTTTTAATAAAGACTTCCCGGTCTAGGACTCTGGTCAGTCCCATGACTTTCCTCATTTTCTCTAACGACATAAAAGCAGCATTTCAAAAATAACCCTATCCCGTTCTTATCTGGAATTCTTGCCCGGAACATTTGTGGCAGCAAGTGTCAACCATATAGATATCCCCTGTTACCATCGCTATGGACAAATTATCCAGTCATGTTCTGCATAGTTGGAGCTTTCTCGATCTTTGTTAAATAACAGGATAAAGGGGTAGCCTACCCCGCCTAATTAATGGTCGGTATTCGAATCGATAAGCATAAGGCTGTCTGAAAATTTTTTGAAAACTGAAATTGGCCATGGTTAAAAAGTGGGAAAACCGAGCAAAATAAAAGAAATCCAAAACAGAAGGTAGACCTGATAGCTACCATGTCTTCTCAGGGGTGGCCGAAAGGGGGGGGGGGGTGATTCGCGCCCCCTGCCTTTTGCTAGGTCGCATCAGTCGTTTATTCTGGCCTCGCCGAGGTCCCAGGCGCTCATTTTTGGCAAAAAAAAGAAAACAAGAGCTACGAGCTCCTACGGCACTTGTTACGAGTGGGCGGTACGAGAAAGTAAATGAGAACGTCACAAAATATACTTGCCATCCAAAAATGCGGTTCGGAAATAGAAGTAGGATATTTAGTTTCACTCAATTCTGAGCTGTTCCGGCATCATCTCGAATTATCTGTAGCAAACGCGCGTGACTGTTCAAACTTCCAAGTTTCAGCCCAATAAATCCGCTCGTTTGATCCCTAGACGGGCTACACTATTTCCGGTACTCCCTCCATCTCGCCCTTCCGTGGCCGAATCTGGTTCGGACTAAAAAATGGATCATGCAGCACTTTCTTTTATACCATCTTTCAAGTTTCACTCGAATCTGAGCATTTTTGCAAAATTCCGGACCCCCCCCCCTCCGTTGTCGGATCCGGTTCGGACCCTAAAATATGTCATATAAGGAATATGCTCTCTATATTCCAAGTTTTTTTTAAACTGATACATTCTTTTGACCCCTATGTGAGCCTGAAAGTTTCCGGCAATCTCCAGGACTTGGAAACATAAATGTCGTATCTAATCCCCTCTTTTCGTCCGTCAAGTTTTAATGAAATCGGAGCATAGTCTATCTGCAAATCCCCCCCCCCCACTTTCTTGGCCGAATCCAGCCCGGACGTCGAATAAAAAATCTAGGCCGCATAAACTCGGCACTGTCCAACTTGCGTCCCATTCGGTCCATCCGTTTGGCGTTTGTGCATGTCAAAAATTTCTGCCGCCCCCCCAATTCCGCCAACCTTGGTCGCATATAGTTCGAACGCATGTTTTACATGTCTAGGTCATCGAATCTTATCACCCAATAAGTTTCAATCGAATGAGACCACTCGTTCGCAATTTCCCGATGAAAAATTTGTAGGCTGCGTAGTAGTATGGTAGTAGTACGAAAACGTTGCATGTAATACTATGTAACAGCAAATAGTACTATCATTTAATGTGCCTCAGACTGGTCCAATCTTATGTAGTAGTATCCAGTAGCATCCTGACTTGCCATAGTATCATCCAGTCTTGCTAATAGTAGCATATAGTAGTATGCAGTAACACGGTAGCCTTGAAGTAGAAGCATGTAGTAGCATCGTCAGTACTGCATGCAACTTTTTCGTACTACTTCAGAGTACTATTTTGAGATAAATTTTTCATCGGGTTGCAGAAGTCAATTTCCCTTCCCTCACTCCCCCGAAAAAGCTCGGATCTAGGAAAGGAAGTTTCCAGGGGTATGTTGTGACAGGTTCTTAAGTCAATTTAGTCGGGTCCTTACTATGTCTGCAAAGTTTCGTTGTCTTAGCACATCTGGAAATATTCTAACTCACGACTACCGGAATTCCAGGAAACCCCCTCCAACTCCCCCCACAGAGCCCCGAAACCATCTGGCTCCGTCAAATTCGTGTCTAGGCCTAATGCTTGTTCTCTCGATTAAGTTCCGTCCCAATCCCTCTGCTTTAAGTGTTTCTTGAGTTTTCCGGTCCCCCTCCGTCCCCCCACAGGTATCAGACCCGACCCGGACTTCACACTGAACATCTGAGGCGATTGTCTTTCCACCTAACAAGTACTAGCACATCAGGAAGTATGCCGAACTCGCGGGATCGCTAGTAATCCGGAACCCCGAACTCCCCCACAGTACCCGGATCGGCGCCCGGTTAAGTCAATGACGTACCTAGGACCTGTGCTTTTTGTTCCCACCAAGCTTCATCCCGATCCCTCCACTCTAAGCGGTTCTCGATATTTCTGGTTCCCTCCTCCAACTCCCCCCAGTGTCATCGGATCCGGTCAGGATTTAAAGTGGGACGTTTGAGACACGAGGTCATCCTAAATGTCAACTTTCATCAAGATCCGATAACCCGTTCGCAAGATAAAAATACCTCAATTTTTGGCTTCCCCCTCCCTCCACCCCCCCCCAGATGGTCGGATCAGGGAAGTGACTATTTCCTATTTAGTCTGGTCGGGTCCCTGACATGCCTGCCAATTTTCATCGCCCTAGCACACCAGGAAGCATAGAACTCGCGGGATCACTAGAAATTCGGACCCGCCCCCCCCCCCCCAACTTCCCCAAAGTGAGCGGATCCGTTCCGGTTAAGTCAGTCGAGGATCTAGGCCGTGTGCTTGTTCTTTCCACCAAGTTTCATCCGGATCTCTCCACTCTAAGCACTTTCCAAGATTTCCGGTTTCCCCCTCCAACCCCCCCAGAGTAACCGGATCCGGTCTGGATTTAAAATGGAACGACTGAGACACAAGTTCCTTCCACATTTCAAGTTTCATTAAGATCCGATCACCCGTTCGGAAGCTAAAAATATCTCATTTTTTCTATTTTTTCCGGATTCCCCCTCCGTCCACTCCCATCCAGAGGGTCGAATCGGGGAAACGACTACTTTTAATTTAATCTGATCCGGTCCCTGATACGCCTGCCAAGTTTCATCGTTCTAGCTTATCTGGAAGTGCCCGAACTAGCAAAACCGGGACCGACTGACGGACAGAAATTACAATCGCTATATGGCACCTGGCCGAAGGGCAAGTGCCATAAAAAGCGAGAGACAACGTTACATGCATTGATTGTGGGTCAACTACTGACTACAAGTGGAAAAGAAGGCATTACATTTTTAAAAATAATGGAAAAGCCATCAGGATTGAAATAACCGGATTCCCGCTTTCTAAGCAAGTTTGGAACCGTAGCTCAGGTGGTACAACGCTCGAAAAGAACAAGGAGATTTTAATATACACCCCAAATTCGTTTCCCATGGCAGGGTAGTTCTACAGACGCTGGGTTAGCTCATTCAAGTTGAGAGGTGAATGACTAGGTGAGTGACTACTATGCTAGTGTTAGAGCACATTTGAAAAGTCTTCGTAAAATTCAACAGTCTCTCAGATGAAAATCCGTCAGTCCGCCTGTTAGCACGATAACTCTCGGGGATCGACTAAAAACAGGAAAGGAAAGGCAAGAGAAAAGCAGGAAAGAATACTAAAACCAGGAAGGGCAAACTAAAACGAGGAAAGAATGACCAAGATTCGAGCATTCGTAAAACTGGCAAGCCTTTCCTCTGTTTAGTATCCCGTGAGGGGTAGGCAACTTCCATTTGTTAAAGTTCACCTTTTCCTCCTTTTAGTATTCGAAAAACTGGCAAGCCTTTCCTAGTATCCCGTGAGGGACTAAAAGGAAGAAAAGGTGAACTTTTACAAGCGTAAGTTGCCCAACCCTCACGAGATACTAAACAGAGGAAAATCACGGCACAGCTTGCCAGTTTTTTCTAATACTAAAAGGCGAACTTTTACAAATGTTAGTTGCTGACCCTTCACGGGATACTAACCAGAGGAAAGGCTGCCAGTTTTTTAGAATTCCTAATTTCTTTCCTCGTTTTGGTACTCTCCGTGACAAGCTACTAAAACCAGGAAAGAAATGGTGGACTTGAAATATCTTAGTTGCCGACCCCTCGCTGGACTCATCATCGCCTACCGACAAGGTACTAAACGAGGAGAAGGTGAACTGTTACAAATGTAAGTTTCCAACACCTCACGGGATACTAAACAGAGGAAAGGCTTGCCAGTTTTTCGAATCCTCGATTCCCTGAATTCTTTCCTCGTTTTAGTTTGCCCTTCCTGGTTTTAGTATTCTTTCCTGGCTTTCTCTTGCCTTTCCTTTCCTGCTTTTAGTCGATCCCTAAAAGGGGTTGAGATATTTTATTCAAACTTGGCATGAATACTTTTGGGAACAAAGTACGGGTCAGGTTCGAAGATGGGTTCTTTAGCCCTACATTTGGGGTTGGCGGAGGGGTTTTAAACTAAAGAGCAAAGAAAAATATTTTTAAAAGCAAATGAGATAGTCGATTTACGGTTAAGGAGACATGCTGAATCAGAATCTGCAAATTATTTTGTCATCGGAAAAGTAGTTCGCCCGGAATCCGGCCCAAACTGGAAAATTCGTAAAATGTAAAAGTTTCATTTGAACTTGATTAGATGTTTAATTTAGGGGTTAGAAGACATGCTGAGTCTGTGTACGATAATATTTTTTTCCCCGGAAGTACAGTTCGCATGGAATTCAGGTGAAACCGGAAGATTTGTTAAAAGTAATTTTTCATCTGAAGTTAATTAGATGGTCGGTGTAGGGGGTAAGAAGACATGCTGCAAATTCGTTTTTGAGCTGTAGTTTTTGCCAGACAAGTTGTTTGCCGGGAATCAGGCCTGAACCGGAAACCGGCAAAAGTAAGGCAGGATTAAGTTTTGATCAGTTTTGATTCAGTTTTGATGAGTAGGATATAGGGGTTCGACACACATGTCGAATCCATATCTGAACTTGGTCTTCTCAGATGATTACCATTGACCTTAACCTGGTAAAGTCTGGATCAAACATTATTTTTTTCGGATCCCATCGAAACCTTTGGTCTTGTAAGTTATTCGAAAGCGAACCTCTCGTTCTTCAATTGCTGTGTATAGCATCTTCTGGAAGTCGGACTTAAGTTGGTGGTAAGGTCGCAGCTGAAAATTGTGGCAGAGAGAAACAGTTCAGATGCTGCATTTGGGAGAAATTTCTGTAGGGCGAAATTCGAAGGTTTGCTTCGTCAATGAATCGGGTTTTGTTTTTATGGCACTTGAACTTACTCAAGTGCCATATAGCGATTGTTATTTCTGTCCGTCAGTCGGTCTGTCGGTCTGTCGGTCTGTCGGTCTGTCGGTCCCGGTTTTGCTAGTTCGGGCACTTCCAGATAAGCTAGGACGATGAAACTTGGCAAGCATATCAGGAACTGGACCAGATTAAATTAGAAATTGTCGCTTCCTCGATCCGACCATCTGGAGGGGAGTGGAGGGAGGGGGAATCCGGAAAAAATAGAAAAAATGAGATATTTTTAGCTTACGAACGGGTGATCGGATCTTAATGAAACTTAATACATGGAAGGACTTCGTGTCTCAGACCCTCCATTTTAAATCCAGACCGGATCCGGTGACACTGGGGGGAGTTAGAGGGGGAAACCGGATATCTTGGAAAACACTTAGAGTGGAGGGATCCGAATGAAACTTGGTGGAAAGTACAAGCAAAAGTCCTAGATACGTGACTGATATAACCGGAACGGATCCGCTCACTTTGGGGGAGTTGGGGGGGGGGAGAGAAGTCCGAATTTGTAGTGATCCCGCGAGTTCCGTGCTTCCTGATGTGCTGGGACGATGGAAATTGACAGGCATGTCTGGGACCCGACCAGCTTAAATAGGAAATCATCAATTCCCCGATTCGACCATCTGGGGGGGGGGGGAGTGGAGGGAGGGTGAAGCCGAAATTTGAGGTATTTTTAGCTTGCGAACGGGTGATCGGATCTTGATGAAAATTGATATTTAGGATGACCTCGTGTCTCAGACACCTGACTTTAAATCCGGGCCGGATCCGATGACACTGGGGGGAGTTGGAGGAGGGAACCGGAAATTTTGAGAAACGCTTAAAGTGGAGGGATCGGGATGAAACTTGGTGGGAAAAACAAGCACAGGTCCTAGAAACGTCATTGACATACCGGACCGGATCAGGGCACTGTGGGGGAGTTGGGGTGGGGAACTGGAAATTTTGAGAAACGCTTAAAGTGGAGGGATCGGGATGAAACTTGGTGGGAAAAACAAGCACAGGTCCTAGACACGTCATTGACATAACCGGACCGGATCAGGGCACTGTGGGGGGAGTTGGGATGGGGGTCCGGATTTCTAGCGATCCCGCGAGTTCGGCATACTTCCTGGTGTCCTAGGGCGATGAAACTTGGCAGGTATGTCAAGGATCCGAACAGATTGACTTGAGAACAGCCGTTTCCCCGACCGACCATCGTGGGGGGAGTGGGTGGATGGGGAGTCCGGAATCTAGTGGCGTGCATAACTTTTGAACGGGTGATCGGATCTTGATGAAAATTGATATTTAGGATGACCTTGTGTCTCAGACACCTCACTTTAAATCCGGGCCGGATCCGATGACACTGGGGGGAGTTGGAGGAGGTAACCGGAAATTTTGAGAAACGCTTAAAGTGGAGGGATCGGGATGAAACTTGGTGGGAAAAACAAGCACAGGTCCTAGACACGTCATTGACATAACGGGACCGGATCCGATGACACTGGGAGGAGTTGGAGGAGGGAACCGGAAATTTTGAGAAACGCTTAAAGTGGAGGGATCGGGATGAAACTTGGTGGGAAAAACAAGCACAGGTCCTAGACACATCATTGACATAACCGGACCGGATCAGGGCACTGTGGGGGAGTTGGGGTGGGGGTCCGGATTTCTAGCGATCCCGCGAGTTCGGCATACTTCCTGATGTCCTAGGGCGATGAAACTTGGCAAGTATGTCTGGGATCCGAATAGATTGACTTGAGAACAGCCGTTTCCCCGACCCGACCATCGTGGGGGGAGTGGGTGGATGGGGAGTCCGGAATCTAGTGGCGTGCATAACTTTTGAACGGGTGATCGGATTTGAATGAAACTTGTCTGGTGAGCTATCGCCTCGGACGTTCAGTGTCACGTCCGAGTCGGGTCCGATACCTGTGGGGATGGGGGGGGGGGGGGGGTGGAAAACTCAAGAAACTCTAAAAGTAGAGGGATTGGGACGAAACTTAATGGATGGAACAAGCATTAGGCCTAGATGAAATTGACGGAGCCAGATGGTTTCGGGGCTCTGTGGGGGGAGTTGGAGGGGGTTTCCTGGAATTCCGGTAGTCGTGAGTTAGAATAGTTCCAGATGTAAAACGACAACGAAACTTTGCAGGCATATTAGCGACCCGAATTATCTTGACTTAAAAACCTGACACAACATACCCCCGGAAACTTCCGTTCCTAGATCCGAGCATTTTTGGGGGAGCAAGAGAAGAGAAATATGGACTTCTATAAATTGCGAACGAGTGGTCTGATTCGAGTGAAACTTCATGGGTGATACGAATCGATGGCCTCGACATGTGAAACATGCGTTCGAACCATATGCGACCACGATTAGGGGAATTGGGGGTGGGGGGACTTTTGACATGCACAAAAACCAAACGGATGGACCGAATGAGATGCAATTCGACAGTGCCGAGTTTATGCGGCCTAGATTTGTTATTTGGCGTCTGGGCCGGATTCGGCCAAGGTAGGGGGGGGGGGGGGTACTGGAAACTTGCAGATAGGCTATGCTCCAATTTCAGTCAAACTTGATGAGGGAATTAAGAGATTGGGCCCGAACCGGCTCCGACAACGTTGGTGGGAAGGGGGGGGGGGGTACCGGAACTTTCCAAAACTGCTCAGATTCGAGTGAAACTTGGTAGATGGTATAAACGAAGATGCTTTAGGTGGTCGATTTTTTTTTATTCCGAACCAGATTCGGCCACGGTAGGTGGAAATAGAGTGAGTACCGGAAATCGTGTAGCACGTCTAGGGATCAAACAAATGGATTTATTGGGATGAAAGTTTGAACAGTCATGTGCATTTGCAATCGAGACGATGCCGGAACTGCTCAGAAATGAGTGAAACTAAATATCCTATTTCTATTTCCGAACCGCCTTTTTGGATGGCGGGTGTATTTTGTGACGTTTTCATCTACTTTCTTGTACAGTCTACTCGTACAAGTGCCATATGAGCTCGTAGCTCTTGTTAAACAGAAGGAATCCAATTTTGCAAACCAATTTAAAGTTGCAGTCCTTCGGATGTATGTTTCACTGAGGTATGACGTGTTTTTGGTTTAAAATCGAACTAGATCCGAACTAGAATGTATAAACAAAACGTTACACGATACTTTCGTATATAAGCAGAAGTACGTCAAACTACAGTAAAATTACACCCATAAAAAAGTAATTTTTGTCGCGTCGGCGAATCCACGTCTTATTTGAACTTGAGAGAGAGAGAGAGATACGGGTTTAATACAAACAACCGGCAGTGAGACACTGAAAGGGTTGTACAAAAAAAGGATCACGAATAAGCACTAGATAATTGTTCTAGCCATGAACGGCAGTGCCGAGCGGCGGTAACGCTCCGTGTTACATTTCATCAGTTCGAAGCCTACCTGCTGGCGAGTTTCGGACTGATGGATTTCTTCGGAGAATGGTTTCAACCGGATTCCGAACGAAATATATGTCCCGCTAAAAAAAAAAGATTGCCATATACACATTCAGCGTCTCTTCTTACCCCTAAATCTTTCATCTAATCAACTTTAAATAAAACTTTTGCTTTTAACAAATTTTCCGGTTTTGGCCAGATTCCGGGCGAACAAGTTGTCTGGGTACACAATACTTTTCACATAATTGTTCAGCATCTCTTCTGACCCCTAAATCGAACATCTAATCAACTTCAAATAAAACTTTTACTTTTAACAAACTTTCCGGTTTTGGCCGAATTCCGGGCGAACTACTTGCCCGGCAAGAAAATGGTTTTCACCGTCGTGTTAAGCATGTTACCCCTAAATCTGCCTTCTAATCATCTTTAAATAAAACTTTTGCTTTTAACAAATTTTCCGGTTTTGTCAGGATTCCGGGCGAACAAGTTGTCCGAGTAGAAAATACTTTTCACGTAAGTGTTCAGCATGTCTTCTTACCTCTACATCGAACATTTAATCAACTTCAAACAAAACTTTTACTTTTAACAAACTTTCCGATTTTCGACCGGATTCCGGGCGAACTACTTGTCCGATGACAAAATGGTTTAAGCCACCATGTTTAGCATGTCATCAATGAGGGAGCTAAGGATAATAATAAAGGCAGAATAAGCAAGAGGGGTCCTTTAAGTGTGTTAGTTTCTTTTTTGACTAAACTAAAGGCCAACAATGGCCACGCCACACATACAAACGACAAAATAGTGGCAACACGCAATAACGAAAATAGAAGGAAAGGTCACTATAAATATTTTTCGGCATAGGCTACGTATCGTCCGGAATCGTTATCAATCACCTTATCTAGTACCCGAATTAAGGACGAAGGAACTCAAACCATGCCCTATATTTCATTCTTCCCCACATTCGGCAGATCAATTCACACAAAAAGTGAACAACAGCTGCCAGCACCTTTAACAAAAGACCCGATTTCCAATTTCTCACATTTTCTGAGTAGGCAGGGCTGCTGAAAAGGTACCGATACCTCTAATCGTGTTAATGTTACGCAGTTGAAATCATAATTCAGGCAGAAGAAGAGGGAGTGAACGTTTCGGCGTGCATTATCGCTAACGCCTTTCAATCTAATGGTGCGATAATAAACTCGTTTTTCGGATTCCAAAACGGAAGTGACGGACACCTATGGCTATGACATTGTAAAGTTTTCCGTCCGCCCGTCCGTCCGCCTGTCTGTTAGCACGATAACTCTCGGAGGGATTGAGATATGTTGTTCAAACTTGGTGTGAGGATCCTTCGGGTCAAAGCAGTTTGTAGATGGGCCACATAGCTGTATATTTAGGGGTGAGGGAGTGGTTTCAAATTAAGGGGCACATTTTGGGCACATTTTTTTTCAAAGCTGTGGGATAGTCGGTTTGGGGTAAGGAGACATGCTGAACGTGATTTTTTTTCCCGCCGGACAAGTAGTTCGCCCGAAATTCGGACCAAACCGGACGTTTATCATGAAGTATCTGAAACCAAATGATATAGTCAATATAAGGTGTGGGGATGCTGTTGCAGCTTTCGAACATACTTAAAAAAAAAAAAAAAATGTATGAGATCAGTTTAGATATCTCCGAAGTCCCAAACGGCATTTACCGGGTCAAAAAAGAAGAACGAATCGTACAACTTTGCTGAGTTCAATTTTCGAAAAAAAACAGGTGGCGATACCAGTTTCTACCCTACCCCTTTGTCGACCAACAAGGCGAAACCTTAGTCGCGCGTTGGTGAGGGAATTCACTTGTTTAGTCTACCGATATGCCGGAGGAAGAGTGGGGGCTGGTTGCCTGTACAAAGTCTCTTGGGTCTTCCTAAGTCTTGGCATTTATCTCGTGGGCTGTTGGCTCGAAGGGGTTGAGATATTTGGTTCAAACTTACGGATGGATAGAGGGGGCCGGTTGCGTGTCCAATGTCTTTCTCTTAGGCCTTAGTCTTGGCAGTCGTCTTGTGGGCTCAAAGGGGCGGAGATATTTTGTTCAAACTTGGTATAGGGATCCACAGGCCAAGTTCGTAGATGGGCCCTGTAGCCTTATCTTTAGAGGTGGGGAGGGGGTTTCAGATTAAGGGTAAAAAATATATAGGGCCTGGCTTGTCTTAGGTCACAGTATTGTTTTATTTAAAATCACGTCACCAGGTCAAAGAGAGTTTATTGGATGGATAATTATACAAACTATATGTTGGCTGCCCAAAAAGTACTGGCCTATCCCATATTTTAAGCTAATGAGATATTTGTTTAAGGGATAAGGAAGCACGCAGAATCCATATTTGAGCTATGTTTTCTTGCCGGACAAATGGTTCACCCGGCATCCGGCCAAAACCGGAAATTTGGTTGAAGCTCGAAGTTGTTTCTGAAGTCGATTACAGATTTAGCATCGGGGTAAGAAGACATGCTGAATCAAATTTTGTACTTTATTTCCTTGACTGAGAAGCTGGCAGATTTTGCCAAAACTCAGAAACTTGGATCGAAAGGTTCACCTCTTAATGTCACCAGCTCTTTTGCTCTGCATGCAGTTCGCCAGAATACTGCTAAAACGAGGAATTTGCTCAAAATAAAAGACTTTTCTGAAGTCGATTAGAGACGAGACATTGGAGTAAACATGCATTCCATATCTGAACTTGGTTTTCTCATCTGATTAGTTGTTTGGCCGTAAGTTGTCAAAAAACACCAACACAGTAACATTTGTGTATGTATTCAAGCGGTTGGATATATAGCAAAATGTTGAAGTTGTCTGGCGAAGACCGGACATCTACTAGAAGTACAGCAACTATTAAATTTGTGGGATCCAATCGAAACCTGTGGTCTTGTTTTCTGTGCAGTAACTACAGCTTTCAAACGGTCACGTAGATGTAGATGAAAGGAGACATTGATGCTACGGTACTTTCGAATCTAAAGAAATTTTGCTTGAGTGTGTGAGGTCGGAATTATTGCTTATAAAAGTTTGAAGCTTACGTGAAGAAAACGGATATTTCTGTCCTTTTACAGAAAAGAGTAAAAAATGTAAATAATTATACAGTATAAGATGTAGGATTTTTGACGAAGGATAAGCGTTTGGAAGCTGGAAGCTGTTTTCAGAATCTTTCTTGATATCATAGTACCTACTGGACTCGAGTTTGATCGGAAATAAGATCTGGGAGGTTTCACTATTTTACCACAAAAACGGAGTCTCATATGCTTTTGGTCGGTTCTGCCGAGTCATTAGTCCCTTTATTCCGAATGACAAAAAACAAATAAGTAACAAACTCACTTTTATACATAATGATAATGTAAAACAGTAGACACTCACACAATGATTGTACCCTGTCAATGTGGTGTCGGGGCAATCATCACAGATGTTAAAGAGCTAATTTTTTGTATTATGATATTGTACTAACATGGCCACTTGGCCTCTATGGAAAAGAAAGGGTGCACTGATGGTCTGATGGTTTTATATCTGAAGTACAATTGTTGTATGCAGAGGCGTTACTAGCCAAAATGTTTGGCGGAGGGGGCAAGACATTTACCGACTGACAGGTAATTTTTACGATTTGTCTTTGCAGAAAAAACGACTGTTTTCAAGAAAAAAAACGACGATTTAAAAAAAAAAAATTGGCTGATTTTTAGAAAACCTGACTGTTTTGACAAAAAATCGACTGGTTTTCAGAAAAACCGACTGTTTTCATGAATCAGCAAATCGCGGCGCTTTGAGCCTACTCGGTTATTTTTTACCGATCGGCCACCAACTTTGGGGGGGGGGGGCGCGCCTCCCCCCCCCAGTCTTGACGCCCCTGGTTGTATGTTGGGTTCTATGTTTCATTTATTCTTATTGAAAGCTGGGTGTGAGCGAGTGTTTCTTTGACGTGTTGTTGTTGATTTTTGTTGCTGTTTGGAGATTTATTGGCCATTGTTGGCCTTTGATTGAGCTAAATAAATAAACATATCTTATATCACCGAAGGAAACTTCATCATATCATCACAGCAGCATAGTTCATTTGTTTTATGCCCAACATCTTTAGGCCTACGTGTTGTTTTGTAATGGTTGTGTTGGAATTTATTTTTCTATGGTTGGCAAAAATGACATTGAATTCTTTTGATAATTAATCGGCCGCGGCTGTGCTTTATGTACTGGACAAGGCCGGAGGCAGAGTGAGCGCCATCACAGTAATATCAAAATAAGCTATTTTTTTGTCGATTTGATGGCGACCTCGTTCCACTTTTCGTAGGGGCGAGTTCACCGGAATACAGAGTGCAGCAGCCTGTGTTTTTGGGATCCCAAAATGTAAGGGGAGGGATAGCTATGACTTCGTACCTGTCCTTCTATCCGTCCGTAAGCAAGATACCTATCGAAGGAAGTGAGCTATTTTGATGAAACTCGGTGTGAGAATTCTTTCGGTGAAGGGACAGGTCGAGTACGTAGATGGGTTCTGTAGCCCTACTTAGGGATGGTCGTTCAGATTAAAGGTGCGAACAGATTTTCATAACAGCTCATGAAATATTCGATTTAGGGGTAATAACTTTTTATCTCAAGAAACATCTTACGCCTAATCCGACTATTTCATTGAACTATCTCACTGAACATGTATATGAAAATTATTTTTCCGTCGGACAAATAGTTCGCGCGGAATCCGGCAAAAAAAAGAAATCTTGTTAAAAGGATAAGTTTGTAAAAAGTAAAAAGTAAAAAGACGTGCTGATTCCTCATATGACAATTATTCTCTACCCAGTCATTTAGTTCACCCGGAATCCATCCGAAACCGGAAAATTGTTTTGAATAAAAGTTTTATCTGCAATTGGTTTTTGATCTGAAAGTTTTCTGTAGTTGCAAAATATTTTTTTACCGGACAAATAGTTCGCCCGAAATCTGGCCAAAACAGGAATGTGTTAATAGTAAAAATCTTATCTGAAGTTGGTTAGAGGTAGGATGTAGGGGTAAGGAGAAATGCTGAATTCTTTTCACGTCACGTTCTTGTCCGTCGACGGACAAGTAGTATCGTTTAAGTAGATATGACGTGTACGGGTAAACACACATACTGAATCCATCTCTGAACTTGGTTTTCTCAGATGATTAGCAATTGGTTTTAATCTGTTTCTAATTTTAATAGTAAAAAAAGTTGGAAAGATATCCAATCTCCAAGACCCAGTTGTCTGGACCACATTTTAGATTTTTGTGATCCCATCGAAACCTTTGGTCTTGTTTGAAGTTGAAGTTAAGGGAATGAGACAGTACCTTAGGAAATTACACAGTATCATTTGTAGTATATCTGTCAGAGCAATGACAATACACAGCTAGCTTTTTTTTTCTTCGTCGCCAAGGCCCACTCATAGATAGATCACATTTGTTATCTAGATCAAACTATTTTGTCCCCTTTTGTCCCTCAGCATCTTACCCATTTGCTTAATCGAAAATTCTCGTTGTCATTACTGGAAATTCTATTTTTGTTATGTGAATGTCTTTTCCTTTTTAAGTCATTTGTCATTCTTTGCTTTATGACTTTGCGTCCTGATCTCTACATACTCGAACTGCCGACGAGCTTGTAAACTTGTTGGAAGTAGACAGGTTATTTCTTTCCGTATCTAGTCAGCATTTTGCAGGACCTCTCCGGCAAGCATTAACTAATCTGTTTCTAATTTAACCTGCTTCTTGGAAAATAAATGAATTACCGAAATAGTTTTATTTTTGGGTCTTTGTAGCATCTTTTTTTATCATTTCCTGGTAATTTACTAAACTTTTACTGAGGAATTTACTCTTCTCCTACTCGGAGATACTAATATTTCATTATATTCAAAGATGAATCTAAAAGTCTACATTTTCCTTGCTTATTTATGTTTATTTCTTTATTACGTATTTTATAGATGATAATATTTGTAATTTCCTCTCTCAACAACTAAACCAAAATAATGAGTTATGTACCACATAATTACAAAACATAAATAAGATATCTGAATTCTGAGGTAAAAACACACATAGATGCGCGCAGAGGCATTACTAGTCAAATTTTTTTTTTTTTTGGGGGGGGGGGGAGGTATTACCGACTGGCTGGTCATTTTTACCGACTGTTTTTACAATTACGAAAAACTACTATTTCTAAGAAAAAATCGACTAATTTTACGAGAAACCGACTGTTTTTTAAAAACGACTGCTTCCAAGAAAAGATGACTGTTTTTTACGAAAAACCGCGGCGCTTCGCGCGGACTCGTCTATTTTTTAACGATTCGCCGACAACATTCTGGGGGGGGGGCGCCCCCCCCCCCTAGTCGTAACGCCCCTGGATGCACGACCAAAAAAGTATAGTACCATGCAGAGGCGTCACGACTGGGGGGGAGGGGGGGGGACGCCCCCCCAAAGCCGTCGGCCAGTCGGTAAAAAATACAGAGTCATTTTTTTTCACGAAAACAGTCGGTTTTTCTCAAAATTGGTCGATTTTTCGTCAAAATAGTCGTTTTTCTGAAATCAGTGGATTTTTGGAAAATCAATCGATCTTTTGGAAGATCAGTCTATTTTTTTCCAAAAATGCAATTTTTATTGTTGAAAAAAGTAGTTTTTTCTGCAGAAAAAGTCGGTAAAAATTACCAACCAGTCGGTAAATGCCTCGTCCCCCCCCCCAAAAAAAAAAACATTTTGGCTAGTAACGCCTCTGGTACCATGTAACCTCTTTTTAATTAGATCTTCATCGCAACCCAACTGCGAATCGTTTTTAATGGTGCCAGTTGGCCCAAAATTGGTGATCATTATCAAATAACCATTCAAGTCTTCTATAATACACACCTATGTCTTGAACTAGACCGTTCCACCTCGAGCTTTTACGGCCTCGAACACTTTCCGAAGTGGGAGCCGTCCTCCCTTTATCTGTAGGGTAAAAAGCTCTGGTAGCCCCCTTCTCTAGGGGGTTCCTTTTGTAATGGCAAAGACTTCACGGAGCTTGCTCCAGAATCCCCATTCGCTCCGATTTAATATGACGCTCCATGCAAAAGTTTCCAGTTAGCTAGAAACTAGCAATGGAAATAGAGGAAAGATAAGACTAAGACTGGAGCAAACGATGGAGACTGAAAATTGTGACATCTGATTCGGAACTGGATTTTCTAACAAAGGTATTTTTATCATGTCCGGATCCGTAATTTTTTGAGTTTTTTGGGGCCGTCTCTTTGAATTGGGCCGGTGATGAATATGAAGTGAATCCACAGAGGTAAGCAGATGCCAGAACTATTGGGCGGCCCAAGATTGGTTGAGTTGTAACCTATAGTTTGTTAAAGCGCTCGCGAGACGAAAAATATCTTTATAATTTATCGACCCCTTGAAACTCTCAAAAATTATTACGATATTAGTGAAATTGGAGGATCGCATGTTTTCAGGAAAAACTTTCCTCTGTTCTCACCAGTCTTGAGAAATTTTTGGCGTGGCTTCATTTTTGTAAAATTTACCTTCGGCAAGTCACACTGTTCACGCTAAATAATTGTGATTTGCTTGTTTTTTGTTTAGTTTATTCACACAAAACATGTGACATCATTACCTTTTCTAGCCACACCGCCTGATGAGGCCTTAATTTTCATTCATGCTATGTTTTCAAAGAAAAAAACAAGCAAAGGTTGCAGAAAAAGGAAGGAGTAAAGAAAAGAAAAGGGAAAAAACAAAACTAATAAGGTACTAAGAAAGAAACAAAAGCCAACGATCTCCCCCAGGAGATCGGGGGGGGGGGGGGGGGGGGGGGGGGTAGGGGGTTGACCCCCCCTCAAATATACAAAAAAATCATTTTTATAGGCTTTTCTCTCTGTTCTATATTTTTTGTACTTTTTTATCCGAACCGCAGGCAACCCCCCCCCCCCCCAAAAAAAAAGGAACCGCCCCCACGAAATAAATTCCTGGATACGGGCTTCTCCCCGTCATACAAAACTAAAAAACTATGTGTTTTGGATCAGAAAAAGGACCTAGCCTGTGACTTGAAAGCTGATAGGATCGACATAACTTTCCACATCTCTCGGAGCAAAATGTCGGCAAAATCTCGTCAGTGATAACGAGGTAAGCTTTTTTTGGTTGTGCAACTTGGTTGTGCAATTCACATGCTAGCTAATAAGCGTACTAAGATTTATTGGTGCTTTCTGCTTTTAACTTTTATTAAAAAGCTTCGAAGCACCTCCAAACCAATAACCTATACGGTTTTCACGAGTGAATGATTTTAGAAAACTTAATTTCTTAATTAAGTTTTTTAAACCATGCATAATTTTTCCGTAGTATCTATAGCATCACTGAATCGATCAGTTGATTTAGGTATAGTGTTGTTGACATATTAGGTATCTTATGTTAATACTCAGTTGTGGGGGGAAATAAATGAATGAGCATGCAAATACATAAATTGCTTTGAACGTGCTTTAAGAAACTGAAGTCTCCTATCGGTAGAAAGTTCCAGTGCAGAGGATAGGGTAACGCTTCGTCGGCTGCCTCAGTGGGGCGCGGTCGCCTAGTGGAATCTAGGTCTAGAAGGGGCAGTCTGCCAAGGCCAGTCACCTTGTGCTGTCCTAGTAGGTTTAATATATATTGCTTATGTTCTTGTTTAAATACGAAGAAATGAAACTACAAGGGGAAGGGAAATCACGTGAGGTTGCAGAGTGCGTGTTATGCATAAGATTAAGGTACAGCTGTGGTGGCAGTATGGCAGTTAAAAGGCCGTTCCGCGTCTAGACAGAGTATGGATTTAAAGACTTTGAGATCGGTTTCCCTGGGCTTTAGCATTTTATCTGGCGACTAGCTATGTGTTGGCCGAACCTATCGGAGCAAACATACCCATCAGTTTTTGGAAATCTGCATGAGCGACGGGTAGTCTCGCTTTATATGGGTGCCTCTATTTGCTGCGAAACCAATGTTCCGAGTCGTGAGTCGCAAAAAAAGGCTTTCGTTGACTTAACCCCGGTTCTCCCTCAGAGCGCTTTCCGATTTCCTCTATGAATCTTGCTTCCCGTTAGCAGAAAGTGAGCCTTTAGTCCCCAACTTTCTCTGGTCAACGCCAGATTTTACTTGGCCGTTCGCTGTTCACATTTGTATATTTTCATTTATTACGATTATATAATTAGTAAAGTCTGAGTGTACATTTTTATCTCTGTGTGCTAATCTATTGTTTTTCAGCTGTATGGACTTGATGACCAGCTCGTCATGATCGTTGGGGTATCACGGAAGATGGAGTACTTCACCACAATAACAGTATTTCTGCTGACCGAGCTCATCCAGAGCGTGTCTCCTCTGCCGGCGGCATGTGTCAATACGTCTTCTTCTTTCGTCCACTGTTCCACCCAGTCACTGGAAGATATTGATACATCTCTCATTCGAAGCACGTTTAATGGATCTCTCCGGATTGACTGCTCGTCCGACCGAATTTTGAGCTCGTTCGAATCCAAGCTTTTCTCCCACCTCGGACGCCTCGAATGTTTATCTGTGAACGGCTGCAAGTTAGCGTCTATAAGCGTCAATGCCTTTAGTGGAAACTATATGATGAAGGTGCTGAAGATTCGATCCCATAATGATGGATGGTCCCGCTTCATCGGACTTCATCTATTTGTTGACTCATTCCTGGGACTGGAAAGCCTTGAGCTTCTTGAGCTTTCTTACAATGGACTAGTGCTCTTCCCTGGATCAGCCTTATGCAAGCTCCATAACCTTAAGACCCTGAACGTTTCCCATAACAACTTTGCAAGCATTGACGACTTCGCCACAGGGAGTGACTGCAAGAACCGATTGATTAATATTGACCTTTCACACAACAAGCTCTCGGTCTTGAAAGCACAGTCATTTTCAAACTTCAACCGTCTCTCCTCACTCAATCTCTCTAATAACGCGCTTTTGATGATAGACATCGATAGCTTCCGCGATCTGAACTTATTGGAAACGCTCGATCTGTCGCACAATAATATCACCAGAGCTAACCCCAGCATCTTCCAACCGCTGGCTAGTCTCAAGGTATTAAACCTGTCGGGGAATGCTCTAATTGATATCGATTCCGCTTCCTTGGATAAATTACTTGTCCTTGATTTAGCGGGGAACAGGATTCCCAGACTCTCAGAAAACTCGTTCCAGAAACTATATCGCCTACTAATTCTCAGATTATCAGGAAATGTTCTGACGGAGATTGAGCACCACGTATTTGGAGATCTAAGAAGCTTACAAGTTCTTCATCTCGACAGTAACAAGATTGAGAGTATCTCGCCGGGGGCCTTCGCTGGGATCAGCAACTTGCACATTCTATCTCTAAGCAATAATCGCTTGACGAAACTTGACGGTGACACTTTTCATGGACTACGAGTGCTTAATGCCCTTCATGCTGACTTCAATAAGATCTCTTACATAAATACGGAGTCGTTTCGGAACTTAACGAACTTGCAAGAAGTTACCTTATACGGAAATCGACTGAAGGATATCCCCGTGGCACTGCGAGCTCTTGTGCGTCTGAGGACCCTAGATCTTGGAAATAATAAGCTAGAAGAGCTCCGAAACAACTCGTTTCTAGGGCTTTCGAACCTGTACGCACTGAAACTTAGCGAGAATATTATCCATGAGATAGAGTGCGAGTCTCTTCGACCACTTCGCTCCTTGAAGATACTCAATTTGGCTCGGAATGCGCTTTATGATGTGATGGCAGAAGTGTTCGAGTCGCTTTATGGCTTAGAGGCCCTTAGACTGGATGGGAATCAGATCACTAATATTAACGGTCTGTTTAATCAGTTGCAGAACCTGACGTGGCTGAATATATCCTACAATCAACTTGAAAGCTTCGATTACGCTCTGCTGCCTCAGAATGTCGTGTGGTTAGACATGAGGAAAAATAACATCCAATCCCTCGATAACTTTTATAATATTCAAGAGAGCAGACTGGAATATCTCGATGCGAGCTTCAATCGAATTTCTGTCATGAGTGCATCTTCAGTTCCTAATTCGATTCGAGAGCTTCTTGGGCATAACAACCAAATCGTTAGAGTCGACCAACACACTTTCGCTGAAAAACGGTTCCTGAAACGAGTTAATTTACGGGGGAACTTAATTGAACGACTGGAACCAGCTTCGCTCCGAATCCACCCAGAGGCAAGTGACTCTCAATTCCTAATTGGCGGAAATCCATTTCGCTGCGATTGTAATATGGAGTGGTTATTACAAGTGAATCAGAGTTCCCTCTACCCCCTGGTGGCCGACTATGGGGAAATAGAATGCAGCGCAGAGGGAGGTAGCAAGTCTCTGAGTGAAAATGAAAGCTTTTTCTGTGAATATACTTCACATTGTTTCGCCCTCTGTCACTGTTGTGACTTCGAAGCGTGTGATTGTGAAATGAGCTGCCCTGCTAATTGCACTTGTGCACATGACTCAGCGTGGGCTAGCAATATCGTTGATTGCTCCACCAGAAATCATGACAATGTACCATTAGGTATCCCCATGGATGCGACAGAGGTCAGACTTGACGGCAATGTCCTAAGAATGCTCTACGGACACAGTTTCCTTGGGAAGAAAAATATGCTTCGGTTATTCCTCAACTCAACTGGGACTACTGTGATTCCCAAGAATATATTTTCCGGATTGAGGAAACTAGTGGATCTCCATCTAGAAAATAATCTAATATCGCGGTTGGATGGCTTTGAATTCGAGAATTTGGACTCCCTTGTCAGACTACATTTGCAATTTAACAGGCTTGAGTATATCGAAAGGGACACATTCGCTGGAATGCAAAACCTTGAACTTCTCCAGCTACAGGGGAACCGAATTCGACACTTTGCAGTGTGGGAGCTGCCGGCAGTGAATATTCTCGAGATTCGAATCTCGGAAAATCCGTGGTCTTGCGATTGTGGATTCCTAACCCGATTTCGAACTTGGATAGCTGAACGTGACATTCAAACTAGCGACAGCAATAATGTCTTTTGCCTAGCTGACAATATAGAATACAAAATGTGGAATCACTCGTGTTCTGGGGTTCGTGACGAGTTTTCCCTAATATATCCCTTTAATTTCTCCCGCGATTACTCGCTTTTATTACTAGTTTCAATTTCTCTGACTGCCCTATTGCTCATTACGATATTGCTTGCCATATTTAATAGGCAGAGCCTTTATTACCGAATTTACGGGGCGACGGGGTACCGTATGTCACAATGTCGGAAATGTCTCACGCAGAACAAGATGTACGATATCTTCCTAAACTACAGTGTCAAAGACGAGTGTTTTATTGCTGAACAGATGACAGAACTGCATGAAAATAATTTCAGAATGTGCATGCAGCATCGAGAACTACAATGTGGTGTTAATGGTGAATCTGTATACATGGCTGAGAGCTCCAGCAAATTCATCCTCATCGTCCTAACCAACAGCTATGTCCAGAGCGAGTGGTATAGGCCAGGAATAAAATCGATGCTTTTGGAAATGTCATCTCAACATCCCCACAGGATTATCGTGCTAGTTATTGAGGAAGTGAGGGATGGGGACTCGGATTTGCGCAAGCTATTACGAACAGTGCCGGTAATCTTTTGGAAGGATAAGTGGAAATGGTCCAAGTTGAGATACTATCTGCCCCAGGGACGAAGGGGGCGAGCCACTGTGTCCCCCTATCACATGCAGCCCCTTCCTGTTTCAATAGGCCATTACGAAGAGCTGAACAAGCATATCTATAGCACGCTGGAACACATACGGACGTGATAGGTAAGATGATATTTGCTTTGTGTGTATTAATCAATATCTGGTTATCCAACAAGGATTGAAGAGTACCGTGAGAAGGGATTGTCCCGGGAAGAGTTAATTCTGGAGAAGGTTCGGTCCGTCAGAAAGTCTCAGAGCCATCCTAGGTTTCCAAGTCTTTCAGGAGTTAGTTTAATTAGTTACTTTTACAACAAGTTCCAGGACACAGCGTGAAGCAACTGATGTTTGGGTGTTCCCGCGCGTCAGAGTAGCTAACCCTCGGTCGGAACTCAACTTGCATAACAGTCATTTTAAAATCGGATCTCTTAGCGCGCAATTATTTACAGCGAATACACGAAATGGACCCCAAGGTCGGAGCCACGTGCAAGTTCGCCGGGGACCGACTAGAAATACACAATAAGACCGGAAGTTGCTGACCCCTTAGTTCTTATTAACTGTTCGCAAAGGCAGTTATGAAATAACCCGAACTTTACCATACATTTCCAGGAAGTTAATTCCAGTGTTGCCAACATTATTTTGGGAACAATTTACCGTTAGTTAACAATGCCCCAAATTGTATTTTGCCCGAATTTGCAGTCAGTCTTCGTCTCTGCTTCCCGCATGATCCGCACGGCAAGCATTATACCATTGTTATGAAGTTGGGTTTAACATGGAAAATGGTCTTTAATTGGTATCGTTTCCTCAGATATTTTTTTTTCCCACAAAGCTCCACGTGGCAAGAGAAAGAAATTCTTCGATTGGCGGGAAAACGCCTACTCTTGGAGAAAATCTTTTGCTATCGGGGGACACCAGCCATGAAACTGGACGAGGTAGAAACCAAGGAAAGGTAGTCAGGGCTGTGAGATAACGATTCTCGTCGAGTTTTTGATATTCAGAAAGATCAATATCTTTTTGGGATCCCAAAACATCGGTGACATTCATTACGAAAGAAATAGAAAACCGTGATTTTCGGGGTGTTTTCTTGATCAGCTAATTGTGTTGCGAGAGCAACACTTTGGTTTTGTCCTCGTTTTTTTTTTTTTTTTTTTTTTTTCGTATGACTCCGATTTCATTTTATTCCTGGTAACTGAGAAGGGTCTAACCTGTGGTTTTTACGGAAAGTGTGGACCTTAGGCCGGATTGATGAATATGACATTACATTTTGGAAAGCTCCGTAGAACTCTTGCCTGGGGCCAATAAGGATGGTTTTTGCTTGTCCTCGAGCCAGAGCCTACGGTTTGCGAAGTGAAGTGGAGTTGTATAGCCTATGTCAGAGAGGACTATCTGAAGTTGTGTAGCGAACCTTTCGTTTCATCAAAAGATGTTTCTGCTTTCGAGTGGAAAGCTCCGTTCTAGCACGCAAGCAGGCAGGCACCAGTTTCAAATTGAAGATGGACTAAAATCTATAAGTGTTAAATATATGCGGCAGTTACCCGGCCCCACAGCCAACATATCTTCTTTGAGTGATAAATAGAAAAATCTACAGAGACAAAAAAGGGGCTTTTTCCCACGGGTCCGAAAGTGGTGCCATCTATTGTTTCTGTCCATGTCTGCGACGATTTCAGCTGAGTGTATAATTTTTTTTTTTTGCACTTTGGTTTGTGGTAGAGTAACGCTATCAGATGTGCCTCTTAAACTTTAAAAGTTCTCTCATTGCTAAAGAAATTAGAGCTTATCCTTTGCTCCTTTCTAAGTCGTGACGTTAGAAAGTTGGCCTACGGCAAAAAAGTCAACTTTTGAACTAAGACAGGTAGAATTTTTTTTTCGACGGCAATCGATAGCCATTGATGAGCTGATCAAAGTATATGTCATTCATTTTTTGGTACAAAAATTCCTTCATGAGATACACCAGTTTGAAAATTTCAAAGGGGTTGACAACTTCATAGTAAGGAACATTGAAACCAAAAATAGGCGATACCAGTTATGATACATATAGGGGACTTTTAAGCAACAGTCGACTGTTAGCCCATAATCATCTTCGGTAATGAGGGGTTTGCAGCTTTTGCTAGTTGGTATACCTCTTATTTGTTATCGGTTATTCAATGGTAAGAACAATTTGGTTCCCAATGGTAAGATATGCAAGGGACTTGTAAGTAATAATCGGCTGTTATGCTACAATCATCTTCTGCGATGATGGGTTTGCAGCTTTTGCTAGCTGGTGTACCCATTATTTGTTTCCGGTTAACTTAATGTATATCACGGGAGAGGGACTTGTAAGTAGGAATCGGTTCACGAGGGGCTAGGAATTTTTGCAAATGGGTGCACATTGTATTCGATTTCTATAAATCTGACGGTAAGAAAGTTTGTGTCGATGGTCTATCAATGTAACCGAGGATTAACTGTTTACACAACGGATACAAACGAAAATGTAAAGGAATGAGGTAGTTTCATAATAACTAATAGTGTCATCTATGGTATTTTAATCCTGAAAAGTTACGGATAGCTTTCTATTACCAACTAGATTATATAAGATATTGTTCCAAGTTTTCATCCGTCACGATGTCTACGATTGAAAAGGATAAAGTACAACTGACTGCAAAGTTAATTTAGTCCCTTCTTCCTATATTATTTTGTTGTTGTTTTTACAACGCTGAAGAATACATTTTGATCATATGATTAATTTTTTTAGAACATCCCGTTTAAAAAGCTTATGCTATAATCATCTTCAGCGACGAGGGGCTTGCAACTTTTGATAGCTGGTATATCCATTATTTGTTTCCGGTGAATTTGATGTCAATCATGGGAGACGGACTTGTAAGTGAGAATCGGTTCACGAGGGGCTAGAAATTTTTGAAAATTGGTGCACATTGTATTCGATTTCTGTAAATATGACAGTAAGAAAGTTTGTATCGATGGTCTATCGCTATAACCTAGGATTAACTGTTTACGCAACGGGTACAAACGATACGGTAATGTAAAACAATAACGTAATTTTGTAATAATTAATAGTGTCATCTATGGTATTTTAATCCTGAAAAGTTACGGATAGCTTTATAATATCAACTAGATTATATAAGATATTGTTCCAAGTTTTCATCCGTCACGATATCTACGATTGAAAAGGATAAAGTTCAACTTCGACGGCAATCGATAGCCGCTGCTGAGCTGATCAAAGTATATGACATCCTTTTTTTGGTAAAAAAAATTCCTTTATGAGATACACCAGTTTGAAAGTTTCAAGGGGTTGACAACTTCAGTAGTGAGGTACACACTGAAACCAAAAATAGGCGATACCAGTTGTGAGACATTTAGGACATTAGACATTTACGCGACAGGCGACTGTTAGCTCATAATCATCTTCGGCAATGAGGGGCTTGCAGCTCTCGCTAGTTGGCGTACCTGTCATTTGATGAACAATTTGGTTCCCAAATGTAAAACATGCAAGGGACTTGTAAGTAATAATCGGCTGTTTTGCTACACAAATCTTCAGCGATGAGGGGTTTGCAGCTTTTGCTAGTCGGTGTACCCATTATTTTTATCCGGTGAACTTGATGTCTATCACGGGAAAGGGACTTGTCAGTAGAATCGGTGCACGAGGGGCTAGAAATTTCTGCAAATGGTTGCACATTTTATTCGATTTATATAAATCTGACGGTAAGAAAGTTTGTATCGTTGGTCTATCGCTGTAACCTAGGATTTACTGTTAACGCAACGGGTACAAACGATACTGTAATGTAAAACAAGGTAGTTTCGTAATAATTAATAGTGTCATCTATGGTATTTTAATCCTAATAACTTACGGATAGCTTTATAATACCAACTAGATTATATAGGATATTATTCCAAGTTTTCATCTGTCACGATGTCTACGATTGAAAAGGATAAAGTTCAACTGACTGCAAAGTCAATTTAGTCCCTTTTTCCGATATGCTTTTGTTGTGGTTAGGGCAATCGATGGCCCTTGAAGAGCTGATCAAAATATATGCCATCCATTTTTTTGAACAAAAATCCTTCATGAGATAAACCAATTTGAAAGTTTCAAGGGGTTGACAACTTCAGGAGTTACGTACACACTGAAACCAAAAATAGGCGATACCAGTTGTGAGACATGTAAGGGACTTGTAAGCAACAGTCGACTGTAAGCAACAGTCGACTGTTAGCTCATAATCATCTTCGGCAACGAGGAGTCTGCAGCTTTTGCTAGTTGGTATACCTGTTATTTGTCTCAGGTGTATTCGATGGTAAGAACAGTTTTGTTCCCAATTGTAAGACATGCATGGGACTTGTAAGTAATAATCGGCTTTTATGCTATAATCATCTTCAGCGATGAGGGGTTTGCAACTTTTGATAGCTGGTGTATCCATTATTTGTTTCCGGTGAATTTGATGTCAATCACGGGAGACGGACTTGTAAGTAAGAATCGGTTCACGAGGGGCTAGAAATTTTTGAAAATTGGTGCATATTGTATTCGATTTCTGTAAATATGACAGTAAGAAAGTTTGTATCGATGGTCTATCGCTATAACCTAGGATTAACTGTTTACGCAACGGGTACAAACGATACGGTAATGTAAAATAATAAGGTAGTTTTGTTATAATTAATAGTGTCATCTATGGTATTTTAATCCTGAAACGTTACGGATAGCCTTCTTCCGATATAGTTTTGTTGTTGGTTTTACAACGCTAAAGAACAGCTTTTGATTATTGTGTTGCGAGAGCAACACTTTGGTTTTGTCCTCGTTTTTTTTTTTTTTTTTTTTTTTTTTTCCTATGACTCCGATTTCACTTTATTCCTGGTAACTGAGAAGGGTCTAACCTGTGCGGTTTTTACGGAAAGTGTGGACCTTAGGCCGGATTGATGAATATGACATTACATTTTGGAAAGCTCCGTAGAACTCTTGCCTGGGGCCAATAAGGATGGTTTTTTCTTGTCATCGAGCCAGAGCCTACGGTTTGCGAAGTGAAGTGGAGTTGTATAGCCTATGTCAGAGAGGACTATCTGAAGTTGTGTAGCGAACCTTTCGTTTCATCAAAAGATGTTTCTGCTTTCGAGTGGAAAGCTCCGTTCTAGCACGCAAGCAGGCAGGCACCAGTTTCAAATTGAAGATGGACTAAAATCTATAAGTGTTAAATGTATGCGGCAGTTACCCGGCCCCACAGCCAAAATATCTTCTTTGAGTGATGAATAGAAAAATCTACAGAGACAAAAAAGTGGCTTTTTCCCACGGGTCCGAAAGTGCTGCCATCTATTGTTTCTGTCCATGTCTGCGACGATTTCAGCTGAGTTTATAATTTATTTTTTTTGCACTTTGGTTTGTGGTAGAGTAACGGTATCAGATGAGCCTCTTAAACTTCTAAAGTTCTCTCATTGCTAAAGAAACTAGAGCTTATCCTTTGCTCCTTTCTAAGTCGTGACGTTAGAAAGTTGGCCTACGGCAAAAAAGTCAACTTTTGAACTAAGACAGGTAGAATTTTTTTTTCGACGGCAATCGATAGCCATTGATGAGCTGATCAAAGTATATGTCATCCATTTTTTGGTACAAAAATTCCTTCATGAGATACACCAGTTTGAAAATTTCAAAGGGGTTGACAACTTCATAGTAAGGTACATTGAAACCAAAAATAGGCGATACCAGTTATGATACATATAGGGGACTTTAAAGCAACAGTCGACTGTTAGCCCATAATCATCTTCGGTGATGAGGTGTTTGCAGCTTTTGCTAGTTGGTATACCTGTTATTTGTTTCCGGTGTATTCGATGGTAAGAACAATTTGGTTCCCAATGGCAAGATATGCAAAGGACTTGTAAGTAATAATCGGCTGTTATGCTACAATCATCTTCTGCGATGATGGGTTTGCAGCTTTTGCTAGCTGGTGTACCCATTATTTGTTTCCGGTTAACTTAATGTATATCACGGGAGAGGGACTTGTAAGTAGGAATCGGTTCACGAGGGGCTAGGAATTTTTGCAAATGGGTGCACATTGTATTCGATTTCTATAAATCTGACGGTAAGAAAGTTTGTGTCGATGGTCTATCAATGTAACCGAGGATTAACTGTTTACACAACGGATACAAACGAAAATGTAAAGCAATGAGGTAGTTTCATAATAATTAGTAGTGTCATCTATGGTATTTTAATCCTGAAAAGTTACGGATAGGTTTCTATTACCAACTAGATTATATAAGATATTGTTCCAAGTTTTCATCCGTCACGATGTCTACGATTGAAATGGATAAAGTACAACTGACTGCAAAGTTAATTTAGTCCCTTCTTCCTATATTATTTTGTTGTTGTTTTTACAACGCTGAAGAATACCTTTTGATCATATGATTAATTTTTTTAGAACATCCCGTTTAAAAAGCTTATGCAATAATCATCTTCAGCGATGAGGGGCTTGCAACTTTTGATAGCTGGTGTATCCATTATTTGTTTCCCGTGAATTTGATGTCAATAACGGGAGACGGACTTGTAAGTAAGAATCGGTTCACGAGGGGCTAGAAATTTTTGAAAATTGGTGCACATTGTATTCGATTTCTGTAAATATGACAGTAAGAAAGTTTGTATCGATGGTCTATCGCTATAACCTAGGATTAACTGTTTACGCAACGGTTACAAACGATACGGTAATGTAAAACAATAAGGCAATTTTGTAATAATTAATAGTGTCATCTATGGTATTTTAATCCTGAAAAGTTACGGATAGCTTTATAATATCAATTAGATTATATAAGATATTGTTCCAAGTTTTCATCCATCACGATATCTACGATTGAAAAGGATAAAGTTCAACTTCGACGGCAATCGATAGCCGCTGATGAGCTGATCAAAGTATATGACATCCATTTTTTGGTAAAAAAAATTCCTTTATGAGATACACCAGTTTGAAAGTTTCAAGGGGTTGACAACTTCAGTAGTAAGGTACACACTGAAACCAAAAATAGGCGATACCAGTTGTGAGACATTTAGGGGACTTGTACGCGACAGGCGACTGTTAGCTCATAATCATCTTCGGCAATGAGGGGTTTGCAGCTCTCGCTAGTTGGCGTACCTGTCATTTGATGAACAGTTTGGTTCCCAAATGTTAAACATGCAAGGGACTTGTAAGTAATAATCGGCTGTTATGCTACACAAATCTTCAGCGATGAGAGGTTTTCAACTTTTGCTAGTCGGTGTACCCATTATTTTTATCCGGTGAACTTGATGTCTATCGCGGGAAAGGGACTTGTCAGTAGAATCGGTGCAAGAGGGGCTAGAAATTTGTGCAAATTGTTGCACATTGTATTCGATTTATCTAAATCTGACGGTAAGAAAGTTTGTATCGTTGGTCTATCGCTGTAACCTAGGATTGACTGTTAACGCAACGGGTACAAACGATACTGTAATGTAAAACAAGGTAGTTTCGTAATAATTAATAGTGTCATCTATGGTATTTTAATCCTAAGAAGTTACGGATAGCTTTATAATACCAACTAGATTATATAGGATATTATTCCAAGTTTTCATCCGTCACGATGTCTACGATTGAAAAGGATAAAGTTCAACTGACTGCAAAGTCAATTTAGTCCCTTTTTCCGATATGCTTTTCTTGTGGTTATGGCAATCGATAGCCCTTGAAGAGCTGATCAAAATATATGCCATCCATTCTTTTGAACAAAAATCCTTCATGAGATAAACCAGTTTGAAAGTTTCAAGGGGTTGACAACTTCAGGAGTAAGGTACACACTGAAACCAAAAATAGGCGATACCAGTTGCGAGACATGTAAAGGACTTGTAAGCAACAGTCGACTGTAAGCAACAGTCGACTGTTAGCTCATAATCATCTTCGGCAACGAGGAGTTTGCAGCTTTTGCTAGCTGGTATACCTGTTATTTGTCTCAGGTGTATTCGATGGTAAGAACAATTTTGTTCCCAATTGTAAGACATGCATGGGACTTGTAAGTAAGATCGGTTCACGAGGGGCTAGAAATTTTTGAAAATTGGTGCACATTGTATTCGATTTCTGTAAATATGACAGTAAGAAAGTTTGTATCGATGGTCTATCGCTATAACCTAGGATTAACTGTTTACGCAACGGGTACAAACGATACGGTAATGTAAACCAAGAAGGTAGTTTTGTAATAATTAATAGTGTCATCTATGGTATTTTAATCCTGAAACGTTACGGATAGCCTTCTTCCGATATTGTTTTGTTGTTGGTTTTACAACGCTAAACAACAGCTTTTGATTATGTGATTATTCTTTTTAGAACATACCGTTTTAAAAGCTTCGATAAGTTGACAATTTCAGCATTTAACCGACAGCGAAGAAACAAAACCAAAGTGTTGCTCTCGCAACACTTTAGCCGGCGAAGCCGGACAAAGGTTGCCGCAACACTTCACGTTGCCCGGGCACCGTAGGTCTAGTGTTATTAATCTTTTTAGAACATACCGTTTTAAAAGCTCCGATAAGTTGACAATTTCAGCATTTAACCAACAGCGAAGAAACAAAACCAAAGTGTTGCTCTCGCAACACTTTAGCCGGCGAAGCCGGACAAAGGTTGCCGCAACACTTCGCGTTGCCCGGGCAACGTAGGTCTAGTTGTGTTGCGAGAGCAACACTTTGGTTTTGTCCTCGTTTTTTTTTTTTTTTTTTTTTTTTTTTCCTATGACTCCGATTTCATTTTATTCCTGGTAACTGAGAAGGGTCTAACCTGTGCGGTTTTTACGGAAAGTGTGGACCTTAGGCCGGATTGATGAATATGACATTACATTTTGGAAAGCTCCGTAGAACTCTTGCCTGGGGCCAATAAGGATGGTTTTTGCTTGTCATCGAGCCAGAGCCTACGGTTTGCGAAGTGAAGTGGAGTTGTATAGCCTATGTCAGAGAGGACTATCTGAAGTTGTGTAGCGAACCTTTCGTTTCATCAAAAGATGTTTCTGCTTTCCAGTGGAAAGCTCCGTTCTAGCACGCAAGCAGGCAGGCACCAGTTTCAAATTGAAGATGGACTAAAATCTATAAGTGTTAAATGTATGCGGCAGTTACCCGGCCCCACAGCCAAAATATCTTCTTTGAGTGATGAATAGAAAAATCTACAGAGACAAAAAAGTGGCTTTTTCCCACGGGTCCGAAAGTGCTGCCGTCTATTGTTTCTGTCCATGTCTGCGACGATTTCAGCTGAGTTTATAATTTTTTTTTTTTTGCACTTTGGTTTGTGGTAGAGTAACGGTATCAGATGAGCCTCTTAAACTTTAAAAGTTCTCTCATTGCTAAAGAAACTAGAGCTTATCCTTTGCTCCTTTCTAAGTCGTGACGTTAGAAAGTTGGCCTACGGCAAAAAAGTCAACTTTTGAACTAAGACAGGTAGAATTTTTTTTTCGACGGCAATCGATAGCCATTGATGAGCTGATCAAAGTATATGTCATCCATTTTTTGGTACAAAAATTCCTTCATGAGATACACCAGTTTGAAAATTTCAAAGGGGTTGACAACTTCATAGTAAGGTACATTGAAACCAAAAATAGGCGATACCAGTTATGATACATATAGGGGACTTTTAAGCAACAGTCGACTGTTAGCCCATAATCATCTTCGGTAATGAGGGGTTTGCAGCTTTTGCTAGTTGGTATACCTGTTATTTGTTTCCGGTGTATTCGATGGTAAGAACAATTTGGTTCCCAATGGCAAGATATGCAAGGGACTTGTAAGTAATAATCGGCTGTTATGCTACAATCATCTTCTGCGATGATGGGTTTGCAGCTTTTGCTAGCTGGAGTACCCACTATTTGTTTCCGGTTATCTTAATGTATATCACGGGAGAGGGACTTGTAAGTAGGAATCGGTTCACGAGGGGCTAGGAATTTTTGCAAATGGGTGCACATTGTATTCGATTTCTATAAATCTGACGGTAAGAAAGTTTGTGTCGATGGTCTATCAATGTAACCGAGGATTAACTGTTTACACAACGGATACAAACGAAAATGTAAAGCAATGAGGTAGTTTCATAATAATTAGTAGTGTCATCTATGGTATTTTAATCCTGAAAAGTTACGGATAGGTTTCTATTACCAACTAGATTATATAAGATATTGTTCCAAGTTTTCATCCGTCACGATGTCTACGATTGAAAAGGATAAAGTAAAACTGACTGCAAAGTTAATTTAGTCCCTTCTTCCTATATTATTTTGTTGTTGTTTTTACAACGCTGAAGAATACCTTTTGATCATATGATTAATTTTTTTAGAACATCCCGTTTAAAAAGCTTATGCAATAATCATCTTCAGCGATGAGGGGCTTGCAACTTTTGATAGCTGGTGTATCCATTATTTGTTTCCCGTGAATTTGATGCCAATAACGGGAGACGGACTTGTAAGTAAGAATCGGTTCACGAGGGGCTAGAAATTTTTGAAAATTGGTGCACATTGTATTCGATTTCTGTAAATATGACAGTAAGAAAGTTTGTATCGATGGTCTATCGCTATAACCTAGGATTAACTGTTTACGCAACGGGTACATACGATACGGTAATGTAAAACAATAAGGCAATTTTGTTATAATTAATAGTGTCATCTATGGTATTTTAATCCTGAAAAGTTACGGATAGCTTTATAATATCAACTAGATTATATAAGATATTGTTCCAAGTTTTCATCCATCACGATATCTACGATTGAAAAGGATAAAGTTCAACTTCGACGGCAATCGATAGCCGCTGATGAGCTGATCAAAGTATATGACATCCATTTTTTGGTAAAAAAAATTCCTTTATGAGATACACCAGTTTGAAAGTTTCAAGGGGTTGACAACTTCAGTAGTAAGGTACACACTGAAACCAAAAATAGGCGATACCAGTTGTGAGACATTTAGGGGACTTGTACGCGACAGGCGACTGTTAGCTCATAATCATCTTCGGCAATGAGGGGTTTGCAGCTCTCGCTAGTTGGCGTACCTGTCATTTGATGAACAATTTGGTTCCCAAATGTAAAACATGCAAGGGACTTGTAAGTAATAATCGGCTGTTATGCTACACAAATCTTCAGCGATGAGAGGTTTTCAACTTTTGCTAGTCGGTGTACCCATCATTTTATCCAGTGAACTTGATGTCTATCACGGGAAAGGGACTTGTCAGTAGAATCGGTGCACGAGGGGCTAGAAATTTGTGCAAATTGTTGCACATTGTATTCGATTTATCTAAATCTGACGGTAAGAAAGTTTGTATCGTTGGTCTATCGCTGTAACCTAGGATTGACTGTTAACGCAACGGGTACAAACGATACTGTAATGTAAAACAAGGTAGTTTCGTAATAATTAATAGTGTCATCTATGGTATTTTAATCCTAAGAAGTTACGGATAGCTTTATAATACCAACTAGATTATATAGGATATTATTCCAAGTTTTCATCCGTCACGATGTCTACGATTGAAAAGGATAAAGTTCAACTGACTGCAAAGTCAATTTAGTCCCTTTTTCCGATATGCTTTTGTTGTGGTTATGGCAATCGATAGCCCTTGAAGAGCTGATCAAAATATATGCCATCCATTCTTTTGAACAAAAATCCTTCATGAGATAAACCAGTTTGAAAGTTTCAAGGGGTTGACAACTTCAGGAGTAAGGTACACACTGAAACCAAAAATAGGCGATACCAGTTGCGAGACATGTAAAGGACTTGTAAGCAACAGTCGACTGTAAGCAACAGTCGACTGTTAGCTCATAATCATCTTCGGCAACGAGGAGTTTGCAGCTTTTGCTAGCTGGTATACCTGTTATTTGTCTCAGGTGTATTCGATGGTAAGAACAATTTTGTTCCCAATTGTAAGACATGCATGGGACTTGTAAGTAAGATCGGTTCACGAGGGGCTAGAAATTTTTGAAAATTGGTGCACATTGTATTAGATTTCTGTAAATATGACAGTAAGAAAGTTTGTATCGATGGTCTATCGCTATAACCTAGGATTAACTGTTTACGCAACGGGTACAAACGATACGGTAATGTAAACCAAGAAGGTAGTTTTGTAATAATTAATAGTGTCATCTATGGTATTTTAATCCTGAAACGTTACGGATAGCCTTCTTCCGATATTGTTTTGTTGTTGGTTTTACAACGCTAAACAACAGCTTTTGATTATGTGATTATTCTTTTTAGAACATACCGTTTTAAAAGCTTCGATAAGTTGACAATTTCAGCATTTAACCGACAGCGAAGAAACAAAACCAAAGTGTTGCTCTCGCAACCCTTTAGCCGGCGAAGCCGGACAAAGGTTGCCGCAACACTTCACGTTGCCCGGGCAACGTAGGTCTAGTTATCCCTCTAGGATGATGTGCGAGGGATAAATATAAATTCGGATATTTCGGTTGCACTTCCGGCAAACCGTCCTCAGCGAAAAACAAAACAAAACTAAATCATAAAATCCACCACAAAATTGTAAATATAAACAAAGCTCAGAATTGTAAATAATCACAGATTTGTACATATACATTTTTAACACGCACATTTTATCTTTCGTTATTTTATTTTTATCTGCATCCCCACCGTTTTCTTCTGGTTTTTAGTCACATCTCGTCTTATTGTCTGTTGGTTCCGCATCGTTCTCCTGTTGTGATTGTGGTGGATTTTACGATTTAGTTTTGTTTTGTTTTTCGCTGAGGACGGACCTCGCACATCATCCTAGAGGGATAATTAGCTGATCAAGAAAACACCCCGAAAATCACGGTTTTCTATTTCTTTCGTAATGAATGGTCAGCTTGGCTTCAAACCTTATATTTGCCATTCATTGACATAAGCGATACTTTATAAAGCTCGTCCAGCCGTCAGTCCATATGCCTGTCTATCGGTTCTGGCCCGACTGTCCGGATGAAGAAGTCCAATAGAAACTATCCTTTGTGATGCCATCAAAATCTTTGGTCTTGTTTCCTCAGTGTCTGCGGCACACGATAAGTATACCAATTTTTCACCAGGCTTATGAGAAACTTCGGTTGGGTCACACTGGTTCACCTCTTCCAATGTGCGGACGTATTTAAGCATCCCAGTAACCATTCAGACCGTTCATTTGTTTTTCACCACTTCCGTAGTATCGTTTCAGTCACAAATTAGCACGTTCACGTGATTCGTTTCCTACTCGGCACCGTTCTTCTCGTTCCTACTAGCCTACTGTGAACATTTTTATGGAACTTACCCTTCTCGGTGAGGTGCCATGTAGCGATCATACTTTCTGTCCGTCCGTCGGTCTGTCGGTCCGGGTTTTGCTAGTTCGGGCACTTCCACGTAAGCTAGGACGATGAAACTTGGCAGGCATGTCAGTGACCCGACCAGATTAAATTTGAAATAGTCACTTCCCCTATCTGACCATCTGGAGGGGGAGGGGGGATTGGGAGGAGGGGTAATCCGGAAAACTGAGGTATTTTTAACTTATGAACAGAGGATCGGATCTGGATGAAACTTTATATTTAGAAAAAACGCATATATCAGATGTCCCACTTCAACGGACCGGATCCGGTGACTGTAAGTGGAGTTGGAGGGGGGACCAGAAATCTTGGGGAACGCTTAGAATTGAGGGATAGGGACGAAACTTGGTGGGAAGAACAAGCGTAATTCAGAGATACGTCATTGTCATAACTGGAACGATTCGGGCACTGTGGAGGAGTTGGGGGGAGGGGGAATTTTGGCGATACTTTGAGTTCGGTACTTTCTGATGTGCTAAGACGATGAAACTTGGCAGGCATGTCAGGGACCAGAACAGACTGACCTGAATATAGTCGTTTCCTCGATCCGGCCATCGTGGAGGGAGGGGAAGGATGGGGAATCCGGTATATAATAGTATGCATAACTTTTAAACGGGTGATCAGATTTGAATGAAACTGGTGAACTGGAAAGAGCTATAGTCCGGGATGTCCCGTGTTAAGTCCAGATAGGATCCGATACTTTGGGGGGGGTGCAGGGGGCACCACACAACTCATGAAACGCTTAGAGTCGAGGGATTAAGATGGAACTTGGGTGCGGAGAACAAGCATTAGGCCTGGATACGTGATTGACAGAGCCAGATCGTATCGGGGCTCTGTTGGGAGAGTTGGAGGGGGTTTCTCGGAATCCCGGTTATCGCGAGCAGAATATTTCCAGATGTGCTAAAAACGATGAAACTTTGCACACACATTAGTGGTCCGACCAAATTGACTTAAGAACCCGTCACTGTACGCTAGGAAAACTTCCGTTCCTGGGTCCGACCATTTTTGGGGGGAGTGAGGGAACGGGAATATGGAAATAATTGACTCCCGTAAGTTGCGGACAGGGTTCCGATTCGGGTGAAACTTAATGGGTTATAGGAATTCACGACATAGACATGCAAAACATGTGTTTGAACCACAAGCGGCCACAGTTGGTGGAATTGGAGAGTGGGGGGGGGGGGGGGGGTCCCGGAAACTTTTCACATGCATAAAAACCAAACGGTTAAGGAAGTAAGTAAGTAATTCATTTATGACCCGCCATTTCGGAAAGGCGGAGTAAATGAAGAAAGTAAACAAAACACATACAAACACAGAAAAAGACACTTAATTTTTAATCTTCGGTCAGGAAACAGTGGACGAGGTCGTTTGCTGGTTGGGCCCTGTCGTCCATGATTTTTGAAAGCGATGAGGAAACATCCAAAAGGGTAGCACTTGCATCTTGGATTTTGAACTTCTCCGTCAATGTATGGTTATGACATAATTTCGATAAGTGGAGCAGGTGCTTTGCATATTTAAAATAACATGATCTCATCTTTTGTTGGTTGTATCGAATGGGATGCAGGTTCGACATTACTGATTGTATGCGGCCTAGATTTTCTATTTGGCATCCATACCGGATCGAGCCGGGGGGGGGGGGGGGGGGGGGGGGGGGGGGGGTCTGCATATAGGCTATGCTCCGATTCAAGTCGAACTTGATCGACGCCAAGAGGAGGTTTTAGAGATTCGACTTTTAAGTTTTCAAGTCGTATTCGGCCACAGTAGGGGGAGTCCCTCCCAAATGAAACTTGGAATGTTGAGAAAGCATGTGCCTGACACACTTTAGGCTCCAAACCGGATCCGATCGCGGTGTGGGGAGGAGAGGGGGGCCAGAATTTTTCAAAAAATGCTCAGATGTGAGTGAAACTTAATAAATAGTAAGAGAAGATGCTTTAGATGATCCACTGACGAGTCCAAACCAGATTCGGCCGTGGTAGGGGGAGTTGGAGGGAGATACCGGAAATCGTGTGGCACGTCTAGGGATCAAACGAGTGTATTTATTTGGCTGAAACCTGGAAATTAGAACATTCATTTGCTCCGATCATCGGCGGGTGTATTTTGTGACGTTCCCACTTACTTTCTTGTACCGCCTGTTAGTAACAAGTGCCATATGAGTTCGTAACTCTTGTTTAGCAAAAGGTTTCGTCCGGATTAGAAAAAGTCAAATCGAATTTTCGATATTAGTCTACATGATTTAAACTGGTATATAATCTATATGTAGGCTACACATCTAGGAAAAGCAAATGTAGTGTATGTTTCGTTCGTGTATCCCAGATTATTCCATCTCTTCTTGAGATGCTATTGGGAGAGATACCCTTCCCATATTGGCCAATTAAGAGAGCCTCTACAGGAAACATCTATTTGAGTAAATTTGTTAGTAATTTATCTGTCTTCTGCGTGCTATCATTCCAGATTGAAAATCCCAGAAATTCAGGGGATAGGAACTTGTGTCGTCAGTTCGAAGACGTGAAAGGTTCGCTCAGTTGACAAGAGTAAAAGCATATTCTCGCCGTTCTCCAAGGACTCCCTGGAGATCAAGGGGAACGGTGGGAATAGAGGACTCCGCAAATGTAAAACGAGAACACGGGAATGCTTCCAAAACGAATATTGTTCAAAAAATAAAAATATGCAGTTGACGAAATGCGTCTGGATCCACTCTGTTTTTTTTTTTTTTTTCTCTGATTGTTTTATACCAAAAGATTTAGATCAAAACGAACCGATTTCTCAAATACGTCCATGTTGCTAGAGATCCTTTCAAGCCCAAATAAGCGCGTAAAATACGGTCATTTGATTTCAAAATACGCTCGAATTGTACGCAGTGTGTAAACCCATCATAAGATCAGAGCGATACGGGCTGGGAGAGGACAATCTGGTCACCCATCACTTACTCACTAAAATTGGCTTGAAGACCCGCTGGAAATGCATTACTTCGTTGTTCTGCTATTCACGAATAATCGATTTTAATCGACAAACAAACATGAACACGAAATTAGTAGACTAATTGGAGGCTTAGCCTATAGTTATAATTCTTTCTTCGTATGGAAAAACGGTGATGCTTTAACTTTTAGCTGATGATGTTCTTAATTTATTAATTACATGTGAATGGTTTAATGTCCGAAATTGGTTTATATCATTAGAAATTTTCAAAGAAGTACGAGGCTATTTTGTAAATCACCTGGTAGGGTAACGTACTTTGACAACGGTGGTGGCGAAATAGAAACAGATTAGTGATCGCAACGTTCTATCCTGTAGCCTACTACATATCTTTGAAACTACTGAGACCGATATAGCTTAGCAATAGCTAAATTTCTGTGAGTGGTGAAATGCCTTGCGATACTGTTCAAGCCGCAAAATTGAATGCGAAAACGCCACATGACGTCTTGTTTTCTGAAACCTAGGGCATACAATCCTAGAATGAACTACTCCCCCGACCTTGGTAACAGAGACTTCGGTGAAAAGAAAAGTCAATAAAAGAAATTAAGACACGTCTGTCTCAAAATGAATTTGAATGAAGTTCTCTGCAGCCTCAGCTTCAGACAACCAAGTTCTACGAGGGTCCCAGGTCACTGAAAAGCCGATGGTCCCCCCTAGCTCTTCCGATGGTCAGCGCTTTCGGTTTAATCCCGGTTTCAAACACAGAAGAGGAATTGACATCAGTATCTCGAATGGCTCGAAGTAAAGAGATATGGAAATACTGTATATGACTATGTCCAAAACACGCCAGTGTGCCTCGTGAAGAACAAGAAACGTTACCCAGACGAACCCCCAAAATATTGATTCAAATCTTGTTAATCAACAACGTTGTTGTCGTGCCGTTTATGGCTCTTCGCTGGGCACACGGCGAATTTTCAGTGGCACGAAGTTAGTCATCAGGAGTATTGAGTGATACCGATCTAGTAACGCCCTCAGATGTACAGACGGGATTTCTTAGAGCTCCCCCTGTTCTGGAGACGGGTGAACATAAATTTCTTCCTTAATATTTACAAATATCAGTTTTATCAAGAACAAATAAGCACCAGAACCCCCGTTTCCTTATCTCTGTAATACGACTATGCGGAGTCGAATAAATCCCTGTATCCTGCCCGATGCTAACGTGCGGAGGGTCGGAGCTACGTTGGACATCACAATTCGTTACCTCTATCAACAGCAAAATCGCAGTAAAGCGAGAAGAAATTTCCAGAGTAAAAGCCGATTGGTTGTCTGGACACGCTGCAGCACGGGTCAGCGCGTCTCCTGCAGTAATTCCTCTGAAATGAGCAACGGTGAAGTAGCAGGGTAAAAATTGCAAATTGCAATGCGAAACAGAACAAACGCTACTCTACCGTCATTGCCCAAGTTTGGAAGGAGCTGAAAAACTGGGACTGCACTGTGTATATGATTCCCACAAAGAAACTTTATTTACCGTGAAGAAAAAAACCCAGCCAACTATGAATTTTTTTTTAGTAGGCTATCGATCTGGCACCGATTTTTAAATGTCTCCTTGTATCATTCTGTGCTATCCAGGCCCGTTGCAATACGTAAATCCGTGTAAATAACCAATCCCTGTGGATTGGTTATTCACCAAATCTGTCTGTCGCCCATTTTCGGTTTCTCCGACATTACGACCGGATTATCAGTATGGTCCGAAAGTCAGAGAATTTCCTGACCCAGCATGTTCTTTAACAACGTACAGGGCTTATACTTTGATCAAAGGATTTTCTTATTGCCGAAGTTTCCGGTGTCGGTCCCTACAGACACAAAGTAGATATATGGATACATTTGTATCCATATGCTGGACTAGGACAATGTTACAATTACTAAATTTCGTGTTTTACACAATCTACTAAATCAAAGTTATCTCGTCACTTACGTTTTGATTTTCCATAGTTCCGTCACTTGCCCATCCCGTATGTAGTCAGAGATTAAAGATTTCCCCCTGAAATTTCATTTTCTTTGGATCCTTTTCTTGGAACTTGGGTCTTGGAAACAATTTCGTTCGAATGTCAATATGTCTGTCATCTTCAAGAGCTAATTAAAAGGGGTGTCTGAGTTACAAACGACTTACTGACCTGGAACAAGTCTCAAATCAAGTTCAGGGTATGGATGCTCGCCTCTGTTGTAGGTATGGAAATACGTTTCATGGATTGAGGCTGGCTAGCGTTGGGCGCTGTATTTGGTGACAGCTTTTGCAGAACAATCACGATACCTTTCCTTTGTCAGCCATAATATGAGACAACGAGGTCCACCAGACTGGAAATCTTGTGACATGCTCAGAGTGGAGGGATCGGGATGAAACTTGGTAGGAAGAACAAGCACAAGCCCTAGAACATTGCTGACAGGACCGGGTCCGGTCCTGTCAACTATTATTTTTGAACCCGAGTTAAGGTACTTCCAGATATGCTAGGAAGATGAAACTTGGCTGGCATACCAGGGACTCGATAGTCTTATTTCAAGTCTGGACCGGATCCGGTGACTTTGGGGGAGTTGGTGGGAGGAATCGAATATCTTGTGACACGCTCAGATTGGAGGGATCGGGATGGGGATGAAACTTGGTGGGACAAACAAGAATGAGCCCTAGATACATCGCTTACACACCTGATGCAGGCACTTTGCGGGGAGTTGGAGGGGTGTCGGGTTTTCCGGTGATGGCGAATTAATGTACTTGGAGATGTGCTACGACGATGAAACTTTGCTGGCACAACAGTAACCCGACAAGATTAGCGTATAAATAGTCAATTCCCAGATCTGACCGTCCTGGGGCGGGGGGGGGGGGATGGGGGAGGGAAATCGGAAAATTTGAGTCATGCATAAGTTTTAAACCGGTGATCAGGTCTTAATGGAACTAAGTAATTGGGAAGACTACACGCCTCTGATGTTTCCCATTTTTGCCTCGAGGGTTTTGCTTACAAACGAATTCCTAGTCCCCTTAAAGTGAGGATGGGAAAAAAATACTTTGGGTCAAAAGATAAATTTCACTATCTAAAGGAGCCCATGATCATTTATGCCTCAAAGGTTTCGCTTGCAAATGAATTCCTTAAAGTATTCATCTTAACTGCAAAGTAAAAAAATTAAATTCCACACAATTTATCCTATCCCACAGTCCTCTTCTGTCCCAACTTTGCAAGAGCCATATGAGGTTCTAGCTTTTTTTTTTGGATGAGTTTCAAACTCTTTCACCGCTGAAGTTGTCACAAGAAATTGCCAGTTGCACCAGTTTTAATACGATGGGCTAGTACCTCACACAAATCAGTACTAACCTGTAAAGTGCGTCAATATCTCGGAGTAAAAAGGGTTAAATTACCATGAGTGACCTTCAGTAAATTCGACAACTTTTACTTTTAACAAATTTTCAGGTTTCAGCCGGACTCCCAGCCATCTATACCTCCGGTGAGAAGATGATTGTCATACTCGGCCTCGGCATGTCTCCTTGCCTCGAAATTGAACCTCTAATCAACTTCAGATTTAGCTTGCTTTTCACACATTCTCCGGTTTTTGCCAGATTCCGGGTGAACTACTTTTCCGGCTACAAAATAACTTTCATATTTGGATTCAGCATGTCTCCTTTCCCCTAATAGACTATTTCATTGGCTTTTAATTTTTGTTCCATTAATTCCAAGCCCCTCCCCCACCCCTAAATATAGGGCTAGAGAACCCATCTTCAACTATGACCTGCACTTTGACCCAAAGAGTCCTCATGCCAAATTTGATCAAAATGTCTCAACCCCTTCGAGAGTTATCGTGCTTAACAGACGGACATACAGACAGATGGAGAACTTGTACGAAGTCACAGTTATCCCTGCACTTACGTTTTGGGATCCCAAAAATCTACTCAGGCGTTTCAGTTCATATTGTCTCACTATGATGTAACTTTTCGCACATCGGGGAAAACTTGTCATTTTTTAAATGAGTTCAGTCAGGAAATCTAACATTTGTAGTGTCTAGATCACCTTCGCCAAAATCGCGAGTACAAACCAGGACGAAGATCGTGGAATCATATAGTCGCCCGATCCAGACAGATCAACATGGCAAGCCCAAATTAGATCTCAACAAGAAATCACACTGGATCACTTGTCATCACTTGTGGAAATCACACAAGACTAAAGCTACTGTGTGAATAAAAAAATGAAACAAGCCAAATATTTGGAAAGGATGTATCCACTAAGCTATCGTAGGCTGCGGATGGGCGTAGAATGCGTAGAATGGGCAAGCGAAATTGGCCGACTCATTGCAATAAAGGGTTGATTTATTTTACTGTTATTTGCGAATAATGTTGTCGGGTGTTACGATGTTCTAGAAAGGAAAGGTACAGTATTGTTTACAATAATCATTCCTTCGACTCGTATTAGTCTCTCAACACCTTTCTGGTATATCAGTTCACTAACTACCGAAGAGGCATGTCAGAAAATCTTTTCTGCATTGACAGTTGACAATAGTTGCATTTTTGCAGATACCATGGTATCTATGGTTGCTCTGCAAAAAAGACAATTGCCGAAATTGCGCTTCTCGAAGTCATCCAAAAAGAACAAGAGTTACGAGCTCATATGGCAATTGTTACCAGTAGGTGGTATGGGAAACGAGAAAGTAAATCTAAGCATTCTTCCGGGAATTCCTACACCCCTTCCCACCGTGATCGGATCCAGTCCAGACCCTAAAATATGTCGGCTAAGGCATACGATCTCTCTACTTTCCAAGTTTCATTCAAATTACTTCAATGGTTTAACCCCTGGTTTAATCCGGCTCGGTTATGTCAATGATGTATCTAGGACTTGTGCTTGTTCTTCCCGTCAAGTTTCATCCCGACCCCTCCACTCCAAGTGTTTCCTAAGATTTCCGGCTCCCCCCTCCAACTCTCCCCAAAAGTCGTCGGATCCGGTTCGGATTTGAAGTGGGTCGTCTGAGACACAAGGTCTTTCCACAATCAAGTTTCATTAAGATCTGATCACCCGTTCAAAAGCTATGAATACCTCAAGGTTCCGGATTCCCACTCCCCCCGATGCTCGGTCTGGGGAAATGACTATTTCCAAATTAATTATTTGGGGTCCCTGATATGCCTGCCAAGTTTCATCGTCCTAGCTTATGTGGAAGTGCCCAACTAGCAAAACCCGGACCGACCGCCAGACCGACGGACGGACAGAAACTGCGATCAACTGATGTCCTGCATCCCTAAGCTCCAAACTTCTTTCCCACCAATTTGACAAAATCCTAGGTTGGCAATGATGAAAGTGAGATGACTACCACGAAGTTACCAACGATAACTGGCCAGATACCACGCTAACTTTTGACCGTGTATCAGATACTACGGTAACTGCGAAAAAGACTTTACCCCTTGGTATCAGATACCATGGTATCTGCAAAAACACAATTACTGGATGACTCATCAACAATTGGTGAGACTTTTTTACTAAGAAGACCAGTTGCCTCCATGGTTCCGTAATGGTTCAAACGAAGTAAATGCGGATACGAATGCAAAATACGGACCTCCGGTTGTGCTTAGTGTGCTGTTATTGCTCGATTTTCAGACGTGGTGAGAATTTCTGAGTCTAGTGGCGAAGGGCTCTGCGGTAAGCCTTGACCATAGTTTTGTTGTTAACTTATGCTTTAGAGACTGAGGTTCTGATTCAGTCTGACAGGAGGTGTAAAACCACCAAGGTAGTCCGTTTGCGGGCGATTTTGCTCACAACTGGCTTAGTCGTGAATCATTCTAAGTTCGCAGTTCCTTCGTCGACTTTCCTCATTCAGCGGTTTGCCCGTTCCTCAATGTTTCCGCTTCGCCAGTCTCCTAGAATAAACTCGGATTACGAAATGAAAGCTTACCGCTTAAGCATTTTCACAAATCTAAACCTGGCAGTATCTTACGAGAAAAGTTTGTTTTCGGGAGTAGCCTAATTCTTGTGCAATGGCTGGAGTTTCCAAGGTCTCTGAACCGTGGACTCCCATTCTAGGGACGCTTGCCTGCGGCAATTAGAGCATCGAACCTAAGCCAGTGCTTTTGAGCTATATTGAAAGCTGAGCGAGCAAGTATAAAAGGAGTCTTTTGGAAGAAAGAGCAAAAAATGTCAATAGTGCGCACAGTTAATGACCCATCCAAGGAGCTACTCTTGGTTGAACAAAAGGAAAACTTTTCCTTTTGTTTTTAAGGCAATTGCAGCTTCGCTCAAGTGCCATATACTGATCACTTTTCGGTCGGTCGGTCTGTCCATTCATCTCGAGCTCGAGTTAGGGCACTTCCAGATGTGCTAGGAAGATGAAACTTGGTAGGCATATTAGAGTCCAGACTAACTGACTTGGAAATTATTACTCCTTGATCCGACAACCGTGGGGGGGGGAGTGGAGGGCGGAGGAATCAGGAAAGTTGAGTAGAGCGTAACTTTCGAACGGGTGATCGGATTTTAATGAAACTTAATAACTGAAGAGATGACATATCTCTGATATCCCATTTCTAAGTCCGGACCGGGTTCGACAGCTATGGGGGAGACCGGGAATCTTCAAAAACAGTTAGAATGTAGGGATCGGTGTGAAAACTTGCTGGGAAGAACAAGCATCTGGTTTAGATGAATCATTTACGCAATTGGACTGGATCCAGACACATGGAGGGGGGGGAGGGAATTCCCGTGATGGTGGTTTTGGGAATTTTCACGATGAAACCTGACAGGCGAACAACGAAACAAGGACCCGATCAAACTGACATGGAAATAAAAATTAATTTGATCCGATAATTGTGGGGGGAGTGGAGGGAGGGGGAATCCGAAATATTTGAGTCATGCATAACTTTGGAACGGGTGATCGGATTCCATTGGAATATTCAGGGATATTTCGGCCCTTCTTGGCAAGGGTCCTCGTCGGGCCTAGTCTTGGCCCTTGCCAAGAAGGGACGAAATATTGCTCATGAAGCATCGTAGCTAACGTACCCGTTGTATACATTATTTGAACATATGTTTCAAAGTCAGCTTTGGCTCAATTCAATTAAATTTATTTTCAAAATTCCCTCACGGACGAAGCCGAACATTGAATTTGTTCGTCATGTAAGTCATGTCAAGCAATATTTATCCGGTGGAATTTTGTACTTGAACAGTGGGCATACAGTGGACATGTCTATGGTGATTTTTTTGCCCGTACAGGATCCGACAACTATTGGGGGGGGGGGAATACGTGACCCGCTTAGACTTGAGAGATCGGGATGGAACTTTGTGGGAATATCAAACAGATGCTGTAGATAAATCATTTACAGAATCTGGTGGCTCCGGACACGTGAGGGGAGTTAGAGGGGGGGGGGGGGGGAGGGGGGGGGGAGGGCTGGAATTTCGGTGATCGTGACGATGAAATTTGGCTGGAATAGTAGAGATTCGACAAGATTGGCATAAAAATCGCCACTCTCCAAATCCGACTATTCCTTAAAGTATCAATCTTGACCCCAAAGTAAGAAAAATACTTTTTAGCAAAATATACGTTTCTCTGATCCACATGAGCCCATAATCATTTTTGCCTCTGGTTTAGCTTACGAATAAAGTTCATGTTTCGACAAAACCATACATATCAGCCCATGATCATTTGTGCCACAAGGGTTTTGCTTAAAAATTTATTTCTAGTACCCTTAAAGTGGGCATCTTAACCGAAAAGTGATAAAAATACTTTTGACCAGACGATATATATTAATGATTCCCAAAGGCCTGTTATCGTTTTTGCCTCAAGGTTTTGCTTACAGATGAATTTCTAGTGCCTTTAAAGTGCGCGTCATTACAGACAAGTTAAGGAATAAAATACTTTTTACCACCAGATGCCCAGTGCAAAAGAAAGGTACAACCTCCCCTGTTTCTTCGCTGTCTGCAGACCACCTCTTATCTTTACTAGAAATTTCTAAACCTAGGTGTCAAACCACTTCGTAACAACAAAAAGGACAACAATTTTCGCAGTCAAAATGACCTACATGTTTCTATGTGTACCCGATATCTTTCTTAGTCTGGTTTCGTTATTCAAATTCTCTCGTGTTTCTCTGATTTGCATCTTTCACTTATATTCTGATATCTCCCTCCTAATTTGCAATGCAAATCCAGTTCCGAAACGTCAAGATTATTCCAACGGTAAGAACGCTGGTGCGGAAGAGTGTCCCGCAGCAAATAATCTTTCGAACCTTGATCAGATAAGAGTCCTAGTTTGTTTACAGCCGCTCATCATTTCCATTTCTAACACTGTTACAAAATAGGGGGCTCACCCTCAGGACCAACATTCGATCGTCCCATTGAAAAGCCAATACTACAAGCCGTTTATTCCACATGGCTGATCACATTTCTTATAGTTCGAAAACCGCGCGCGTGAATAATACGATTTCGGCACGTGACGGATAAAAGATAGGGGAAATGGTAGCGTATCGCCATCGCGCTCTGGTACTTAACTAGTAGGGATAGCTCTGTAGGGGGTGCACTTGTGTCTCAACGCACTATCAAGATAACCGTGGGGGTGTACTTAACTAGTAGGGGTAGAATATTCGTGTAGACTGCTTTGGTTGTGGATGTCAGGGGCGTCGCAAGGGGGGGGGGCCCACCTTTTTGAGATTCTATAAAATTTCGGAGGCCCAAAATCTTACTAAAATTGTTCGGTATTTTTTCGATAGCAGAACTGTTCGATATATTTACGGGGATTCGGTAATTATACAGAATCCTAAATAGGCTTTATGTACATATCTCTTTGGTATAATGATCGGAATTCGGTATAATTGCCAGTATTCGGTAGTTATCAAGAATATGGTGAGAGAATTTACGGAAATCATTTGGTAATTTTTCGATGCCGGAACTATTTGGTATATTTATGGAGATTCCGTAGTTACACAGAATCCCGAATAAGCTACTGGTTCAAAATTATTCGGTATCATGATCGGGATTCGGTAATTTATTCAGTATAATTTCCAGGATTACGAAGTTAACCACGAATCCTGACTTCGTTCCAGTACCGACGAATGTATACCGAATAAGAAAATTGTTCGGTAGTCTTTCGATACCAAAACAATTCGGTATAATAACCGGGATCCGGTAGTTATACAGAATCCCGAACATGCTATCGGTCTAAACTTATTCGGTATAATAACTGGGATTCGGTAATTTATTCGTTATAATTGCCAGGGTTGGGAAGTTCCCACGAATCTCGAAACTCAGAAGAGGTCGAGTGAAGCACTGGTCGCAGACAAAAAGAATGATCTGTAATACCACCGATAGTCCTTACTTTTATTTTGGATCCCCAAAAGAATATCTAATCATAAATATTTCGAAAATTCCGCCTGCAGCACTTTTCGTCATATTCTCTATTTTGTGGAAGGGCACGTCATTTAACGGGGGTTTTAAGCCAATTTTAGGATTGAGATTTTCAAACATTAAAAGGTAGAGTTTGGATGGAAATTGAATTCGGCAGGAAAAAGAGGAACGTCGCTCCGTCCGGTTTCTGGAACTTCTTAGAGTCTCGGTATTTAATCAACGGTAAATGATAGAGTTTGTAAGAGAAGCAGTCAAATTTTAGCCTACAAAAAAAAAAATGGATTTCAAAAATTTTCGCCTGCGGCGCTCGATTTAGTTTTATATTGGCTATAATAGATAGAAGCTGTTACTGCAATGCCCCGACAATGTATTCTACATGTGGGCTTTGCCGAAACGCCGCCTTATAGTTGGCTTATCGTCTTTCATGCTGCCCTTTATTGTTAATCTTCCTACGTAATCGTTTCTGTTCCATAATTTAAAGCTCGAATTCTTAGTTCTAGGATTCGGTAAAATTTTTGAAAGATTCGGTAAAATTTTGGCTCTGGCCCCCCCCCCCCCCACCGAAAATGCACTTGCGACGCCCCTGGTGGATGTGCATGGGTGTCTACGATCAAACCGGGAGGGGCTTGTAAAATGTGCGTCAAAAACAACGCTAAACCAAACACGCTTGCTCGGATTTTTACCGGATTTTACAAGTGGCAAGGTTAGGAATGCACAAATCACGATTCGTGGCCTCTACTTGAAGAAATGTAGTACAGATTGGGATAGCATAACCCCGACAAACCAATTTTTTTTTGTCTAAGGCTATTTATGTAGTGATCGAATATACTGCTTGCTAGTATAGTGGGTGCATTTGCGTTTGACGGGAGCGGGGACATGTCTAGTGTTGGGCAATATTCGATATCGATATATATATCGAAATCGAATATCGAAACGTAAATATCGATATCGAAACGATATTTGTACATTTATATTACTGTACATAATCCAACATAAGTTAAATTTATATATCTGAAACTGGAGCAATACAGTTTGTCGTGATTCAGTTTTTATTCAGTCGAATTTTGAGATGATGCAAGATACCTTTTTACGACAATTTTGTTTTGAAACTTTTGGGAGGATATACCTATACTACAGCGAAACATGTTACCGAAATATCGATATCGAAAGTAAAAGTATCGACATATCGATACATCGAAAAACATCATTTGGAATCCTTACATCGAAAAACATCATTTGGAATCCTCTTAAATCATTTGGAGCAAAGGAATCGTGGTCAAAACAGGTTAAAAAATATTTTGGATAGTAGCGGTTTGTCTCATTTTTGGTGTGATGGAAAAGGACCTAGAGTAGGAAATGGTGTGAGTATTGCTAAGGAGGTGGAGGTTAGGTTACACGACCAGGAAATACAATTGTGTCAGTGTGGGGTGGCTGCATCTGATTCATTGTGGTTGTACGCAAGAGCCAAAGAGACATGGGGGAGGAAATTTATTTCAAGGTGGTGATTCCAGCAGATCATTTGATGTTGATGAGTTTACGGGGTGATTATCTACCTTTAGGAATGCGTAGAAGATATTCGGGTAAGGTAAGAGTGTTGTCTGGCCCTTACTTTTGCCCAATGTGCGGACAATTGGATGAAAATATTTTTCACTTAATGTGAGTATGCCCTGAGCTTTCAGATCTTCGTGGGGAATTTTTTGGTGTTCGTTATTGGGGGGACGATTGGTTGGTAAAAGTAATAGGAAGTAAATTATTTGGTGATATTGAAAAGTTGGGAAGATTCCTTTCGGTTTCAATGAACCACAGAGAAAGGTTCCTGTAAAGGAATATGTAAAATGGTTATCATTTATTTGGTTTTTGTTTTTGATTTTTGTTTGGTTTATTTTTTCCCATGGCCTCTGTGCCTTTAGTGGAATAAATCTTATCTTATCTTATCTTATCACCCAAAAGATGTCAGATGCTTGGAAGAGTGTGATTCATAGATATAACCAGGTGTGGTCTTACAAAGCTAAACCGCGAACGAGTTTTACCCTTATAAAATACGTGAACGGACTTTTACCAGAATTACTAGCTGTAATTTGTAAAGCTAGGAATGCAAGAATCTCGATATTGGGAATAACTACGGGCCACTACGGCCGACCAATCTTTGTCAAAAAAAAATTAAAAAAAATTAGGCAAAAAGTCTTACACCCATGACAAAACAAATAAAATGGCGGCAAGAATATTCCCTAATCTGATAACCTAGTTCTGTGCTTCGTCGCAAACCTCAAGGAAACGCCCCAGATTTGTTCACAGTCAGAAAACATCCGTCTTTAGCATTCAAACTACATTGACCAATTTTCCATTCACTCATCCTCGCACAAAAAAATGAACCACACTTTTCTTGTCCCCACCACACATGGGATACAAGTAAGGACTAATTCGGTGAATTCAGCAGACTAGTAGTTTTCTTTGCAAACACCTTGTTTTCTTCTCAGAGTGTGAGCTGAATATGCAAACATTGTGACAGAAAGACAGCTTGTTTGCGATGAGCTATTGTCTAGTTTTTGACTAACATTTAGGAACCGGAACAAAGCGCTGGTTAAACAATCTTCCTGTTTCACACCTGAGTCGAGAACTATTCAGTCTTCTCCTCGCTTTTGTTGAGGAAGTGAAAGAAGACTTCAGTAACTTTTCCCCGTTTTCATTAGAGTTTATTGAAATTGCCAAGACTTCACCATACAGCGGGAATAAAGCGTCTTTTTGTTGCCCATATACCTTTTTGAAGTATAATCTTACCTCTGCCACTTTGGCAGTGTCGGCCAAAGAAAAGCAAGACCAAGGGGTTCGATGGGATCCCAAAGGAAAATATTAGCAGTTACATATGTTCTGTATGTTTCATTTGCAGGTCCAGACTGGATCCGGTGACTCAGGGGTCAGTTGGAGGGGCTCCCGAAAATGCTCTAGCACTCTTAGGGTGAAGCGATCCGTGTGGAACTTGGCAGGCAGGGCTGTCATGTGCCCCAGACTTGCCTTTTACAGATCTAGAGTGGAGTCGAGGGGGAATTGAAAGTACGGTCCCGGAAATCTTGTCGCCTGTAAGTGTTGGGATCACGACGAACTTTGTAGACTGACGATCGTATGCCCTTAAATATACTTTCAGACTATCATATGCCCTAAATATGCTATTCATGGATCTAGGCCGGATCCGACGACTTCTCTAGGGAGGGGAGGAGGGGGTCTGAAACTGATGGGAGGGACATGCAAGAATTAAATCCTTCAATGCGGACGAGCTGGAGGGATGGGGGGGGGGGATGAAACCGAGGTGACTTACATGCTAACTATACCACTGCAAGTGTTTTCTGAGCTTTCAGCTCTTGTTCAACTAACTAGCATTGATGAAAGTCTTCACTGAAAAGCCATGCATGAATCTGCAAATTTAAAGAAGCCTATATCCAACTTTTCTCCATCATGTCATGTTATTTCAGTAGAGATGTAATCCTAGCTTGTGAAACGAATAATGCGTTAAACAGTCAATTTAGTTCAGTTGTTTATTCTTCAACATAACCTACATTCATCAAATTCATATACCATTAGTCCGTCTTAATGTGTGACAACAGGTCACCTGTGGAAGACGGGCAACAAATTACCCAAAACTTTTTAAAAGAAAATATTCTTTTTTCGGCTTAAACATTGTTCGAGTTGGTGTAATGAGCTGCGTAGTGATTTTCCAAGTCTTTCTTACGTTTAGTAATTTACGTAGCGATTATAATTTCTGTCCTTCAGTCGGTCTGTCGGTCCCGGTTTTGCTAGTTTGGGCACTTCCAGATAAGCTAAGACGATGAAACGTGGACGATGAAATCCAGACAGGATCCGGTGACATTGGGGGGAGCTGGAAGGGGAAACCGGAAATAGATCCGCTCACTTTGGGGAGTTGGGGGTACTTCCTGATGTGCTAGGACGATGAAAATTTGGCAGGCATGTCAGGGACCCGACCATATTAAATAGGAAATAGTCACTTTCCCCGATCCGACCATCTGGAGAGGGGGGGGGGGGGAGGGAGGGGGAAGCCAAAAATTGAGGTATTTTTAACTTGCGAACGGGTGATCGGATCTTGATGAAAGTTGATATTGAGGATGACCTCGTGTCTGAGACGTCACGCTTTAAATCCGGACTGGATCCGATGACACTGGGGGAGTCGAACTGGAAATCTTGAGAAACGCTTAGAGTGGAGTGATCGGGATGAAACTTGGTGGGAAGAACAAGCGGAAGTCCTAGATACGTCATTGACATAACCGGACCGGATCCGGGCACTGTGGGGGAGTTGGGAGGTGGGTGGGCCGATTTCTAGTGATCCCTCGAGTTCGGCGTACTTCCTGATGTGCGAGGACGATGAAACTTGGCAGGTATGTCAGGGATCCAAACAGATTGACTTGAGACAGTCGTTTTTCCAATCCGACCATCGTGGGGGGAGTGGATGGATGTGGAGTCCGGATCTAGTGGCATTAATAACTTTTTAACGGTGATCGGATTTGAATGAAACTTGTCAGGTGGAAAGAGCTATCAACTCAGAGGTTCAGTGTCAAGTCCGGGTCGGGCCCGATACCTGTGGGGGGATGGGGGGGGGCTCAAGAAACGCTTAAAGCACAGGGATTGGGACGGAACCTAGTGGAGAGAACAAGCATTAGGCCTAGATACGAAATTGACGGAGCCAGATGGTTTCGCGGCTCTGTGGGGGGAGTCGGAGGAGGTTTCTTGGAATCCCGGTAGTCGCGAATTAGAATAGTTCCAGATGTACTAAGACAAAGAAACTTTGCAGGCATTTCAATGATCCGACTTAGATGACTTAAGAACCTGACACAACATACCCCCGGAAACTTCCGCTCCTAGATCCGAGCATTTTTGGGGGAGCGAGGAAAGGGAAATATGGAAATTGACTTCTGCAAATTGCGAACGAGTGGTCTGATTCGAGTGAAACTTAATGGGCGATAAGAATCGATGACGAACGCATGTAAAACATGCGTTCGAACTATATGCGACCATGGTTAGGGGAATTGTTAGGGGGGTATTCAGCCAAAGTAAGGGGGGGGGGTACCGGAAATTTGCAGATAGTCTATGCTTCGATTTCAGTAAAACTTGCTGAATGGGAAGAGGGGCTTAAGAGATACGACGTTTATGTTTCCTAGTCCTCTTCAGCCACAGTGGGGGGAGTCGGAGGGAGATTGCCAGAAACTTGAGGCTTGCATAAGGTTCAAACGAGTGCATCAATTTAAAATGAAACTTGGAATGTAAAGAGAGCATATAACCTGGTATTTTGGGGACTACTCGGAGTGATTCAATTATTGCGTTATGTTGTTTTATAGAAAAAGGCGTGGGGGCGCGGAAGCCAGCGACTTGAACCTGTTGAGTGTTATTAAATTGTTTTTATTTTCCGAACCGGATCCGAAAACGGTGGTGGTGGTAGTGGTGGTGGTGGGGGGGGGGGGTTACCGGAATTTTTCAGAAATGCTCAGATTCGAGTGCAACTTGATAGATGGTATAAATGAAGATACTTTAGATGATCCATTTTTTAGTCAGAACCAGATTCGGCCACGGTAGGGGGAGATGGAGGGAGTACCGGAGGTCGTGTAGCACGTCTAGGGATCAAACGAGTGGATTTATTGGGCTGAAACTTGGAAGTTTGAACAGTCATGCGCATTTGTTACGGACAATCCAAGATGATACCGGAACTGTTCAGAATTGAGTGAAACTAAATATCCTGTTTCTATTTCCGAACCGAGTTTTTGGATGGCGGGTGTATTTTGTTGCATTACGGTAGTTCCTGCTCCAACTGTAGCTGCTTCGGATATCTCTGATACAGTTTATTACACAAACTAGAACAATGCCTTAGAATGTTCTTACTTGCGACTTACTCTCCTTACTTCCAGGGAAGAATCCTTCCCACTGTCAGAAGTTTGGAACAGAATAACGCACCCTTGTGTTGAATGTTTTGAGAATATATCTGTTATGACCCTTTTAAATATCATCTTTTCGCGAAACCTAAGATTTAAAAAAGGGTCCCTTTAAAAAAGGGTCCCTTTGAAAAACATTTAAAAGGGTCACAACATAAATTTTGTCTTTTAACATAAAGCTTAAAGGGGTCATAATCGAAATACCGTTGGCATCCAGCATAATATTCAACACAAGGATGCCCAACCATGTATCTGTTATCAAACTTATGCCTTACGTTCATGCCTTACCCCTTATACCTCTTCACGCCATACTCCTTCACGGTGCTCATTAGGTCATTCTTAATTTAATTCAGTATATACATTTTTACACAGTAGACTGCCTGTCATTCGAGAATCAGACACCACAAAGTAAGGGGCGCAAGAGGGCGCATAGGCAAGTTATCTTGATGGCTGACATATCACTTAGAGATCCGTTTTACTCTAGAAATGACGTGAGAATTAAACCTACAACACTCACAAGACCAAAGTTTCAATGGGATACTCGAACCGGATTATTTTTTGAACCACACAGTTGGGTCTTGCTATTCTGCAGTCTTGGTGAGATCCTGAAAACGTGTTGTTTTCTTCGAATCGAGCCCTTAACCACATTCAGTAAGTACTTCTTCATATGATTTCACGTGAACTACATAATTACATACAGAATTGTTGAATCGACAGGATTCGATCCGGCCGAAAGCCAATACGGCAAGAAAAAAGTTCAAATGGGGATTCAGCATGTCTTCATACTCTTAAATCGACAGTCTCCTTATCTTGATCGAATATATTGTTGTCACGGCAAAATGTTCACCATTCTCTTTTGATCACAGGGGGGAGGGGGGGGGGGGGTCAGAAATGGAGGGACTTATGTATCCCACCATTTTTTGACGGTGCAAAACGGATAAGTCAGCTACATTTTATTGGAGCTATATTTCGACCCTTCTTGGCAAGGGTCCTCTTCAGGCTCTAGCCGAATGTTCCGAAATGAACGTTGATTTTCCAGCTTGAGCGGCTAGAGCCTGAAGAGGACCCATGCCAAGAAGGGCCGAAATATAGTTCCAATAAAATGTAGCTGACTTATCCGTTTTCTACCGTCAAATACTATCCGCAGTCAGCTTGGGTCGAAGGAATATCTATCCCACCATTAACGTTTTCGGATTCCAGCAGTTTTATAACTACATCGGTTCCTGGCAGGTTCTGGTCGTTTTTCAGCTGCAATACAACCTAGTTGTGTTATCGCCCTGAAGATTACTCTGTTTTCGAGTTGTTTTCTAGTTCTCTGGTGTAGTGTTTATGTCAACAGCGCTTAGAAACTCGTTTCATCTTCACTGACAGAATCCCACCTCCCTTCTAGAAAAGTTAGTGAGAACCATCTGTCTCCTTCCATGAAGTCTCTTATATGAGTTATACTTTTTTGTCCAGTAATTCTGCACTGGGTGGAAGCAGGATCCCTCGCAATAACTCATCATTGGGAAAGGATAAAAAGGAATCCCCCTTGAACTGACAGAGACCAAAACAAGAAACGTGGTAACAGACAAGGAACAAGCGAAGCTTGGGCTTCTTTTACTTTTTGCCTCACTGGAACTGACGCTATGATTTAGCGACTAGAGATGCAATCAACAACAACTTTTTGACGATAGCAAATACGCCATCCTTCGCACCAAGCTGACGGCAAATTTGGTGGTACTCAAGGGATTGGTCGGCTGATATTCTTATCTGGCAATATTTCTACCCTTCTTGGCAAGGCCCCTCTTCAGGTCTTAGTTAAAAGTCTAAACTTGCGACAACGTCTACAGTATGCCGGTCGAGGGACTATTGCGTATACTGTATTTTAGGGATTATTGCGAAGCAAGGATACGATAATCTCAAGACATTAAAAGTCAATTTGCAATGATTGTGGAGTTCCCTCTAAGATAATACGACTGATTGTCGCCCTGTACGAAGAAACAGGATAATGTGTTCCAACAGAAAATAGAACTAGACGATTCTTCAAAATCAAGTGTGGCGTCATGCAAGGAGTGCACTATCACCACAATTTGAAGACACTAGAAATAAATTTTCCCTTTTTATGGAGTTCCTTCTAAGATAATACAACTGACTATCGCCTTCTACGAAGAAACAGAATGCTGTGTTTCAAACAGAAAATGGAACTACACGATTCTTCAAATGAGTCTGGCGTCAAGCAAGGATGTGTACTACTACCAATTACTATCACCACAATTTTCAGAACAATCCTTTCAGAAAAAGGAACTACACGATTCTGAAAAATCATGCCTGGCGTCATGCAAGGATTTTTACTGGATTTGTACTTTCACCACTTCTATTCAGATAGACTACGTGCTCAGACAGTCTACGGGGTATAGACGCCAAACTTTCAGCTACTTCTTGACGAGATCTCAGAAAAAGCCCAAGAGGTCGGATTGTTGATTAATGTTGACAAATCAATAATTAGCATAAGGATGTGCAGATGAACTAGTTGACCAGGTCCAAGAGCTTAAATATTTGGCAAGCTGGATAAAGGATACTGGCGATGTAACATCTGAAATTAAGAAACGAACTGGACAGGCATCAAGAGCCGTCAATAGGCCGGTATGGAGAAGTAATAAATATTCACTTCGTCTTAAATTGCGACTGTTTAATAGCAACTTGGTATTCATATTTTTGTGCGCCAGTGAATGTTGGAAACTCAACCAATAACTTGAGAAATGTATCCTTTGATTCGAAAATTTCTGTCCCCGAGCCCATTTTGATCGAAATTATGAAGAAAAGAAGATGGACATGTTTGTGTCATGTTCTACGAACTCCCAGGACAGACGGCCCTAAAAGTGTATCGATGGCAGCCTGAATGAAGACGAAGACGAAGATGTTCAAGACAAACCCTGTGGAGGCACTGTGATCGGGACCTGAAGGAGGCCAACATTTCCATCGCTCCACAATGGGAATTCAATTCAATTCAATTCAATTTATTTTCAAAAATTCGCTCACGGACAAAGCCGAACATTGATTTTCTTCCGTCATGTACAACTTAACAATTAACTAATGTTAAAACAACTATAACTAAGACAGACATCGCTGTAGCTGCACAGCGTCATGAATGGAGATGCTTTGTCGACGCCCTGTGCGACATTGATGGTTCAGAAGGATAGAAGGTCCAAGGTAAAAAATCGACTGATACAGGAACATTGAGTAAGTTCGAATCCACGAATATAAGAGGTTTACTAGACTGACACAAGACAAGCTACGTACACATACAACTTAAAATCCCTCCTCATACTGCAATTATTAAACATGCAATTCTTAAACAAGAAAGAAATCAATAACTCCATCTTTACTATGAGCTCTTGGATTTGTGTTTCTTTTCACCGTAGGGGGGTTGACCGGATATGTCGCGTGCGAAATCGGTGCCATTATGGTAGAACGTCTACATGCGACCGGTTACAATTTCGGAGCGAAGGAGGAAACTGCAAGATCGGACTGTTTGTGACAGTACCTCTGATCCTGCGCCCTTGAGCCCTGATTAGCTGAAAACTTATTAATGCTTTGACTGTAGTCGCCGGATTCAGTTGTGTCTTTATTTATACATCAGTTATCCTAAAAAGGAAAGATACAGAGGAAACTTCTTTTCTTTGATCTTCACTCCCCCATTACCTTTTTTCGGCCTGTAGTACGACTTTTCTATATAGGCTTCGATTACGTCGGCTGTGAAACATTTCCTGAAATTCTTGGGACTATTTCCCAGAGGAAGCGCGTGGGAGGTAGCCTCTCACTTCCCAGTTCTCTTTTTGAAGTGAGCTGGAGACGGCACATGATACGCCAAAGGAATAGTAGAATAAGCAAGGGCTCTCGATGTTTAAAATACCGGGGAAAGCAACGTCTATGACTATCTCTGCATTCCAATCCCAGTGAATAGGGCTTTCAGGTATAGAGAAAAAAGTGACCTTTGTAGGCTACACGAGATTGTCAACAAATGAATATTTGCGGTCCGCCGGGTTGAAAAAAAAAGAATTATTTAAATCAATTACTAACTTAACATTTTATCTGCCACATGTTTAGGTACCTACATGTACCCGAATCAGGACATCGGCTGCGCGAACTTTCCTCGGCATCCAAGAGTTGTTCCACATTTGAGTTCCATCCTTGGTGGTTGTGGATCCATTCCTGTGTGAGTTCGAGCCAGTAATTTTCCAACTTTCTGCCAAAATGACGGAATCCTCCTTTGGGCTCGAAATCGGCCTTGGCACAAGCGAGCCAAGTTTTGCCTTTTCCTCCTTGGTGTTTCTTCCACCTGGGAAGAGGCTGGCAGGAGGCGGCCGTCTTGGAGAGCCTCGGGAGGACGATGTTGGACATGCCCAACTGCCCGTACCCGCGTAGCCGGCGTCTCTTGGTGATCGAGCCGATTTCAAGATGTTGGGAGCATGATCGATGAAGATCAATGTTGCTCATTCGATCCGTTAGTCTGACGCCCTGAAGTCTGAAAACGTTGAGCTCATGTACTTCAGATGCATAAGTGTCAATGTTTAGGTAAAGAAAGAGTGTAACTAGATCAACGTTACCTGGGTAACGTGACGTGTTGCAACACCCTTTGTTTACCTTTGCCGATCAAAGTGTTTTTTTTTCTTCGCCATCGGTTAAACGCCGAAGTAGTCAACCGATGGAAGCTATCAAAATGGTATGTTCCAAGAAGATTTTCTTTCTTCAAGAAAGCTGGTAACACATTGTGTAATCAACTTATTACGAGTAGGCGGTACAAGAAAGTAGATGAGAACGTCACAAAATACACCCGCCATCCAAATATGCGGTTCGGAAATAGAAATATGATATTTAGTTTCACTTAGTTGCCGGCATCGCCTCGGATTATCTGTAGCAAATACGCGTGACTGTTCAAACTTCCAAGTTTCATCCCAATAAATCAACTCGTTGATCCCTAGACATGCTACAAGATTTCCGGTACTCCCTCCATCTCCCCCTACTGAGTCCGAATCTGATTCGGACAAAAAAATTGATCATCTAAAGCATCTTCTTTTATACCATCTATCAAGTTTCACACGAATCTGAGCATTTTTGGAAAATTCTGGTACCACCCCCACCGTTGTCGGATCCAGTTCGGACCCTAAAATATATCATCTAGGGTATATGTTATCTCTACATTCCAAATTTCATTTGAATTGATGCACTCGTTTGACCCCTATGCGAGCATCAAGTTTTCCGGTAATCTCCCCCCACTGTGGTCGAAGAGGACTTGGAAACATAAATGTCGTATCTCTTAATCCCCTCTTCCCTTCCATCAAGTTCTACCTAAATCGGAGCATAGCCTATCTGCAAATCCTCCCCACACCTTGGCCGAATCTGGCCCGTAAGCCGAATAACAAATCTAGGCCGCATAAACTCGGCACTGTCCAACTTGCATCCCATTCGTTGCTTCCGTTCGGTTTTTCTGCATGTCAATTCCCCAAACCGTGGTCGCATATAGTTCTAACGCACGTTTTACATGTCAGGTCATCGATTCTTATCACCCATTACTCGAATCAGACCACTCGTTCGCAATTTGCAGAAGTCAAGTACCATATTTCCCTTCCCTCACTCCCCCAAAAATGCTCGGATCTAGGAACGGAAGTTTCCGGGGGATGTTGTGTCGGGTTCACTAATATGCCTGCAAAGTTTTGTTGTCTTAGTATATCTGGAACTATTCCAACTCGCGACTACCAGAATTCCAGGAAACCTCCTCCAACTCCCCCAAGAGCCCCGAAACCATCTGGCTACATCAATTTCGTATCTAGGCCTAATGCTTGTTCTCTCCAATAAGTTCCGTCCCAATCCCTCTGCGTTAAGCGTTTCTTAAGATTTCCGGTCCCCCCATCATGTATCGGACCTGACCCGGACTTGACACAGAGCATCTGAGGCAATAGCTCTTTCCACCTTACATGTTTCATTCAAATCCGATCACCCGTTCAAAAGTTATACATGCCACTAGATTCCGGATTCCACATCCATCCAATCCCCCCCCCCCCTGATGGTCGGATCGGGGAAACGACTACTCTCAAGTCAATGTGTTCGGACCCCTGACATACCTGCCAAGTTTCATCGTCCTAGCACACGAGGAAGTATACCGAACTCGGGATCGCTAGAAATCCGCCCCCTCCCCCGCCCAACTCCCCCACAGTGCGCGGATCCGGTCCGGTTATGTCAATGCCGTATCTAGGACCTGTACTTGTTCTTCCCACTAAATCGCGATCCCTCCACTCTCAGCGTTTCTCCAGATTTCCGGTTCCCTCCTCCAACTCCCACCAGTGTCAGCGGATCCGGTCCGGATTTAAAGTGGGGCGTCTGAGATAGGAGGTCACACTAAGTATCAACTTTCATGAAGATTCGATCACCCGTTCGCAAGTTAAAAATATCTCAATTTTTCAGCTCACCCCTCCCTACACCCCCCCCCCCCCCCATATGGTCGGCTCGGGGAAGTGATTATTTCTAATTTAATCTGGTCGGCTCCCTCACACGCCTGCCAATTTTCATCGTCCTAGCAGATCAGGAAGCTCCGAACTCGCAGGATCACTAGAAATTCGCCCCCACCCAAGCTCCCCCAAAGTGACCGAATCCGTTCCGGTTATGTCAATCACGTATCCAGGACTTGTGCTTGTTCCTTCCACCAAGTTTCATCCCGATCTCTCCACTCTCCCCAAGATTTCCGGTTTCCCCCTACAACTCCCCCCAATGTCAGCGGATCCGGTCCGGATTGAAAGTGGGGCGTCTGAGATAGGAGGTCACACTAAATATCAACTTTCATGAAGATCCGATCACCCGTTCGCAAGTTAAAAATATCTCAATTTTTCAGCTCACCCCTCCCTACACCCCCCCCCCCCCATATGGTCGGCTCGGGGAAGTGATTATTTCTAATTTAATCTGGTCGGCTCCCTCACACGCCTGCCAATTTTCATCGTCCTAGCAGATCAGGAAGCTCCGAACTCGCAGGATCACTAGAAATTCGCCCCCACCCAAGCTCCCCCAAAGTGACCGGATCCGTTCCGGTTATGTCAATCACGTATCCAGGACTTGTGCTTGTTCCTTCCACCAAGTTTCATCCCGATCTCTCCACTCTAAGTTTCCCCAAGATTTCCGGTTTCCCCCTACAACTCCCCCCAATGTCATCAGATCCGGTCTGGATTTAAAATAGAACGTCTGAGACATCAGTCCTTCCATGTATCAAGTTTTATTAAGATCCAATCACCAGTTCGTAAGCTAAAAATACCTCATTTTTCCTAGTTATTCCGGATTCCCCTCCCTCCAATACTCGGATCTGGGAAGCGACTGTTTCTAATTTAATCCGATTCGGTCAGATTACCGAATCAGATTAAATTAAATTGTTACTTACGAGTCTCGACATGGTTCACAATTTGTAAAATATGTTTTTTTTCGTTGTGTACCTTAGCACTGAAGCTGTCAACCCCTCGAAACTTTGAAAATGGTGTATCTCATCATTGAATTTTTTTACAAAACAATTGATGAGATATGCTTTGATCAGCTCATCAAGAGCTATCGATCGCTGTTGGAAAAATAAAAATTCTGTGTGTATGGTTTCAAAAGTTGATTTTCTTGCCGTAGCCCAACTTTCTAACATTGCCACTTAGGAAGGAGCAAAGGACAAGCTCCAATTTCTTTAGAAGTGAGAGAACTTTTAAAATTTCGGAGGCACATCTCATACAATTTCTCTGCCTCAATCACAAGTGCAGAAAACGGAATGATAAACTCAATAAAAATGGCTAGTAACAATGGATGAGAACACTTTCGAACCCATGGGAAAATGCCCCTTTTTTGTTTCTGTTCATCATAGTGGCTATGGTGCCGGTAACTGCCACATATATTTCGCACTTTCAGATTTTAGTCCATCCATGACTTAAAACTAGTGCCTGCTTGCTTGCCTGCTAAAACGGAGCTTTCCACTCGAAAGCAGAAAATTGATTCGAACAAAGGAATGCTTGGCGGCGCAACTTGGGACAACTGTCTCTGACATAGACTACAAAACTCAAATCCGCTTCATAAACTGTATAGTCTCTGGATCTTCCACAAACCAAAGCCATCCTTTTGGCCCAGGCAAGAGCTCTACGGAGCCTTGCAAAAGGTAATAGCATATTCATCCATCCGGCATGAGGTCCAGACTTTCTGTGAAAACCGCAAAGGTTAGACCCTTACCAATGTCTAGGAATAAGGTGAAATCAGAGGACTGGGAAAAACAAGATCAATATCAAAAATCAATATCTGATCCAGACAACTGGGTCTTGTCTTCGCCAGACTCCTTGAACCTGTTTACCTGATGTTTACTATTAAAATTCAGAAACAGATTAAGGCCAAATAGCTAATTATCCGAGAAAACCAAGTTCAGATATGGATTCAGCATGTGTGTTTACCCCTATAAGTCATATCTGTTTTGACGAAAACTTCCTGCCGCTTCTGCCAGTTTCCCGGTTTCTGCCGAACTCCGGAACTACTTGTCCGGCGAAAAAAGAAAGCTAAAAAACGAACTCAGCGTATCTTCTTTCCCCAATAATGAACATCTAATCAACTTCAAATAAAAATTTAACTTATAACAAATTTTCCGACTCCAACCGGATTCCGGTCGAACTATATGTCCGGGAAAAAAAAGATGATTGTCAGACACGCATTCAGCATCTCTTCTTACCCCTAATTCGGATATCTAATCAACTAACTATAAGTAAAACTTTAACTTTTAACAATTTTCCGGTTTTGGCCGGATTCCGGGCGAACTACATGTCCGGATAGAAAATTGTTTCCACATAAGTGTTCAACGTGTCTTCTTGCCCCAAATCGAACATCTAATCAACTCCAAATAAAACTTTTAATTTTAACAAACTTTTTGGTTGTGGCCGGATTCCAGGCGAAGTACTTGTCTGTCGAGAAAATGGTTTTCACCATCGTGTTCAGAATGTCTTCTTACCCCTTAACGGGGTAGCAGATTGGTAAACCGGAAAAAAACAAAACAAATACATCGGTGATGAGTGTCCGGAATGGGGAAAGCCAAAACACACATGGGAGAACAGTAGAGCTGTTATTGATAAGTAAAGTTTAGTATGATGCGCCTATGATCTCAGGATAGAAAAATATCAGATTTATTTCAGCTCCGACAAAACAAAATCACATCCGCAACCAGTTAAAATTTGGAATACAGCCACAGGAAACCAAAAACTACAAACGCAAACAAAAATACATAAACTAGTAAATATCTACCACCAGACTTTGCCAGGCCGCTAATCCTCTTCAAAGAATTCATAAGCGTACCCTGGACATTCTCAAACACTCCGTCCATGTCACTAAGTTGCTTATTCTGGTACTTCACTTCATCACCTATGTCAATCGCTAGAGATTTTAGACTTCCGATTTTCTCTCGTAATAACTGTTCGTCATCTTCTTCTGACTGGAGCAAAGGGCTACTTGGGTGCTGATAGCCGTGGGCTCGACGCATCGTCCTAGTTTCTACAGCGTGTCTCTCCTCGAACTTGCGAACCTGCAAAGAGACAATAATTGTTACTGGCGTCAGTAGAATTATTCCTTGCCGTTCATGGAGCGCGATCTCGAAGAAATTTCCTTCTGCCGCTGGCCAACAACCTTTGTTTAATATCTTTCTTACTTTTTCTCTCTTTTCTGTTATTCCTAGCCCCCCTTACGGAATTTTAAGCTTGAGAAATCCCGCCCCTCGCCATTGTTTCATTACGAATACAGTTTAGGCCGACAGGTATATCTTGTTTTTCGGACTCCTTTACTTTTGCTTGGCTTTCTTTTCACCATTCCCACTTTCACAGTTTTCCAATGTTTTTGCGTCCAACCCCCGTTTAAGAAAGTGGGATGTCTGAATAAGTAGACAAGCGATAATAGCTAATTTTTACGGTGTAAGTATATTGGTATTTTCGGGAAAAGATATTTCTGTAGTTGGGTTTTAAGCGTTTTTCGACGAAACTCTACCTCTTCAACGACGACGACCCTTCCAAAATATCACTTTACAACCAAAAATCTTTTGTTAGTTATAACTTGAACACAAGTTATAAATCAAAGACATATTTTTTTGTCGACATTTTTTTATTTCAACCGGGCGAAGCATGGTTCCGAGGAATTGTGCAGGCGACAGAAGTATTTTCTCGTGCTTTTCTTGGTATAAGCCGGGATCTCCGGAACCAGGAGTTTTGCCAAGCATTTTACATTAGACGGCGCAACTTCTATCCCCCAACTGACATCCAATCTTCTGGCTACTAACTTCATCATATCCGCACCATTTAGTTAACTGCCGTTCCGTCACCTCTACTTACACAGACTTCATAAAAGTGACCTTCCACTTACTCAACTTGATAGAGAATGATTACTTCAGATAATCCTGATAAACTAAACGATGAACCCGCACTCGTTTTTCGCCTAAAACCACTCAAAAGTTTGTTATGACTTTGCAGGAAACAATCTGAGTCTGCAGGAAGTTTTTATACAGCCGATGGAAGTTTCAGAGAAAACTCTCCAAACATCCTCGTCAAGAGTAGCAATTGTCATAAAGTAGCTCGAAAGTAGCAGATGTCCTAGACAGATAAAGTGGAAGAGGGGTCCCACGGCTTCAGACGTAAAGCTTCATGACGATATTACTCGAGGAACAAACAAGATCGAGCCGACTCGGCATCTAGGAATAACTGCTGAAACAGAAGAACGATAGCAATCTCCTCCCATTTTTTTATGAGTCGCCTTCAGCATTTCCATTTGGTTTCATGGCTTTCCACAGAGCCCGCCTTGTCTTCATACTTTTTTGCTTGCTCATCTTTTCGCTGATACAACAGATCAGATTGCAAATTAGAAAGACAAGGCAGTTCCTTCGAGGATAAGCGAGGAAATGTGCACGAGTGGACTGGAATAACACTGTTTTCCCCGCTCCTGCAGGCCCCATGGGCCTGGTATATGGTTTTGGCATTCGAGTACGAATCTGACATTTGACTACCAGTTCTATCAGGGAAAGCTCGACAGGGAATTTCTGTCTAAGCCGAATGCCCGGGGCCCTGATCTCTTCAACCCGTATCCAGAGACATTTGACAAGGGAAAAGAAGGGAGGAAAGGAAGCATCAGAGCCCCCACCTCTTTTTTACTGATAAATCATTTATCATTTTGCAATATCTTGTACGGGGGACATTCTCTGGATAGTTATTTAAATGAGGTTAATGTGGTAAGCTACTGAGCCATCTGCCGTGGACGGTTGGCGTAACAGAAACTTAGTTTTGCAGAGATCTTTTCTCTAAAGGACATATCCTCATCACTTCAAAACTCAGCTTTACGTTCAACTATTTTCAGCCGGATTCGGCTGTTTATAGCCTCTCACCAGCGGACTCCAGCTCCTTTGGATTCGTCAACAAACACAGCAAAATTTGCATAACAGTTTTTCTGACCAAGAAGCTTCCCCCAACTAATGATCGGTTCGCTATTCCGTCACGAAAAGGGCAAAACATGAAAAGCGTGAAAGTAGCGCTGAAGGAGGGGATAGGAGTCACCGTATAGAGTGCAGAATCTCAGGGATAGGAATGGATGTAGTAATAGGTAAATATAAAGTAGTAATTTTACAGGTGCAACAGGTCCTTTAAGAGAAGTCGAGATCGAAGATTTCAACGAATTATTAACTAATTAAAATTTTTATTTCCAGATGTCGTCACCATCATTCAACGAAGAACACTGGAAATGTCTAATCTGTGCCAAAACTGCCAAAGGACATACTGTGATTATCTCAAAAAGTCTATGCTGACGTGACAATAATGGTAGTTTAGTTGATAGTCATGAACGTTCGAAAACTGGAGGCCCAGAGGTTCACACCTGCCAGTGTTTCTTTCAAAGAAGTTCACTGCACAATGCCATCTTCTGGGTGTCATTTTCGATCTAGTGGAAGTACAGACTGTATTCGATTTGTAATAATATCTAGTTATAATTTGCTAGTTTCGCTTAAAACTTTTTCTTATTGGAGTAGTTGGTTAGGCGTTCCCTACTGACCTTTATATAATGAATTATGCATTGACTGTTAATCATCTTTTGACGTTCGAATAAACATACGAGAGTACTTTTTTCTTTTTTAATACCGAATGCCGGAACGTTGGTGCCGAGAGCAGTAATTTCGCTCAAGAGCCCTAGGTGCTCAGAGGCGTTACTACCCAAAACGTTCGGGGGTGGGGGTGGGGGTGGTGGAGGTATTTACCAACTGGCTGGTCATTTTCACCGACTGTTTAAAAAAACGACAGTTTTTAAGATAAGGTCGACCGTTTAAAAAACACTGACCGTTTTTAAGAAAATTCAACTCTCTTTAAGAGAATTCGACTGTTTTTAAGAAAAATCGCTGTGTTCACGCCGACTCATTTTTTGTTTACCGACTTGCATCTACCCCCCCCCCCCCCCCATATGTGACACCTCTGGTCGCGGTTCCGAAGTAAACACATTTTAATACAAAATAATTTAAAATGTAGCCGAGCGGAGCGATTCCCTTCATTGTTCCTATCGCTTATTTAAAGCGGAACTTAACGCGTTTAGATTATTACAATTCATGGCATGTAGATACGCTCATCGCAGTACCGATTTATGGCTGCAAAACGTCACCATAGTGTTAATCTCACGAAAACATGAGGTCTTAAGTCGTACCTTAAACCATGGGGGGGGGGGGGAGAGGGGGAACTTACCAAGCTCCTACGAAGGTTTCTGGTCAACCTGCCTCCGTTTGTGCGTCAGTGCGGCTTGATTCACTGATATTCGCTACTGATGTTACCTTGATGGTACGCCAACGCCACAGAACAAATTGCGAAGTTCAAAGGCTATAGATCACAATATGGATTTGAAAGGTGAGTTGGATCGCGTTGGTTTCTAGAGTTCAGCGAAGGCGATGCCTGACAGTACTAGCTGGCCTTACTTACTGAGTATCCTATAACGGTCTGTTAGCAATAGTAATGAATCACAGATTCTTAGAAATTCATGCTAGCAATCATTAAGGATCCACCTGGCTTCTACCATCATTAGCTCGAGTCCTCAACATTTACTGATCAGTTCACCGACAATGCTTGAAGTGAAAGGAATAGACCCAAAATCAAAGTTTCTACTTTCTGTAAGTCTTCGAGCTTTTCTAGAGATGCTGACATAAACACATGTTCTGCTTTCTCTCAGATAACTCCAGGAACGTCCAACTCTTTGATAAGCGAAGGGCAGACATGTACCTAGGCTTTCCAATCAGACTACAGGCTTCCGCGATCCCGCAAAGAGACTGCGGCTCGAATGCTTCCAAGAACATTTTTGTGGCCCACAAGTCTGTTTCCGCATGCAACGAAGTTTATGTTGCTCAAGTTCGACGAAGAAATCTCGAGCTGATTTTCGATAGCCTACTGTAGCTCGAAATTTCGTGGGAAACCGAATATCGGCAAATTCGAGTCTGAACAAGAAAATGAGCTATTTCGTTAAAGAGATAGACAAGAAACTGAGGATTCTTCTAGTACATAATGGTGAAGACATAGGACTGATTCCATTTTTTAGATTTTATCTGAATTTAATTTTTACTTTCCGGCATTTAAAATTTCCGCAAAAAACGGCAAGTTTCAAACTTTTGGGTCGATTGTTTGAACCAAACTTCTTTTTCCGTGAAAAAGTTTCCATGAATACTGAGAATCATGTAGGACAAAAATATGCGAGGTACTCTCGATTTCAGTGTAGCATACAGCAAGTGCCTGGTGCCGGCAGCGGTTGCCACTTGTTCGAGCATTAAAACAAGAGGTATGTTTAGAAGCGTTTGAAAGATAAATCGCCTAATTTATGGACGGCACCGGTGCCTGTCGGTGCTGGGAAAGGGTGTACAGCAGTGCCGGGGAGTGGATAACCCTTCACAAACACTCCGAGGAAAAACGGCGATTATTAGCGAATTTCTCAGCGAGCCTGGTGTTGAATCTTTTCACCCTATTCTAGTTAGTGCATCGGACTTGGCAAGTAACGGCTAGTGATATCAATTTCTATTGAGTGACACGAGTCTTTCGTGGGAGTGTGATGTCTTTTCATTTCTACTGAGTGACACGAGTCATTCGTGAGAGTGTGGTGTCTTTTCAACAAGAAGTTCACTAGTTATCCTTATTTCTACTTTCTTAAAGCACACCTCGCACTATTTATTGCTCCAGTATTCAAAACTGTTTGAATACTGTAAAACTAGGCTCTGCTTTTAACAAATTACCCAGGTTTTGGCTGTTTTCAGCCTTTTCGCAGGGCCATTGACTTCTAGCAGAAACTCGGCAAAATTCAGACAACCTGTTTTACACATCAATAGCATGGTACACGAACACTCGTCAAGAAGCATAATGTGCATGGAAAATCCAGAATCGTGGCAAGTGCAAAGATTATTGTGATGTCGTTAGCGGGTTTAGAATGCAACATATGAAATTGGGTCCCCAGGTTTAAGAATTAAAGAATACAATTAGGGAAGTATTATAGGCACTGCATTTAATTGCATTAACTGTTAGACGAAACGACAACATATTAGAAAAGGTCGAGCTCTATACACCGACATCAGCAGTGCAGAGCAGCCGTTTTCCGCCATCTATTAGGCTGTGTTCTTACAGACCATTTGCCAATTTGTAAGGGAGCTTGGTGCAGACATTCGCATATCTAAGTTAGTGCACCAAGCCTAAAATTCAGGACTATTTATATGCAATTTTTGTTAACGATTGAGTAATGAGTGATTATAGATGTATTGACAAGGCCAGTGCTATTTTCATTTGTTATGAAAGATAGTAGGCGAATAAATTGAATCTGAATATTCCTTTCGACTTTTTTTTCTAATAAAAGACTGGCCGACCAATCTAGAGTCGCTCGCGGGATTTTGGGAGCAGTGTCTGTTAAGCTCACTCCAGACTGTCAAGTACAAACTTATTTTAACTTCCGTCCTTAGGTTAGTTACGTTATGGCGACTCTTTCACACCTGCAGACCCTTCCGACTGGCGCAAGCGTACAACTGCATTATTTTTCTTTTTTTTCTATTGTGTTTTTTCTCATAAAGCCAAGGTCTCTCCTGGGCAAAACAGGCTAATCTTTTCATCAAGCAATCATTTCACTTGACTTTTGTTCTTTTTATTTTTGTTTCTTAATTTGAGCAAATTTCAACTCCTGATTTACGTAAAACGTTTACGTAACTTTTACACCATCGTAACGGCCTTAAGGGTCTCGATATCTAGGGAGTCCGTAAGAGCTTTCTTCAGTCTGAAGGGGCCTTCAGTCATGCTCAAAACTCACCTTAAGCTTACTAGTGGAAAGGGTATCCCCAATGCAAACCTCACTGGATCTGAATTGGACAACGCGCGTAAAATACCGTTTCGAGTTTCAGTGGCGAGCTGTATTCCTCCTCCCGGCATGTCTGTACAATACTGTCTTTCTTCCCGCAAGAATGGTGTTCCCAGACTTCCACAATGACTACCGGGACATCTGGAAGCCTCTCGACATCCTCAGTGACGTTGTGTATGGACTTGATATGCTATTCAGATCCCATATTGGTAAGCTCAGCCCGACTGGATGCATACGTTATCAGAAGATAGGCAACAATTTTCAGTATAAGGTATCTTATACTGAAACTTCTATTTCTCCGCAACGGTGTCGACTATATCACAGCCAAATATCGCTCGTGACGTCACATGAGAATCGTATTTTTAATTGCCAACCAAATTATTATCCGAAGAACGGTTTATAAATGTAATAGCGTCCGGTGCCTCGCTGACCGCTCGGCTCTATATACTAATTTAATAACATCGTTTGTTTATTAAGCCAAATTGCCATACAGGATCCAATACATGTTTCACTTGATAAATAAACTGTTACAACTTTAAAGATATTATGGTACACAAACCAGGCTAAATTTTCTTTCCTGAATCAAAACACTTTACTAACTTATTTACAAATTCAAATATGTATTCAATAATACTGGTTTGTTATAATTTCCCTACTTTTTCATGACGTCACGCCGACGTTACGAGCCTCGGATTATCAGCTGTTGTTTAGTCTCGACCGTTCGCAAATCGCAACGGCTGGATTAATTGTTAGTCCCGAAGTTTCCAACTTCGTACAAAATTGTTAATCGGCCCTTTTTGACTGAACCTACTTGTTGCGCCACACTGTCAGAAGTTTTATAACAGATAACACAAGGTTTCGCAGTTTCAACAGACAACACTTGGGATGTAATCTGTTGTGATTTTGATATGCATTAAATGTTATGCATAATATGTATTGACCGGCGGACTAAACAAGAGCTACGAGCTCATATGACACTTGTTACGAGTAGGCTGTACAAGAAAGTAGATGAGAACGTCACAAAATACACCCGCCATCCAAAAATGTGGTTCCGAAATAGAAATAGGATATTTAGTTTCACTCACTTCTGAGCAGTTCCGGCATCGTCTCGATTATCTGCAGCAAATGCATATGACTGCTCAAACTTTCAGCCCAATAAACTCACTTGTTTGATCCCTAGATGTGCTAGATGTGCTACACGATTTCCGGTACTTCCTCTATCTCCCCCTAACGCGGCCGAATCTTGTTCAGACTAAAAAATGGACCATCTAAAGCATCTTCTTTTATACCATCTATCAAGTTTCACTCGAATCTGAGCAATTCTAGTACCCCCCCCCCCCCCTCCTACCAACGTTGTCGGATCCAGTTCGGGACCAAAATATGTCATCTAGGGCATGTGCTCACTGTGCGTTCATGTTTCATTTAAACTGATACACTCGTTTGACCCCTATGCGAGCCTAAAAGTTTCCGGCAATCTCCATCCAACTCCCCCTACTGTGGCCGAACAGGACTTGAACACATAAACGTCGTATCTCTTAATTCCCTGTTTCTGTCCATCAAGTTTTACTGAGGTTGGAGCATAGCCTATCTGCAAGTTTCCAGTACCCCCCCCCCCCACCTTGGCCGAATCCGGCCCGGACGTAAAATAACAAATATAGGCCGCATAAACTCGGCACTGTCGAACTTGCATCTCATTCGGTCTCATCCGTTTGGTTTTTGGGCATGTCAAAAGTTGCCCCCCCCCATCCCCCACAGGCATCGGACCCGACCCGGACTTGACACGGAACATCCGAGGCGATAGCTCACCAGACGAGTTTCATTCAAGTCGGATCACCCGTTCAAAAGTTATGCACGCCACTAGATTCCGGACACTCCATCCATCCACTCCCCCCACGATGGTCGGATCGGGGAAACGGTTGTTCTCAAGTCAATCTGTTCGGATCCCTGAAATACATGCCAAGTTTCATCGCCCTAGCATATCAGGAAGTATGCCGAACTCGCCGGATCGTTAGAAATCTGGACCCCCACCCCAACCCCCCCACAGTGCCCCGATCCGGTCCGGTTATGTCAATGACGTATCTAGGACTTGTGCTTGTTCTTCCCACCAAGTTTCATCCCGATCCCTCCATTCTAAGCGTTTCTCAAGATTTCCGGTTTCCCCCTCCAAGTCACCGGATCCGGTCTGCATTTAAAATGGAGCGTCTGAGACACGAGGTCCTTACATATATCAAGTTTCATTATGATCCGATAACCCGCTCGTAAGCTAAAACTATCTCATTTTTCCTAATTTTTCCGGATTCCCCCTCCCACCACTCCCCTTCAGATGGTCGGATCGGAGAACAGACTATTTCTAATCTAATCTGGTCCAGTCCCTGATATGCCTGCCAAGTTTTGTCGTCCTAGCTTATCTGGAAGTGCCCGAACTAGCAAAACCGGGACCGACAGACCGACTGACGGACAGAAATTACAATTGCTATATGGCACTTGGCCGAAGGGCAAGTGCCATAAAAACCGCCGAAAAAGATTCTGCTGTTTTTTTTGTTTGTCATTATGATATCGGAAGTCAGCAGACACTTTTTCGGCTCTACTTGGCAAAGCTTGTTATGCATAACATTTAACGCATAATGTTTCCAAAATTACAACAAATTACATGCAAAGTGTTGTCTGTTGAAACATGACTTTCTCTTACCTGTTATGAAACTTCTAACAGTACAAGATCCACTCTGAGCAGCGCCTCTTGGTTTCTGCGTCAAGCTTTAGGTAGGCTTAGGCTATAACGTAAACGACTAAGGGGTAAAATTACTTACTCTCTACAATTCGCTGAAAAATGGTCAGTAATAAAGCAGCTTGACCGCGGTCGGGACGGGAGAATCGGTTAGGTCACTATCCCGGATCTTGCCCTGAAAGCGAAGGAAAAATGAACAGTGAAAATGAGCAGAAGTCTTGTTTTAATTTATGTTTGCCACGTTTTGCTCTTTCCGCGACCAGCAGGCTCCCATCTATTATTTCAGGAAGCTCAATAATCAAGAATGCTGGTTATGCAATGTTTGGTTGTGTTTCTGATCGAACCAGTGGGCCCAGAGCGTATCTCTTTATCTTATTTGTTCGAAAACATAGAAAACAGCTGAGTGAGTTCAAAACAGTTCAGTACCGAATACTTGAGAGAAACATTGTCTACTTAAAGTGGAAGAGATCTTGGATATGACTATCTAGATACCGATCACTTATCCACTTAAATTGGCTTAAAGACCCGCTGAAAATGCGTTATTTCGTTGATCTCCATCCTAAACTCCAATTGTCCGAACCACGTTACCGCGTCACATTATACTATGACGCGGGTAGCGGGGAGAGGGCAGACTAGTTCTTGTTCAAGCGGTGGAACGGGTCAGTAGCATAAAGGGAGTTGTCCTAGTGGGCTAAGTAAAAAAAAAACAAGAGCTACGAGCTCATATGGCACTTGTACGAGTAGGCTGTACAAGAAAGTAGATCACAAAACACAACCGCCATCCAAAAAATGCGGTTCGGAAAAAGAAACAGGATATTTAGTTTCACTCATTTCTGAGCAGTTCCGGTATCGTCTCGATTGTCTGTAGCAAATCACATGACTGTTAAACTTTCATCCCAATAAATCTATTTGTTTGATCCCAAGACGTGCTACACGATTTCCGGTACTCACTCTATCTCCAAATACCGTAGCCGAATCTGGTTCGGAATAAAAAAAAATCGACCACCTAAAGCATCTTCTTTTATACCATCTATCAAGTTTCACTCACATCTGAGCATTTTTGGAAAGTTCCGGTCCCCCCCCCCTCCCACCAACGTTGTCGGAGCCAGTTCGGGCCCAATCTCTTAATTCCTTGTTCCTGTCCATCAAGTTTTACTGAAATTGGAGCATAGCCTATCTGCAAGTTTCCAGTACCCCTCCTACCTTGGTCGAATCCGGCCCGGACACCAAATAACAAATCTAGGCCGCATAAACTCGGCACTGTCGAATTTGCATCTCATTCGGTCCATCCGTTTGGTTTGTGTGCATGTCAAAAGTCCCCTAATCGTGGTCCCATATGGTTCGAACGCATGTTTTACATGTCGAGTCCATCGATTCATATCACCCATGAAGTTTCACTCGAATCAGACCACTCGTTCACAATTTATAGAAGTCAATTTCCATATTTCTCTTCTCTCGCTCCCTAAAAAATGCTCGGATCTAGGAACGGAAGTTTCCGGGGGTATGTTGTGTCAGGTTCTTAAGTCAAGATAATTCGGGTCGCTAATATGCCTGCAAAGTTTCGTTGTCGTTTTACATCTGGAACTATTCTAACTCACGACTACCGGAAATCCAGGAAACCCCCTCCAACTCCCCCCACAGAGCCTCGAAACCATCTGGCTCCGTCAATTTCATCTAGGCCTATTGCTTGTTCCATCCATTAAGTTTCGTCCCAATCCCTCTGCTTTTAGAGTTTCTCGAGTTCCCCCCCCCCATCCCCACAGGTATCGGACCCTACCCGGACGTGACACTGAACGTCCGAGGCGATAGCTCACCAGACAAGTTTCATTCAAATCCGATCACCCGTTCAAAAGTTATGTCCGCCACTAGATTCCGGACTCCCCATCCACCCACTCCCCCCACGATGGTCGGGTCGGGGAAACGGCTGTTCTCAAGTCAATCTGTTCGGATCCCTGACATACCTGCCAAGTTTCATCGACCTAGGACATCAGGAAGTATGCCGAACTCGCGGGATCGCTAGAAATCCGGACCCCCACCCCAACTCCCCCACAGTGCCCTGATCCGGTCCAGTTATGTCAATGACGTGTCTAGGACTTGTGCTTGTTTTTCCCACCAAGTTTCATCCCGATCCCTCCACTCTAAGCGTTTCTCAAAATTTCCGGTTCCGTCAACCAACTCCCCCCAGTGTCATCGGATCCGGCCAGGATTTAAAGTGAGATGTCTGAGACACGAGGTCATCCTAAATATCAAATTTCATCAAGATCCGATCACCTGTTCGCAAGCTAAAAATACCTCAAATTTTGGCTTCACCGTCCCTCCACTCCCCTCCCCCCAGATGGTCGAATCGGGGAATTGACTATTTCCTATTTAATCTGGTCGGGTCCCAGACATGCCTCTCAATTTCCATCGTCCCAGCACATCAGGAAGCACGGAACTCGCGGCATCACAACAAATTTGGACTTCCCCCCCGACACCCCCAAAGTGAGCAGATCCGTTCCGGTTATATCAGTCACGTATCTAGGCCTTTTGCTTGTACTTTCCACCAAGTTTCATCCGGATCCCTCCACTCTAAGTGTTTTCCAAGATTTCCGGTTTCCCCCTCCAACTCCCCCCAATGTCACCGGATCCGGTCTGGATTTAAAATGGAGGGTCTGAGACAAGAAGTCCTTCCATATATCAAGTTTCATTAAGATCCGATCAGCCGTTCGTAAGCTACAAATATCTCATTTTTCCTATTTTTTCCGGATTCCCCCTCCCTCCATTCCCCTCCAGATGGTTGGATCGGGGAAGCGACCATTTCTAATTTAATCTGGTCCAGTTTCCGATATGCCTGCCAAGTTTCATCGTCCTAGCTTATCTGGAAGTGCCCGAACTAGTAAAACCGGGACCGACACACCGACTGACGGACAGAAATTACAATCGCTATATGGCACTTGAGTAAGCTCAAGTGCCATAAAAAAAAAAGACAGGAAGAGAAGCACGAATGAAGGATGTCGCAGTGACTAGGTTAAAACAGTTGTGTGGAGGACAATTGGGCTCTTTTCAGCTTGCATCTCGATTTTCAAATAGTTGAGTTTCCGTGTGATTTGTGGTACCTCAATGCGGTTATTTTTGTCTTCTTCAGGCACTAAGCAATCTTCACCTACCTCACCACTGCCCACTGAAAAGCCGAGTTTGTGTTGAGATTAAAATTTCCCGCGTCATTGTAGAATTTACGCTGTGGGACGGCTGTAGATATTTTGAACGATATAACTAGAGCAGATAGTGGAAAATAAAAAAAATCTCTTTGCAGAATCCAAATTATTCAGTGTATTCAATGAAAAGACACTCAAATAAGTTGGCTTTTCAGTTAAACTTTAACTGTGGCTTGTCCTTTAATTCTGTCCCTACTTTTCTGCCATTTCCAATGATAAACAAATAACTATCACATGTTTGTATGTAACAGTCTGCCCCTGTTAAAAACTCGGATCTTGGATCCCTGCCTACCCGGGAAACAGGTCATAATCCAGTTACAGACAGACATGGAATCCAATTAACCGTCGCGGTTATGAGAATCTTAGCGGAAAGGAATGAGCAAAAAGTAGTAGGATAACCTCCTGCTGACAGTGTTGTCTTTTCTGCACTGGAGTGAATGCCTCGAACAAATATAAAACCCTCTCTAACATAATTAAGTGTTTCCGTTAACATTAAAGACCGACAAAAAAATAAAAAAATATCAAGCCCTAACATATAGAGGCTCGACGAACCCAGAATAATCCAATGTGCTGGCACAGATATCTTCGCGAAGGGTTGCCCACTCTCAAATTTAGTGCACAGCAAGTGCCCGGTGCCCCGGCGCACGGCCGGTGCCGGTCCGGGTTGCCATGTGTTAGAACATTGAAATCAATATGTTTATAAGTGGAAATCGGATAAATTATGCCCAGCACCGCTGGTTTCGTGTGAATTGGTAACCCCTCACATCTTCGCCTTCTTATATGATTACTTGTAACTTCTAAGGAAAGTTGGTAAAAATAACCTTTGATAAAATTCCATCTCCTCCCCAGAACAAGAGCTACGTATGGCACTTGTTACGAGTAGGTGGTACAACAAAGTAGATGAGAACGTCAGAAATACACCCGCCATCCAAAAATGCGGTTCGGAAATAGAAATACGATATTTATTTTCACTCAGTTCTGAGTAGTTCCGGCATCGCCTCGGATTATCTGTAGCAAATGCGCATGACTGTTCAAACTTCCATGTTTCAGCCCAATAAATCCACTCATTTGATCCGTAGACGTGCTACACGATTTCCGATACTCCCTCGATCTCCCCCTACCGTGGCCGAATCTGTTTCGGACTCAAAAATGGATCATCTAAAGCATCTTCTTTTATACCATCTATCAAGTTTCACTCGAATCTGAGCATTTTTGGAAAATTCCGGTACCACCCCTCACCGTTTTCGGATCCGGTTCGGACCCTAAAATATGTCATCTATAGTACATGCTTTCTCTACACTCCAAGTTTCATAAAAATTGATGCACTGGTTTGACCCCTATGCGAGTCTCAAAGTTTCCGGGAATCTCACTCCAACTCCCCCCACTGTGGCCGAAGAGGACTTGGAAACATAAATGTCGTATCTCTTAATCCCCTCTTCCCGTCCATCAAGTTTTACTGAAATCGGAGCATAGCCTATCTTCAAATTACCGCCCCCCCCCCCCCTACCTCGACCGAATCCGCCCGGACGCGGAATAACTAATCTAGGTCGCAAAAACTCGGTACTGTCCAACTTGCATTCCGTTCGGTCCGTCCATTTGGTTTTTCTGCAGATCAAAAGTTCCCCCTCCCCCATATTTCCCTCCACCATGGTCGCATATGGTTCGAACATGTCTAGGTCATCGATTCTTATCACCCGTGAAGTTTCACTCGAATCAGACGACTCGTGTGCAATCTGCAGAAGTCAATTTCCATATTTCCCTTCCCTCACTTCTCCGAAAATGCTCGGATCTAGGAACGGAAGTTTCCGGGGATATGTTGTGTCGGGTTCTTAAGTCAATTAAGTCGGGTCACTAATATGCCTGCAAAGTTTCGTGTCTTAGTACATCTGGATTTATTCTAACTCGTGACTACCGGAATTCCGGGGAACACCATCCAACTCCCTCCCCCCCAGAGCCCCGAAACCATCTGGCTCTGTCAATTTCGTATCTAGGCCTAATGCTTGTTCTCTCCGTCAAGTTCCGTCCCAATCCCTCTGCTTTAAGCGTTTCTTGAGTATTCGCCCCCCCCCCCCCCCATCCACCACAGGTATCGGATCCGAACCGGACTTGACACAGAACATCTGAGGCGACCACTCTTTGTACCTGACAAGTTTCATTCAAATCCGATCACCCGTTCAAAAGCTATGCATGCTACTAGATACCGGACTCCCCCCACGATGGTCGGATCAGGGAAACTACTATTCTCAAGTCAATCTGTTCGGATACTGCCAAGTTTTATCGTCCTAACACATCAAGAAGTAAGCCGAGCTCGCGGGGTCGCTAGAAATCCGGACCCCCCCCCCCCCCCCCCCCCCAACTCCCCAAAGTGCCCAGGTCCGGTCCGATTATGTCAATGAGGTATCTAGGACTTGCGCTTGTTCTTCCCTCCAAGTTTCATTCCGATCCCTCCACTCTAAGTGTATCTCAAGATTTCCTGTTTCCTCCTCCAGCTCCCCCCAGTGTCATCGGATCCAGTCCGGATTTAAAGTGGAACGTCCGAGATACGAATTCATCCTAAATATCAACTTTCATCAAGATGCGATCGCAAGTTCGCAAGTTAAAAACAGCTCAATTTTTCAGCTCCCCCCTCCCTCCACTCCCCCCAGATGGTCGGATCGGGGAAATGACTATTTCCTATTTAACCTTGTCGGGTCCCTCACATGCCTGCCAATTTTCATCGTCCTAGCACATCAGGAAGCACCGAACTCGCAGAATCACTAGAAATTAGGACCCTCCTCCCCCCAACTCCTCAAAGTGAGCGGATCCGTTCCGGTTACGTCAGTCAGGTATCTAGGATTTGTGCTTGTTCTTTCCACCAAGTTTCATCCAGATCTCTCCACTCTAAGCGTTTCTCAAGATTTCCGGGTCCCTCCTCCAGCTCCCCCCAGTGTCATCGGATCCGGTCCGGATTTAAAGTGGGACGTCTGAGACACGAAGTCATCTTAAATATCAACTTTCATCAAGAAGCGATCGCAAGTTCGCAAGTTAAAAACAGCTCAATTTTTCAGCTCCCCCCTCCCTCCACTACCCCCCGATGGTCGGATCGGGGAAGTGACTATTTCCTATTTAACCTTGTCACGACCCTGACATGCCTGCTAATTTTCGTCGTCCTACCGCATCAGGAAGCACCTAACTCGCAGGATCACTAGAAATTTGCCCCCCCCCCACACTCCCCCAAAGTAAGCGGATCCGTTCCGGTTATGTCAGTCAGGTATCTAGGACTTGTGCTTGTTCTTTCCACCAAGTTTCATCCAGATCTCTCCACTCTAAGCGTTTCCCAAGATTTCCGGTTTCCCCCTCCAACCCCCCCAATGTCACCGGATCCGGTCTGGATTTAAAATGGAACGTTTGAGACACGAGATCCTTCCGTTTATCAAGTTTCATTAAGATCCGATCACCCGTTCGTAGGCTAAACATATCTAATTTTTCCTCATTTTTCCGGATTCCCCCTCCCCCCACTCCCCTCTAGATGGTCGGATCGGGGAAGCGACTATTTCTAATTTAATCTGGTCCGGTCCCTGATATGCGTGACAATCTTTATCGTCCTAGCTTATCTGGAAGGAACCGGGACCGACTGACGGACAGAAATTACAATCGCTATATGCACTTGGCCGAAGGGCAAGTGCCATACAAAACTGAAATCAAAGCGGGACTCTTTCGCCTAAAATCGGCGAAAGTACTCTATTTTTTGAAAACCATACACAACATTTTCTGATCACACGACTACACACATTTAGTTTTCTCTCTCCCCCCCCACTTTAAACTGAAACTGTAGCAGGGGTCTTTCGTTTAAAGACGGCCTCAAAACACGCTGTTTCTGCTTGAAACCGAAGGTACTGTCAGTGGGATATTGTGAAACACACAAGATCTGTCTTTCCACCAGTCTTGTCTAAGAGGACAACAGAGCGAGGGTTCGCAAGCAGCAAAAGCGGAGGATTAGGATCAGAAGTCAAGGTTCAGACGTGGACTAAGTTTTTTCAACATCTGAAGAGGGAACTAAAAGTCTATGACATACCTGGAAAAAACCTTTAGCTGACGTCATATCTATTCTAAAACATGATAAAAAGATTTCTATTTTCTCAAGTAGCGAAACAGAATCCTCACATATAAGTAGCCTATTTCCGATTGGATGCGTCCGTTTCGATCATATTTCGATGTATACTTTTTTGAGTGGAGAAGAGTAGGCGGAGAGTAGGCTATGATAACTCTTGACAGATCATTAATGGAAGTCGATCGGGTCCAAACTTTTGTATCGGGATGAAAATCCATGTTTTATGGACCTTGGTTTACCAAAGGTTGACCAGGACACAAATCGAGCAATGTAATAAAATCACAAATCTGAGTGTGGGACAAGACATCGAATATAAGTCGGCATCTAGAAATACTTTATGCTCATAAACTTGTTGCTAGTATATCTGTGCCAGTGATTAATTGACTGATCTTGATCTAAGTCTGAGCATACCAGCCCTGTGAATCTGGGATTATATTATGTAGGAGATTATGAGTTTGGCTTTCAGTTACACCTTCTTAGGTACATCAGGCTACAGGTATTATGTTACTTGGAACAGTTCGAGAACTGTACACATTCCAGTTTTGGACTAAATGGTAAAATAATACTCCAAATAGCCCAACCAGATGCCCTTAGGAGCAGTCAAGGAACTACTTTACTAAGCAAAAGTGGGTTTTGATTACAGCGACTATAGAAAACAGCACACTCTAACATCCAAAGAAACATACCTCTAGTGTAGGCCTATACAAACACAAGCGTGTTGTTTAAATGATATAAACTTTTTTAGTTTTCATGGAAGATGGAGAACAAGTCAGTTACAACAGAAGAAAACAGGTCTTAAACTATCTTCTCAGTGTCAGCGCTTTGATAGACTTTGCTAGTGTCATCCCAATCGAACTGACACTGCCGCAGACTATTTGGGATTTCTGTCTGAAGATTCCATGCTCATCTGTACTGAGGATGAACAGAATCTTGAAAGGTATAGTAGGGGAAAGATCAACTAAAAAAATCTGGTTTTATCTTAAAGTTCAATGGGCACATCAAACTACCCCAATCCCACTCTGTAACAACCTAGGAACAATTCTTACCCCCTAGCTCAGCAGGTTTTTCAACAGTTTCCTCTCTGTAATATTTCAAAGCGCAATATTTTGGGCCAGTACATGCTCAATTTACTAGCTTGGACAAAGATAAAAGTGATGTTTCTTATAACACTTAGTAGATCTTTATTTTATGCATAAATCAGCTTGTCTAATTCAGATTTGTATAGGCTATTTGTTTTTGAATGATTTTTGTAGCTATGTTATTTTTTATAAACGTATTGCATATTCTGGTACATTTTATAAAGCAAGCTAATCAAGCTTCACAACACTATTCCACAAAGAAAAACTTTTAATAAGCACTTAAAACATGGAACTTCTGATGACAGTATGACACACTAGAACAAACAGGTAAACTGCATATGCGGCTTGACTTATTGGTGACGTCTCAAATATATCCTTTTCTATCAAGCGTTGCTGGGAGTTTTTGAATTTCCTGCCACGATATCCCAGCTCCTAATATTTGAGTCGCCGAAATGCCAGAGAGGTAAAGACAAGGGATAACAAGAAAACGGCCGATTTTCGTAGCGCCTTCTAAAGGAAGTCGGAAATGTTTATTTGTGGAGCATTTAAAACAAAATAAAGCATTAGAAGTGTCCACTGTGCTTTAACAGTTCAGACAGCCTATCTGACCTCTAGTGTACCAGCAAAAGAGGTTGTGAATTAATATGTTTTCGCGTTTTTTTCTTTTCAGCCACACACCTTTTGTTAGCCCCTTATTAAATTCTTTAGAGGCTTCTTGAGCTTGACTATTCTACAGTCTCTTCTAATCCCCATTTTATGCTGCTCCTGTTTATTGCCTACAATGTTCTTACATGATAGGCGCCAACTTTCGCTGAACGTAGGCCATGCAACATAATCAAAATCTCTGAGTAGCAGGGTATGAAAATATGAAATATTGTAGGAACTGAGCTAAAGAGTTCTTTCTTTGCTGTCACGCTTTTAGGCTAGATTGCCTAATTATCTAAAGCGTCGTTACTCCTGCAAAATTCTGAACGTTGTAAACAAGAGGTGTGCCAGCAATCAATCAAACTTTAAAAAATAATGATAAGAATATCTTGTATACTGACAACAAATGCTTGGCCTGGCAGCAATTCCAAGTAAACTGAGTAGTCTGCACTGTAGACCAGCCTGTACCCCCCCCCCCCTCCCCACCGTGGTCGGATCCGGTTCGGACCCTAAAATATGTCATCTGGGGCATCCGCTCTCTCTACATTCCAAGTTCCATGAAAGTCACTGAACTCGTTTGACCCCTTTGCGAGCCACAAAATTTCCGGGACTTCATCTCCAACTCACTCAACTGTGGCCAAATACGACTTGAAAACATAAAAGTCGCATCTCTGACATCTCCCTTCAAGTTTTAGTGGAATCGGAGCATAGTCTATCTGCAAATTTCCGGTTCCAGCCCTCCCTCCACCATGACCGGATCCGGTCCGAACGCCAAATAAAAAATCTAGGCAGCATAAGCTCGGTACTGTCCAACTTGCACCCCATTCGGTCCATCCGTTCGAACGCATGTTTTGCATGTATTGTCATCAATTCTTATCACCCATTAAGTTGCACTCGCCACAACGGGACCACCCGTTCGCAACTTACTAAAGTCAGTTTCCGTATTCCCCTTCCACCCCCCAAAAATGGTCAGACTCAGGAACGGAGGATTTCCTATGGCATTGTGTCGGGTTCTGAAGTCAATTAGGTCGGGTCACTATGCCTGCAAGGTTTCATCGTCTGATCCCATCTGGAAGTATTCTAACTCGTGATCACCGGAATTCTGGGACCCCCCCCCCGAACTCCCTCACAGAGCCCCGATACGATCTGGCACCGTCAATTACGTATCAAGGCCTACTGCTTGTCCTCCACACCAAATCCCATCCCAATCCCTCGACTCTGAGCGTTTCACGAGTTTTCCGTTCCACCCCTCCCTCCCACCAGAAGTATCGGGCCCGATCCAGACTTGACATCGAACATCTGAGAAGATAGCTCTCTCCACTTACCTAGTCCCAGTCAAACCCGATAACCCGTTCACAAGTTATGCATGACACTAGATTCCGGATTCCCCATCCCTCCACTCCCCCCACGATGGTCGGATCGCGGAAACAGATTCTCAAGTAAGTAAGTAATTTATTTATAACCCGCCGTTTTCAGAAAGCGGAGTAAATGAAGAAAGTAAATAAAACACATAAACATACACAAAAAGACAGTCTGTTCGGGTCCCTGACATAGGCCTACCTGCCAAGCTTCATGGTCCTAGCAAATCAGGAAGTGGGTGAAAATTCGTATTTCAGACACATGGTCAAAATTCTAAAAGTTATAATTTTGTAGCTCTGATGGTACTCGTGAATACATCATTCGAAAGGTAAGAATCCAAACTGTTTGGTTGTGAAGGCGGTTTATTTTTAAAAGAATAGAAGAAAAAGTAACTGAGATTTTTCTATATTTTTTTTTTTTTTAACGTGACCTACCCTCACAAACCAGTCCGGCAACATGAGAAATATCTCTTATACTTATTTTTCCAAAAAATATAAAATCACTACCATCATTAGGCAAGACAAAGGACCACTCACGCTACTTACTCTTCAACTTAGAGTATTTTAAATTATTTGAATACTTTGTACGCTGTGCTACGCTACGCTGTGCTTTCAACAAATAACCCACGGTTTTGGCTGTTATAAGCCTATCCCAAGACCGTTGACTTATAGCGAAACAGGGAAACAATCTACATAACCGGTTTTCCTAACGGAAAAACTTCTCGCAGACATCGAAGGTATGCACATCGAAGGTAGCAAAACACGGCAAATGAAAAAATCAGCGTAGTTTTATTAGAGGGTTAGAATGTACTGTAAGAAAATGGGGTCTCCGGGTTTAGAAATATATGGAGTGATTACGGAAGTAGGTTGCGTTGGTATAATAGGTAAGACATGCCTTTTAACTACTGTTCCTGCAACAATTGCCCTCTAATTAAACAAACCTTTGCCTGATGGTATTAAGCTACCCTATTTACTGCGAGGGTAAGTCACGTTTGAGCACGTACTGTTTTCATCCATAACCCAAATCAAAGCAAACCTGTGCGTCTCTGACGCATCCCTCCACAATCTAGAATGTGCAACGAAATTTTCAGTAAGACCGGCGGTTTCCATGTGATAAGTTGTTTATCACAGGGTAAAAAAGTGTAATTTACGCTCCAAGAGTCGAGGGTAAGTCATGTTTTGAAGAGAAAACACAATTTTCTTCAGTTCCATGTTAGAAAAAGATAACATTTCTTTATTTTTATTTTATTTTATTTATTTGTGACCCGCTTTTTGGATAACAGCCGAGTATGAGTAAAATAAACAAAGTAAAATACACATATTAAAAATTAAACAAAACAATGTTTAAACAATTTATTAGGTTTCCTTGGTAATTTTGATTACTGCAGCTTTTCGAGTATTGTCGATTGGCATCTGGGCCCAGAGTATGACGAAGAAGTTGATGTGAGCTACACAATTGAAAAAGAAGTCAACATCAAGACAGAGAGTTCGAGATACACAAAGGCACAAGGATTGGCTCTGCTAAAGAAGTTCTTATTTGCCTCAAAGAGCACCTCAAAACAAACTCCACCCATATCTATAATGAGCATGGCCAGCAGTATGAGCTCAGGAAAGTCAAAGAATGTCTAAGAGGGGCTGAAATTGTCTTGCAGTCCGAATTTGCTGAGAACTATACAATCAAGCAACAAAAGGAAATCATGAGTTCTTACTTGGTTAGAACCTCCGTTTCAATCTTCCGTGTGTTATTTACTACAGTAGTCTGTATGGCAGCCTTGCACACCTGAGCTATGCAGTCGTAAGTGACGACCTAACTCATGAAAAGAATGCTGTTGCAGCTTGTACCAAGATTTGTTTCGACCATTTTCGTTCACATCATTTCCAGCCTAGCACTATACATCACTCTAGTGATACACGATTAGTACACTTGTTCATCACACATCCGATTACGGGTGTCCTGGAACCAGGTCGTTTTCAGGAACAGCTCACGGTATAGGTACCATGGATGGTACTTGAACCGAAGTAAACCCAAGGTCTGGCCGAAATAAAGTGCATGGTCTGGCTGAAGACTTTGCAAGGACAAGTTATTATTAAAACTGCTGAGCAGTTCTATGAGGCCCTGAAAATGGACAAGACTTCCATTGTGGTTCTATGCTTTGCCAGTTCAGAACTCCATGTTATCCGCTCGTCTGTTGAATCCTCACGCTGGTCCGCCATGAGGAAACAGCCAATTTTCAAAACGCTTGAGATTCATTTTGCCTCTGCATGCAATGAGAAAACCCTCCACATGAAATTTCCTTCGGCCTTCTCATCCATCTCATCAGATGGGTACTTCCATGCAGTTTATGATCCTGAACCATCTGATACTGCAGTTGAAGGTCCAGGCGAGCGCGGAATCGCGAATGCCAAGGAGAGGGAGGATGACAGAGAAACTCCGCTCAAAGAACCAACTGGTGGATTTCAGAAGAAGCAATTAATGGCCAGTATTTCATCACAGTTGCTTGTGAGGTGAAGGGGAAAAGACGAAATACTTGTGAACAAAGTTTATACCGTACTGGAATAATTGATACAAGGTCCACATTCTGTTGAACTGATCTTCCTGAGAAAGGTTGGTGCTTCCCTGTGTTGCTCTAAGTTTCATGCCAATGATCGTGATGAAACTGAACATTCCAGAGTGACCCAGATTCTGCCCAGTCCTGTTATTGATGGCAAGTCTTTCAATTACAGGTTTTCATGTCAAATAGCCTGATGCTGGAAATTAAGCGATAATTCCTATGATTTATGTCCTTACGTTTTATAATGGAAGTTAATAAAGTAAATAATCATTTACATATTTTTTTTCACAGCGTCAAAAACGCTAGTGTAAGTCACGGTTCCAAGTTCATCAAACCCGGAATTACACTTTTCTGTGTAAATGATACAAAGCTGAATTTTGTATCCGAGACATCAGTAATGAATCCTGGTTGGTATAAGCGTTTGCTGGTAGAGATGGGTCCCCAACAAGATGATGACTTCTCAACTGAAGATGATATAAAAAAAAATAAAAGCCTTCTGCTGTGGGTAAATCCGTTTTTCTAATCAACTTTAAAACAATCTGACAGAGCATGGCAATGTATTCATATAGCGAAAGAAAAGCTAGATTCTTTTCTCTGTTTATTGATGTAAGCACAGTCACTGGAAGTTCTACAGTTACTTGATAGGTTCTTGTGAAACAAGTGTAAGTCACAAAACCAATACCGACCTTTCACCCAAATACTGAACTTGCGGGACCACTAGAAATCCGCCCCCTGTCACTGGATTCCTTCCTGATCTGAAGTGGGATGTCTGAGACACAAGGCTTTTCTAAATATCAAGCTTCATTAACATCCGATCACCCATACGGAAGTTAAAAATATCTAACTTTTCGAGATTCCTCCTCCCTTCACACCCCCTCAGGTGGTTGGATCTGGTAAGTGACTATTTCCTACTTAATCTGGTCGGGTCCTAATATGCCTACCAAGGTTTAAGAGGTAATACTGAACTCAAACCAAAGCTAAGGTTCAGGGGAATCATATTCTAATGACTAAAAGCTCATAATTTGAAAGTTATTTGTTTGTTTAGTAGCTACCCTGTCCTTCTTGGCCTTGGTAATAGACTTGATTCACCAAATCTTCTGGAGATCTTTCACCACTGGCTGACCACTGGCACTGTGACAGGTTCAAAAACATAAGATCTAGTAACTAGATAGGTGTTCCACTTCCATAGCGGCAATTTTTAGCAACAATTTGAGATTAATTTGAGAAAAAGTACAGTGAACAGACGTGTTTGATTTCAAAATCGGTAAGGTAAAACATTGAAATTCGAACACATCGGAATTTGGACATGTTGATCGAACATTTCAAATTGGACGTTTTCTTTCATCTCCCTCCTGTCTCCCTCGGCGAAATGTTAGCACTTGCAAACAAAACGGAATAGCCATTACTTGCGAGAACCAAAGCACTCAATCGCCGCTTTTTTATGGCAACGCTGAAACAATTCGGAGAGGAAAAATTCAACTAAAAGGTTGGCCAAATTTTACTTCACTAAAATTTACTTACTATTGCCAGGAAAATGTCAATGCTTCTGTTGAAGGTGGCTAATATAACTAAGTTGCTACAATTGGTAAATGTTGCACTGATTGCGATATATTGCGTTATTAGTTTTGTTCGAATACTTATGCTATAAATATTTGTTCGGACACAGTATTTGACGACATAAAGCTATTCGGACAGGAAAATATTCTTTGAGCCAAAGCTGACTTTGAAACATTTATTCAAACAATGTTTACAACAGATATACATCAGCTACTTTCGGCCCTTCTTGGCAAGGGTCCTTGTCAGGCTGTCAAATTTCTTGGTCAATATTGGAGACCCCCCCTGTTTTTTTTGGGGGGGGGCCCCAATATTCGGACAGTTGTATTATGTCCATGTGTGACCAAAAGCATAACAAGCATAACATTGTTGGTAAATGTCCGACAGCTGTTCAAGATGGTTACTCCCTGTTCGAATACAAAAGCAGAGGGGCATCCCTTCCACGTCAGAAAGCTTTTATTCTCGTAGAAATAAAAACCTTGGGAGAGGCTGAGAAAATGTCTGACATTCTAATCTTTCAACAAACATAATTCTCAAAACGATACCGGGAACGCTGTCCTCGCGAACATCAAAGAAGAAAAAGAACGTAAATATCTGTCCGAATTTCAATGTTTTACCTTAAATATTTTCCAGAAGGGGGTGAGATAAAGCCCTCACCCCTTCTAAAAATCTATGTTGTAGTCTCAAATATTAAAACTAAGCCCTTTACTGCTCCAGTGCCGCTTCATGCTATATGAACTTAGCAAAAATTTCTCACCTTAATTCAGAGTAGAAACTAAGCAGTCACGTCAGGCGAAACTCAAATCTTTCGCCATTGCTAATAGGTCTTGACTCTTGAGTGCGCTTGGATTTCCCCTAAACGCCGTCAAATTTAAACTTTCAGTCAATAATCAGCAAAAAAAGTCGCCAAATCAAAGTCAGCTACTTGAATATCTTCTGAAAATTCAACTTAGTTTTATACTTTGATTAAATACATTAATCATTTTGACCTCTTCAGGGATTTTTAATATTTTTGTTGCGATCAGATGACTAAGAATTTGAATATATGCAAAAGCGTGCGTCTCAGTGGCCAGCAGACTGCCAGCAGAGTGAACATTCTGAAATGTTCTATTCCAGACTGCAGAATCAGCATGTATTGGCAAATTCAAAGTGCTTCCTGGCCACTTTCCATATTTCAAGTCACTTTCATCCTGGCTTGAATACTTATAAATTCGCCATTGCTCGTTGTTTTTCCGCAATTGTTTGCTATTGCCACCTCCTCTAAAGACCTGACGGATCAACCTCAACTACCCTGCAATCACCCCGCTCGAAAATTGCAGAGTCCCTGAACGAGCAATTCGCTTCTGTGTACACCAATGACTCAAACGACAAGGAGACCTACCGGAAATGACAAAATATACCATCACCACACCCATCGAAAGGATTGTTCTTTCCAAATCAGATGTCTTGCAGCCCTAGACCCCAACAGATCCAGGGGACCAGATGGGATACACCCAAGGACTTAAAGATGCCAGCTCTATTTAGCTCCAGTACTGACAAGGATATTTCAACTATTGCTTGATCAAGGATCCATACCCGAGGACTGGAAAACTGCCAGCATTGCTCCCATCTACTAGAAGGGAAATAAAAACTCCCTAGATAACTACCGTCCAATCAGCTTGACATCTGTTATATCAAAAGTCATGAAGGCATTGTTAATAAACAAATTACCCAGCACCTGGCAGCAAACAATATCATCCACCAAAGCTAACATCGATTCGTCTGAGGAAAGTCCATGGACACTAACTTAATACAGTCCTACGAGATAGTCACCAATCTTCTGGAGCCAGCCACACCAGTTGACGTAGCACTCCTTGACCAGGCCAAAGCATTAGACAAAGTCAGTCAACGTAAGATTACGCATCAAGGTTGACGCATGCTTTATTCATCCTCAAGTTGCAGATTGGGTGCAGAACTTCCTGACTGGATGCAAGCAAAGAGTTCGAGTCTTCGGGATAGGAGTTCTTGTCATTGGAAGCCGTGGTACTTAGTGGAGTCCCGCAAGGAACAGTACTAGGACCAACCCTCTTCAACATATACATTAACAACGCCCATCAGCTTCTCTGCAATACGCAGATGACTCGAAGCTGATTGCCAATGCTTTTAAGAACACCGTTCAAGAAGATCTCAACACTTTAACTGACTGGTCACGTGAGTGGAAACTAGAGTTCTACCCAGATAAATGTTGTGTACTTTACTTTGGACACAATAACCCAAAGCGACAGTAGCAGATGAGAAGACATGGATCAAGCACCCCAGTCCCGATCCCTTCCATCTCAGAAGAAAGGGACCTCGGAGTTATTGTGGCCGATAAATTAAAATTCCACTCTCACACCAAAAAGGTAGTGGCTACCGCCAATCAGACCCTAGGGATGATCAGACAATCAGTCGCATCCCGCAAACCAACTGTCATGCTGAAGCTCTACAAAGCTTTGGTCAGGCCGAAGCTGGAGAGCGACAACGCCCTCGCCTCACCCTATTACAAACAAGACAAGAAACTAATCAAAGGTGTCCAGAGGCGAGCAACAAAATCCATCCTAGGCCTTAGAGCACTACCCTACGAACAACGACTGCAGAAACTGAAGATCCCGATACTTACTTACCAGCGGAAGAGAGGGTCTACAGAATCCTCAACTCTAATTGTCTCTCCTCCCTCTTCGCCTTCAACAGCCACTAACCGACTAGGGGCCACTCCCGGAAATTGTCCAGAAGTTCCTACACCTCTCGTGTTCGCCAGCACTTCTTCAGTAACCGAGCTGTTCCTCTATGGAACAGCGAGTCCGAACCAACTGTCACCAGCGAAACACCTGAAGGTTTCAAAAAGCGACTCGATGAAAACTGGCGCGGGCAGCTCTGGAAAAAGGACTGGTGCACCCCGGAAGCAGCAACCAGAACATAGCACCATCATCATCTGCAAGCTACTCATCATGCAAGTGCGATTTAAGGTAATTTAAGGTAATAATAGATTATTCTGTAGGAAATACTTCTCTGGAAATTTGAAATCTTGGATATGATTGGATCTGGATATGATCAATTGTTTCCGATTTACCTCTGAAAAGAGTTTGGGTACATTCCGGAGAGGATGAAGTTCCATACTTCGTATGTCTGGACATAGTCATAGCACAGTCATATTTGTAAAAAGATTAATGGTTTATCCATTAAAGTATTGATGGTTTCTGGGTCGTCTCATCTTTTTTTCTTTTTTCTTTATTGAGGAGGTTACTTGCTTTTTGGGACCAGATGGTGGCTGTTATACCTATTGTAAATGGTTGTATGTTACCATTTTTAAGTTATATTTGTTAATGTTATCTTTTGGCCATCGAGCCTGCTCTCTGCCATGAAGTGATGTGAAATTATAGTGTCCATTTTATGAAATTGAATGAACTTGAACTTGAACCTGATCGCATCTCATTCTAAAAATTGTGTTAGCAACTTTTCTATTTCTAGGTATTAGGTCTATTCTGGGGTGGCTGTTTTGGTGAAGAGATCTCTAACGTGGGCTCTAAAATCCCGAATTTTTCAGTTTTTCGCTATGTCCAGTTTATGGATGAAGTTGAGACCCGCGTGAAACATACTTACATCTGGAAGACGTTGAAAATGTATATACATCTACTGATTGCTGTTCATTGGAATGCATGCCTGTATTATGCCTTGAGTTCATATATAGGTAAGGAATTAAAAACCTTTTTATTACTTTTTGTTTGCAGTTGAATGCATGCGCCCCAAGCGAGAGTCAGAGACTGTGTTCCATCTTACTTGTGGTAGTTACTATGCATGACGTCACGAATTTTGGCTGGCATCAATGCTGGAACGCATTTATCTATTTTTGTTAAAATATCACTCCACGGGGTAATCAAGCCAATCACGTTACAGAGATCCGTAGTTACTACGCTTACTACGCTCCCGAGCATGGTAAACAAATAGTACTGTTAGTTACTGTTTTGAGAAGGTTGGAACGGTCAGCGTGCGTAGTAACTTTTCGTGAGGTGGGAACGGAAATAGTAACTAGTAATTCCAATTGTTAAAAGGGTGGAATACGCTCACAGTAGCCTCTGGTTCTAATCTTATGGCTTTTGCTTCAGACAAAGAATTCATTTGTCATGGTCTGTGGACACGACTATATATGCCAATGATTTTTTACACTAAGCATTCCCATTGTAAATAGTTATTATTTTCGAGCAGCAGAGAAAAAATGGAACATAATACTTCTTGATTTCAAGATTTCTCACTGCCTAGATAATTTTTCTGGCCAGAAAAAAAAATCTGGGAAGTCTGGATGTTCTCATCAAGATCTGGTACAGGACAAGGGTTTTGTAGGCCTATCCTATAAGCTGGTTATAATGAAGATGCAAGAACTGACAAATAGGTTGTCAGGTTTCCTTTTCTAACCAAAGTTAAAAATAAAAGCTCAAGATCTCATCTCCAATTAAACTTTGCTCGAAAATCGATCAAGAAAGATCTCGAATATCTATTTTAAATAACTTACTTTGGTTAAAATAGCTACGAAACGCCAATAATTCAGTCTCGAAAGTCTTAAATCCTATACCTCTCAATGTTAATTCTTTGATTGTACTTTTTTTCCGTTTTTGTCAAGCTATATTGGTGTGCTTAAATTAGTACTTCTGTCTACAAAATCTAGGTGTCGATGAAACATCGAGAAATACAACCACCCAACAGGATTACTAATTTAAGCAATTCATATATTTATCAAACTCCCAAAACTAAATAATATTTATACTGGCCCTTTCAAACTTGAATTTACTTCTCTCGTTACTGCCGCGATTACGGTAGTAGGTTGCATTCGTAAAATAAGTAAGATAGGTTCTTTAAAGTTTAACTCAAAAGGCAACTTAGTTTTGCATCATTTAACTGAATACACTGCATTATCTGAATTTTTTATTTATTTATCACTCTTTGCTGCAGGCCTAATACGCCAGTAATCAGCTCGCGGAAGGTAGCTCACTGTGTGAACACTTATTTTTCGTAAATTGTTTTCGTCAAGCATACCACACAGGTAAAAGCATAAAGACGTACCACAAATCCGGCAGAGAAATCACACTATGTGAAAATCGATTATTCGTGCAAACGAAATGACACATTTTCATCGGGTCTTCAAGCCTCTTTAAGTGGACGAGTGATGCGTAGCTAATTAGATTGTCCCATCTTAGACTTTTTCGGTTAAACTTTAACGTCTCAGCATTTTGCACCAGCACGGTGCATCTCGGTCCGATTATTTTGTGTCGAAATATTTCAGTTCTTGCCTTTCAGGTCTTTCGGTTCGTCTTGTTTGAACCAAAGATTATCTGTACCGGATTATTATGTAAAGAACTCAAACCCCTTGGATTGGATTACGGTGTAGGCGGGAAAGATACCTTCTTCTGGGCCACGCGTCTTTTAAGAGCCCCGCAACAACGAGCCAAATAATATTGATCTGATCTTGAAAGATAGCGTTCTTAAAGAACCCTTCTTGCCTATACTGCCTTTCACTATATACCTAGCTCCCTTACGGAATTATTAGCTTCTAAAATCCCTACCTTTCTCCATTGTTTCGTTATGTGCCTACGAATTTTTGGTGCTTTTCCCGCCATGCCGAGTTTGACCATCAAACAACTCTTTCACACACAAAGATATGAGGATCTTCTGTTTTTATGGCACTTGCCCTTCGGCCAAGTGCCATATAGCGATCGCAATTTCTGTCCGTCCGTCGGTCTGTCGGTCTGTCCAGGTTTTGCTAGTTCGGGCACTTCCACATAAGCTAGGACGATAAAACTTGGCAGGCGTATCAGGGACCCCAAATGATTAAGTTGGAAATAGTCACTTCCCCGATCCGAGCACCGTGGGGGGAGTGGAGGGAGGGGGAATCTGGAATCTTGAGGTATTTTTAACTTTTGAACGGGTGATCGGATCTCGATGAAACTTGATATTTGGAACGACCTCATGCCTCAGACGACCCACTTAAAATGCGGACCGGATCCGGTGACTTTTGGGGGGAGCTGGAGGGGGCAACCGGAAATCTTGGGAAACGCTATGAGTGGAGGGATCGAGATGAAACTTGGTGGGAAGACACCTAGCAAACACTAGATACATCATTGACATAACCGAGCCGATTCGGGCACTGTGGGGGGAGTGGAGGGAGGGGGAATCCGGAATCTTGAGGTATTTATAACTTTTGAACGGGTGATCGGATCTCGATGGAACTTGATATTTGGAAAGACCTCATGCCTCAGAAGACCCACTTAAAATCCGGACCGGATCCGCTGACTTTTGGGGGGAGCTGGAGGGGGGCAACTGGAAATCTTGGGAACCGCTATGAGTGGAGGGATCGAGATGAAACTTGGTGGGAAGAGACCTAGCAAACACTAGATATATCACTGACATAACCGAGCCGATTCGGGTACTGTGGGGGGAGTGGAGGGAGGGGGAATCCGGAATCTTGAGGTATTTATAACTTTTGAACGGGTGATCGGATCTCGATGGAACTTGATATTTGGAAAGACCTCGTACCTCAGACGACCCACTTAAAATCTTGACCGGATCCGGTGACTTTTCGGGGGGAGCTGCAGGGGGCAACCGGAAATCTTGGGAAACGCTATGAGTGGAGGGATCGAGATGAAACTTGGTGGGAAGACACCTAGCAAACACTAGATACATCATTGACATAACCGAGCCGATTCGGGCACTGTGGGGGGAGTGGAGAGAGGGGGAATCTGGAATCTTGAGGCATTTATAACTTTTGAACGGGTGATCGGATCTCGATGGAACTTGATATTTGGAAAGACCTCATTCCTCAGACGACCCACTTAAAATCCGGACCGGATCCGGTGACTTTTGGGGGGAGCTGGAGGAGGCAACCGGAAATCTTGGGAAACGCTATGAGTGGAGGGGTCGAGATGAAACTTGGTGGGAAGACACCTAGCAAACACTAGATACATAATTGACATGACCGAGCCGATTCGGGCCCTGTCGGGGGAGTGGAGGGAGGGGGAATCCGGAATCTTGAGGTATTTATAACTTTTGAACGGGTGACCGGATCTCGATGAAACTTGATATTTGGAACGACCTCATGCCTCAGACGACCCACTTAAAATCCGGACCGGATCCGGTGACTTTTGGGGGGAGCTGGAGGGGGCAACCGGAAATCTTGGGAAACGCTGTGAGTGGAGGGATCGAGATGAAACTTGGTGGGAAGACACCTAGCAAACACTAGATACATCATTGACATAACCGAGCCATTTCGGGCACTGTGGGGGGAGTGGAGGGAGGGGGAATCCGGAATCTTGAGGTATTTATAACTTTTGAACGGGTGATCGGATCTCGATGGAACTTGATATTTGGAAAGGCCTCATGCCTCAGACGACCCACTTAAAATCCGGACCGGATCCGGTGACTTTTGGGGGGAGCTGGAGGGGAGAACCGGAAATATTGGAAAACGCTATGAGTGGAGGGATCGAGATGAAACTTGGTGGGAAGACACCTAGCAAACACTAGATACATCATTGACATGACCGAGCCGATTCGGGCACTGTCGGGGGAGTGGAGGGAGGGGGAATCCGGAATCTTGAGGTATTTATAACTTTTGAACGGGTGACCGGATCTCGATGAAACTTGATATTTGAAAAGACCTCATGCCTCAGACGACCCACTTAAAATCCGGACCGGATCCGGTGACTTTTGGGGGGAGCTGGAGGGGAGAACCGGAAATATTGGAAAACGCTATGAGTGGAGGGATCGAGATGAAACTTGGTGGGAAGACACCTAGCAAACACTAGATATATCATTGACATAACCGAGCCGTGCCTTCTCCTAACAAGTGCCATATGAGCTCGTAGCTCTTGTTGACTTCTTTCATTTGCTTTATATTCCTGCTTTTTAACCACGGCGCGTTCAGTTTTCAAATGTTTTGCGCCCAGCCTCCGCGTTCGGGAGCAGGAATACGGGATGGAATCAACAAGCACTAAAAAGAAATTCGCTAAATTCAGATGGAAAGTAACGTTACTTCCAAAAACGTTTTTTCTGATCCGTTTCATAGTGATCCGTTTCATTTTTTTTACTTGATACTTATTTTATTTTATTAACTACTAGTCCAGCAAAAAAAGAAAATTCAGAAACGAATCCAGCGTATCAAGAACATTTTATCAACTTTAAATAAAACTTTGACTTAAAAAAAATGCAGGTACAACCGGATTCCGGACTAATTATATGTCCGGGTGAAAATGATTGTCATATACAGACTCAGCGTCTCTTCTTACCCCTAAATCTATCATCTAATCAACTTCAGATAAAGTTTTTGCTTCTAACATATTTTCCAGATTTGGCCGGATTCCAGGCGAACTAGTTGTCCGGCGAGAAAATCATTTTCACCATCTTGTTCAGCATGTCTTCTTACCCCTAAATCAAACATTTAATCAACTTCAAATAAAACTTACTTTTAACAAACTTTCCGGTGTTTGCCGGATTCTGGACGAACTACTTGTCCGGCGAGAAAATGATTTTCACCATCATACTCAGTATGTTTTCGTACCCCTAAATCAAACATACAATCAACTTCAAATGAAACTTTTTCTTTTAACCAACTTTCCGGTTTTTCCTGGATTCCGGACGAACTACATGTCCAGCGAGAAAATGGTTTTCACCATCGTGTTCAGCATGTCTTCTTACACCTAAATCAAACATTTAATCAACTTCAGATGAAACTTTTACTTTTAACAAACTTTCCGGTTTTTGCCGGATTCCGGACGAACTACTTGTCATATCTCAATAGCTTTCAAAAATTATTTTGTTTGTCCCTTAATTTGAAACCCCTCCGCCACCCTTAAATATAGGGCTACAGAGCCCATCTTCGAACTTGGCCTGTACTTTGACCCAAAGGATCCTCCCACCAAGTTTCATCAAAATATCTCAATCCCTTCGATAGTTATCGCGCGGACAGACGCACAACTTTTGCGATGTCATAGGTATCCCTCCACTTACCATTTTCTAAACACACGAACAGTTACGGAAATAAATTGCATTGGCATTATAGGTACGCTGGATCCTTTGAATTTGTGTAGAACTGCATAATATGTGTAAAAAAAAGAAGTTGTTGGCAAAAAATACAGTAGTGAGGGTCGTCATGATCTAGCGGTCACCGTGAGCACATCTAAGAGATTATTAGGATTATTAAATATGATTATTTGTAAAGGAAGCCATGAAATTTCGACCCCTGAGGGGTCACTGCAGGGTTTAATCTGGCAGTGAGGATAGTTTTTTTTTTATAGCTAGGCCGGACGAGTTTCAAGCCGTGGACACACGTCCCGAGAAGTTGACCCAGAGTTTTGGCTATTTTTCCAACTTCATCGTTCTCCCCACTAAAAGTTTTTTCCTATTAGTTGGAACTTTTTTACTACTTATTGTGTATCAGTCATGGTTTGGCTGTATCGTAATAATAATGGTAATCAATTAAACCCACTGTATGTAAACAGCGTAAGAAAAGCGAAGTAGAAAGGGAAAAGAGAGTAAAGTAAACACTACTGAAAAACAAAAAACAACAAAATAGAAAATAATCAACTAAACAAACGAATGAACCCTTCCTTCCTTGAAATGACTGGCACAGGGTTCCACTCTCTTTTCGGTCAGGCTTTTCGGCCTCGGTTGCTTCTACTTTTGGGATCCCAAAACGTAAGTGGAGGGATACCTATGACATCGCAAAAGTTGTCCGTCTGTGCGTCCGTCTGTGAGCACGATAACTCTCGAAGGGAATGAGATATTTTGATGAAACTTGGTGTGACGATTCTTTGGGTCATGAGTAAGGTCGAGTTCGCAGATGGGCCCTGTAGTCCTATATTTAGGGGTGGAGGAGGGGGTTCAAATTAAGGGACAAACGAAATATTTTTAAACAGCTAATCTGATGGTCGATTCTGGGGTAAGAACACATGCTGAGCACGATGGTGAAAATCATTTTCTTGCCGGACACGTAGTTCGTCCGGAATTCGGCAAACACCGGAAAGTTTGTTAAAATTAAAAGTTTCATTTGAAGTTGATTAAATGTTTGATTTAGGAGTAAGAAGACATGCTGAACAAGATAGTGAAAACCATTTTCTTGCTGGACAAGTAGTTCGTCCGGAATCCGGCAAAAACCGGAAAGTTGGTTGAAAGTAAAATTTTCATTTAAAGTTGATTACATGTTTGATCTAGGTGTAAAAAGACATGCTGAGCATGATGGTGAAAATCATTTTCTCTCCGGAAAAATAGTTCGTCCGGAATCCGGCAAAAACCGAGTTTGTTAAAAGTAAAAGTTTCATTTGAAGTTGATTAAATGATTGATTTGGGAGAAGAAGATATGCTGAACACGATTGTGAAAACCATTTTCTCGCCGGACAACTAATTCGCCTGTAATCCGGCAAAAACCGGAAAATATGTTAAAAGCAAAAGTTTTATCTGAAGTTGATTAGATGTTAGATTTAGGGGTAAGAAGAGACGCTGAGTCTGTAGGCTTTTTTTATATTTTTTACCCGGACATATACCGCATTTTTTTAAGTCAAAGTTGTATTTAAAGTTGATTAGAATTTCTTTATAGGGATAAAGAGATACGCTGGATTTGTTTCTGAATTTTCTTTTTTGCTGGACTAGTAGTTCGCTGGGAATTCGGGCGAAACCGCGAATTCGGCAGAAGTAAAGCAGGAAGTTTCGGTCAGTATCGTCAAAATAGATATGGCTTATAGAGGTATGGATAGATAGATAGATAGATAGAATATCTGAACTCTATTTTCTCTGATGATTAGCCTGGCGAAGACTGGATTTGGCGAAGACAAGACCCAAATGTCTGGATCAAATCTTAGATTTTTGGGATCCCATCGATACCATTGGTCTTGTTCGTTGCTGCGGTTATGAAATGTTCTTTTTTTGGAGCGTTACACCCTACTTACCATAGTTACTACGCTTGATGTCACGAATTTCGTCTTCTTGGCGTCAGGGCTGGAACGTATTTTTCTATTTTCGCTAAAATATCACTCCACGAGGTAATCCAGCCAATCACGTTACGGGGATCCGTAGTTACCACGGTTACTACGCTCCTGAGCATGGTAAGCAAATTGTTACTATTAGCTTACTATTTCGAGAAGGTTGGAACGGTCAGCGTAGTAACTTTCCGTGAGGATGGAATGGAAATAGTAACTAACAGTTACTGTAGTTGGGAGGATGAAACACACACTTGAAGAATAGTGATGATCTGATGGTGGATTTCCCGGTCTTGCCTGAGACGAATTTCTAGGTCCACGATCGTTGCGATGTCTTTTGGTAGGTTAAGCTTTCGTTATTCTCCTAATCCCTACTGTTTGAGTGGCTGGGTTCTTGGTGTTGAAGATGACGTGGTAAACCTCTACACCGATGTGGTGTACAGTTTACGTGATAAGGAGCACTGGAATTCCTGCCCGTGTTGCGGCACCGTTATAAACTCCAAAGGCTCAAGAATGCGATTTATCATCTTGAAAATGCAGAAAATACGGCCGGGAAAACCTCTTCGGCTGTCCGTATATCTGCGGAAAATGATGAAAGTAGGAACCCAGTTGGAAATGCCTGTCGTGGAGGAAAGGACCCGGGTCGTGTGAATATGGCTTAATATCAGAAAACTTGAACAATACAAAGATTACACTCCAGATAACGAAAACGGATCTGAGTCAACATAATATCGTAGTACTGAAAGATTAACTGAAAAGCCAACTTATTGTTGTATCGTCTCATTGAATACACACAATTATTTATATTCTGCTAAGGGATTTTTTTTTTATTTTACGCTATATGTTCTAGTAGTGGCGTGAAGAATATTTACAGCCGTCTCCACAACGTACATTCTACTATGACGCAGAAACAAGGCCGCATCCAGGGGGGGGGGGTAGGGGGTTGACCCCCCCCCCCCACCCCGAAACACTCCAGATAACGAAAACGGATCTGAGTCAACATAATATCGTAGTACTGAAAGATTAACTGAAAAGCCAACTTATTGTTGTATCGTCTCATTGAATACACAAAATTATTTATATTCTGCTAAGGGATTTTTTTTTTTTTTTTACGCTATATGTTCTAGTAGTGACGTGAAGAATATTTACAGCCGTCTCCACAACGTACATTCTACTATGACGCAGAAACAAGGCCGCATCCAGGGGGGGTAGGGGGTTGACCCCCCCACCCCGAAACATACAAAAACAATCATTTGTATAGTCTTTTCCCTCTGATCTATGTCTTTTTTGTACTTTTTTGTCCGACCCGCAGGCGAATCCCCCCCTCGGAAAGGCACCCCCCCCCCCCGAAGTAAATTCCTGGATACGGGCCTGCGCAGAAAATTTGAATCTCAGCACAAACGCGGCTTTTCAGTTGCCAATGACCAGCTTGCGGAAAGCAAACCCCTGCGTGAACACCTATTTTTGTAAACCCTTTTTGTCAAGCATACAACACATGTACAAGCGCATAGAAGTACAACAAGTTCGACAGCGAAAACCACTATATGAAAACTGATTATTCGTGAATAGCGGAGCAACGAGGTAACGCATTTTCATCGGGTCTTCAAGCCTTTTTAAGTGAATAAGTGATCAGTCGCTATACTATCTTATCTCGGCCCTTTTCGTTTAAACTTTAAGGGGCTTTTACTATGCAGGTGCAAAAACCGACCAGTAGCAGCCTATGCGTTTTTTTTTGTTATGGCTTGAAACCAATATGGTTTCGTTTGTGATCAAGCTCAATCCAATACCGTAGCTAACTAATCGGAAAAGGGTCTGGAAACGTTTCCAATAACTTACAGGTTCAGAGTAGTTACGAAAATTTGATAGTTCAGTCTGAAAGTCCTTCAGCCCAAGATGACTGCGAATCATATTTGACAGTGCAAAATGGATACGTCAACTTAATTTTTGTTAGAACTATATTTCGGCCCTTCTTGGCAAGGATCCTCTCCAGGCTCAGGCCGCTCAAGCTGGAAAATGAACTTTTTCCACAAGTTCATTTTCCAGCTTGAGCGGCTATAATAAAACTCAGCTGACGTATCCGCTCTGCACTGTCGAAAATGGATGTACAATACTTTCAGTAAGCAGTGAAATGCCGTAAGGCTAAATCACGTAATAAATTCATTCAAGGCCATTGGGTTGACCCGCAGCCATATGTGTTAGAACCCAGCTCTACTTTAGCGGTTCTGTTAGCTCCCCTATTCGCACCGAAATCTCCGCTGAAATATAATCCGCTAATTCCCATTTACTATCCCTCTGGCCCCAGTGTTTCCATGTGACGCATTATTAGCCGAGTCGGGCGGAATACTAAGAAGAAATAACCAAGAAACAGAAATACTGCGCATTTCCGTGTGCAAATTTTCATGTTTTTAGCAGATACTATGGCATCTGATACCACGGTAGCTGGGTCTGCTCTTGTATCTTATCATATTCGCTTTGCAAAAACGGCAATTGCCGAATTTGCATTTTTAGAAGTCATTCCAAAAGAAATACTTACATCCACTCTCATCGCAAGTGCCACCAGTCTGACAAAAACCTAGAGTCCTGTGTTGGTGATGATGAGAGTGAGATAAATTTTCATGTACCATGGTAACTGGCCAGATACCACAGTAACCGCAATACGCCTTTTGACCGTAGTATCAGACACCACGGTAACCGCAAAAAAACACTTTTGGCCGTGGTATCTGATACCATGGTATCTGCGAAAACGCAACTCATGTCGCTGAACTGCTGGGGTGATCATAGCTGGGTAGCCAGTGAATGTAGCAAGCGGTTTTTCCGTATCCTGCCCGTTCGTCAACTCAGGGGTTGGCTAGTAGTTAATTTGTTCGCTGTTGTTTTAATCTTTTTGCTGATATTCTTTGACGTGCTTCTCCTATCTCTGACAACGACTAGCTTTTAACTAGTTAGTTTGACAAGTTAATTGATTGGATGTGAAAGGAAAATCGAGATTGATCTAGCTAGGCGCTAGATAGGGTCGTTGTACTTGTTGAAACATTGCAGGCCTTGAACTGAGTCTTACTTTGAGGTTTCCATTAGACCCCCGCAGTCGCACAGTGTCATCTACGTTTTTGGGATCCCAAAACGTAAGTGGTGGGATATCAATGAAATCGTAAAAATGGGCCATCCGTCCGTCTGTCCGTGATTTAGCACGATAACTGTCGAAGTGGTTGAGATTCAAATTTGGCACGATGACTCTTCGGGTCAAAGCAAAGGTCAGGTTCGAAGATGGGCTCTGTAGCCCTATATTTAGGGGTGGGGGAGGGGTTTCAAGTTAAGGGACGAAGAAAAAATATTTTTAATTTCCGAGCCACTACCCTACCTCTTTATTCACACAGGCGAAAGCTCTGCGCGTGGGTGACGTCACTTTGTTTAATCTTTGGACCCAGGAGGGTGGTGACTGAAGTTTATTGGATTGGAGTGACTTCGGTCGCGTGTGTATGCGCGAAGTTAATTGGGTTTAATAGAAGACTGTTAGCGTAGCGTGCGTATTCTTTGGGTTTTGGATTGTGGGGGGGGGATTTTCAAGGGGTTGATGGATGTTGCTTAAACTCCGTATAAAGATTCACTGGAAGTCCGTAGATGGGTCCTTTAGCCCTATATTTAGAGTCAGAGGAGGGGGTTTCGAATTAAGGGTAAAAAACAGATATGTTTCAAAAGCTAATGAGATGTTCGTTGAAGAGGTAAGGAGGCTCAGTGAATCCATATCTGAACTTAGTTTTCTTGCCGCACAAATGATTCACCAGAAATTCGGCCAAAACTGGAAATTGGTTGAAGCTTAAAGTTGTTTGTGAAGTCGATTAAAGTTTAACTGAACAGGCAACTTATTTTTACATCTTAGATTCAAATACATTGAATTATTACAACACCTATTGGGGATTTTCATTCTGTCCACAGTAGTCTTCAGTAGGGACGTTGGGAATGTGGACGCTTTCCCATGGTGAATCCGTCCACAATTCGCCCGCGAAAATCACTGCACTATCACTACACAAGACACATCACTATCTAGCCCTAGTTTTTGGCACTGCAGACTGCAGACACTTCTTTGTTTATTTGATACACAATTTATTTACTCGTTTGCTGCTGGTATTGTTGCCAAATGTTCCAGGCACCATAGAGATATCACAAAAACGGGAGGAGCGGCAAGCACAATGGGATAATCGATTATTTGGAAATATCAGAAAAACAAACTAACGCTTTTTCATCGGGTTTTCAAGATTACTTAAGCGAACAAGTGATGGGTAACTAGACTGTAGTATCCTAGCCCTTTTCGGTTAAACTTTAAAGATTCAGTGTCGGTATAAGGAGACATGCTGAATTGAATTTTGAACTTTGTTTCCTTGCAAAATGAAATAAGCTGTCAAAATTTGCAAAAATCTGGATATTTGGATTGAAAAGCTCGGCTCTCAATGTCACTAGATCTTTATCTCTGCATGCGGTTCGCCGGGAATGCTGCTAAAATACGAGGAATTCTAAAAGACCTTTTTGAAGTCGATTAGAGATGAGATATTGGAGTAAACATGCTTCTTGAACCATATCTGAACTTGATTTCCTCATTTGATTAGTTGTCTTGACCGTAAGGACAAACCTTCAAAACGGTTTTTTTAGGTAGAGTATGGATAAATAGCAAAAATGTTAAAGGGGTCTGGCGAAGACTTGAAAATGTACAAGATTCAATTGTCTGGATCAAGAAGTCTGATAAGTATTACATTTTTGGGATCCCATCGAAACCTTCGGTCTTGTTCAATATTCCATCCACCTTTTTCCATTTCATATCCCTGTGACCTTCTCGCCCAAGTCTATCAAAGTGAAACATTGGCCTAGTCGGGCAGAATGCCAAGAAGAAGCAATCAAGAGACGCAATTACATGGCAAATCTTATAACGGAACTTTTCAAGCCATGCTGGTCATCATTGCTGGGAATGATAAGAAAACGTGACTGGGCTGGGCGCTTATTCCTGAGAAATGGAATTGCTGTAACATGTAGGCCTCCATTTCTACTTCGAAGTTCCCTACACTACATCCCTAATCGCAAACACCGCTTTGCAATCCACCGAATTCCCATCTCATATCCATCTGTCCTTCTCGCGCCATAACCAACAGTAGGCCTTCCTAGGTTTTTGGAATCCCAAAACGTAAGCGGAGGGATACCTATGACATCGCAAAAGTTGTCTGTCTGTCCGTCTGTGACCACGATAACTCTCGAAGGGAATGAGGTATTTTGATGAGGATCCTTTGAGTCGAGGGAAAGGTCGAGCTCGTAGATGGGCTCTGTAGCCCTACATTTAGGGGGGGGGGTCAAACTATGGGGCAAACAAAATATTTGTAAACAACTAATTAGATGGTCGATTAAGGGATAAGATGCTGAACACGATTATTAAAACTATTTCCTCGTCGGACAAGTAGTTCGCCCTGAATCCGGCCAAAACCTGAAAGTTTGTTAAAATAAGAGTTTTATTTAAAGTTGATTAGATGTTCGATTTATGGGTAAGAAGACAGGTTGAACACTTATGTGAAAATCATTTTCTACACGGACAAGTAGCCTACTTCGCCTGGAATCCGGCCAAAACCGGAAAATTTATTAAAAGTAAAAGTTGTATTTGTACTTGAATATATGTCCTATTAAGGGGTAAGAAGAAATGCTGAATCCTTATATGGTAATCATTTTATTTGGGCAGATAGTTCGCCCGGAATTCGGCTGAAACCGGAAAATTTGTTTATAAGTTAAATCTTTATTTGAAGTTGATTAGGTGTTGGATATATGGGTAAGGAGATACGCTGATCTCGTTATGAGCTTTATTTTTACTCGGACAAGAAGTTCTTGAGTTCCGCCGGACCGGAAAATTGACAGAAGTAAGGCAGGAAGTTTCGATCGGTTTCGTCAAAATATAAATGACTTACAGGGGTAAACACACATGCTGAATCCATATCTGAAATGGTTTTCTCAGATGATTAGCCATTTGGCCTTAATCTGTTTCTAAATTTTAATAGTAAAAATGTACAAGGAGTCTGGCAAAGAAGACCCAATTGTCTGGATCAAATATTGATCCCATCGAAACCTTTGGTCTTGTTTTTAGAGAAAATTGTAGTGTTGGGCGATATTTGAATTTTTCATCGAAATCGTGATTAGTGTACCATATTGTGCTACAGTATGCGTTTCGTTTCGCCGAAATTTAAGAACAAAATTGTCCTAATGCAGCTCATGGAGGGTTATCTTTAGGCTACTTTTGGAAGTTTGCGGCTTCATGACATCTTGACTGGACATCTACTTTGGCTAAGTTAATATGCCGTCCGAGTTACGACCAACTTGGCTCCTCCTCCAAGGCGGGGCCACCTGCACTATTTCTTCTGATATGCGCAACGGGCGGAGAGGGGAGTAGACGGGCAGCAACTCAAAGCTCAGCAAATACCTCTAGCTCCTCTCAGTACTATCTAATACCCTCAGTCGCTGCATGGGACCAAAGACGGAGGTTCTATTGGCTTATTTGTTCTTCATGAAGAGAATGAGCAAGGCACTCATTACTGAAAAGTGTAATAATTGTACCAGTGCAGGCATTCAGTTATACTTTGACGGTATCCTCTGGCCAGGCCCGTATCCAGGAATTTATTTCGGGGGAGGGGTGGGGGTGGGGGTTGCCTGCTGGTCGGACAAAAAATAACAAAAAACACATAGATCAGAGGAAAAAGCCTATAGAGATGATTATTTTTGTAGGTCCCGGGAGGGGGGGGGGCAACCCCCTACCCTCACCCCCTGGATACGGCCTTGCCTCTGTACCGAAATATCTCCACTTCGCGACATGCAATCCACCCAATTCTCATCTCATATCCCTCTGACCTTCTCGCCCCAGTGCATCAAGGTGACATATTAGCTGAGTCGGACGGAATGCTAAGAAGAAGCAATCAATATGAGAAACGCAATTACTGAGCATTCCTTGTGCCATTAAAAAGCAATCTACTCCAAGACTAGAAATCGTATTGTGCTCTTGGCTCAAGCTGGAAACTCGAACTTGATTAACCCTTGGTAAAAAGCCCCTGATTAGTATTTAGATGAGCGCTGACGCAGGCCATATGCAAGGAAACGACTAATAACCTCGCTCGAAGCGCAAGTCGCAATAGGTAGTTGTTATCCGAATATTCTAACTGAGGTGACTCATTTTGAATCTGCCGAGTTTCTCGAAGAATACAAACCCGCTCCTGCTGGTTTCAGACACGCCCGGACCCCTTGGTATGTATGGGAAACATGTAAATACTTGCAAAACGGTATATCTGACCAATGTGCTCCTGGGAAGCAGTAAGCGTTAGCCTGATTCACCCCGACAAATACAAACACGTAAAAATCAGAATAATGCCGTTAGTGTGGATAAAACTTAAATAGGAATTTTTAAATCTTGGAAACTAAAATAGACGGAACGATTACAGTAAGCAAGTAAGTAAGTAATTTATTTATAACCCGCCGTTTTCAGAAAGCGGAGTAAATGAAGAAAGTAAATAAAACACATAAACATACACAAAAAGACACTTAATTTCAATCGTCGGCCAGGAAGCAGTGTTACCAGTTTAGTGTGGCCAGTGAAGCATTAATATAGGTAAAACGGGTCCTTTAGAAACAAATTCCATCCAAGACGGTTGGCTTGCCGCTGGTTCACACAAGAGCCACTAGATTGCGTTCCGTTTGTCGCAGACGCAAAAGTTGAGATTTTCCAACAACGCAACACCTGTAGCGTCTCGACGCACCGTTTTAACGCAGAAACAGTGGTTAAAAAGGTCTTAAAATACGCTTGTTCTGCTAAAAACCAAATCAGCTATATATTATGTGATATCTGACACATTTGCCTTCCACATTAAGTGACATGCAAAAAACACGTCCATTAACTTCCTTCAGGTTGCTACTTCCAAACTGCTAAAAGCCAGGCTTCACCTTCCAGATTCCCAGACGTCCGGGGCTTCCGCATAGTCAAACCAACCCTTCCAGATTTTCATGATGATGATGACCGCTAAATGTGCTGTTCTTTCAACTTGAAAGCAGAAACAATTTATGCTTGGCTGCATAACATGACACAGTCTCTCTGGCATGGACGATGTATTCTTTTTAGGATAGTTACATTTCTCTTCCTCTCTTTGTTTCTTTTTGTGTGTTTCTCTTTCCCTTGTCAAGTTTAGTGGGCCTATAAAAGGCATTCATTCATTTATGGAACTTCACCCCACTTTCTCTTCTGAGAAGGCTTTGCTTCCACCGACCAAATCTATCTTAGAAATGATGGAACATGTACAAGTCACTCTTCCCGTGACAAACAAACCAGAAAGAAATCGTTCTTATTTCCATGTCTGAGACTGCAGTGTAGGAGTAACATAGACCGTCCAGGGGAAATATCTGAAAAATCGAAGTAAAAGTGAAGACTTAATCTGTAGTGGACATAGCCCTTGAGATAAATATTATAAATCCATCCTTTTTGGCCACTGGCTTGAGTTCCACGGACAGAGGCGTTACTAGCCAAAATGTTTGGGGGGAGGGGGGGGGGGGTGGAAGACATTTACCGACTGACTTGTAAGTTTTACTGACTGTTTTTGCAGAAAAAACATTATTTTATTAGAAAAAATGACAGTTTTGAAAAAAAAATCGACTGATTTTCAGAAAAAAATACTGTTTTGACGAAAAACCGACCGTTTTCGAAAAAAAGACTGTTTTCTGGAAATAAATCAACTGTTTACCGACTGGCCGACAACATTGCCCCCCCCCCCCCCCATTCGTGACGCCCCTGTCCACGAGTTGTAGCCTACGACACAACACGCCCAAAGCAACAGGACGATTAACGGAACAGAAGTGTTAGAATTGACCGTGCTAAACGGATACATCAGCTGAATTTTATATTAGAGCGATGTTTCCCTATCAACGACCCAATCGAGCAGCAAAAATAACATTGCCAAATGAAAACCCATCACCAACTTTCACTCCAAGCAATTCTCACAGAGAAATTTACCAGAATCAGATTTTGAAGCTAGATTCTCCTCTCGTTCATTTTCCAGCTTGAGCGGTTTGAGCCTGAAGAGGAACATTGCCAAGAAGGTCCGAAATATTGCTCTAATAAAATTCAGCTGACGTATCCGTTTAGCACTGTCAGTTATGATTCGCAGTTATCTCGGGCTGAAAGAATATTTACAACACTGTCATAGCCTGTTGATCTGCCGAGCTCCCTGCGCTGTCAAGCCAAGATAATTATCTTCCATCCTCTCAGATACTTATTCTATTGAAGAGTACTACACGTTTGAGATAAGCTTTTACTCCAGCAATTACGCTACTCATCACATAAAGCCCAAAGGCAAATTTTCTTCGTTAAAACTTTCCGAGAAACTTTCCTTGAACCTGAACTTCTAGTAAATTCAAGCAATCTATTCATGTCATTCAACTTAAAACGATTAAGTTAGAAGCAGTAATTAGTTTGAAAGCTACTAACAAACCCTCGGAGAACCGGGAATAAACCACTGGTGATTCCCTTACGTCGTTTTCGAAAGAGAGATCACACAGCCTTATACCCCACATTTCTTCACCACCGTCGAATAATAGGAAAAACAAATATTTGAAGATGGTGGGGTAAAAGGCAGTTCGAGAGTGATGAGGGGTGAGAGTTGACTTACTCCACCGTGACTGAGACCCTCAAAGAATCGTTTGGTACCGGAGGGGGTGGAACCCGATAGCCTACCGTTTAGTAGCAATTTTTGTCAAAATATTTGAAAATTACTATTCCTTCTAGAAACAGTGAGTAAACATGCAAATAGCTAGAGCACATGTTCTCCAACTAAAGGGCACCGAGGCTGGGTCAGAAAAAAATATTATCGAACTATCAGACTTTTAGCAAGTCTTAAAAATCTTGGGACTGAGTGGCTTCAATCGAAGGGAAGTCACAAGCCTCGGATAATCTACCCAGTTTAGTCGACACATAACACTCAGATTTGCCAGTGACTTCGGTTCTTAATTTCAGGCATTGGATCCGACGAGTGGGTCGTTCAAGAAGACACCCCAAAGGAGATGTATAAATCTTCATTTCTGATGTCATTTTTTTACCTCACTTTGATCAACGAGACGGAAAGACCAGAAAATCATGACCTCGAGTTCCTCTTTGCAACTATTGCCTACATGGTCGGCGTTGTTATCACGGCTGTGATGCTGGGTGAGGTGGACGAGATGATCGTCACGCTCAACGCTGGACGGAATGCATTTCGAAGGTATGAATAATAATGTTCTTCTTTGCTGTATACTAGTGGGCAGGTCACGAGTGACAAGACGGAGAGGGGTCAGGTAATGGGGCTTTAAATTGGATGGGCTAAAAGTGCGAATACGCTATCAGGGTTCCTGGCCGGATTTTCTGTACTTTATCATACTTTATCAAAAGATCTTACTTTTCCGAATTCTTGTTCCAAAAACCCTGGCAGGAACTGGAAGGGTTCCCTGGAAGAGAACCCTGGCAAGGTTCTCGTCTGTCCGGGGCAGAAGGTGCGGTGTTGCCACTGGTCGCAGAATCGTTCACTTTGTCATACATTTTCGTTTCGGTCGACCAAGCGAGCAAGAACTCTGCGACCGGTTACTTACCAGTAAGTACAAAAATGAAGCATAAAAGTTGAGGTCTGGTTCAGGTGCATAAAGATGAAGATGATAAAGCGAGATATCTCGTGAATTATTGCTGAAAAGGACCTAGTTTCGTAGTTGCCAAAATATCATTGTTTTTTCCGGCCAAAAGTCGCAGGTTCCATCAGAAAAAGTGGCAACACTGACAAGGTGGTAGTTACAGTGGATGGATTAAGGCAATGGTTTCCAATTTTCTCCGGACTACGTACCCCTAACCAAAGTTCAAAAAGGTTGCGTACCCCCTTTTTTGACGAATCGTTGTTTTACCATAATTTACCACGAGCAGAAAGCCCAATATACGATATTTATTGTCATCAGCAATAAGGCATATATTTACATCTGAAATTGCGCACGATGAGGTACCTGATCTTTTGGACAGTATTGAAACTAAGTTTGAAAACTCAACATTTATTGAGGCGAGATATTAAAGGATTTCGGGACATTCGCATACCCCTTATTACAAGGGTCTCTCGTACCCCTTTGGGTATACGCGTACCACCGGTTGGGAACCACTTGCTTAAGGTGTACCTAGTAATCAGCAAAACCAAATGGTGGATTCCTACCCTTGTCACATATATATGACTTATTTATTCATATGAATATCAAACATAATTCTAAACTAATTTACGTTTAAGTGAACGTTTTAAGATTGTTGCGTCAAGCTTTGGTTTAGTTTCTTTGCAGTCGTTTTAACCCTGGAGTTTTCAACCGTTTGTAACTTTAAAAATGCTTGCCGATTATTATTTAAAGCATAGCTCCTACTAGGAATGGCCTTTTCTCGATAAGGTAGTCCGGACTTACTGTTTTTCGAAAATATTCAGTCTTCTTGAAAATAGGGGACCTCTAATTAGCACTTGTCGACTCTGGCCCGGCTCTGCGCAAAAATAACTTGTTTTTTCTCGCGAAAATATTAAAACAAGTGCGCGCCGTGGTTAAATGCGGGGAAATGAGAGAGAAACCAAGCTTGGCAACTTTCCTTTCCGATGACGTCAAAACAAAAGTTAATATTTGGAAACCCTGGAAATTTTCGGCTAGCGCTGAGAAGTGAAAAATTCAAGTAAAATGATTCACAAGGGTTTTGTTGAAAGGAGATCTAGAGGATAGTAGACTAAGTACGTCGTCACTGGAAACCGTGAACAGCATTCTTTAAAAAAAAAAATTATTTCACGTTACTTTATCACCTGAGTAGTTATCTACTGAAGCGACCCCAGCTGATTTTCCGCGGTCCGGTTTTCGAATAGCCAAAAAACTCAAAATAAGCAATGAGATGTATGTCCCAACGTCATTAAAAAAAACACGGCTTAAGGCTGCACATACCTTCAGAAACATACTACTGGTGCTGTGAACGCTTTTTGGGATCCTAAAATGTAAGTGACAGGAAACCTATGATTTCGTAAAAGTTGTCCGTCTGTTTGCACGATAACTCTCGAAGGGGTTGAGATATTTTGTTCAAACTTGGCACGAGAACTCTTGGGTCAAAGTACAGGTCAAGTTCGAAGATGGACTTAGTAGCCCTATATTTAGGGGTGGGGGAGTGGTTTCAGATTAAGGGGCAAAAATGAAGTTTTTTGAAAGCCAGTGAGATAGTCGATTTAGGCGCAAAGAGGTAATCCGAATATGAAAATTACTTTTTCGCCGGAAAAGTAGTTCACCGGAATCCGGCAAAAACCGAAAAATTTGTAAAAAGTAGAAGTTTAGTCTGACGTTGATTAGAGGTTTCATTTAGACGTAAGAAGAATGATGACTCCGAACATGAAAATCTGGCCGGAATCTGGCCACAACTGGAAATTTAGCATGAAGTTTTAAAACCCAATGAAATAGTCGATGTAGGTGAGGTTGTAGGAGACATGCTGAATCCAACTTTGAACTTTATTTCCTTGACGGACAAGCTGGCAAAATATGCCAAAACCCGGAAATTTGGATCGAAAGGTTCGCCTCTCAATGTCACCAGCTCTTTTTTCGTCGTTCGTCGAGAGTAGCCTACTGCTAAAAGGAGGAATTTGGTCTAGTGGTCAAGTTGGTCTGAAGTCGATGAGAGATGAGATGTTGGAGTAAAGATGCTTGCTGAACCCATCAGAATCGGAATCATTTTCAGAATCATTTTATTTTTCCCAATATTCGTTAAAATAGCCTGGGATGTCAAAACGTTAAATACAAATATCAGAACTTGGTTATAGGTTATAGCAAATTTTAAAGGGGTTTGGCGAAGACAGGAAATCTGCGAGATTTGCTTGTCTGGATCAAGTAGTCCAATAAATATTCAGTATTTGGGATCACATCTTGTTCTCTGAGGGAACTATCTCAAAGGACATTCCGCGCTGATTCCGGAAGTAGCTTGCGTGATCGAGCCTCGAAGCCTCTTACAGGCTTTCCTTTTAGTACAATGGTCGAAGACAGATTGTCCAGTGTTCTATTGTGGTCAGATATATTCCTTGTGAAGTCCTTTGGGGACCCAGGGGATATACATGCATTTCCTCTCCGGGAGTGATCTTCCGGGCATCTAGCCAGTGAGATAATCTGTCCTTGTTCGGATCCCTAATTACCAAGTGTAAGCTCGGGAGTGTCTGGGAAGCAAAGCCGGATTTTGTCTTCTTGGTTTCCTTCTTTTTCGGACACTAATCCTACCAATTGGGTGAAGTGATTACGGACAAAGAATGGACCTAGCGAATTCAGCCCCGGATATGGAAATCCAAAGTCCCTAGGCAGTTACTAGAGGCCCCCTTTATCGTAATTTCGCAAAAGACTAACTTTACTTTTAGTCATGTATTTGTTTAACGTACTTATAAAATAGACAAGCACTTGGAAATTAACCAACGAACAATTCGAATTATTGGACTTGAAAATTGTTCCATGCTCTTGACTCTTTTGACTTGGACTGTTGACTTTTTGGAACTGTAAGCTACACAGTTTCGGATGAAAGAAAGAATACTCTTCTATGAGGTCCACCTTTGTTTTACCTTGACTACCGCCTCTTTCTCTTTTAAAGTTTACTTGAAAAGCCAGCATATCTTAGCCGTGCCTTGATTATCTGGCTTCGCCTCTGACCGAGGTCGAGTTTGCATGGCTAAGGAATTAAATGTCAGACGTTGTAGATATCAAAGGATAATACACGTCACAAATATCAGGCTAACAATTTTTAGTAGTCTTTTTGTTTATACACATATTTGCTGGGAATCCTTTTGCAGTTGTAGTTGCTAAATATTTGAGGGTAGAGGTATCAGCACATAGAGGTGCCACACATCCAAAAGGGAAAATTCACAATATGAGAATCAGCTGTTAAAGAACAGCGTAACAACAAAATGTTGATTTTTTATCTTGAAGCCTATTTAAGTGAATAAGTGATGAGTAATTAAACTTTAAAAGGTGCGTCGTACTTATTACAGTAATTAATTCCACCATCCATTCTCGTCCCGGGGATTCTACACTTCGTTACGTGTGTCCTGGTATCGTCCATTCGCTTTAGACTGCGTATCACTTTTGCCACGTTTCTTCTCTTTACGTGACGTATCAGGCCCCGGACCACTCTTTCCGATAATCTTATTGGTCCGAAGACCGGTTGTGCAAATTTTGCCAATATCGTTATCTAAGGCAAGACACATAGAGAGAGGCAAGAAACAGCCGAAGCCTTGGAACATTTTTGATAGGCAGAGCTAAGTTTTAAAATGATCAACTTTCCCAGAACAAGTTTGCACAAACACTGTAGTGAAAGGCGTCGTTTAACGACGGGACGAAGGACAGTGCACATTCAACCGGGAGGAATCGAACACTTCCAGTTAATCGAGATTTGCAAATAAAACATCAATATAACCATGTCAGTTGGTTGGAATGGTGAATCAAAAAGCGAGAAAGGTGATATATCTCTTCTTTTGAAGATTCGGAAGCCTGTGTTTTCCCTTCTTGTGTATCTTTATCAACAGCAGGACCTGGAAAGTTCCTTCGGAAACTTTTTCGGGTCCGGAAACTACAAAGAGTGTTGTCAGAACCCATTCGTCTTAGCTCGCACTTTGGCTTTGATATGGAAATTCCATGAGAAAACAAAAGCACTCTTTCGTAAGAAGGAAAGATGGTCTGATATATCAAGGCAAGTTTGTAGATTATAACTGCCATAGGGGCTATTGACTTGGGATCGACTCAGCTATCGTAGGATATCCCGATGCAAAATTTGTGGCCTGCGTAGTTGTATGATAGTTGTACGAAAAAGTTGCACGTATTGGACAGATAACTATCATTTAATGTACCTCAGACTGGGCCAATCTTAAGCATTAGTATCCAGTAGCATCCTGTCTTGCTATATAGCATCAGGTCTTGCTAATAGGGGCGTCACGACTGGGGGGGGGAGACGCCCCCCCCCAATGTTGTCGGCCAGTCGGTAAAAAATTAACCTGAGTCGGCGCGAAGTGCCACGATTTTTCGTCGAAACAATTGATTATTTTCATGAAAACAGTCGGTTTTCTGAAAATCACTCGATTTTTTTCAAAACTTGTCATTTTTTTCTTGAAAACAGTAATTTTTCTGCAAAAACAGTCGGTAGAAATTACCAGCCAGTCAGTAAATGCCTTGCCCCCCCCCTCCCCAAGCATTTTGGCTAGTAACGCCTCTGCTTGCTAATGGTAGCATACAGTGGTAACAGCTGCTACTATCTGTTATGACAACTTATAACTCCATATAACTAATACTTACAAACTTTTTATAGGGATACGCTCTTCATAAAATCCAAAGAAAAAAGATCCGGCAGATGCACTGGAGAAACAGTATCAATCAATCACACTTATACCAATAAGTTATCTAAAGTGGAATAAGCGATTAGGTTTGCCGTTCATACCTAGTCGCGCATTAGCCCCATGGAAAAGTCAGCTAGCAGTTAGCACTAAAGTCGGAAGCCTGAGTTGAGAAAATTGACGAAGTTTTACGGGTACGGGAAGTTGGGTAAAGCAAATAGAAAGGCAGATGCACTTTCCTCAGTTTTAAACATTGCCTTGCCTACTAGGAATTCCAAATTGCCAACACAGCTGGTTAAAAGTGCACCAAGAAGTAACGTGTCGTTGTTTACATTTGTACTAGCGTATCTAGCGGCACAAACGAACTGATTCGGAAGGAATTTTATTAAGGGCGTATTATAATGGTTTCCTGTTTGCAGATACCATGGTCCTGATACCACGGTAACTGGATCTGCATTTGTCGTTGTTGCCCATGATACATATTGAAGGTTAACTTCAGACATTCGAGATTGATATCTGAAAATAACACCGAGACGGTCATTGAAAATAACCTATCTACCGAGCCGAAGGCGAGGTTGATATTTTTAAATGGCTGTCAATGTTGTTATTCTGATATGAACCGAGATGGAGGTATGTTAACTATTATAACTCTTTCGAACGGAATTTTTGTTTAGGTAGTAGCTTACTAATCTTCTTTGCTTGGCAGTATCCTACTTATTTGCTACTTTTGTAGGGCATTTTCGTTTAGTGAAAGGCAACTCTAGCCTACTATAGAAATGTGAAAATGAGTACTATTGACTATTGTGACCCGTGCATTTCACTTCATAACAATACAATCCTTATCCAACACCATCATTTTCATTTGTGTCGAAGGCTCGAAGCAGATGCCATCTAGCGACGGGCTCGATGGATAGAACTTATCAAGGCGGGCTCTTAGAGAGATTGAACAAAATTAACTTTAAACCGGTGTTGCCACCGGTTGCGGAATTCTGTGATTTGTCATTTATTTTCGTTTCTCCGACACAGCGATCAAGAACACTGCGACCGGTTCCTACCAGTAAAAGCAAAATTAAGCACAAAAGTTGGGGCGTATAATTATGAAGATGATAAAGCGAGATTTCTCGTTGATAGTTGGTGAAAAGGACCAAGTTTTGTAGGTGCCTGAATGTCATTCTGTCATTCAGCCAAAAGTCACAGGTACGATCAGAACAAGACCAAAGGTTTCGATGGGATCCCAAAAATTCAATATCTAATCCAGACAACTGGGTCTTGCCTTAGCCAGATTCAGTCATCGCCAGACTCCTTGAATATTTTTACAATTAAAATTCAGAAACAGATTAAGGCCAAATAGCTAATAATCTGAGAAAACCAAGTTCAGATATGAATTCAGCATGTGTGTTTACACCTATAAGTCACATCTGTTTTGACGAAAACTACCTGCCACTTCTGCCAATATCCCGGTTTCGGCCGAGCTCCAGAACTACTTGTCCGGCGAAAAAAGAAAGCTGAAAAACGAACTCAAGGTATCTTCTTTCCCCAATGTTGAACATCTAATCAACTTCAAAGACCCAACGAATCCTCACACCAAGTTTCATCAAAACATCTCATTCCCTTCGAGAGTTATCGTGCTTACAGACGGACGGACAACTTTTGCGATGTCATAGGTATCCCTCCAATTGCGTTTTGGGATCCCAAAAAGTGGCAACACTGAAGTTTTTTATTATTGGACTGTTTAGTCAGAGCAACATCAAGAAAAAAGACTGGTAATTGCTCAATATCTGCCTTTTGGACAGTAGAGTGAATAAGGTGAAGTAAGCTGGAAGTAATGTTTTCAGTTGACAAGTTGCATTTTCATTAGGAATGTGATTGTAACAAGGTATGGCCCAGGGTGGTTTGCTAGGAAAGCAACATTTTCTTTCAGTTTTGAACATTTTTTCTCTAATATTTCTCAGATTTTTTTTTCTGGATTTTGTTTAGTGTTTTTTTGTTTTTCTTTCCGAATGTGATGTCTTTTGTTTCTTTTTGGAGGTCAGGTTCTATTTTCAATAGTTGAGGAAAAGTGATCGATGAACTTGTGCGGAGGCTGATACGGCTTCGTATCATCCTCTCTGGAGGCTGATACGGTACCGTAGTGTCAACTATCTGTGGGACATACGAAGATATACACTACATACCTATTCGAGAAAAGTTATACTAGGATCACTTTACGGTTAGCATACTTTGCAAAAACGACACTTGCCTAATTTGTGCTTTTAGAAGTCACCCAAAAAGAAATACTTACACACACTTTCATCGCAACTCACAAGTGCCAAACTTCTTTCTCACCGAATTGACAAAAAGGATTTTGTGTTGGTGGGGTAACTGGCCAGATTCTCAGTAACTGTAGTGAACTGCAAAAATCTATCTAATACAACTAGTCTGTAATGACAATGCCATCTTATCACGCACTGGTGAGGAACATGGAAATAGTGGACCGGATTCGGGAGTCTGTACCACAAACGAGCATGATGGACAAACAATAAAAATATTGTTTTGCCAGTACGGCAGGAAATGTTAGCCAAACAGGCTGCCCCAATTGCAAGACCTATGAGGCAATCAAATATATCATGTCTACACTAACTACTTGAAATTGTACTTGTGTCAGGAGGCAAGATATGGAGCTCGGGGGGCTGTTCATTGACAGTTTTGGTGTACACCAATAGGCAGAGAAGACCATAATCGCTTTGTGGCAAAAGTGAGCAGCCCCAGTGCGGTTGCGATAGCAGACTAAAAACCGAGTCGCGCCAGAATCGGTCTTCCATGAATGGCATCGGGATTTGATGCTACCAAGGTTCCCACCTCCTTCTTTGACGGCGGTCATCACCGATGGGCTCGAGATATTCTTGGCTGCTCAGCCACATTTTATCCCGATCTGGGATCGCTGCGGAGCATTCGATCTTGCTTTTGTACTCATTTCGCTGACGGGCATAAAGCTTGCAACGGTGGACTTGTCAGACCCTGTTTACACTGAAAGACTTCTAGGAAAGTCCAAGAAAGGAACTGAAGAGCAATTCATCTGTTCTGGTTTAATTACGTCGGTTCATCTTAGAAGTCATGGCAGTTTGTGGAACATAAACGGGACTCCCGCTGTGCCAAGAGCTTTTAAGTTCTTCATATAGAGGAGTAAACTCTTAGCCTTGAATAAAGAGAGAGAGAGAGAGACTCTGCTCCTTGATACAAAATTATACGAGACAATTGGCAATTGATGTAGAAAACAAGACCTTCTTGAAAGCTGCCCACTTGTGACGGACGTGACGCACGACGTGTTAATGAGAAGTTATTTTGATTGGGCGGGGACAAAGCCACGCCCTGGTTTACCGAAGCCTGTGTAGAGTCGAGCGATTTTAGAATAAGAGGATACAAAGGAATGTTCGATGCGGTTCCGTGTCATCCGGTCTATTTTTGAGGGCATTGCAGGATCAAGGCTTAGTTGTAAGCCTTTACAAAACAAAGTAAAATGTAGGGTCGAAGCTCTGTACAATAAAAAAAAAGAATGTCGTAGAAACAGAGACAAACAAAAAATATCTAGAACTCACAGCAGTAGCGAATGGCCTCACAAACCATTGGCAGGGAGTTCTGGTGTTCCATATCAATTGCTACAGTAGAGGTATGCTTATTTGAACAGTTGCCCCTGTGGGCTTTTACGGAATAAATCTTGTTTATCTTAATTGTGAACAGTGCAGTTTTCGACTAAATAGTAGAATGAACATCCAAGATACTTATCCAGGTGTTTTCAGACGCCCTTAATCAGCCACTTAGGCTAACTGGTAGTTAACTTTAGTCACAGCAAGTGCATAAAATTGGCAAAATTCAAAGTAAAAAAATGTTCAAATAGGCATACCTCTACTGTAGATGACTCGGATAATTTGTATGTCAAAAAGTTTCCGAGACAAAACTTATACCAACTAAGGACAGACAAGAAAGGGAAACCCCTGACCTGCCGGAACTTCAAGGAAGTAGTGAGACAAGGGAGAGACAGATGTTCCACAACTTCCTCCACATACCCAGCTCAAGTTTTGCTGTCCCCGTTCTTCTTCTGCTTAAGAAAGTCTTGGACTTCTTCTGGACTGGTTGGACTTCTGTCCAAGCTAGCCTTCTCCTTTGCATGTTTGCTTTTTGAGATAAGTTCTTGAATTGCTCTTAGCAGGCTGATTACAGTTCAGCCACTGCTTGCGAATACTGTTCGAGCTGGTCTTCTCCTTTGCATGTTTGCTTCTTTTTTTTATCTCGTCTTCGAGTTCAGCTGCTCTTAGTAGGCTGAACACAGTTGTGTGTAGTGGCACTTCAACTCTTGGGAGATAAGTTCTTGAACTGCAATTGAAGTTGAATTGCGGTTTTGTATGTCACACCTTATGCGAATAAGGAGCAGTATTAGTGGGTGGTGATTCTCGATAGTTTTCTTGTATGGTGATAGCGTAGTAGTTAAGCATCATTCGGTTTGTTTTTGAAATTGTGGTTGCTTGAACGGTTTATGAGATATCTTTCCAATTATAATGGTTCATTGACCCGTATGTTTCCAACCGAGCGTTTAGGATCACAAAAAAACAACGAAGGTGGTGACATGCCCTATCACTTCATGAAAACTTATCCGCCCGTCCGTCTGTTAGCAAGATAACTCTCAGAGAATTCAAGATATTTTTGCTTTCAAACATGGTGTGGGAAATCTTGGGTCAAAGAACACGTCAATTTAAGATCTTCCCCACAGCGCTGTAATCAGAGGCGTTACTAGCCAAAATGTTTTTGGGGGGACGAGGCATTTACCGACTGGCTGGTAATTTTTACCGACTTTTTCTGCAGAAAAAACGAATGTTTTCAATAGCAAAAATGACATTTTTGAAAAAAATCGACTGGTTTTCAGAAAAACCGACTGTTTTACCGAAAAATCGACCAATTTTCAGAAAGACCGACTGTTTTCATGAAAAAAATCAACTGTGTTGATGAAAAATCGCGGCGCTTCGCGCCGATTCGGTAATTATTTACCAACTGGCCGACACCATTGGGGAGGGGGGCATCCCCTGCCCCAATCGTGACGTCCCTGGCTATAATTAGGGGGGGGGGGAGGGTCTCTGAACCAGAAGCCGAAGATCGGATTAGGATTAAAATAGTCTTGTTTGCACACGGCTTTTGATCCAAGTGTTGCCTTTCTCCTTATGGCTGATAATGAGAGAGACCAGACTCTGGGATGAAAATAAAAAAAGCTCTGCATCACTTTTTAGCAATAGAAAAGATCTAGGTCGTTAGTTTTTCTGCTTTTAATGATCTTAGAGGGACAAAAGAGATTTCCCGGGAATGAAGATGGGGCACAGTAGCGGAAGCCGTTAAAAGTTGAGAACGTATTTAAAGATAGTCCATGCTTGCAAGTCACCAGCGGGTTAAAAGCTGACACCAGAAAGTTGGCTATTATACCTCTTAGAAAGGAAGACCAGATTTTATTCGGTTTATTTTTATTAAGAACAGGAGCTACTAACTCATATGGAACTTATTACGCGAAGAGACGTCCATCCACCCTCCAATTTGTCATTTGGCGTCCGAACTATCTAATCCCTCCATTCGTTTGGTTTGGACACTGCCTCCACCCCCTCCCACCGTGGACGAATGTTGTATGGAGGAATCCTTAATGGTATGTCCAGCGCATCTGCTCCTACCACTATAATCCGGTTTTGCTCGATCTGATCATACGATCTAGCGTGTTTTCTCACCCCTTCTCGACAGTTCGACCAACTTCCGACAAAACTTTCCGTATTTTCTCGGAATCGGGCGAACTAATAGCCTACTTGTCTGGTGCCAAAACAAAGGTTATACTTGGGTTCACTATATCTGCTTGCACCTAAACCTTCAGTCTAGTTAGCTTGAGAAAATAAACATTCACCCCTTAATTTGAAACCGCATCCCTATCCCTAAACATAGTGTTACGGGACCCATCTACCAATTTGACCGATATTATGTCCCAATGAATGGGTTGTCGTGCCAGCAAAAGAATTGTCGAACGGACAAACACTACGTAGTCCGTCAGTACGTTCTGATATCCCCAAAACCAACTATCTTATTTCAACCTTAGTCCGTATAATTTACCAACGATTTTATAATTTTTTATTTCGTACATGTCAAAATGACAGGGAAGGGTTCATTACCGCCTATTCTCCTAAGAAGAGACTCTTGGTGCTGCCGTATGACGCTACGTCCAGTCAAAGAAAACGGGTAATACTGAGGACAGACCTTGCTTTTAAAATAAAAGAAAACAAAGTTTTCATTGCGTTTTCTTAAAAGGGAAAAAGGTTATTATGTACAAGGAAATTGTCAGCTTTTTTTGAAAGTGTTCTATCATTTTTCTTTTCATTTATTTATATCTGCCGAAGTTGTCTAGTAGACAAGATACAATAATATAGAGATAATAGGTCTACTTCTGACCAAAAACTATACCATATATATCTTCACAAGATCTGCATGCTATTTTTATGTCACTTGCCCTTCGACCAAGTGCCATATAGCGATCGCAATTTCTATCCGTCTATCAGTCGGTCGGTCTGGGTTTTGCTAGTTCGGGTACTTCCACATAATCTAGGACGATGAAACTGGGCAGGCGTATCAGGGACCCGAAAAGATTAACTTGGAAGTCACTTCCCCGATTCAACCGTCGTGGGGGAAGTGCAGGGAGCGGGAATCCGGAAAATTCACAACTTTTGATCGGGGGATTAGATTTTAATGAAACTTGATATTTGAAAGACCTCATGATCTAAAATGGGATGCCCACATCAAAAATATTTTAAAACAAGCCTCCCCCTGTATTGCCGTTTTGAAACTACTTATAAAATTTTCTTGCCCTCCTAAAAGACCTCCTTCAAATTTACGTTAGTTTTATCAGACCTATTCTTGAATACGCTTGTCCTGTCTGGCACTTCGGGCTCTCTTCAGAACACACATACCGTATCGAGAACATTCAAAAAAGGGCCCTCATGATTATTAACGGGGAGGGTAAAGTGCCCCTACAGTTACCTACTAAAAAGGTTCAAACTCGTTACCCTGGAAGAGAGACGAACTCGCCTTAGCATCGATTTCGGTATCAAAACCCTATCTGTTCCCCGATTACGTTATATTCTCCCACCCCCCTATTCTCCTGTAAGTACTAGACCCCAGCGAGAGAAATCCCAGAAAATCCCCAAACTAGCCCCTGTGGCCCCTCTTCACGAAAGATATAGAAGGAGTTTTGTTCCAGCATTTGTTGAGTTGTACAATAACCGATAAGTTAGTCCTTTTTAGTGTTTTTTTTACCTTCGTGACAAAGTGTTATGTGATTCCTCATTTTGTATGACGAAAAGGTCAAATTCGGCGGTAACGCTGTGACAGATACTTTTGAAAAATAAAATTCTGTTCTATTCTATGTCTCAGGCGAGTCACTTTCCAAACTGTAATGTCATATTCATCAATCCGCCGTAAGATCCACACTTTACGTAAAAACCGCACAGGTTTTGAAAACCTTTACCACTTTCTAGTAATAAGCTGAAATCGGGGTACTAGGAAAATAGCACGAAACAAGAGCTACGAGCTGGTATGGCAGTTCCTACGTGTAGATGGTGCAAGAAAGTAGATGAGAATGTCACAAAATACCCCCTTCAACCCCCCTAGGTTCGGACCTAGAAATAGGATATCTAAGTTCACTCGGGTGCATATTACTTCTCTACCTTTTAAGTTTAGATCCACTCGTTTGATTCCTAAACGTGACACACTATTTCCGCTACCCCCCTCCGACTCCCCCTGTCGCGGCCGAATCTGGTTCTGGCACACGAATGAATCATCTAAAGCATCTTCTCTTACAGCCTATTAAGTTTCACTCGAATCTGAGCATTTTTCGGGAAATTCCGATACCCCTCCCCCCTCCCCCACACCCACCGTTGATCGGAGCAGAGAAACGACTATTTTCAAGTCAGTCTGGTTGGACCTTGAAATGCCTGCCAAGTTTCATCGTCCTAGCAAATCACAAAGTAACGAATTCGAGATCCTCGGAATTACCCCCCCCCCCCCCCCTAGAGTTCCCGGATCCGGTCCGGTCCTGTCAATAATGTATCTAGGACTTGTGCTTGTTCTTCCCGCCAAGTTTCATCACAATCCCTCCACTCCAATCTTTTCCCAAGATTTCCGGTCCCCACACTGACTCCCCCAAAATCACCGGATCCGGTCCGGATTTTAATCGGATTATCTGGTGCACGAGGTCTTTCCAAATATCAAGTTTCATTAAGATCCGATCACACGTCCAAAAGTTATAAATACCTAGGACTTGTGCATGTTCTTCCCACCTAGTTTCATCCCAACCCCTCCACTCCAAGCGTTGCCCAAGATCCGCCCCCCCCCCCCTCCAGCTCCCGCCAAAGTCACCGGATCCGGTCCGGATTTTAATCGGGTCGTCTGGGGCAGGAGTCTTTCCTAATACCAAGTTTCGTTAAGATCTGATCTCTGGTTTAAAAGTAATAAATTCCACAATATTACGGATTCCTCCTCCCTCCACTCCCCCACGATATTCAGATCGGGAAAGTAACTATTTCCAACTTGATCATTTGGGGTCCCTGATATGCCTGCTAAGTTTCATCGTCCTAGCTTATGTAGAAGTTCCCGTACTAGCAAAATCCGGACCGACACAAATTGGGATTGCTCTATGGCACTTGGCCGAAGGGCAAGTACCATAAAAACACGACAAAACCAAGGTGTTGCTCTCGCAACACAATGAGAACTAGATTGAAGTTTAGACGGTATAGACATTTCCCGAAATTGAAAAAAAAACGATAAATGTGTAAAAGTAAAAAAAAGTTATGCAAGCAAACTCTGTGGAAGAGCAACATTTTCAAAGATGTTTTGTTCTTTGTTTCTTCCTTTCTGTTTTTTTGTATCGAATTGTGCTGAAATAAGTAGATTGATAAGTGAAAATCATCTCTTTTGACTAATTAGAGCTTGTTCTCTTTTGACTCCCTATACGCTCGGGAGCGTAGTAAGCGTGGTAACTACGAATCTCTGGGACGTGATTGGTCCGACTAGCCCGTGGCACAATATTCTGATGAAAATAGAAAAATGTATTCCAGCCTCTACGTGAAGAAGCCAGGATCCGTGACGTCATGCGTAGTAACTACGGTAAGTAGGGTGGAACACGCTTTATTTGTTCCTATCGGATTCTTTCTTCTAAAAATTTGTGTTTCCACAGGAGGGTGGATTCCCTGAAGAACTACATGCGACTTCGAAACGTGAGCAGGGAACTACAAGCAAAAATTATCCGTTGGCTTGAACTGAGCAGAACGGACAGCCACAGCGTAGACGATTCCGTGATTGATGTTTTGCCTATACACGTAAGAGAGGAGATTGCCACACAGATTCATATGGAAACGCTAAGATACCTAAAACTGTTTCGAGAGTGTGACCCCAAGCTGTTGAACCATCTGGTAACCAAAATGAAACTGAAGGTGAGATTTTAGAGTTACTTAGAATGGACGATTTTGGCGATCTGGACCTGACGGACGACCGGGCATAGGTTATGCCTAACCTATGGGGCTTCACCTGACATAGCTTTCTTCCGGGTGCCAGATATTTGGTTTTGCAATCTCGGAAGAGGAAGCCATGGTAAATAATTCGTCAGGTGTCAGATAGAAGTCGTGTATTTTAAACCCATCTTTAGTCTCTGAATGGAAACAGAATTTTCGGGAGCAGCCGCCGCGAAAAACGAGGAAGTCAGGATCCCAGTTCCTTTGTTTTTCCCCTTCTTCTTCCTTCAGTCAGGATCCCTGTTTTGATTTCAGTCAACGAGCCCGACTAGCCAGTGCCTTGGATACACGGTCTTGGTCGGGTGCTCCCGGGCTGGAATTCCTGCCCGGAGTTTCGTCACCATCATTACTTCCGTATTCAGCTTTATTATGAAAGTGATGAAAATCCGGCCGAGAAATCCTGATCGTATGTTCGTTCTTTAACATCTGACCTAAATGGATTCCCATGTCAGTAATATTTTAAAACAAGCATCATCAATCGCCCGTTCAAAACTCCTTGTTAAATTGTCTTGCCCTCCAAAAGATCTCCCCCAGCTTTATTGTATTTTGGCCGATCAGTTCTCGAATATGCATACCCTGTTCTGCATAATTTGATGCTTACCGCTGAACAAAGTTCTGGAATCGAGAACGTCCATTAAAGAGCCCCTGTAGAATTTCTACTGGTGAAGGAAAGGTCCCGCAGGTCTATCTTTGAAATAAGTTCCAGGTTACTACTTAGGAGCAAAGAAGAACCACGCTTTGCATGTGTTAGATACAAGAACAGTTTCAATCACCCTAGTGCGTAATATCCTCGTCAAAAGGTTCTCACCGATACCTTTTATACAAGAACATTACAAATCCTACAAAGTCTTAAAGTTAACTCCAATTGCTCCAACACATAAAAGGTATAGAAAGAGCTTTATTCTTTGTTGTGAAAGTTACTTTTCAGATATTCTTTTATGTCCTATTTCTTTTCTACTGTGCGACTGTCGCGATACGTAGTACGTAGTCACCTGTATCACACATACTTTGTTGTTTATCTTGGTAGGACGTCCAGTAACGTCATGTAGTCTCACTGACTTTTTGTAGTTCAACGTGGAAATTCGAACAGATATTTCACTCCAGTTCTGCTTTCTCCTTGCCGTTTCCTTCCTGATGTAGACATTGTTGTTCATAAAATTCGAATTACCCCCCCCCCCCCCCCCCCCCGTCTGTGGCTAAGTGGGTGGACCGTTGGAGCACATAATCTACCTTTCTGTCTGTCTAGAAACAAAATATTACTGGCTTTTCAACCACAAATAAGAGAGCGGTTTTCTCTTTCCTCTAAGGTGTAATCCATCTCTCCTTCAATTACACGCCGAAATGTTCCTTTTCTCGAATTCCTGGAAATATTTACTTTTTCCAAAGGCAAAGAGAGATCTATGGCTTTAGATTCCAATTCTGCCGTTTCTCCGTAACACCTTTAAATGGGAATTTCTGAAAAAGTCGATTTGACATTGAAAAGCCGTTCAGGTGTGTAATGGGAATTTTGTAGGAAGACTGAGTGATATGAGGGAGAGAATCTTTTGAACAAATGTAAGCTCGAAAAATTGTATATTGATTTATGCAGAGATGGAAGACGCTACTCTGTCTCTAGGCCGGGTTTCTACACTTTCTAAAGTCCGGCCAAGAACAAATAAGAGCCGTTGTTCTTATCTCCAACTCCAAGCAAGAATATGCGATCGTCTTATGTAAATATAGAGCGGGTGCTTGTAGATAGATTGCATCAGACCCAACGAAAACGGATCCACTGCCGGAAAGAGCAAAATCAGTTTAGTTTAACATTTTTGAGGTATGGGAATTCTTGACTTGAAGACTGAATTACTGGCGTTTGGTAACTATTCTGAAGAGATTGAGAGATTTGTGTTGAAACTTGGTGGAACTTGGGTACTGTAGGCCTAAATTCAGAGGTGGGAGAGGGGTTTCAGATTTAGGGGCGACGAAAAAATTAAGCGAAAGAGTTTTAGGGGTATAGTGGAATGTTGAAATCATATCCGAACCTCCGAATCCAGCCAAAAGTGAAAATTTGGTAGAACTTCAAAACAAAATTTTTAGGACTATTAGAAATTGGGAATGTGAGTGAGAAGACATGCCGAATCCTTTTTTAACTTAATTTTTCTTGTCGGGAAAGCAGTTCGCCTCGAATCCGGCCAAAACCGGAAATTTGGTAGAAGTTAAAAACAAAAATATCGGGAAAGCTGTTCGCCTTGGATCCGACCGAAACCGGAAGTTTGGTAGAAGTTAAAAACAACAAGAGCTACGAGCTCATATGGCACTTGTTACGAGTAGGCAGTACAAGAAAGTAGATGAGAACGTGATAAAATACACCCGCCATCCAAAAATGCGGTTTGGAAATAGAAGTAGGATAGTTTGTTTCACTCACTTCTAAGCAGTTCCGGCATAGTCTCGATTATCAAATGCACATGACTGTTCAAACTCCAAGTTTCAGCCTAATAAATCCACTAGTTTGATCCCTAGACGTGCTACAGTATTTCTGGTACTCCCTCCATCTCCCCCTACCGTGGCCGAATCTGGTTCGGACTAAAAAATGGATCACCTAAAGTATCTTCTTTTATACCACCGCTAAAGTTTCGGTCGAGTCTGAGCATTTTTGGAAAATTCTGGTACCCCCTCCCCCCACCAACGTTGTCGGATCCGGATCCTTGCCCAATTATCATCTAGGGTATATGCTCTCTCTAAGTTCTATGTTTCATTTAAACTGATGCACTCGTTTGACTCCTATGCGAGCCTCAAAGTTTCCGGCAATCTCCCTCCAATTCCCGCCACTGTGGCGGAACAGGACTTGAAAACATAAACGTCATATCTCCTAATTCCCTCTTCCTGTCCATCAAGTTTCACTGAAATTGGAGCATAGCCTATCTGCAAGTTTCCAGTACCCCCCCCCCCCCCTACCTTGGCCGCATCTGGCCCGGACGCCAAAGAACAAATCTAGGCCGCATAAACTCGGCACTGTCGAACTTGCATCTCATTCGGGCCATTCGTTTGGTTTTTGTGCATGTCAAAAGTCCCCCCCCCCCAATTCCCCCAACCGTGGTCGCATTTGTTCGAATGCATCTTTTACATGTCGAGGCCATCGATTCTTATCACCCATTTGTTTGACCCTAGTTGGTCGTATCCTAGTTTAAATAAATAAGTCAATTAAGTCGGGTCGCTAATATGCCTGCAAAGTTTCATTGTCTTAGTACTTCTGGAACTATTCTAACCCCCGACTACCGGTATTCCAGGAAACCCCCTCTACCCCCCCCCCCCCCACAGAGCCCCGAAACCATCTGGCTCCGTCAAATTCGGATCTAGGCCTAATGCTTGTTCTCTCCATTAAATTCCGTCCCAATCCCTCTGCTTTAAGCGTTTCTTGAGTTTTCGGGTCCCCCCCCCATCCCCACAGGTATAACCCGACTCGACCCGGACTTAACAATGATCATCCGAGGCGATAGCTCTTTCCACCATACAAGTTTCATTCAAATCCGATCACCCGTTCAAAAGCTATACACGCCACTAGATTCCGGACTCCCCATCCATCCACTCCCCCCACTATGGTCGGATCGGGGAAACGGCTGTTCTCAAGTGAACCTGTTCGGGTCCCTGACATACCTGCCAAGTTTCATCGCCCTAGCACATCAGGAAGTATGCCGAACTCGCGGGATCGCTAGAAATCCGGACCCCCCCCCCAACGCCCCCAAAGTGCCCGGATCTGGTCCGCTTATATCAATGACGTTTCTAGGACTTGTGCTTGTTCTTCCACCAAGTTTTATCCCGATCCCTCCACTCTAAGCGTTTCTCAAGATTTCCGGTTCCCTCCTCCAACTCCCCCAGTGTCATCGGATCCGGTCCGGATTTATAGTGGGACGTCTGAAACACGAGGTCATCCTAAATATAAAATTTCATCAAGATCCGATCACCCGTTCAAAAGTTATACACGCCACTAGATTCCGGACTCCCCATCCGTCCACTCCCCCCAGTATGGTCGGATTGGAGAAACGGCTGTTCTCAAGTGAACCTGTTCGGGTCCCTGACATACCTGCCAAGTTTCATCGCCCTAGCACATAAGGAAGTATGCCGAACTCGTGGGATCGCTAGAAATCCGCCCCCCCCCCCCCAACTCCCCCAGAGTGCCCGGATCTGGTCCGCTTATATCAATGACGTATCTAGGACTTGTGCTTGTTCTTCCCACCAAGTTTCATCCCGATCTCTCCCCTCTAAGCGTTTCTCAAGATTTCCGGTTCCCTCCTCCAACTCCCCCCAATGTCATCGGATCCGGTCCGGATTTATAGTGAGACGTCTGAGACACGAGGTCATCCTAAATATAAAATTTCATCAAGGTCCGATGACTCGTTCGCAAGATAAAAATACCACACATTTTGGCTTCCCCCTCCCTCCACTCCTCCTCCCAGATGGTCGGATCGGGGAAATGACTATTTCCCATTTAATCTGGTCGGGTCCCTGACGTGCCTGCCAATTTTCAGCGTCCCAGCACATCAGGAAGCACCAAACTCGTGGGATAACTAAACATTCGGACTTCTCCCCCCCCCCCCCCAACTCCCCCAAAGTGAGCGGATCCGTTCCGGTTATATCCATCACGTATCTAGGACTTCTGCTTGTTCTTTCCACCAAGTTTCATCCGGATTCCTTCACTCTAAGTGTTTTCCAAGATTTCCGGTTTCCCCCTCCAACTCCCCCCAGTGTCACCGGATCCGGTCTGGATTTAAAATGGAGGGTCTGAGACACGAAGTCCTTCCATATATCAAGTTTCATTAAGATCCGATCACCCGTTCGTAAGCTAAAAATATTTCATTTTTCCTATTTTTTCCGGATTCCCCCTCCCTCCACACCCCTCCAGATGGTCAGATCGAGGAAGCGACAATTTCTAATTTAATCTGGTCCAGTTCCTGATATGCCTGCCAAGTTTCATCGTCCTAGCTTATCTGGAAGTGCCCGAACTAGCAAAACCGGGACCGACAGACCGACAGACCGACTGACGGACAGAAATTACAATCGCTATATGGCACTTGAGTAAGCTCAAGTGCCATAAAAATCTGAGGTCGATTAGAGATTCGGCATGAAGACATGCTGAATCTGTTTTTGAACTTTATTTTCTTGTCGGAAAAGCAGATCTCTTGGAATTGGCCAAAACCAGAAATTTGGAAGCGTAAATTTTTGTTAAGATAGATTGGAGATACGGTGTAAGAGTAAGGAGACAGACTGAATCAATATTTGGCGGAATCCAGCCCAAACTGGAAATTTGGTAGAAGTAAAAAAGAATCCGGGTTAGACTAGGGATTTGATGTAACCTAGAGGTAAGGTGATGCTGAGTTTGGACTTCAGTACCGTGCCTGATAATCAGTTTGCCCGGAATCCGGCCAACACCGGAAATTTGGTATGTCGGTTACCTTATGTCTCTAACTCTATGTCGGCTAGAGACTTGTAACAATGTATGCTGCGACTCCATGTCCGCAGACCATATCCGCGACTTCATATCCTGCTGCGACTCCATATCGCGTGCGGATGACACGAATCGTCGTTCTTTCGGAAACAACTGGCTTCCTAAACGAAAACATGATATAGCATTTGGAAAGTATAGAGGAGGAACCCCTCCGCAAAAATAAAAAAAAATCATTAGAACTACAGTTTTGAATGTGAGACCCGCGAGTTGCATCGGATTTTCCCTAGACCCGCGAGTTGTATCTGACGGCCGCAACATAAGACGGCTGCTTGCTACACTCAAAAAAATTTCAGCCGAAATTCCGTTTCTGAACGGAAAGATTTCCGGCAACTTTTTCACAGTAACTTTTCCGTTCAGGTACGAGTAAATTACCGTCAGGCTTTTTTGCGAATTCACGGAAAAGTCACGGTTTACAAACTGTTAGACAGTGGGATTTTTCCGTTAAGTGAGGAATATTAATATTATTAAGTGAAGTAAAGGGTGTTTTAAACGGAAAAAATCTTTGTGAAGTTCCGGCTCCACCAAGGAAGTTTCAGTTTTCGAGCAGGTTCATTCAGGCAATCTTCCGTCCATCGCAAGACCTACGACTGAAGTATTCGTCTTGCAGCCGGAAATGATCGAGCATGTAAAACGATCATCGACAGGAAATTTCCGTTTGAAACCAAGTAGCAGCAGGAATAATTCCGTTGGTGGCCAGGAAAGAGGAACAGACAGTCGACCGGTGCGCAGCGTCAGTATTTCGTTCGTGCCACTTAAATTACTCGCTGTTTGCGGGAAATATTCTGTTGGTAGTATGGTCCCGTGTCAGGTCTCCGTAGCAGGAAAAAAACCGCCTGTCGCAATCTTTCCCAAACCGAAATCCCAGGGAATATTCTAGTTCATCAGCGCATGTGTATGCCCTGAAAGCGTTGCCCAGACTATTTCTTTCGTTCCAAACACAAATATCCTACTAAGCATTCGTGTCTCCTTTGACTACCTTCTTTCATTGACTGAATAGAAATACACAATATTTATTGAGAAATACACTATACAAGTACTATGTTCGCAAACTTCCGTATTTGTTCACTCTCTCTGCACATATTTTTCCCTTTACATGGCGCATCCATATCGTCAATCTGAGCAATGAACCTGGAAAACAGGATGACATTAGGACAAATGGGCTAAAACAGCTATTAGTACCAAGAACAAATAAGATAAGACTTTGGTCCCTTGCAGCGACTGTGGATACCCCGACAAAACTGAGCTGATGTAGAGATACTTGCTGAGGTTTGAGTTGGTGCCCGTCTACTTCCCTCTTCGTCGCTGCGCATATCAGAGGAAAAAGTGCAGCAGGCGTGCTAATCCGCTCTGCAGTGACGTCAAAATGATAGGACAACCAATCGGATTTCGCTTTCAAAATAGCTTCTCGGGGGCTTTGCTACGATATAGCTCTTTGCCGACGTAACGAATTGTGATATTCCCCGTACTTCCTACCCTCCGCTCATTTGCATCGGAGTGGGAATCTATTTGACTCCGCATTCTCTATAAAAGTGTTTGAAGTTTAACCAAATAGGGATGAGAGCCGACATTCTAGTTCTAAAATAATTCCGTGTATATATCATATGTAAGAAATAAGCTAACTTTTCAGGTAAACTTTAAGGGCTGATTCTTCACTGACACCAGAGAACCGTATTCACCTTTCAGATATGAACCCCGAAAGACTTTTTCGGCACCTTTCTTCGTGTATCTAAGTCGGAAAGGACGCCAAATCAGATTCTGTCTGCTTCATCATCTTTTCTTCATAAATATTCCTTCAGCCCAAGCTGACTGCGAATCATGTTGAATAGTGCAAAACAGATACGTCAGCTTAATTTTATTAGAGCTATATTTCGGCCGTTCCTGGCAAGGGTCCCCTTCAGGCTCAGAGCCGCTCAAGTTGGAATAACGAACTTTTAAGTTCGTTTTTCCAACTTCAGCTGACGTATCCGTTTTGCACTATCAAATATTTTTTCCTCAGTCATGTGGGGTTATGAATACATATGAGAAACTGTATTTTACAATTTTATGGAACTGAATGGGATGGAACGTAATCGTAATCGAATGGAACTGGCAACAAGGTAGGAAGAAAATCTGAAAAGCAGAGCCGAAGTTTTGATCTGATCTAAACAGAATTTGAACTAGTTATTAACAAAATCCATACTTTGGGCTCGGACACTAGAAATTGATCAGGGCTACTTACTTTTGCATGAAAAGCATGGTTGCGAAAGCAGCTTTCGGGTAGGGGCATTGAAATGTGTAAAACACAGCTAGAAGAGCCAACCGCCATCTTCCCGTTTCTTGCCTCGCATATTAAAGTGCTCTCTTTCACTACAAAGAGTTTTTCGGACAGTCGATGCATGACCTTAAAAATAAATAATTATTCATTAAACAAACAATTCCTGTACATGTACCGCTTCTTAGATTCCTTGAGCTTCCCCCTGACTAGCCCTCAGACGTCGCTGTTGACCGTCAAAACTTAGGACCTCGGTATTTACCTTCTAATACGTTGCGTAAATACCGGATCACACCTTCTAGTAGAAGAAATGTCCGTCTTTCAAAAATAGACAGTCTGCCTTCTTGCTTTTCTGGTTTTGACGTAAAGTAAAAAGAAATGGTTTTCTTGAGGTAAAACTTTTTAGCTCATGGTAGGTTAGAAAGCTCTAGCTCTACTCCGAAGTTTAGTGGTAACTGGAAGGCAATTAAATGGCAATATATAGTTTAGTGATCGGGATTTATTGTCTGCTTAGTATTTTCGAGACAGATCAATTAGTTTTTCTGTGGTACGCCATTTTCTTATTTCAGTCAAGGTGGGGTTGGTTTTGACAGTTTTGAAGGGTATTTTCTTACTGATTGATACTTTACAAAAACTCGAAACTGAGTTAATAGAAATAGGAAAAGATATCAGAGTCTTTATCGTGTTGTTTGTTAACGTTATTCATTACCAAAACCGAAAAAAACAACGCTAAGAAGAGACGGGCACAACCGGGAAAACTTAGCTAGTAGAACTGACAACAATAATTTATATTTTTGTGTTTAATTAATTTAAGGTCTTAAAACAACAAATTTGTCCTTGTGAAGTTTGGTTAGGGAAAAGGTCTAAGCCAAGGTGTTTATTTTGTGGGAAAGTTGAACGAGAAAAAGAACGAAAGATATTCTTTCTGTCCGAGAGTGTGACTAAAATCTTCTTTCGATAGAATCAAATAGTTGGGGACCTAAGTTTGGAGTCCCTGGAATCGCTGAGGGAACTTAAAGGGCAAATAAACGACTTTCATTTAAATGCAACCTCGACTTCCACAGTATCCGCTGATCTTGAAGCATTTTTCTTCAGTTTCATGTTTACTTTTCAGCTACAGTATTATCTTTTCCACTTTTTTTAATATTTATACAAAGTTATTTAAAATAATGACCAAATCAACTCCGTTGATTCGGACAACTGAAAAAAAAATGTTTACTTAAAAACCTGATGTAGAAATAATCTGAAAAAATTACGAGCTGTTCTCTCAGACATATTGTGACGTATATTGTGACGGGCCGCTATAGCGGCCCGTCACAGTATACCCTGTACTTTTCACTAACAAAAAATTCTTCTATCCAGACTTTTATCGGTACGTGTAGACACGTCCGGGGGGGGGGGGGGGTCGCAGGGAGATTTTGATGCCGGGTAGTTTCGCAGAGGGAGGGAGCAGGAAACCTTTTAGGAGAGATAAAACAAGCACCTGGCTGAGTTGAACTGAATTGTCATACCCTAGGCAGGGGCGTAACTACCATCCTAGGGTTGGAGGGGGAGAGGGGTACAATACAAAATGTGCCTACAACTGTCTAAGTGTGCCGACGATTATCGTCGTAGTAAGAGAGGATATTCGTCGTAGTAAGAGAGGATGAATTTTTGGCGTGACGTCAGATATTGTTCTTATAAAGGACCTGTCTTACCTATAATACTAATGCAACCTACTTCTATAATCACTCCATATATTTCCAAACCCTGAGACCCCAATTTCGTACGGTACAGTCTAACCCCTCTTACAAAACCATGCTGATTTCTCACTTGCCGTGTTTTGCTACCTTTGATGTGTATCACGCTGTAGACGGTTGTCTGCGAGACATTTTTCTATCAGCAAAACCGGCTATGTAAATTGTTTCCCTGTTTTCGCTACAAGTCAACGGGTATCGGAAAAGAGTTTTGTCCGGAGCTTAGAGCTGACAGACAGGGGGCGTCGCTATGGGGGGGGGGGGGGGCTGGTGGATTTTTTAGACGAACTGACGGGTAGGAGTAAGACCGGTGGGCCGATTGACGGGTTCCCCTTGCTTATCCTGCCTTTCATATTATCCCTAGCTCCCTTATGGGATTACAAGATTTTGAAATCCGCGCCTTTCGCTCGGCCTTTCACCATTGTTTCGGTTCGCACCTACGACTTTTTAGCGCTTTTTTGGCCTAGCCGAGTTTTGACAGTCACGTAACACAGTCTTCGCCGAAAGCTTGAAGGTCCGTCAACGATTCTTTCACAAGTAAGGACAGGGGAAGCTTCAAACTATTATTTTTCATTTTGGAAGACATGGTAAATCATTGGGTATACAGGAGTGTTGCATGAAGCTGCCCTTACTATGGCACCGCCCACCCCCCAATTGGCATGGTACATGATCCTGCCACCTTGGATCATGAAGCTGCCACCCCCAGAAAAATCATGCAAATTCCAAGAAAACAGCAAATTTTGTTATTTGCAAAAGGTCAAGGAACCTCTCTGACCAAACAGCTGGCTTCTAACTTCACCATGTAGCAAAATACCATTTTCAGCAAAGTGGGCGACTTCATGATCACTTGGGTGCCTATATTCTTTTGTGTTCTCCAGCTTAGTCTTGAACAATTACAAGTAAACTATGGTACCAGCAGAAAGCGAAGGTTCTAAGCTTCCTTTCAGGATACTCCACTGAATTTTATTTCAACCTTTACTCTTTTTCCCTAAGTCATTTCCCCAAAATAGGAGTTTAGGGTGGCAGCTTCATGCAACACTCCTGTACCTTCTGTTTTGGACTATGCTTGGTTTTTCCAGTTTTTAACCAGGGCGCGTTCACTGTTCAAATGTTTTGCATCCAGCCGCCGCCGCCGATCTGGCGAAGACAGAAAATCTACAAGATCTAGTTGACTAGTTGAAGAAGACAAATTAATATTCATCTTTAGGTCCCATCAAACCTGCGGTCTTGTTTTTGAAGGGGGCGACCGGATAATAATAAAAATAATTTTGTTCCTATTCAGCTGGTCGTGAGCGCTCCTGGTATAAATCAGCTGGTGTAGTACTTAAACCCTTGTCCAGACTTCATTGCCTTATTAAGCAGATGAAACCTCGTTTATGGTTCACGAAAATTATTCCATTTCCTTCTGTCCTCTTGAAAGCTGCGGTCTTAAGTAGCAGACCATTTTTAGGAGTTCTGCCCCGGCGACTTCATCTTTAAAGTGGGAGATATTGGCCACGAAATGTTCATCGTTAAAAGTGGCCAGATTCAGGTCGTAACCCTAGATGGCGCAGTGAATGGGCAACTCCGACCGGGCAGTGTTTTCGGCGAGCTCAGCGTTTTGAAAATGCCAGGAAGTTTGGCGGCGGGTCGGCGCTACAACTCGGTAAGGTGTGTCGGCTACGCGGACGTCTACAGCCTGACCAGTGACGACCTTTGGGATGTTTTACAGGTGAGGTCAACTTCAGTCGGTTTCGTGGCGTGGATAGACAATGAGTTTTTTCGGCCGGATTTCTGCACAAGTTGAACAAATCTTAGCTTTCCCGTACGTAACTGATATGGGTGGGGAAATCATGGTGGGCGTTTCAGTCTCCGAGCACCAGACCCAGATCTTCTGTCAGAAATATAAAGAAGAAAGTTTCAAAAGACGATCAGGATCGGGCAGTCCCGGCGTGGAATTGCTGTCACAATTTCAGCATCATTATCAATTACGTACTGAAAAATGTTTGATGAAAGAGTAGAAATATCCGTTCGGAAAAACCTGATCCTGACCTGATCATATATCGGGAACACTAGAAAAGGTCAGTGCCCAGTCGCGATGACCGCTTTATTTCCCTCTTTTTTTTAAAGCAGCGCCCACTATCGGATTAGACTACGGTTAGCAAAGCTGCTCCAAGTTGATACTTATAACTCTTCACCAAAAGAAAAGTGAAAACACAAGAATTAGAAAATTTCATCTTAGACGAGTACTCTCGCCGTTCCCCGGGAACTCATTGGGGAGTCAAACGGAACCAGTTCATTTTTTATCCAACGATTATACTCACAATAAAACATACGATTTATCCTCGTAATTATTCCTAATTCGTAACTAAACTCAATATCGATCACAGGAATTCCTTTTAACAATTACTTGTAACAACAGTTTTTTTTTTTTTTAAACTAACTACACTACACTGTCAGAAGTTCCATAACAGACAACAGAAGGGTGCGCGGTTTCATCAGACAGTGCGCAACAGACAACACTTGGGATGTTATCTGTTGTGTTGGAGAATGTTATACATAAAATGTTATGCAGAACAAGCATTGCTAGGAAGAGCCAAAAACAGCCAAAAAAGCATCTATTGTTTTTTTTTTGTCGTCATGATTTCGGAAAATTCAACAAATGCTATTTGGTGATTTTTTCGGCTCTTCCTGATGGTAAAGCTTGTTATGCATAACATTATCAGACACAACCGACAACATCCGAAGTGTTGTCTGTTACGCAGTGTCTGTTGAAACCGCGCAGCCTTCTGTTGTCTGTTATGAAACTCCTGACAGTGCAGTAAATCCCCTAACCGACTCCCCACCGAATCTGAAAAAGAGTTCCTTTCTGACGATGATAATTGGAGGATTCCCCGTCGCTGGGGACTCGCGAGAATACGGGAACTTAGTCGGGGGGGGGGGGGGGGAAACGAATATTCAAACAATGTTTACAACGGATACGTCAGCTATGATTTTTCATCAGCGATATTTCGGCCCTTCTTGGCAAGGGTCCGCGGGGTCTCCGCTATGGGAGTCCCCGGGAAATGGTGAGAGTTTGCCTTATATAATCGGTAAAAAAGATGTAAATTAAAGAAAACTGCGGCAAGCTATTAGTAATAATCAACAAAATGTAATAGTAACCGTAACATCAGATTTGGAAACTGTAGCTTTGAAGAAGGTTTCAGGCGTCAATGCGATGTAGCTTTTCCAGTCGTATTAATCCGCTAGGAGCGCTCAGCTGGGAAATCATGAATTGATCGGTCGTCGAGAAATTCAACCTTCGAGACTGATGAAGTTGCAACATCCCTTCCGATGATCATGAAGCACTCTGCTGACATAAACTTGTCTTCATGCCGCACTATCTTCAGACTGGCGACTAATTCTCTCTAAACCCCTGTTGCTTATCCTGCCATTAATGTTACCCCTAGTTCCTTATGGATAAGCTTCCGAAATCCCCACCTTTTGCCGTTGTTTCGTTTTGGAACTACGACCTTTTTAGCCCTTTTTTGGCCGAGCCGAGTTTGGTAGTCACGCAGAGCAAACTTCGTCGAAAGCTTCAAGTTCTTAAGAAAACTCATTCACACATAATGACATGAGGATCTTCGAAGTGTTGTTTATTATTTTGGATGACATGGTGGGCCATTCAGGTCCATCTTTTGTTTACCAACTGCATATTAAGTTTTCCAATATTTTGCGTCTAGCGGGCGTTTCGGAGAGCGGAAGGCTGCATAGAGTCGACAACCGCTAACAAAAAAAATCCCTAATTTCACGTTGAAAGCAATGTTATTTCTTGAAGGACGTTTTATCATGAAGAGACAGTTTCTAGTAAGAGTTGTGCTTTAAGGAATGCATCGTGTAGTGTATTTTTTCTCTTTTGTTGCTCCCCGTTCTAAAACATTTGGTCAGAAATTAAAACATATACTTACTTATTGCGTTTTATATTACTTTTTCTCGCTTCAACATTCGTATACTAGGCCAACTAAGGCACCTGATTAGACGTACATTCTGTGCTCGGGAGTGATTAGTCCCTCCGGAAATAAGAGAATCCACCATGTGAAATGAATCTCTCGATTTCACACGATTGAAAGAAAAGAAAAACTGTTGTCGTCGATTTCCGACACAGTCTTTGGGCTGCAGCTGTAGTAGGATAGGCACGCTTTGTTTTCAACCGAAATTGATGATTTTAAATAGATTATGAACCAATACTAAAAAAAGTTGAACACTAAGACGAACTTCAAACTCTGATACTTAGGAACGGACAGAAAAATAGCGAAGGCAGACAAATATAGAGAGTAACCCAAATACGGAAACAAAATTAAATTTTCATTGGCCCGAAGTGCAAGATGGTCCAAAGCTTTCTGTGTCGTAGCTCGGAGGGCATGCTGGTCTCTTGATGTCACTGCTGTTGCTATGTCATCCGCATACAAATATAACTTACATCCTAAAACTGTTTCTAAATTTATATCCCTACAGTACACTAAAAATAATAAAGGGCTTAATACACCTCCTTGTGGGACCCCCATATCCTTCTTTGACACTCGACTAGATTTTTTATCACCTAAACAAATTTCAATTTCTCTATTTGAAAATAACTTTTCAATCCAATTAACTATATTTCCACTAACATTTAGTAAATGCAGAACTCATGTCGAGGAACGTCACCAATATGAAAAAATTCAAATATATCTCTAAGGAAAATAACGCTTCTTTGAACTTTGCCGAATAATATGACGAAACTCAAGCCTAACAGACATGAATTCGCGGCTGTGACTGAAACGATCTTTTCAGCAAGATTAAGATAGATCGAAGCCACGCATCTTTTGCTAATTTTACGCAATTGTTTTTGCAACCTCAAACAGCAAATTACGGCGTCATGCAACAGTTTCTCGTTACTTTCCTTACCGTTTAAAGTATACCAACAGAAACAGAAGAAAGAGAACATTCAAATGTAAACAGCAGGCGAAATTTGGACGAACGTGATTTCATCCTGTCGAAGGAAATCTGAAACACATGCTCTTAGCAGATATTAAGCCACTAATCGATCATTGCCATTTGACTGTTTTAGTGGAGAAAACGAAAGTTTAGCCTCTTTGCATCCGTGTCTTTCGATTGAGCCGGCCTGAAAAACATCTGCACTTACGGGATCGAAATTATCGTCCCGTGAATAACCCTTACCCTGGACCTTAGACCCTCCATCAGTGGGATAAAGGGCGTCGCAAAACCTCTCCATTCGTCACGAACGGTTGCATCTTCCCATTGTGAAATGAGGGAAATGTTACCCTCCTTCAGGTTCCGATCATACTGCTTCCGCAGTGTGTGCCTTGGTTCGCCTCGTATTTGTCTTCCTTCGGCCTGCACTGATACATTTGATCGCAGTCTGTCTTCGGGCGTGCGTAGAACATGACCAAAATATGTCTTCTTCTTTTCTTTAGAATGTCTGTCATTATTGGCGTTTTCTAGCAGCAGTAAGTTGTCTGCAAAGCGAAGATCTGCAAGTTGTTTGCTGTTGATGTTTACTCCATAGCCCGTAGACTGTTCGGCACGTCCATTACTAATGTGAATAAAAATGGTGATAGTATGTGTAAGCAAGGATGTGTATACACAGCCTTGTTTGACGCCAGACATTATTTTGAAGAATCGTATAACTCCATTTCCTGTTAGAACAGAGCATTCTATTTCTTCGTCCAGGGCGATAATCACTTACATTATCTTTTGAGGAAACTCCGTGATACTTCATTATTCTCCACAAGGTTTCTCGGTCAACTGAATCAAACGCTTATTCTAGGTCAGTGAAAAGGAAATATAGCTATTTGTTCCATTCCTTCGACTCCTCGACCATCATTCTCAATGTAAAAATTAGTTCTTCGAACAAGCCTCCAGGTCAAAAGCCGTGGTGTTCATCGTGAAGATGTTGGTCCTGGAGGCGCTGAGGATAATCATTGACAGGAGTTTACTAGGTATTGACATTATGTTAGTACATCTCTAGTTGCTAAAAGCGCGTCACCTTCTTGAAGAGCTTCACAGTAATTTCTTCGGTCCAGTCGCTCGGTACTTTTGGGTCATTCCGTATCCGAGTTGGTAAGCTTAAGCCCGACTGCTGAACTTTCATCATCTCAGATGTAATGCCACCCACCCCTGGCATTCTGCCATTCTTTAACTTTTCGATGGCGGCTATGATTTCTTCGGGAGTCCTTGGTTCTTCATTTACATCCAGACTCAGGGTTTTATGGATCGAGGGGAATTTCTAAAATATAGAGGACTAGTCCTTCGAGTTCCGATGGTATTAAAAAACTACGAATACAGACCAACGTGACAAGTCGTGTCAAGGTAAAATATCTTTCCCGTCACGAAGGTCTCTCCCGTAATTTGAAACGTCGAGGATCCCATCCGTTTATTGGGGTGCCACGCCAGTCTTCGGATTTCTCCGATATTGACTTCGCAAATCTTGCTTTAGCTCTTTTCTTCATCTTGTCCTGTCAGCCGACGTCACAGCTTAGTAACAGAGAGAGAGGTGATGGTGATGAAGTGATGGTTATTTTGCCTGTTTCTGTTTCTTCACTCGCTCCGATTGCTTCACGAGGGACTACCCACTCCCCGATACTAGCTGTACACCCTTTCCCGGCACCGTCTCTGTCCCGGTCGAAACCAGTGGTGCAGGCTATAAAATCGATTGGACAGGCAACCCCCCGGTGCTTTCCATGGTCTTTCAAGCGAGAAATCCATGTATAGGCGTATTCTCGCCGTTCCCCGAGGACTCCTCGGGGAATCAAAGGGAACGGCGAGAATAGGGGGAGCCACATCACGCGGACTCCGCGTACAGAAACAGCGAGAACACGAGGAATGCTTCCAAAATGGATTTTGTTCGAAATAAAAATATTCAGTTGACGAAATTAGTCTGGATCGAATTTATTTTTGGTTTTGTTTATTCTGATTGTTTTTAATTAATTGTACATTGCACGAACACCAGCAAAAACTGATTCCTCTTGGAATCTGAAAGGGAGTTTTTTATGGCACTTGCCCTTCGGTCAAGTGCTATATAGCGATTGTAATTTATGTCCGTCAGTCGGTCTGTCGGTCCCGGTTTTGCTAGTTCGGGCACTTCCAGATAAGCTAGGACGATGAAAATTGGCCAGGGACTGGATCAGATTAAATTAGAAATAGTCCCTGCCCCGATCCGACCATCTGGAGGGGAGTGGAGGGAGGGGGAATCCGGAAAATTAGGAAAAATGAGATATTTTTAGCTTACGAACGGGTAATCGGATCTTAATGAAACTTGATATATGGAAGGACCTCGTGTATCAGACGCTCCATTTTAAATCCAGACCGGATCCGATGACAATGGGGGACGATGAAAATTGGCAGGTTAGAGGGGGAAACCGGAAATCTTGGAAAAACCTTAGAGTGGAGATATCCGGGAGAAACTTGGTGGAAATTACAAGCAAAAGTCCTAGATACGTGACTGAAACCGGAACAGATCCGCTCATTTTGGGGGAGTTGGGGGGGGGGGGGGAGAAGTCCGAATTTGTAGTGATCCCGCGAGTTCGGTGCTTCCTGATGTGCTGGGACGATGAAAATTGGCAGGCCGACCAGACTAAATAGGAAATAGTCACTTCCCCGATCCGACCATCTGGGGGGGGGGGGGGGGGAGGGAGGGAGAAGACAAAATTTGAGGTATTTTTAACTTACTGACGAGTGATCAGATCTTGATGAAAGTTGATATTTAGGATGACCTCGTGTCTCAGACGTCCCACTTGAAATCCGGACCGGATCCGACGACACTGGGGGGAGTTGGAGGAGGGAACCGGAAATCTTGAGAAACGCTTAGAATGGAGGGATCGGGATGGAAATTGTTGGGAAGAACAAGTACAAGTCCTAGATACGCCATTGACGTAACCGGATCGGATCCCGGCACTTTGGGGGAGTTAGGGTGGGGGTCTGGATTTCTAGCGACCCGGCGAGTTCGGCCTACTTCCTGATGTGCTAGGGCGATGAAACTTGGCAGATGTCAGGGATCCGAACAGATTGACTTGAGAACAGCCGTTTCGCCGATCCGACCATCGTGGGGGGAGTGGATGAATAGGGAGTCCGGAGTCTAGTGGCGTGCATAACTTTTGAACGGGTGATTGGATTTGAATGAAAGTTATCTGGTGTAAACAGCCATCGCCTCGGATGCAATGCTCAGTGTCAAGTCCGGGTCGTGTCCGATACCTGTGGTGGGACAAGGGGGGGGGGGCCGGAAAACCCAAGAAACTCTAAAAGCAAAGTGATTGGGACGGAACTTAATGGAGAGCAAGCATTAGGCCTAGATACGAGATCGACGGAGCCAGATGGTTTTCGGGGCTCTGTGGGGGGAGTTGGAGGGGGTTTCCTTGAATTCTGGTAGTCGCGAGTTAGAATAGTTCCATATGTACTAAGACAACGAAACTTTGCTGGCATATTGGGAACCCGACTTAATTATCTTAAGAACCTGACACAACATACCCCCGGAAACTTCCGTTTCTAGATCCGAGCATTTTGGGGAGGAACAGAAGAGAAATATGGAAATTGACTTCTGTAAATTGCGAACGAGTGGCCTGATTCGAGTGAAACTGAATGGGTGATAAGAATCGGTGGCCTCGACATGAAAAACATGCGTTCGAAGTATATACGACCACGGTTGGGGGAAGTGGGGGCAGAAACTTTTGACATGCACAAAACCAAACGGATGTACCGAATGAGAAGCATTGACTGTGCCGAGTTTATGCGGCCTAGATTTGTTAGTTGGCATCCGGGCCGTATTCGGGCAAGGTAGGGGGGGGGGGGTACTGGAAACTTGCAGATAGGCTATGCTCCAATTTCAGCAAAACTTGATGGACAGGAAGAGGGAATTAAGAGATACGACGTTTATGTTTTCAAGTCCTGTTCGGCCATAGTAGGGGGAGTCGGAGGGAGATTGTCGTAAACTTTGAGGCTCGCATAGGGGTCAAACGAGTGCATCAGTTTAAATGAAACATGGAACGTAGAGAAGGCATATACCTTAGATGACATATTTTGGGCCAGAACCGGATCCGACAACGTTGGGGGGGGGGGGGGTACCGGAATTTTCCAAAAATGCTCAGATTCGAGTGAAACATGATAGATGGTATAAAAGAAGATGCTTTAGATCAGTGGTTCCCAACCTTGTCCGTATCGCGTACCGCTAATCAAGGGTCGAAAAGGTTGCGTACCCCCGTTTTCAGAACGTGAAAAGAAGATATTTATTATTGTAAATGATATTTATGTATACAAAAAAATGAGGCACGTGAGGCTGCTTTTTAGCTAAAATTTTGTTGAATTTCGGCTCGATGTCAGTAACCGCCACGGTAACGGTAATAATTTTTCCAGTCAGCCTTTTTCTGTGTTTGGATTTTGATGTCTTTCGTGCTTTTATCAAGCTGCATCGCAAACATTTTCGTTAGCTAATTCGTAGCCCTGAACAGCTTATAATCAGTGTCGTGACGTACGGAATGGGAACAAGCCTCTCACCAAAGTGGTCTTCCATAGACGGTTAAAAAGAGACGAGTCGGCGCTTCTTTTCGCAAAAACTTTTTGGGAAAATTTGGCAAAAATGACCAACCAGTCAGTAAAAATATCGTACCCCCCAAATAAACATTTTGGCTACTGATTCCTCTGCCTTCTACTGGTAATACTAGACTTTCGCCAATCAAAATTGGATTCGGCCACGGCCCACGGTATGGGGAGATAGAGGGAGTACCGGAAATCGGCTGGTAAAAATCCTTCACCAGTCGATTTTAAGAAAGACGAACTGCCTGTCAAAACAGCCAATGATTTAAATGCCCATTTTGCCGCGATTGTTCAGTCTTACCCACCACTTTCTCTGAAGACCCCTTCTGTTAATGAGCCCTTTATATCCCAAGTACATAGTATACCTCCTCAAGACCTTCCAGGTATCAATACTCCTGAAATAATGATATCCGAGGTGAAACTTAAGCTGTCCAAGCTAAAAAGAACTGCAGTTACGCCTTTCGATATCCCAGTGGCGTTAATTAAGGCTTTTGCAGCTGAATTGGCCCTTCCGCTGACCAACATTTATAATAAAATATCACGTAGTGGCCAATACCCTAAAAAGTGGAAAGTGGGGTTTATTACACCAATACCAAAGAAGGGTGGTGCTAATGATTTTACTGGGGTAAGGCCAATTTCTGTGACTTCAGTTTTTAGCCGCGTGTATGAAGGTTTTGTAGCTGCATGGTTGAAAAAATATTTAGCATCAGTCATTGACCAGCATCAATATGGAAACGTCCCGAAGGCTTCTACAACACATTATTTAGTAAGTCTTATAGATTTTATCCTGAAGAATTTGGACACCCCAGATAAATGGCTTAACCTTATAGCTATTGATTTTAAGAAGGCTTTTGATCTTGTAGACCACCAAATACTGTTAAATAAGTTAATTGAGAATAATGTACCTGAATTTATTCTAAATATTGTACGAGGATTTTTAACTGATAGATTACAAATTGTTAAGTATAAACAGTGCATGTCAGACGCGCTTCCAGTTTTTTGTGGGGTGCCCCAGGGAACTATGCTTGGTCCTCTGTGTTTTCTTATTATGATAAATGATGTTGCTCAGGATATTGATGAGCGATGGAAATTCGTAGACGATTTATCACTGGTAGAAGTTGTGGGAAAGAATTTAAAAAGTCAATCTTTGGGCATAATTCAGGATATTGCTACAGAAGCTTCTCGGTCGAACATGGTAGTGAACAGTGACAAATCTACAATACTAACAATCTCATTTCTTAAAACTCTCCCACAGTTCCACCCTCCTATTCCTGATTACCTTGCTTCTGACCAAATTACACTCCTTGGCGTTATCATATCTTCTGATATGTCTTGGGAGGAAAATACCAAGTATATTTTAAAGAAAGCTAACTCTTCCATGAGTATGTTAAAAATCCTAAAGAAATTCAAAGTCCCTAAAGAAAGAATGAAAGCTTTGTATTGTATGTTTGTCCGTTCACTACTTGAATATGCTTGTCCAGCATGGCATTATGGACTTACAAGGAGTGACTCAGATAAGTTGGAAAGAATCCAAAAACGTGCTGTGCAAATTATAATTGGTGGCCATAAAATGCCGTACTCGTATCTCCTAAAGGAGTGTAAGCTGGAGCCCCTTTCTGTTCGTAGAGGACAGCTGTGCCAACGTTTCGGAACAAATCTATTATCCCACCCTGTCTACCGAAATATGCTTCCTCCACCTTTTAAACCGGAAAGAAACAGACCTCCAAGAGAAGCAGCTATGAAAGTACCAAAACTCACACCTGTCGTTTGTAAAACTGAAAGGTACCGTAATAGTTTTGTGCCTCAGTTTACTTTATATCATAACAACCTTACTTGATTTAGTGTACTTATTGTATGACAATTGTATATATGTATTAGTTGTAGGTTAACGACAAGTGCCAATCAATTTGCTCGCGCATGAAATGTTGTGCCGCATTTATTTTGAAATTAAATTAAATTAGTACGTGGATTTATTGAGTTGAAACTTGGAAGTTTGAATAGTCATGTGCATTTGCTACAGATAATCGAACCGATGCCGACACTGCTCAGAAGTGAGTGAAACTAAATATTCTATTTCTATTTCCGAACCGCATTTTTGGGTGGCGGGTGTATTTTGTGACGTTCTCATCTACTTTCTTGTACTGCCTACACGTAGCAAGTGCCATATGAGCTCGTAGCTCTTGTTGATGATGGTGACGATAATCCGAGCTTCCACGTCCGTGGGGACTCGGGAGAATACGGGGAGTAAGTCCCCAGGGACAAACGAAAACGCGGGGACTCCTCAAGTGGAGTCCTCGGGGATCGGCGAGAATTTGCCTTATGTAAACCGGAATGGTGCGCCGGTGCGCTCTAAATTTTAAGTAACCAGCATGCCAAGTCCTGATCTTCCTTCGCCGTGTTTTTGTTCCCGCGTAATAGCGTTGTTCGGTTTAGTTGTTTAAAGAAGTTAACTTGATGATGTAAATGTGCACGTGAGTCAGCTTGGGGTCTCATTGCCTAAAGGCCTCGGTCGCAGCAGACACATCAAAGGTAAAAATATAGCAACAAAATAAAGGATAAACGGATGCATGTGTTTTCATTTTACAGGCTAAGATTAACAGACCGGATATAGTAAATATATATAGACAACGGGATGTTAAGATCAACATAGGCCTACTCTTCACTTCACTGACTGACAACAGGTCTTTCTTTGGGACTTTCTTATAGACCCGAGCTCTCGATGGACTTCGTCACACTTCCATTCGTCGCATTAGCAAGGTTTGTAAAGCTTATCTCCTGAGATTCTTATCGTTTTTCCTAATGACCAGGGGTACAAGGTAGCCAAAGGGATCATCACGTTGTTTGTTAGTTGAACAAATAGGAAAAAACTACTGTGCTCCGCCACTGCTCTCCTGAGCTCCCAAGTAGTGTTTTCGACAAAAGTACTGGTAAAATTGTCAGTGTCGCCCCGAACAAGCTCGCGATAGATAATCTCTTTTAATTAAATTGTTCCCGAAATCTGCACAAGCCTGCCACTGAGTGACTTAATAATAAAATAATAATGTAAGTCATTTGATGAGGATGTATGCCACCTTGTGTGTGGATATTACAGGGATTAAGAGAGGAGATTTTTGGGGTTGGGTAAAGGATGAGAAATGGGTTATAAGAATGATAGGGAACAACAAATTTGAAGAAATAAATTTTGAGAAGTTCCTCAAATTAGCTTTCAAGAACCAGAAAGATTTGTTTCTAATGGAGAGGTTGTGTAGCTGAAATAGTGAATGTAAAGTGATCTAATAGCCTACATATGTGCGTGTGACCTGATAGTATCTTTTTTGTTGCATGGTGGTCGTATGGCTTTAATATGCTTGTTCGTGCATAATTCATTCATTCGTTCGTAACCAACACAACAGAGAGTTCCCATGTCTTTGTCTCTGACCTTGCATTTCCGTCTGGTCAGGTTCTGTGGTTTCATTTCCCCCTTATCCCAACAAAGCAATTATTATTCCCTACTCTGCTATTCATTCCATAGCCTTCCTAGATTGGCTGGTCGAGGCAGATTTCCATAGCTTCACCAACATTCTGGATATTTTGATAAACTAGGAATTCCTACCGGATTTCAGAAAGTCCTATTATTCCTGGTTGTAAAGAGGTGAGGGGCCTGAGGGTTGGCTAATGGGTGTACATAACCTCTGCAGAGGTCCGTCAAGGTGACGATAAAACCTTCAGTAGCTCTGTGTAACAGAATTGGGTTGGAAACAGCCGGAAATAATAGCCTTCGTTGGAAAAAGAGCATTAAATCTCCGAAAATTGTCAAGGTTGTAAAGACTAGATGAGAAGCTTAATAGCCCCATTTCGAGGCTCTTGGGTCCATGTTCGACCACGGGGACTACTCTGATCAGACTAGAACCCTTATCTAAGCTCAAAATATTTTCTTTCTCATTTCCTGCCTAGAGTAAGACGATTTTTTTTTAACTAGAAACTCCCGCGACACTAAAGCTAAAAGCTTTGCAGCAGAGACATGGAACGTGTCCAAAAGCTCCGAAACGAACGAAAATGCTGAATTAGTTCAGCATTTTATGCAGCATTTCGCTTTCGGACTTAAATTTTCGCTCAATTAATGCAGCATTAATTCAGCATAAAATTCATCGAGAAATTCAGCAAGAATGCTAAATTTTATGCTGAATTTTCAAGAAGAAACTGGGTTATTTTTGGCGGCAAACATAACAAATTCAAAAAGACAACTGAGAAGTCGGCAAACATTCGAAATTCTAAGACAACTGGCGATCATGGCCAACAAAGAAAGGAAAGATAAGAAGGTTGGATATCAGTAGTTGATCCATTTTGTCAGCTTTATACAGCTGATTCTTTTTTCTTCTTCTTCTTCCTGACTTAAATTTTGGTATTCCGGAAGTATCAAAGAAGAAAAAAAGGTAACAGCTTTCGGACAAAACAAAGAAAGAAAATGCAGCATTTAGAGCACCAAAAAGCTTTCTTACACATTCATGATGTGTACATTCTAATAGAGGTAGCCAAGCACTTCTTTAGCTAAGCAGTGCAGGGCAGCGTCGAATCATCCGCTGCACACTTATTATCTTCTTCTTCTCCTTTTTTATATCTAGGCTAATAAACATGATGCCGATAAAGGCTCTCACGCCCTTAGTTCACAAAAACAAACCGATTTAGAGACAAATATCGGTACCAGAAATCTACCTAAATCAACATCTCTTCGAAATTTTGAAACCGAAAACAAGTTATCCAGATTAATGCTATCTAAAGTCGATACCATAGGCCTATGTTAAAAAAATATTGTTTTTTAAATATTATCATAAGACGCCGTAATGACACAATACTCTAAATAAACAGAGTGCTGGTGAAGGCTTTCACGCATCATAGTTCAGAAAAAGAAACTCATCTAGACGCAAATTTTGTAACTAAATCAAGACTCTCCACGAAATTTTGAGACCTAAAACACGTCTTCCACATAAATGCTGTCTAAAAGTCGATGATGTATGTTAAAGTACTTTATTTAAAATATTATCATAAAATGATCCAATGTCAGAATAGTTCACTTCTAGACATCAAATAGATAGTCCCCCTATGAAGTAATCTTCCCTGCAACGATCTTTTCCCTCCTTTCAAATATAAGGAATTTAAGGATTTTATCCTGTTTTTTTTTTGTTTTTTTTCTGTATTTTCAGTGTTTTAAGCGTGGATTGTGGATTGATTGTGATTTTTCCGTCATACCGTCGTTTTTTAACTCCTCTGGTGTATTTCGAGGGGAAATAGAAAATACTAAATAAAATACTATAATATTAAAAGAACGACCTTTATATCTGTTTGCCCTGCCTTCTGTATCAAACCGTATGGATTTGGTACCTCCCAGTGACAGATTCACCGATGCTATAATGCTGCACTAGTCCGGTAATTATTGCTTAGTTTATCCGTCAGCAGGATGCACTTTTAATTGGGATCCCAAAATGTTGCGACGGGACACCCATGAATCGTCAAAGTTGGTCCGTCTGTCTGCTAGCACAATAAATCAATCTCAAAGAAAGGAATTTTGCTCAAACTTGTTGTGCGGATCCTTAGGGGCGAAGTAAAGGTCAAGTTACAAGGGACAATTGTTCCTTATACAAGGGATACCGACCCCTGATAAACACGTCACTAATAACGTTAACGCCTGCTATGAATGAATGATTTATTTGCACACTAAAGCCATCAGACCATCATGCAACAAAACAAAACGAAAAGTGAACAATCTTACATGCATATATAGACACTCAACACACTCTTAAAATTTGTAATTTACTCTGAATATTTTATTAACACTAAAAACACAACTTCCTCATGAAAAGAAATCTTTCCGGTGTTTAAAAGCTAACCTGAGGAACTTCCTAACATTTGTCATTTCTTTAAAATCTTTACTTCCCATCATCTCCCAAATCTCGTCCTTTAGTCCCCGTAACTCTCTACAATCACACAATAGGTGGCATGTATACTCATTTATTTCTCCACACATGTCGGCTTATTGTTGCCGCATCGCTATCGGACGACCGCACATTTTTTTTTAACTTCAGCTTATTGTAAAATTCATTGAGTTTCTACTTAAAATGGTGGGGCCGGTTGGTACGGTGGAACTTTCCCACAGTTTCTTTGCCCCGGTGGATTGATTCCTATCTCGATTTTAGTTTGCATTTAAAATTCCCTCTGCGCGTATTGTCCCTTGTCGTGTGGTGGGGGGGGGGCATTTGTTTGTTATCATTTCGAAAGTCAACCGAGTCTCTTCCGAAGTTTGGGGAAAATTAGATGGCTGTATTAGGCTTTGATGCTGATAATCATTTTGAGTATGTTCTGTTTGAAGAGGTGCTATAAGGGCTTTAGCTTATGCAAACCGAGTGCAATGCTGAAGTATCAAGGGAAACGTTGAATGCGGAAAGAATGCTAGCCTAGAGCTCCTGTCATTTTAGAGGGAATGAAACAATTGATAGTCGGGCGGGTGCGTCATTGGGGACAAACGATGGCCTAATCAAAATAACTTAACATAACAATTTATTGCCACAAAAAGCCTGAGGCTATAGAAAAAATGGTACCAAAAAGAATACAAACGAAATAATGAAACTAAACTAAAGGAACAAGACCAAAGGTTTCGATGGGATCCCAAAAATTCAATATCTGATCCAGACAACTGGGTCTTGTCTTAGCCAGATCCAGTCATCGCCAGACTCCTTGAACATTTTTACAATTAAAATTCAGAAACAGATTAAGGCCAAATAGCTAGTCGTCTGAGGAAACCAAGTTCAGATATGGATTCAGTATGTTAAGTCATATCTGTTTTGACGAAAACTTCCTGCCACTTCTGCCAATTTTCTGGTTTCGGCCGAACTCCAGAACTACTTGTTCGGCGAAAAAAGAAAGCTCAAAAACGAACTCAGGGTATCTTCTTTCCCCAATAATGAACATCTAATGAACTTCAAATAAAAATTTAACTTATAACAAATTTTCTGACTCCAGCCGAATTCCGGTCGAACTAAATTTCCGGGTAAAATATGATTGTCAAACACGGATTCAGCATCTCTTCTTACCCTTAAATCGGTTATCTAATCAACTAAAAATAAAACTTAAGCTTCTAACAATTTTCCGGTTTTGGCCGGATTCGGGGGGAACTACATGTCCAGGTAGAAAATTTTTTCACGTATGTATTCAGCATGTCTTCTTGCCCTAAATCGAACATCCAATCAACTCCAAATAAAATATCAACTCCAAATAAAACTTTTAATTTTAACAAACTTTCCGGTTTGGGCCAGATTCCGGGCGAACTACTTGTCCGTTGAGAAAATGGTTTTCACCATCGTCCTCAGCATGTCTTCTTACCCCTAAATCGAACATTTAATCAACTTCAAATAAAACTTTTACTTTTAACAAACTTTCCGGTTTTGGCGTGATTCCGGACGAACTACTTGTCCGATGACAAAATACTTGTCCGATGACACCATCGTGTTCAGCATGTCTTCTTACACCAGAATCGACTATCAAATTAGCTGTTTCAAAATATTTTGTTTGCCCCTTAATTTGAACCCCCTCCTACACCCCTAAATGTAGGGCTACAAAGCCCATCTATGAATTTGACTGGTCCGACGACCCAACGAATCCTCACACCAAGTTTCATCAAAATATCTCATTCTCTTCGAGAGTTACAGACGGACAGACGGACAACTTCTGCGATATCATAGGTATCCCTCCACTTACGTTTTGGGATCCCAAAAGCGAAGCCTCTCGTCGTGTCATATTGGGTGGCCCGCTTGACAGATCGCAGTTTTCAATTCCATCGGACGCTCTGGCTAACGTCCAGTTCTGTTTTGCGCACAGGGACTTGTGTCCGTCCTGAAGCATTGTTGTCCAGCACTATCCTTCCTGGACGAGTGGTTGGCGCGCTGGACTCGAAATTTTCTTGATTTCCTTGGGGCGTAGGTCGAGTCTCGGTGGTGCCTACCGTTTGGTTGGGGGCGGGCATTACTGGCGTGATACTAACACTCTTGCTTTTTGTTTGCCTTAGTCAAATGTATCAGAGGCCGTTGAGGTAGCCGTTGTCCCCCCCCCCCCCGGGCGACATTAGTTCAGTTCGGTTTATTTTATGACCCATATACAATTAACTATGATGCCAGTACCCGCCCCAAGAAAGGTACAAAAAAGCACTTGCAACTGGGCGGGTACATAATACTCATTTCCAAACTAATAATTAACTAGAAACAAAACATAACAAAAAAGTACTAGAATAAATAACCAATCTCTCATCAACACATTTAATAATAATAATGAGAAAAAAGAAAAATAATAAGAAAATAGGAAAAAAAGAACTATGAACCTCGGCCTTTCAGTTTATTTTTAAATAACCCCAGGTGCTCAGCCGCCCGAATGTTCTCCGGAAGAGAGTTCCATAGATTAGGCCCTGAAAATCTAGTAGGGAAGCCGGCCCTGGTTTCACTTCTATGCGGGACGACGAAGTCACTAGCATGACGCGTTTCATAATGATGCAAAGATCTATTTTCACTAATTAATCACAAAAAACCTCTGAACTTAGATCATTCCAACATTGATAAGCAAATATTCCACCTTGGTACTCCCGTAGCTGTCCTACATTCAGCACTTGCAACTTTTTGAAGCAAGCTGCAGTGTTGTGTACACCTTCAACATATCCACCAATAAGACGCATCGCTTTATTTTGAAGAATCTGAACACGTTTAAAATTCACATAAAAATTGCATAACATACGATATATATGGGTGAATCAAGGCGTGGTATAAAAGCAATAAAACTCTTGGCTCGGAGGTAAACATTTTTTGAAACATCGAATTGCTCCCAGGCCACGAGCAACCTTTGTTGCAATAACATCACTGTGGCGTTTCCACGAAAGATTACAATTTTCATAAACCTAATTAACAGATTTCCTGAACCTGAACTACAGGTTCATTAGCGAGCGATAGTTCGCGATTTTTAAAGGATTCGAAAGTGAAAAAGCCCTCTGAATACTCTTGATGACGAACTCTTCGTGCCGATGGAGAATCGCCGTGTGCACAGAGAAGATCAGAAACGTCACTACAAGAAACTTTGTTGATTGATTACACAGGATTTGAGTCAATTTAGAGGATTCGTTTGGGTTCCGTTTCTTGTTCATCCCGAGGTTCACTGGTGTGTTTCCGACTTATCCGAAACACACATGGCGCCTGAAAGTTCCGTGTTAACGGAGTCTCAAATGGCTAACCGTCAACCTTATCTTCCACCTTATCTTCCTTATCTTCCATTCGAGCTAATCAAATGCCGTACATCCCTGGTTTTGTTCTTTTCATACGATGTTGTCATGTCAGCCAGTCCAGAATGGACATTTTACTAGTTTTAAATTTCAGGTTGATGTTCAGCCCAAATATACGGTCGATTCCGTTTCCGAACTGCAAATAACGTCCTAATTCGGAGTTCAGACTCAAATAATAATAATAATATATTGCACTATAACTCTTCTCGAACAGGTATGCAATGTATATCTTCCCATGTCCCGCAGTTATATTATATTATATTAGTATATATTATATATTATGAAAACAAATTTTTTGGAGGTTGATGCTTTATCGTTTCATCCTTTAAGAAAGATGCTACGTAGCCGTGTCAACCTCCGTCTTGTTCTTCCCGAGGTTCGCTGGTGTGTTTCGTCATAGAAGATGGCGCCTGAGAAGTACGTCCCTCGGGCTTTATTCTGTTCACGCGATGTCGTCATTTCAGCCAGTCCAGACTGGAAGTTTTACTAGTTATAAATTTCTGGTTGATGTTCATCCCAGATATCCTGTCGATTACGTTGCCGAACTACAAAATAACGTCCTAATTCGAAGTTCAGACTCGTATAATAATAATAATGATAATTGCACTGTAAGTTTTCTCGAACAGGTATGATGTGATGCATATCTTTGTATGTCCCACAGGTAGTTATATCATGAAAATAGATCCAGACAGGATGATACGAAGCCGTATCAGCCTCCGCAGAAGTTCATCGATAACTCTTCCTCAACTACTAAACTGCAAAAGCAAACAAAAGACATCACTTTCAGGAAAAAAAAAAAAAGAAAAAAAATACACACAGAAATGTTAAACATTATAGATAAAAATGTTAAAAACTGAAAGAAAATTTTGCTTTCCTAGCCTAGCGACATGTCTGTTACTCTGTTACAATCACATTTCCACTGAAAATGCAACTTGTCAACTGAAACATCATTAGCCAACTTCCAACTTACTTCAACTTATTTTCCTCTACTTCCCAAAAGGCAGATATTGAGAATTGCTACAGCCTTTTTCTTGATTTTGCTCTAATTAAACAGTCCATTAATAGAAAGTCCAGTGTTGTAACTTTTTCTGATTGAACCTGTGACTTTTGGCCGAAAAAAAACAATGACATTTTGGCATCTCGAAAGTAGGTACTTTACACAAACTATTAACGAGAAATCTCGCTTTATCATCGTCATAATTATACACCTCAAATTGTATGCTTAATTTTTATATTTACTGGTAAGGAACCGGTCGCAGAGTTCTTGCTCGCTTTATCGAAGAAACGAACATGTATGACAAATCGCATACTTCTTCGATCAGCGGCAACACCGGTTTAAGCTCGATTAATTCTTTCTCTCTAAGAGCCCGCCGCTAGATGACATCTGCTTCGCCACAAATGAAAAAGATGGTGGTGGATAAGGTTGTATTGTTGTAAACAGAAATGCCCCGGTCACAACAGTAGTAATTTTCAAATTTGTACAGTACGCTAGGGCCTTCCAGCCGAAAAACTGCCAAAAAAGCATCTGCTGGCTCTTTTTTGTCGTCATGATATTGGAAAATTCAACAGATGCTTTTTTGGTGGTTTTTAGCTCTTCCTAGCAATGTTATTACACAATATTTAATGCTTAATCGTTTGTCGTGGCAACAGATACCAAGTGTTGGTGTTGAAACCCCGCATCTTCGGTTGTCTGTTTGAAACTGCTGACAGTGTGCATTAGGAGCTCTTCAGAGTACCAGGAATACAACTTCCCCACCACAATACAAAATCTCTCTCTCAGTTCAGAGAACTTCTGGCACTGGGTCTTTGGCACGGGTCTTGGCACCGGAAATTGTTGAGACGGAGTTCAGGTTTGAAGTGAAGCGGGAAACCCCTCGATAACCCCTTCCGACTCACACGGCATTATGTTGATTAATCCTAACCAAATTCCAAAGGATTGTTGACGTTCGAGACGAGAACAGTTGGGAGATTTCACATGATTGTTTCCAGTATGCAAATTGTCAAACGGAAACTGATCAAGAATCACTTGCGTATTCTCTTTGCCGAAACAAGTTTGGCTTGAAGTTATCACACGGGGACCGGAGGGATCATGTTAGAGGACTTAAATTGGAAGCATTCTAGCATTTGCAATGTCTAGATCCCCCTCCAGTCGGGAACCCGTCAATTCTTCAGTTTTCTCCCACCCACCGGATTTTTGCGGTGGGTGTGTGAAGAGGGGGGGGGAGTGACTAAAAAGAGGCACGGCACGGCGTTGTGCAGGCCAGGCTCGAGTGATTGAAAGAGATTAAGCAAGTAGTAGAAGTAGACAAGTAAGTGAGAGTTTCTAACTCCAGAGCCTAAAAGAAGGCACGTTAGAACACTGTTCCTGCCTCAAAGTTGTCACTTCCCAGCTTCGACAGACCCTCAAAGTAGCCTACTCTTCTTAACCGCAAAGTGATAAACAGAATTTAAGCAAAATATACATTTTCATGATCCCCATGAGCCCGTGATCATTTTGCCTCAAAGGTTTTCTTTACAAGGGAATTCCTTGAACCATTTTCTGAACCATTCGATGATTTTCTTCTCTCCGGTTCAAACCCTGAAATAATTGTAAGTTCATGAGTATAGTATTGTTAATGTTTATGTATTATATAAAGTAAGAATAAAAAAACCTTGAACCTTGAAGCAAAAAAAAACGTTTGAGTAAAATATACATTTTCACGATCCCAGTGAGCCCATCATCATGTTTGCCTCACGGGTTTTGCTAACAGATGAATTTCTAGCGACCTTAAAGTGTGCATCATCACAGCCAAGTGAAAAAATAAAATATTTTACCAAACAAAACATTCTCCTGTTCCAATGGCCCATGATCATTCTTACCTCAATGGTTTTACTTACAAATGATCACGACAAACCCACGAATTGGCAAATTCCTACTTTCATCCTCTGACCAAGCCTTTACAAGTGCCAAATGAGCTTCTAGCTCTTGTTGTGTAAAAGATTGTGGATCATTAAACCGAGTTGTGAATGGTGAAGTGACATTAAAGGAAAGAATTAAGTTCAGGTTTAAAACACATCAGAATAATGTAGATCGATCACTGGAGACAGGCAGGGATACAAGCTCGTTAGCTCGGACCCGTTTTACACCCTGACTATACGTAGATAAGATAAGTTCCTCTGTATTACACGCACACACAAAACAAGAAAAATAAAGAAGGACTGTTTCCCTGACTTTCTTTTCCGTGTACTTACACACAAGAAAATAAAGGTAATACGTGTACTTTTATTTATGATTGTGTTCGTAAGCAATGTCGTACTTTTTCGATGGAGGTAGAGCAACGTTACTTTAATCCTAACAAACGTTCCATCCCAAACCTTGGACTCCCTCGTTAAGTCCCCTTCTTGGGGAGACATGATCGCTTTGAACAATAACGATCGGACAGGAACGGTAATTGGGATGGCCGCATCTTCAGAATTTTCCCTGTTTCCCCAATTAGGATTCGACTCCCCAGCCAACTTCACTGTTCAGGACAGCAGTGAAGGGTTTCAAGCTGAGAGGGGGCGGGGGTCCTACTTAAGTCCGAAGAAAAGCCCTTAGACTAGCACGTATACATTTCAGGAATACTGAGCAGAGTTTTTTCTTCGAAATTGCAGTTCTTTTTAGAAACTGGCAAGAATAAGGTTTCAGATATTTTTTAACAGAATTTAGGATGCTTCTTTACCCCTAAATTGACTATCTCATTACCTTGTAAAATCACTTTTTCGCCCCTTAACTTGAAACCCCAACCCCTAAATATACAGCTTCGGGCCCATTTACGAACTTGACCTGTTATTTTGACCCATCGGATATTCACGCCAAGCTTGACCCGAATATAGATAAATAGATAGATATTTATGAGCACTAAAAGCCCTAATGGGACATGGTTAATACACAGATACAACAAAATAATAAACTTCCAATACAAAAAATATTCTGGAATAAATCGTTAAATAAATTCCAATGATGTAATCCAAAATCAACCCTCTTTCAACCTCACCTAAACACAAAGAAATGAACAAGAAAGAAGAGAAAAATATCTGTAAGCAAACTTTATTCCTCAAAGTTTGTATACCTCAAGGTTCAAGGTTTTTTTATTCTTACTTTGTATAATACATAAACATTAACAATACTATACTCTGCACTTACAATTATTTCAGGGTTTGAACCGGAGGGAAAAAAAACATCGAATGGATCAGACCAAAGTCGAATCTCCATCAATTCCTCCCTCTCCACACATCCCGAATAAATTTCCTGATAACTCATGCCATTAACCCTTTCGTGAGTTATATTGTAACAAGACCAAAGGTTTCGATGGGATCCCAAAAATTCAATATCTGATCCAGACAACGGGTCTTGTCTTAGCGAGATCCAGTCATCGCCAGACTCCTTGAACATTTTTACAATTAAAATTCAGAAACAGATTAAGGCCAAATAGCTAGTCATCTGAGAAAACCAAGTTCAGATATGGATTCAGCATGTGTGTTTACCCCTATAAGTCATATCTGTTTTGACGAAAACTTCCTGCCACTTCTGCCAATTTCCTGGTTTCGGCCGAACTCAGGGTATCTTCTTTCCCCGATAATGAACATCTAATCAACTTCAAAATAAAAATTTAACTTATATCAAATTTTCCGACTCCAGCCGGATTCCTGTCGAACTATATTTCCGGGTAAAATATGATTGTCAAACACGGATTCAGCATCTCTTCTTACCCTTAAATCGGTTATCTAATCAACTAGAAATAAAACTTAAGCTTCTAGCAATTTTCCGTTTTTGGCCGGATTCGGGGGGAACTACATGTTCAGGTAGAACAAAAATTTCACATAAGTATTCAGCATGTCTTCTTGCCCTAAATCGAACATCTAATCAACTCCAAATAAAACTTTTAATTTTAACAAACTTTCCGGTTTGGGCCAGATTCCGGGCGAACTACTTGTCCGTCGAGGAAATGGTTTTCACCATCGTCCTCAGCATGTCATCCTACCCCTAAATCGAAAATTTAATCAACTTCACATAAAACTTTTCCTTTAACAAACTTTCCGGTTTTGGCCGGATTCCGGGCGAACTACTTGTCCGATGACAAAATGGTTTTCACCATCGTGTTCAGCAAGTCTTCTTAATCCATAATCGACTATCAAATTAGCTGTTTCAAAATATTTTGTTTGCCCCTTAATTTGAACCCCCTCCCCCACCCCTAAATGTAGGGCTACAAAGCCCATCTACGAACTTGACTGGTCCGACGACCCAACGAATCCTCACACCAAAGTTTCAACAAAATATCTCAATTCCCTTCGAGAGTTATCGTGCTTACAGATGGACAGACGGACGGACGGACAGGCGGACAACTTTTGCGATGTCATAGGTATCCCTCCTCTTACGTTTTGGGATCCCAAAAAGACAGACAGACGGACAGAACGACGTATAATCTTTAAAAAGTCATGGTCACTAACAATTTGGTATCCCAAAAAGTGAGAAATTCCAGGGAAAGGAAAAGGGGTCTGAAACTTAAGATATACTTGTTGGCCAAAATTAAAAACGAAATTTTGAAGTTCCTCATGCCTTATTTTTGAAAGAACTCCCCGTGGACCTTGAAGCTTTCGGTGAAATTTCTGCTGCTTGACGAGCAAATTCCGCTCGGCCAAAAAAGTGCTGAAAAGTCGTAATTGCAAAATGGAACAATGCCGAAGGGTGGGGATTTAGGAAGCTTATAATGCCATAGGGGAGCTAGGGATAATATAAAGGCGGAAATAAGTACAAGTTTTTTTAAAAAATCAGGACCTGAGACCTAACTTCCACAGGTACAAGTTGGCAGACAATAAGTAATACCGCCATTGAGAATGCGCCTGTTAATTAAGCCCTTCTGCTAACAGCTAATTCGTCAGAAAAGGTTCTATCGTATTTCAGCCTTCTCGTTTGGAAATTTTCTAATTGCATTTTGTTTCTGGGAAAAGCAGAATGCCAGATTCCGCTTCGTGGAATAAAACTGCCTAATCTTTCGTCGTTTGTTGAAATTCAGTTCTTCTGGAGCGTGTAATTTTCCATCACAAAGAGCTGTTTAGTTTAGACTCTAAAATGGGAAAGCACGGGATTTACTTTTAATCCTGGGCTCAGGAGAGATCCGTACTTTCAATCTACATTTTGAACTTCGTATAAACCCTTCAGGCTAGTAAAAGCAACTTTTCTATCAAGCATAGGCCTATCATTCTCTCAAAAGCTGTTAATTTCCGCATGAGATTTATGGTGTGGATAAAGAATCCCTGCCGTTTTCTGCACTTTCATCATAAAGCTGAAAATATCTCAGTTTTTCTGTACGGAACTGATGATGATGACGGCAACCCTGGCATTAATTCTAGTCCACGGCCGCCTGGCCCTGAGTGCAGGACAATTTATCAGTGAATCATGCATTAAATTGATTTAAACCAGAAAGATTACAGCTAGAAAAAAATGTCGAACTATAGCATATTTCTGATGACATTCACGCAACGAACAAGTACACACACAGACTCAGACAAAGCTGGATGCATCTCAGTAAAAAGAAAATTAATATTTTTATGGTGAGAAAAAGGATAAAATACGGGCCATTGATCTTTATAGGTGTCAGCACTTATTCTGTTCTCTTTTTTCCTTTTTTATGGCACTTGCCTTCCGGCCAAGTGCCATATACCGATCACTTTTCTGTCGGTCGGTCGGTCCGGTGATCGCGAGTTAGGATACTTCCAGATGTGCTAGGATGATGAAACTTGGCAGGCATATCAGGGACTCGACCAAACTGACTTGGAAATAGTCACTTCCCCGATCTGACCATCGTGGGGGGAGTGGAGGGAGGGGGAATCCTGAATATTGAGGATATTGACGGGTGGTCGGATCTGAATGAAAGTTGATATGTGGGAAGAACATGCCTCACATATCCCATTTTACTTCCGAACCGGATCCGACAGCTGTGGGGGGAGTTGGAGGGGGTACCGGAAATATCGTGACACACTTGGAGTGGAGGGATCGGGATGAAAATTAGTGTGAAGAACAAGCACATATCCTTGATACATCGTTGACATAACTGGAACGGATCCTGGCACTGGGGGGGGTAGGCTGGATCCCGGAATTCCGGTTGTCACGGGTTAAGGTCCTTCCAGATGTGCTAGGATGATGAAACTTGGCAGGCATACCAGGGACCCGAAAAAATTTGACCATCGTGGGGGGAGGGGAATCCAGAATATTGAGGATATAGATGGCACTTTGCACAAGCGACTTGTACCATGACCAATACCATAAAGAATTTTTCGAATATAATTTAGAAGTCTAGGACTCCCTTGTCGGAGCCACGTAGACAAACCAGGACCCACAAGACGGGGTCTCATGGTGAAAACCAAGTAATACCAAATATATAATTTTTATGGGGAAAAACACCCTTGAGATGGAAACATTTTATAAGTAGTGAACTGATAGACAAAAATGCTCCTCAGCCGGGATTTGAACCCAGGCCTCCTGTTTACAAGACAGTCGCTCTACCAACTGAGCTACCGAGGGGCTTGTGAACAGAGTTCGCAAACCACTACAGTAGTCTGGTAGAAGCCGACGATAGGAACAGTGATCCCGCCTGAAGGCAAATTCATCTAACCAGTTCACATCCCCATGTCACGGAAATTAATAATATAGATGGCACTTTACACAAGGGACTTGTACCGTGACCAATACCATTAAGAATTTTTCGAATATAATTTAGAAGTCTAGGACTCCCTCGTCGGAGCCACGTAGACAAACCAGGACCCACAAGACGGGGTCTCGTGGTGAAAACCAAATAATACCAAATATATAATTTTTATGGGGAAAAACCCCATAATTTTCCATTAATTTTTCATTTCCCCAATCCGACCATCGGGAGAGGGGGGGGGGCAGAGGGAGGGGAAATCCGGGATCTTGAGGCAAGCATAACTTTCGAACAGGACATCAGACACAAACAAAACTTGACAGTTGGAAAGAGCTCGTGTCGCGGATTTGCCCTTTCGTGTCTGGACCGGATCCGATAACTTTGGGGGGGGGGGGGATTGAATGGGGAACGGAAATCTCGGAACAAGCTTAGGGTGGTGGGACCGGGCCAAATCTTAGCTTTTAACATTACCTACTACGTATTCTTGCAAGTGCCGTATGAGCTTACAGGTCTTGTTTTTATATGTCAGATGAACTGAGCTGCAAAGAAGTTATTAAAATTTTGTTAAAGGTCGACTTCAGACATCGAGGTTCATATAGGAAAATAACAACGAGACGGCCACTGAAAATAACCTGTCCGAGCCGAAGGCGATGCAGGGTATATGAAAAATATCGTCCGAGAGCAGCGAGGTTGGTATTTTTAAATAGCCCTATAGGTTGTTATACCGATATGGACCTAGATGGAGGTATGTTAACTATTATAACTTTTTCGAACAGAATTTTTTTATTGGTAGGTCTTATTCTTCTTTTGTTGTACTTTTTCAGTAATGGGTAGCGAATTCTATTTTACTAAAGTAACAACCCAAGCCTACTGTAGACCTACTAAAATGGCTACTGTTGGGACCCAAGCATTTCAGTTTCTACCAATATAGTCTTTTACTTTTTTGGCGATTCTGATGCCATCTAGCGGCCATGAAAACCTAGTATAGATCAACTAAATGACTATTGTAGGGGCCGTGGAAGTAAATTTGTGGAAGTAAAAAGTTAGCAATAACAAACCCCACGTGTGTTGGCTTTTAAGAAACAAGATAACCAGTAGTACGAGCGTGTATGAGCTGAAGCTCTATAAACGTCAACCTACAAACAACAAGATAACTCAAGAACAAAGACAGTGATCAATGCTGAATAACTAGTCTCTGGAAAGCAAGGGATAGACGGATGTTCTTTTAGTTGACAAGCTGCGTCTTCAGTGGAAATCTGATTTTGTCATGGTATGACCAAGGACATGGCTGGTTGTCTATGAGAGTAAGATGTTCTGTTATCTTTTCAGTGCTGAATAACTAGCCTTTGGAAAGCAAGGGATAGTAGGATGTTGTTTCAGTTGACAAGCTTTATTTTGAGTGGTAATCTGACGGTGACAAGGTATAACTTAGGGCACAGATTCGTTGTCTAAGAGAGTAAAATGTTCTGTCATTTTGTTTTTGTCATTCATAATTTCTCAAGTATTTGTTCGTGTTTTTTTTACTGAAAGTATCTTTTTTTAATTTAGTTTTGGAGGTCAGCTTCTACTTTTCAGTATTTGAGGAAAAGTGCTCGATGAATTCAGTATTTGAGGAAAAGTGTTCGATGAACATCTGCGGAGGCTGTTACGGCTTCGTATCAGCCTCTCTGGAGGATGATATGAGGTCGTAACAACCTCCACAAAAGTAATTGTCATAAAATAACTTCCTGTGGGATATAGGAAGATATGCATTGCATACCTGTTCGAGAAAAGTTATAAATGTTATGATCTGGAACTACCTGCATGCTACGGGAAATCCCGACTGCCTTTGTCTCGCAAGGCTCGTAAGTTTTTTGTGACGTATGTTCTCGAAAATTCGTCGCCGCTCAGACGACAAATCGACCTTCTTAAGTTTATATGAAACTTTGCGCTGCAATTTATCTTTCAAGCACAACTCTTACTAGAAATGATCTTTTCACGATGAAGTGGTGCGGAAATAGTGTTTTTCGAAAGTACCATTACATGCCACGTGAAATAAGTGATTTTCTAGTTAGCGCTTTTCTACTCTATCCAGCCTTCCCACTCTTCCACGTGGCGGGTGGCCGTAAAATATTTTAAAATTTAACGCGCCATGCTTTAAAAGTGGAAGAACCAAAGAAAAGGAAAGTAGTCGAAAGCAGAAGATAGAACTGTTGGCCTACCGTGTCTTCCAACATGAAAAGCAACACTTTGAAGCGTCTCGTGTCCCTATGTGTCAAAGAGTTGTCGATGGGCCTTGAAGCTTTCGGCGAAGATTGCCTTGCTGACTGGCAAAGCCAAAAAAGCTGTAAAAACTAAAAAAGTCCGTAGGTACAAAACGAAACAACGGCGATATTCTTCCACACGGCAGCTAGAGATAATTTAAACGGCAGAATATGCAAGAGGAGTCCTTTAAAAAAACGCACGGAGGATGGGAGGGGAGGAGTGGAGTCTCATCCAGGGGCAATATCATAAGGCTTTTCAAATTCTCGAATATAATACTTCTGTCCGGTTGCTGTTTGACGCCAGGGTCGCCACGGATAGTGACTTATCACCAGATCAGTGATTTTTTTCTGCTTGGAGAATTTACCGCAAAAACAAGCGATTTTCTCATAGAATTAGTGATTTTACTGTATTTTCCGTAAAACAAGAATCTAAAATGCTTTGCAATCGTTATTCATCCCGAGTATCTGTTTTGACACAATCTTTTCTAAGCGAAGTCCTAGTTTACATTTTTTCCCGACGGGAACCAGGAAAGAGTCAGCATGAAAGGCCACATGCCCACAATCATTATTTATCCTTCCGCTGATTTATACTTGTCATTTAGCTTACCTCTAGCCTACATGAGCTTAGTATATCTATAGCTTATCTAAGCATGAAAGTCACTGACTGATTGACACACAGGATACGTTTCTAATTAAACCAAGTAGATGGCTTGGGCTTACCGATCCGGTCGGTCTGAAAAACTTTTAAGGGACGTGTTGGTGGGAAATTCAAATATCGGTTGTGGCAGTTTTGACTCTACTTATGTTTCACAACGAATGTTGGCCAGAAATTATCTTTATGTTTGTTGGTCAAGTTTGCGATGCTGTGTTTTCTAGAATTGGCAAGGCGAACTGTCGAAATTATTTTGCACTTCTTTCCTCTTCCTTGCTCATGTCTTAAAAGAATTAAAGTTAAATTGTTAATTTACGAGTAAGACCGAATTTCAACGTCACTTTTGACGCCATCGGCTGCCAGATCCCCATCTTCAGCATTCGGATAAAACATTTTGCAAAAAGTTGAGGTTTTAGAATTCTTAAATCACAGTTTAATGACTGAAAATACAAAACCAGAGTGGAGGCAAATAATGAGTCGACATAGTGAATGGCAAGACTGCTTTAATAAGCATTTACGACTCACAAAAGTAGGGTTTACTGTATGGATAATGACCAGTTTGCTACATCTGGATGATCTTTCATCCATAAGGCTCACCGAAATTTTCTCCAAATCACCAAAAAAAAAAAAATCTTCCCAATCTCAAAAATAAATTTCTTATTGTGATGATTAATTTTTTATTTTTATTTTTTTTATCGATTGTGGCAGTTTTAGCTCTACTTATATTTCACAACGAATGCTGGCCAGAAATTGTCTTTAATTTTGTTGGTGAAGTTTGTAATGCCGCGTTTTCTATAATTGGCGAGTCGAACTGTCGAAATTATTTTGCACTTCTTTCCTCTTCCTTGCTCATGTCTGAAAAGAATTAAAGTTAAATTGTCAATTTACGAGTAAGGCCGAATTTCAACGTCCCAATTTCTTATTGTGATGATTCATTTTTTTTTTTTTTTTTTTATCGATCGTGGCAGTTTTGGCTCTACTTGTGTAGAGCCAAATTTCATCTTTCATTATTTTTTTTTTGCGTGGCAACCCTGTCTGAAGCACAACCGATCCCCGGAGTGACCATCCCTGGATTCCTTGGTCTGGAATTAACTTGGGTCCACGATGGATCGCTTTCCACATGAAAAAGAGTCCATTTTTTCAGAACTTAGCAAACCAAAAATGCAGCTTGTTCGTTGACATATTAGGGCATACTCGAGGACATATTCTGAAACACTATAATGGAGATGATTTCCGACTTTAACGTTGTTCACTTCCTGTAGCCTAGGTTATTCTAATTCTTCGTTTTCAGGATTTTCCGGAGTTATTCTAATTCTTCGTTTTCAGGATTTTCCGGAGTCTGCTGCCATCTTGTTGGAGAGAGGGAAACAGCAACTGATCCGCGACGGTCTCTTTGACGAAAATAAACGAGCAGCGATCATCGAATCGGAAGAAAAGATGAAGGATCGTGTGAAAGAGCTTGGTATGTAGAGATTATCTATTTTATTTATTTACTTACGTACTAAGCAGCGCATTCTGTGAGGGCGGATAGCTTGCCATTGGGTCAGAGAAGAAAGTATTTGGGGAAATTTAGAAAGCTAGATGGTCCTTCTCCGATGTGGGGAAGAGAAAAAGGTCTTCTATACTTTATGTGTGAGTATTGGGGGAAATTAAGAAAGCGAGATGGTCCTTACTCTCGTCCTATGTGGAGAAGAAGGTCTTTCTGTACTTGATATGTGACTGTACTAAGGAACTGTCTGCTAGGAGGGACGCTTTTAAGGTAGAGTATGGGGGGGGGATTGGCTGGCTCAAAAAATGGGAAATAAGGGTAGCCTACTAGGGAGGTTCTCAAAAGTTATGGAGGCTCTGGTGATGGAAGAAATTAGGAGTACTTGCACTACCCCTGATTTTCAATTCGGTTTTAAAAAAGGTCAAGGTCGCGAACACGTGCACAGTCTCCTTGCAAATGTGCTACTAGAATCTGATTGTTCGGATGAAAGTATCGTAATTGCGAGTCACGATGTACGTCGCGCCTTTGATTCGGGTGTGCATCCTCAACTTCTCCTGTCAGCACATAAGAGAGGTCTCGACTCTTCAATTATTGTTCCCTACCGTGCCATGTACCGTAAGCTCCATGTTAAAGTAAAATATCCTTCTAAGGAAGGACATGTAGTTTCAGATAAAGTTATCCCTGTACGCAAGGGTATTAGACAAGGTGCCCTTTCATCCCCCCCTTTGTACAATAATAGCGTAATTGAAGCGCAAAAACAAGCGAAATCGAGCTTTATTTTCCGTGGGCTTGATGTGTCGCTTTTGAATTATGCAGATGACGTACTCAACCTGAGCCGTTCGATCTCCCGTATTGAAGAGAATTTCAGTTTACTTAGTCGTTCGTATGCGGCCATAGGACTCGCTTTTAACCCTAGTAAAAGTGATGTAATTATTTTTAACGGTAGAAAGTGTGATTGTTCTTCGATTAAGGTGAAGTTAGGGGACATAGTGCTAATCCCTTCCGAATCTCTGACTTACCTCGGGCTGCCGATCGGTAAAGACCTGCGATCTACACGTTCCGGCCTAATCGCGCATTTTTCCGCCAAAGTCAGAAAAGCATATGGTATGCTTGCCGCCTCGAAAGCGCGTTACAACAGACTGGTGCTAGCGCAGCTGTATAATGCTCTTGCATTACCGCATGCACTTGCACTAGCACCTTTCTGGAAACTTTTCAACACATCTGATGTTAGGACTATTAGAAGTACTTTTTTCAAATATGCTAAATTCCTGCTTGGGCTGCCGCTGTGGTCTCGTAATCGACGCGTTACATTAAATCATGGAGTTAAAGATCCGATTGTGGCTGCTTTAGAGCGTCGTGCTCGATTTCTGAAATCCCTCGACCCTCTAAATAGCCTCTATCCAGCAATTAAGCAGAAGTTAAGTAGTTATTAATATTTTATCTGTCTCTCTTGTTTGCATTATGTAGTGCCAATTTAAAATTGTATTTTGTGTGTTGTTCATTTCTTTTTTCCTTTTCATTTTTCCTTTTTGTTTATTTTTCTTTTCTTATACTCCATCAGTGACATTTTTATGTAAAGATGGGTAATAAATATATTCATTCATTCATTCATTCAAAAATAGCTATGGAACTTCGAGATCAGTTTTTGTTTTAATATGGTTGGTTTTAGATGTAGGCTATTGGTTATTTGTTTGCTTTGGTGTCAATGATTGTGTTCCTCTATGATATCTAAGATATCTTCCGGATATCATATCATGCAATAGACGAATTATGAATTTTCTGGCCAAGAAGAAACGAGCGCGCAAGCGCTCAAACATAGGATGACTAAAAATCGGATATCGAAGATAGTAATAAACTCAATAATTTGATGGCCTAACTGCCACTTCATTTGTGTATCGTCTTATTTCCAAAGCATTGAAAGTAAAGCCATAAATGTGTCAACTCCCGCCAGAAATACAGCCGCGGTCCTACAAATACAACACGAGAATGTTGTAATACAACTCCTGTCCTAGAAATACAGAAATACAACCCCTGTCCTAGAAATGCAGCCTGCGAGAACGAAAAACGGGGAAAACCAACCAGAAAGAGTGGTCGCAAGAGTCGATTGCTCACAAATAAACACTGCACTAACTAGAAATGTGCGAAGGCTTAGAACCATAACAAGACAATTCTCAGTTTTCAGTCCGGTGAAGATCGACAAGGATAATATACTGCATCAGAAAAGGTGTACTGAGTCATAGTGAGCATAGTTAAAAATCTTTTGTATAAATGCACTTGAAGCTATTAATCGATTTAGCAGTTATCGCATCTTTGGTAAGGTTATTCCCACGGACCAACATTTACTTTTTCTGCACACCACTTATACATATCCGGGTGGAATCGTGATTCTGCAAGCTTGAACGCGCCCCGTGATAATGGTTGATTGTATAAGTCTCTACCTTTAACCTAGAAGCGAGATAATTTGAGAAAAGAAATTTTGTGTGGGCGAGGGGGAATCCTTTTAGCGGAAGTTTGAGGCGAATTTCCGGAATCCGAACATTATTTTTTTCTATTTATTTCTTAGGGGCCAGCATCTACCTTTCAGTAATTGAGGAAAAGTGATCGATGAACCTCTGCGGAGGTTGATACTATATCGTATCAATCTCGACAAAAGTCGTTGTCGTATTATAACTTCCTGTGGGAAGATATGCATTACACATTTGTTCCAGTAAAATTATATATCTGTAGAACGTATTTGAAAATCTACGGTTAGTGACAAATTGATATTATCGAATTTATTACCAAAAAGATCCATCGTAATATGCCCAAGAATCTGAAATGTTTATTTTCTCCTATCTGAGATCTTTCTAGAAACGGCGATAGAGAACATCACGCGTCGAATGGCACATTTTGTCCGGGAGTATGGAAGTTATCAGCATAAGGTCACCGAGAGACTGGAAAAGGCTGAGAAGAAGCATCCGGATCATAATTTAGAAGCCAATCGGTAGGGTTGTGATGTCTGGGTAGCCTACATAATGGTCCGGGATCCAGACCGCGATATTGTTCAAAAACAGCCGGGGGGGGGGGGGGTAGCACACGAGCTGCAGAAGGTTTGAAGATCTTTCTTAGACCAACTTTTCGTGCTAAGAACGAAAATCGTACCGCACCGATGTACGTCACCGACTTTTTAGCATATAAAGGCAGATTAGGCCCATAAAGACCAACTGCAGAAAAACAATTTTCGTAGCAGGACCGCATAAACTAAATCAAACAAGCTATACATATTCTGAATCCTCTTTTTCGAATGGTGTATTTTTAACTTATTTAAACCTCCAAGTTTTTCTTGGAAACGTCTTAGAAACCAAGAAAAGCGAAAATTCTTCAGCTTTTCTAAATAAATTGTCATTTTTCTCGGAAAAACTTCCAGCAAACTACATATTTTTATTATTTCTTTATTAAGATAAGCTCCTTAGCAATTGTTTCAGCTATTAAAGCTTCAAAAATATTTAGTTCTAAGAATTTCTGAAAGTTTTTTAAGTATAGCATCAACATTTTCATCAATGGACAACCGTGGATATTTCACACTAAATATTAGTCTGGCGGTAACTTTAGGGCCAGGTTTTTACCTGGACTCCTATTATGACATAAATTTTCCCCTTAGGATACGTATAAGTCATGTAGGCTAGATAGCCTATAGGCTGAATAGCCTGTAAATACTATAATGATCTTTTCTTTTGGAAAACACAAGTTCTGAATCGTCTTTCCAGACCTACTTTTTGAGCCGAGAACAAAAAGTCGGATAACATACCACCTGTGTAGGTGACCAACATTTTGGCCTATAAGGGCAATTTAGGCCTATAAAGACCAGCTCTATGAAAACATCACCCCGTGCACAACGAAACAAGCAAGACACAGCAAACTCGATACTATATACATATTCTTGTTTGTGGGCTATCGAATTAATTTATATTTTTCTAAACTTATTAATATTTCTTAGAAATGCATTAGAAAACAAGCAAATACGGAAATGGTTCATGTTTTTGTGTTCACGGTAATTTTTGTCGGAAAAGTGTCAACCACACTAGGGTCCTTTTTTTTGTTTAGCATTCCATTAGAAAGACAGGCCTCTTGCCAATCTTTTAAATACCCGAACTCACGAAGTAATTCTTGCGAAGAATTATTATTAACCAAAATCAGGAACTGAATATATCGATTTAAAAATATAGCCTACATTGATATGATATGATATGATATGATATTTATTGCAAAAAGCCAACTGGCCATAGCAACTACCAGAAGAAAAAAATCACGTGCAAAGAAACAAAACAACAAGAACAGAAAAGTGGATATCCTAGATCATATATTCATCTATCTATTTTTTCTGATAGCTTAATAACACTTACGTTAGATCCTCCCGATGCTTCGCTGCCAGCCGGACGAACACCGCCAAATTTTCTCATTGCTGCAAAACACTTTTCTCCAATCAGATCTACTAACCCTTCTTCGCCTAAAGCACTCCTCCCAAACATTTCCTCCGAATAGCATTTAATACTGACGATTACTTCATCTAAAATGCTTGCCCTTTTGGGGGAAGCTTTCGAACGCTAAAGCCACTGACTCACTACATCACAACATCAGCCTTGACTCACAGCATCAGCCTTAGAGACAAGAAGTTAGGGCTCGCACCACAAATCTTTTCCGGACGTTGTTCTCAACTATTGACCCCGCTTGCAACTGAGTTTTCTTTCACGATCAAACTAGATTGCTCTTCGTGGCAGCCACCAAGCGAAGCCATGTCTCCTTCCACCTATCGCATTTATGCACGACCGGCTTAGTATATAATATCATAATAGATTCCGCGTCAAAAACTAACCATAAACTCACCTTCAAACTAATATATTTCGCTCAAAATTTTCACTGTTACTCATTAATGAAAACGTGGATGCTCTGCTTTAAGAAAAGCCGGAAATTCTTAAAACGAAATAATAAAAATATGTAGTTTGCTGGAAGCTTTTCCGAGAAAAATGACAATTTAGTTAAAAAAGTTAAAGAATTTTTGCTTTTTCTTGGTTTCTAAGGTATTTCTAAGAAAAAACAGGTATGTTTAAAAAAAAAAAATACACCATTCGATAGCGCACAAAAAGAGTATTCAGAGTATGTATAACCGATGAAAAATTTATCTCAAAATTGTACTATGGAGTAGTACGAAAAAGTTGCATGTAGTAACGATGCTACTACATGCTGCTGCTTCAAGGCTACCGTGTTACTGCATACTACTATATGCTACTATTAGCAAGACTGGATGCTACTATGGCAAGACAGGATGCTACTAGACACTACAACATAAGATTGGACCAGTCTGAGGCACATTAAATGATGGTATTCTTTGCTATAACATAGTATTACATGCAACGTTTTCGTACTACTACCATACTACCACGCAGGCTACAAATGTTTCATCGGGTAGTTAGTTTGATTTAATTTATGCTGTCCCACTAGGACAATTATTTTTCTACAGTCGGTCTTTATTGGCCTAATCTGCCTTTATAGGCTAAAAAGTCGGTGACGTACATCGGTGCGGAGTGGTGCGGTACGATTTTCTTCTCAGCACAAAAAGTTGGTCTTGTTCTTCAGACCTTCTGCAGCTCTTGTGCTATCCCCCCCCCCCCCCTTGAACGATGGAGGTGCCTGGATCCCGGACTATAACATGTTTATTGACATTAAGGCGTCCTTCAAGCACGTACCGGGACCTGAAAGGTTGCATCTCTAATTAATTCACTTTCAGTTAAAGATCCTGCCCTGGCAATTCAGCAGAAATTTGATAAGTTTGTAGCTAAAGCTAATAATATTCTGATTCTGAAGAATCTGTTTCCGTTTTTCGCTAAAAAGCTAATAGTTAAAGCACAATGGACACTTCTAATGCTTTACTTTGTATTTAATGCTTCACAAATAAACATTTCCGACTTCCTTTAGAAGGCGCTACGAAAATCGGCCGTTTTCTTGTTATCCCTTGTCTTTACCTCTCTGGCATTTCGGCGATCCAAATCTTAGGAGCTGGGATATCGTGGCAGGAAATTCAAAAACTCCCAGCAATGCTTGATAGAAAAGGATATATTTGAGAAATCACCAAAGTCAAGCCGCAGATGCAGTTTACCTGATTGTTCTAGTGTTTCATCAGAAGTTCCATGGCTTAAAGTGCCTATTAAAAGTTTTTCTTTGTGGAATAGTTTTGTGAAGCTTGATTAGCTTGCTTTATAAAAATATACCAGAATATGCAATAAGCTTGTAAAAAATAACACAGCTACAAAAATCATTAAAAAACAAATAACCTATTCTAATCTGAATTATACAAGCTGATTTATGCATAAAATAAAGATCTACTAAGTATTATAAGAAACATCACTTTTATATTTGTCCAAGCTAGTAAATTGAGAATGTACTGGCCCAGAAAATTACGCTTTGAAATATCACAGAGAGGAAACTGTTGAAAAAGCTGCTGATCTACGGGGTGACCATTGTTCCTAGGTTGTTACAGAGTGGGATTGGGGTAGTTTGATGTGCCCATTGAACTTTAAGTAAGTACAGGGCTTTGTTTAATGTACGTCAATTGTTATTTATTGTTATGAAAGTTATTTGTAACAGTGTTTTTATAAATTTATTTTAGTACTCCTCATTATATATTATATATTATATATATTATATATAATTTATTTTAGTACTCCTCATTATATATTCTTTGAGGGAAATAAATAAATGAATGAATGAATCTGCAATCACTTGAGTATAAATCAAAGTAATAGACGAAGAGAAATTAAAAAAGTTTCGCTTCGGTATAGGAGATACGGAGTTCCACTGCGTAGGATCTAGCGTGTCATATTAGACAGGAAAGAGTACGGCTGCTCTCGTTTCACACAAACAACGCTTTGAATGACCGCGTTCCGACAATGTTTCGATTTTCGCGACCTTAAGTTGCGTTTTATTGGATTCACTTTTGTTTCGTCAAAGTTTGTAGTTTGGCTCTTGTTTTGTCTTACGTGCGTTTTATTGAGTTCTTGTTTCCGAAAAGTCAAACTACGTCGGCGAGGTAGTTTGTAGTTTGAGATCCGTAGTTTCTGGTTCCAAACTACAGCATATGGAATGGATAAATAAAACGGCTTTTAAGCGAAACTACGCCGAAACTACATCCAAAAAAACGCAACTTTATTATCGCAAATGAAGTTCGTCTGCGCACTCTGCGGGCTAATATGTCACGTGGTGTCACGCTCGGTTGTACGCAGTGAAAAGTAGAATCTCTTATACCAAAGCAACTATTTTTAAATTTCTCTTCGTTATATCAGTTTAATTTCTTTAAGTAAGTAAGTGTTTTTGGAAGGAGGTGACGGTAAACAGATTCAGTGAACCAGAAGCCGAAAGAATAAGAAATATGTTTCTGGTCGTGTTTAAAAAAGGCCTCTTTATCCCATATAAAGGGACGAGAACATGGCATTCCTATTTTGTGTTCTGTATCTTTGTAACCGACCTTTTCGTAGCAGGTTCGGCTTATTGTTTCTTTTGCCTGTGTAACATGTAATATAAATATAATCCTAACAATCTAGTTTACTTTACATAGAATCCCAGCATCTCTCTTCTAAAAAATGCAGCAACATTTGATGGCACTGAGATTGGCAGGTGATTGGTATCCTGCAGGTAATTGGTAACAGGGTCATCTTCAGGACCACTTCGCAGATTCGCTGTTTGAGCCTTAAGAGGTTCCTTGCCAAGCAGGGTGGAAACATCGCGAGACTAAATCTCGGCTGACTCAAAATAAGATTCGCAGTCAGCTTAGGAAGGGTTACTTCAGCCAGTCAGCAAAATGAAATTTTCGCTCAGACGCAGTCAGAACCAATAAACACAACAACTCCATCTCCCTATCTCTGTAATATGACCATGCGGAGTCGAATATATTCTGATACACTACCCGATGCAAACGAGTGGAGGAGGAGCTACGGAGAACACCGTAATTTGTTACCTCTACAAACAGCTATATCGCAAGTAAAACCCGGTCGCCGCCCGAGTCAGTCACCGCCAGCTGATTGGTTGTCTACCATTGTGACGTCAAGTCTAAATCGCTGTAGACCGGGTTCTCCACCCCTGCAAGCATCTCGCGGTTTTTCATCTAGTATGCGCAGCGGCGACGAGGGAAGTAGACGGGTATACTCGGGATGACTCCAAAACACGCCATTGAACCTGGGGAAGAACAAGAATTGTCACCCGGACGACTCAAACTCAGTAACTCATATCCTGAACCAATAAACGGCGTTCGCTCGGGACAGCTGTGATGAAACTCCCGGCTCTTATGCTAGGCACAAGGCGATTCTTCATCCGCACGTTGAGTTCGTCATCAAGAGTATCAAATCAAACCTCGCAACAAGTACCTCTAGCTCCTCTCAGTTTTGTCGGGTATCCATAGTCGCTGCATGGGGACCAAAAACGGAGGTTCTATTTGATTATTTGCTGTTGGACGCATTCAGTAAGCCTATGCCATCGTTTAGCTTCCACCAAAGCGACGCAGAAGGAATTCTGTCCATATCCCCGTGAAAACGGCCCTCTGCTTCGCCGAACCTGACAGTCTTGCGAAGGATAATCGTTTTTCCACTTACTGAAGCGCTGGACAAAATCCTAGATCTTATTTCAGTTAGACGATCCTTTTCATCTTCATTCCTTCCTTTTAAAATTTCGGATTTGGACTTTAATGGAACACTCAGCCTAAGAAGGATTAAAGTCGGGGAGAGGATTGCTAGCAGCCTGTGCCCCTTGTTTACAGATACAGAGTTATGTGTCGAAGAGAATCCATGACGGAGGATTAAGTAGAACTTGTGAAGGTCTCTTCAGACTAAAAATAGCTCTTACGTACCCCCTTCACACCTACTTACAAATGAATGAATGAATTTTATTAGTGGGTTTTTGCTAATACCATGGTATCTGTTACCACGGTAACTGGATCTGCAATTAGTCGTTTTTGCAGTTATCGTGGTATCTGATATACGGTGCGCTGCAAAAACGACTATTGCCGAAATTGCACTTTTCGAAGGCATCCCAAAAGAACAAGAGCTACGAGCTCATATGGCACTTGTACGAGTAGGCTGTACAAGAAAGTAGATGAGAACCTCACCAAGTACACCCGCCATCCAAAAATGCTGTTCGGAAATAGAAATAGGATATTTAGTTTCACTCATTTCTGAGCAGTTCCGGCATCGTGTCGATTGTCTGTAGCAAATGCACATGACTGTTCAAACTTCCATCCCAATAAATCCATTTGTTTGATCCCTAGACGTGCTACACGATTTCCGGTACTCACTCTATCTCCACCTACCGTGGCCGAATAAGTTCCATCCCGATCGCTGCACTCCAAGCGTTTGTCAAGATTTCTGGTTCCCTCCACCAGCTCCCCCCCCCCCCAGTGTCATCGGATCCGGTCTGGATTTAAAGTGGGACGTCTGAGACACGAGGTCATCCTAAATATCAACTTTCATCAAGATCCGACCAACCGTTCGCAAGTTAAAAATACCTCAGTTTTGGCTTGCCCGTCCCTCCACCACCCCCCCAGATGGTCGGATCGGGGAAGTGGCTATTTCCTATTTAATCTGGTCGAGTCCTTGGCATGCTTGCCAATTTTCATTGTCCTAGCACATCAGGAAGCATCGAACTCGCGGGATCACTAGAAATTAGGACTCCCCCCCCCCAACTCCCCCAAAGTGAGCGGATCCGTTCCGGTTATGTCAGTCAGGTATCTAGGACTTTTGCTTGTTCTTTCTACCAAGTTTCATCCGGATCTCTCCACTCTGAGCGTTTTTCAAGATTTCCGGTTTCCCCTTCCAACTCCCCCCAATGTCACCGGCGTCTGAGACATGAGGTCCTTCCATATATCAAGTTTCATTAAGATCCGACGACCCGTTCGTAAGCTGAAAATATATAATTTTTCCAATTTTTTCCGGATTCCTCGTCCCTCCACTCCCCTCAAGACCCACCCCAAGATTCATCGGATCCGGTCCGGACTTGACCTAATACATCTGAGACACGAGATCTTTCCAGATATCAAGTTTCATTAAGATCCGATCACCCGTTCGAAAGTGATGAATGTCCCTATTTTCCGGATTCCGCCCCCTCCCCCACGATGGTCGGATCGGGCAAGTGACTATTTCCAACTTAGTCTGGTCGGGTCCCTGATATGCCTGCGAAGTTTCATCGTCCTAGCTTGCGTGGAAGTGCCCAAACTATTATTTATGTTTCTTGACTATGTCCAGGTTAATCAGGTCGTCAATCTTTTAACAATATATACTCCCGCATTCGCTCCCTAATACATCCAATATTCCTGACAAGTTCCATTATCCTAACAATGTAATTTGTTTAGATTATCCACTTTGTATATGGTTCCGCATTCGCTCTCACATACATGGACTCGTGGCTCAGTTGGTAGAGCGTTGGCCTTGCATCTCAGAGGTACCTGGTTCGCTCCCGCATTCGGGCAGCGCTTTTTTTTGCTACTTTTCGCTCCACTTTTGCTTTATAGTTTCCGGACTCCCGGATCCGGTGAAAGTCGGATTGAAGAAATGATTAATTGTAAGTTGATCTGGTCCGGTCCCTGATATGCCTGCCAAGTTTCATCGTCCTAGCTTATCTGGAAATGCCCGAACTAGCAAAACCGGGACCGACAGACCGACTGACGGACAGAAATTACAATCGATATATGGCACTTGGCCGAAGGGCAAGTGCCATAAAAACAGATATCCAGTTACATCGCTTGGTGCTAAACTTCTTTCTCACCAATTTGACAAAATTTGATGAAAGTGAGGGGACTTTCCAGATACCACGACCAGTTACCACGGTCGGACCATAGTATCTGAATATCTGATACCGCAATAACTACCACGATAACTGCAAAAACGACTTTAGACCGTGGTAACAGATACCATGGTATCAGCAAAAACGCAACTATTGACCCACTGCACTACATGAGAGCTAGTGGAGTATGATAAAAGAGACTGAAAAATGAAAACAAAAACATAAAGCTCATGAGCAGAAATAATTTCACTTAAACATAAACGGTGCCTAATCAGACGTTGATCACTCCTGGCCGCACAGACAGTTGATCCATGGGTGGTGTCAAGAACGAATGATACGAGCACGGAGATCTTCCGCCGCGGTGACAGGTTCTATAACTTTAAGTCTATTAACTAAAGATGCGTTCCACGATCCATCGTGGCAATTTTTCAAAGAATTTAAGGTAGCGAAAGGACAGTGAACGGATGGGTTTGATTTCAAAACAGGTGAACATTTTCCGGAAGGGGGTGAGGTAAAGGACGTAAGGAGGGCTAGAGTATGTAAAAATTTAGCATGATATTTCTGACAGAATCGACGCTTATTTTCCACTATGGGGTCGTACATCGTTCGGAGTTTCAGTGTTCAGTGTTGCCGGTGGTCGCAGGATTCTGCGACCGGTTCCCTACCAGTTATTAAAATAAAGCAAAAAAGGTGAGGCATATAATTATGAAAATAATATAGCGAAATTTCTCGTTAATAGCTGGTAAAAAGGACCCAGTTTCTTAGGCGCCACAATCTCACATTATTTTGCGGCAAAAAGTCACAGGTTCCATCAGAGAAAAGTGGCAATACTGCAAATTTCACATCGATGTACAAAGCCTACGTAGCTCCAAGTAACGTAACAAAAGCTGTAAGCTGATATGGAACTTGCAAGCATATGTAGTAGGTAAGTTTAACAGCAAGAATAAATAATGAGAGAATTGAGAACCCGCATAACCTCGATGTCAGCAAGCCAAGTTGTTTTTTATCCCGATTCTCACTTACCGGGGGGTGGAGCTTCGTGTGTTGCCTCTTGCAGTATTAAGAAATACCTCTGGAGAAATGATGATGAAGCAGTCAGAAAAGGCGGGTAGTTCAAACTTTGCTGCTTTCTTCGGAATTATAAAAATGGAAACGCCTTGCAATCTCAAGTCAGATTTGTAATAACAAGCTCATTTTATCACGACCGTTTACAAAGACGATGACGCCCAAGAGAGCATATTATTCAAACAATGTTTACAACGGATACGTCAGCTATGATTCTTCATCAGCGATATTTCGGCCCTTCTTGGCAAGGGTCCTCGTCAGGCTGTCAATCCTCTGGTTCAACTTCGGGGAAGGAAACAAACCTGTAATCTAATTTCAGGTTTGTTTCCTTCACCGAAGTTGAACCAGAGGATTGACAGCTGGACGAGGACCCTTGCCAAGAAGGGCCGAAATATCGCTGATGAAGAATCATAGCTGACGTATCCGTTATAAACATTGTTTGAATAAATGTTTCAAAGTCAGCTTGGGCTCAAAGAATATTTCTAGAGCGTATTATGCTCAGGGAGCAATTAAGCAACTGGTAGATTGAGGCATAGACCGAACAATGCATTTATTTCAGATTCAATAGGGTGGGTGTGAACATTAGTAGTTTTATTTTAGTCATGTCAGGACTGTGAAAAATCGCTTCTGGAAAAGGTATAAAGCTTGGAAAGTTTAGCCGTTTAGCGGGCGAAATGTAACCTAATGAAAGAGTTATTATGTTTTGCTTCTAGGTTGTAATCTCTGCACAAAACTTAGTTCAAACCATTTTCTCGTTTAGTTGCGAAAAACAGTTGTCTATAAAGTATTTCCTAATTTGAAATTAGTAGTTGATAATTGTAATTGATAACTAAAGGGCTAAGATATTATTCAAACGTTTATATCTGTCATAACAACTTATTATTCTTGGTCGTATATCATTATCTCGGGTAGAATTGCACTATACATGTGGCTAAATTTTATATTATCTTTGCTATTAACAGTCTGTTTTTCCGTCACTAAGAATTTGCAAGAGAAATTTAATGAACGTTTTTGTATGACGAATACAAAAACAAGAACTGGAGCTCATATGGCAGTTGCAAGACAGGGGTAGAGGATGAAAGTAAGAATTCGTCAATTCCTGGGTTTGTTGTAATCGGATGTATGTAGTTCTTGTCCTTTGTTTTTCCCACCAAGTTTCATCCCAATCGCTCCACTCTAACCGTGTCACAAGATTTCCGGTCCCCCCCCACACATTCATCGTATCCAGTCCGGACTTAAAACGGGACATCAGAGACACGATGTCTTTCCAAATATCAAGTTTCGTTAAGATCCGACCACTAGTTCAAAAGTTATACATACCTCAAGAGTTTCCCACTCCCTCCACTTAACCACGATGGTTGGGTCTGGGAACTGACTATTTCTAAACCAGTCATGTCAAGTCTCTAATGTTCAAGCCAAGTTTCATCGTCCTAGCGTATCTGGAAATACCTTAACTCGCGATAACCGGAATTCTGGACTCACCACCTCTAACTCCCCCGCAGTGCCCAAATCTGATCAGGTTCTATCACTGATGTATCCAGTTCGTGTGCTCTCAGTCGCTCGACTCTAAGCTGTCACAAGATATCCGGCTCCCCTCCGACTCTCCCCCCACATTCATCGGATCCGGTCCGGACTTTAAATGGGTCACCCGAGACACGAGGTCTTTTCAAATATCAAGTTTCGTTAAGATTCGATCACCCGTTCCGAAGTTGTACACTCCTCAAGATCCTTGATTTCCCCTCCCTCCGCTCCCCCCGGGGGTCAGATCGGGAAGTTGACTATTTCCAGGTTGACCTGGTCGGATCGCTGACTTGCCTGCCAAGTTTCTCTGTCCTAGCACACCTGGAAGTAACTTAACTCCGTATCACCGGAATTCCGACCCCCTCCACCCCACCCCACAGTGCACGAATCCCATCCGTTCTGTCAATGATGTACCTAGGTCTTGTGCTTGTTCCTCCCACCAAGTTTCATCCCGATCGCTCCACTCTAAACGTGTCACAAGATTTCCTGTTCCACCCTTCGACTCCCCCCCCCCACCACATTCATCAGATTCGGTCCGGACTTGAGTAGGACATCTGATGACGTCTCTCCAAATATCAGGTTAAATTAAGATCCGATCACCCGTTCGAAAGGCCGTTGTCCTAGCCCACCTGGAAGTAACTTATCTCCGTATCACCGGAATTCCGGAACCACCCCACCCCACCCCACAGTGCACGAATCCGATCCGGTTCTGTCAGTGATGTACCTAGGTCTTGTGCTTGTTCCTCCCACCAAGTTTCATCCCGATCGCTCCACTCTAAACGTGTCACAAGATTTTCGGTTCCCCCCTCCGACCCCCCCCCCCCCACATTCATCAGATTCGGTCCGGACTTGAGTGGGACATCTGGGACATGACGTCTTTCCAAATATCAAGTTAAATTAAGATCCGATGACCCGTTCGGAAGTTATACATGTCACTAAATTCCGGCTGCCGTCCCCCCCCTCCCCCCCCCCCTCCCCACACGATGGTCGGATCGGGCAAGTGAAGTGACTATTTCCAAGTTAGGAAATAGCCATTTTGTTATTTTAGTCAGGGTGGGGATGGTTCGGACAGTTTTGAAGGGGTTGGTTCGGACAGTCTTAGGCTACTGATACCACTTAAAAACCCGAAACTGAGTTGGTAAAATACAAAAGATATTATCAGAATCCTCATCGTGTTATTTGTTAACAGAATTAATTATCAAAATCGAAAAAAATGAACGCTAGAAAGGTTAAGCCACAACCAAGGAAAATCAGTTAGTAGAGTTGTCTACAATAAAGTAAAAGAGAAAATAAAGTGTGCTTTTAATGAACTTAATATTTACCATATTTTTGAAGAGGGAAGGAAAACGCGAATTCTCCTTGTGAAGTTCAATTTGGGGAAAGGTCAAATCCATGTGTTTCTTATGTGGGAAAGTCGATCAAGAAGGGAAATTCGTTGAAAGAAAATAGGTTAAGGGGCGTGAATATATTCTTTCTGCGCCAGAGTGGGACTAAAATCATCTTTCAGTAGAATCTTTACTGACATAAGTTTGAAGTTACCAGCCCCTGTAATTGCTAGGTTAACGTAGAGTACAAATGAAGGATTTTCATTTAATGCAACTTCGGCAATTGAAACATGTGTTTTCTTTTGTATTGTATACACTTTTGAGGTGGAATATTATCATTTCGATGTTTTAGTATGTTTAAATAAAGTCGATTAAAAAATTGTACATTAAAAATTATGTCCGAACCAACCCGGGGCCTGTCCGGATCAACCCCATGGGTACGGGCTTGGTTCGGACAAATTGAAAAAACAGAAAAAAATGTTGACTAAAAAACCTAATGTAGAGAAAAATCTGAAAAAATTACCAGCAATCCGCCAAGAAATGGTGGCCTAGCAAGGAAAGGAAAATTAGTGTCCGGGTGAACCCCTAGATCCCCTATAGAGGATCAGGTTTTCTCTTTTAAGATTTCCTGCATTTTTTTCAAAAGAAATCTCGATCTCTCCATACGGAATAGTTGATTTCGCCGAAAATCCTGACAGGACTTCCATCCGCGACTGCCCGATCAGCATGATGTTCGGTCCAATCCATTATTTGTATACTTTGAAATCCAGCTGTGTATAAAGCAAATTACCCAAGACTTGTTCTGATTTTCTCCGTCTCCGTGCCTTGGAACGACAACTGCGGGAACATTTTCCCCACCCGGTGTTCTGACCAATAAGCTTCTCAAAACCAGATAAAAAATGTGTAGCCTGCGTAGTTGTATGATAATTCTACCTAAAAGTTGCATGTATTGACAGATAATAGTGCGGAATACTATCATTTAATGTGCCTGAGCCTGGGCCAATCTTAAGCAGTAGTATCCACTAGCATCCTGTCCTGTTATAGTAGTATCCAGTCTTGCTAATATTAGCATGCAGTGGTAATAGTTACTACTATGTGCTATTACAACTTACCACTCTATTAAACTAATTCTTGAGAAAATTTCGTCGGGAAAAAGTACTCTGGAGCCTGAAACGCCTCGTGAAGAGAACATCTTATGAAAACCTATGAAATGCAGAATCTAGGGAATTAGAAGGCATGGAAATATTGTGGGAGTAGAATGAATGTCTTAGGCACGACGAGTCATTTAAAAGTTGACATGAGCTCGATTTGAAAGTCGTCAGCTAGACGTAACTCAGGTTGAATTAATGGCATGACTCACGGGGATACAGATCTAAACGTATCGGTAATAATAAGAACGGTGGGAGTGAAGATCATCCTCCTTCAATACCATGGGAAATCTGAAGAGGAATAATATAGAGTGAAACTTCATAAAAGTTTACGAAGGGGTTTGCTTATTATATTATGATCATATGAGTCTTTGTCTTATTCCAAATTATTTATTAAAAATAAATCCAAGTCTATGGTTAGGGTAACCACCGTAAGTTATTTCATTATATGATGAAATCTGTATTCAGCTCGATTTTAAGTTTTGGTTTCTTTCCCCTAGGTAGCTCGTCTTCATTCTACTCAAAGAAACTGCCATGTCTTCATTAGGGAGTCTTTACCTATAATCAGAACAGCCATTTTCCAGACGAACAGACTTCAATGACAGTAATTTTGCGTCTTCAGTATACCCCCCCCCCCCCATACGTGATCGAACCTTGATTGTTGACGATTGGACTGTAAGTGCTCTTGTTTGGCCAATTTCGTCCCTTTTCAAATTAGCGTCGTTAGGGGAAGTCACAGGACTTTAGCCATGTGTTTGATGAATTTTACAGAAATGCTGTTTGTGCACAAAATTTCTAACGCTTCGGAGGGGAGCAAAAAAATAGAGCGATATCTCGCCAAAAAGCTCAGGCGAATAAGATTAGCTGAGACTGTAGAAGTTTCTGTCTTGTCAACGGACAATAATGTTTTTTACCGCTTCCCGCTAGGGGATAGGAGGAGGTATGTGGGAAGCGGATCAAGTCGGATTGGTCCTTACTACTGCCCCATGTGCTGGTATATGGTTGGGAATGGGGTGCACCTGATGTGTGAATGTAAAGAATTGGATGGGTTGAAGGAAGAAGTGTTTGGAGAAGGAGTGTATAATGAGGATTGGATGGTTAAAGTGATGAATGCTTTACGGGAGTTCGCCAGTTGGGAAGATTCCTTAATCTTTCGCTGAAGCATCGAGAGGGGCTTATCTAGTTGGAATTTGGTAATTAGATAATGTATTTATTTTGTTTTATTTTTTGTATTGTATTGCCATGGCCCTAGGTCTTTTTGTGTAAATGTATAATATCATATCATAGATGAATTCAATAAAAGTGTGATTAGCCCAGCAGTTCAAAATTATTCTTTCTGTCTTAGACTTGTGACCGAGTGGGCCACATTTTCTTCTTTCATTTTATTGTCGCACTACACAGACTATAAAACCCATACATAATCAGGGACAATGTATCCTAGATGTCTTTTGTATGTTTTGTTTCTTTTCGTCGACTAATCCGCATTTAAATATGGCTTGTTCTAAATAAATCGCTTACTTACACTGAAGCTATATTGTTGAGTGATCCACTACCGACACACTAGTCTACGTTACACATAATCGCATTACATACTAGCCTACAGTACACACAATCGTTAATATCTACGGCCTACCGCCTAATATTCTTTTCACATGGTCCATTTCTGTGATAATATGCGAATTACTTCTTCTAGTCGAGCTGGAAAATAATCTCGATGCTGGGCTCGGTTCGGAATTACACAGTTTGTGTTTATGTTGTTGTTTTTGGGATCCCAAAACGTAAATGGCGGGATACCTATGACATCGCAAAAGTTGTCCGTCTGTCCGTCCGTCCGTCTGTCCGCCTGTGCGCACTATAACTCTCGAAGGGAATGAGATATTTTGATGAAACTTGGTGTGAGGATTCTTTGGGTCAAGAGTAAGGTCAAGTTCGTAGATGGGCTCTGTAGCCCTACATTTAGGGGTGGGGGAGGGGATTTAAATTAACGGGCAAATGAAATATTTTTAAACATATACTGGGATAGTCTATTATGGGGTAAGAAGTCATGCTGAACACGATTGTGAAAACCATTTTGTCATCGGCCAAGTAGTTCGCCCGGAATCCGGCCGAAACCGGAAAGTTTGTTAAAAGTTAAAGTTTATTTGAAGTTGATTATATGTTCGATTTAGGGGTAAGAAGATATGCTGAAAACGATGGTGAAAACCATTTTCTTGCCGGACAATTAGTTCGCCCAGAATCCGGCCAAAACCGGAAAGTTTGTTAAAAGTAAAAGTTTTATTTGGAGTTGATCAGATGTTCGATTTAGGGGTAAGAAGACATGCTGAACACTTGTGTGAAAACAATTTTCTACCCGGACAAGTACTTCGCCCGGAATCCGGCCAAAACCGGAAAAGTTAAAGTTATATTTGTAGTTGATTAGATATCCGATTTAGGGGTAAGAAGAGATGCCGAATCCGTTTAATGAGGGTTGTAATGAAACTTGATGCTGAATCAAGTTTAATGAGGGTTGTAAGTTCAAGTTTAGGAAGGGTCAATGTGAATATTAAGTAGTTTTGGGAATATGTTAAATATACAAAATGTAAATAAGTGCCCGTGCTTTAGTGTAACTTGTGATTTTGATTTTAGTTAGTATCCAGACTTTGTAGTGTATAGTGAAAATAAAGTAGTGTTAGTCTGTCAAGGTTTATATGTGGAACGCGCTGATAGTTCCTCGCGAGAGCATCACGCACAGCTCACAAGCACAAACTCATGCGCAGGGATGGCCCGAAGCACTCAGGCAAGGGGGGTGAGACCCCTCATTTCAACGACTCCTGGATCGTAATACGACTCGCACGTACCGACAAAAATAGACAGTTGCCACTTCGCGGCAATGGCGCACATTCCCCACCAACAAATAATAGAGCCGGTGTAAAACTAGCTGCAATACACCAAATTTTTGTATACATACCTTCACAGCCTCAGCTTTATATTTCAGCTTTCGCTTAAGTGGAAAACTTTCAACGCCTGCACCCGGGACAAACTAAAGCAAGCGCCGCAGGCGAAATTTTTTAATCTGGCTTTGTCTAGAAAAATTCTAGCCTTTAATTTGTTTCAACTCTTCAAAATTCCAAGCCTAGTCGCCACGTAAATGACATACCGTTCCTCTAAATAGATAATACTATGGAATGTGCCACAGTCGAAATTTTGTGAAACGCCGAGGAGCAGAGCGTCTTTATGCTCTCATTGAAAAGGAAAAAAATAGCTATGAAATCACTAATATGTCTGTCGGAAAAAGTGACAAAATAGTGATCATAGAAGACAAATAGACACAAAGTCGATTCGTTCCGAATTAATAGCAAACAAAATTATTTTCACGTTAAAAACACGCTTATTCAGAAACAAAACGAAGAAAACAGGTTTGCCAGTGCACTATAAAACAAGAGCTACGAGCTCATATGGCACTTGTTCGAGTAGGCTGTACACGAAAGTACATAAGAACGTCACAAAATACACATCCTAAATCAACTTTCATAAAGATCCGATCACCCGTTCGCAAGCTAAAAATACCTCAAATTTTGTCTTCACCCTCCCTCCACCCCACCCCCCCCAGATGGTCGAAACGGGGAATTGACGATTTCCTATTTAATCTGGTCGGATCCCAGACATGCCTGTCAATTTCCATCGTCCCAGCACATCAGGAAGCACGGAACTCGCGGGATCACTACAAATTCGGACTTCTCCCCCCCCCCCCCCAACTCCCCCAAAGTGAGCGGATCCGTTCCGGTTATATCAGTCACGTATCTAGGACTTTTGCTTGTACTTTCCACCAAGTTTCATCCGGATCCCTCCACTCTAAGTGTTTTCCAATATTTCCGATTTCCCCTCCAACTCCCCCCAGTGTCACCGGATCCGGTCTGGATTTAAAATGGAGGGTCTGAGACACGAAGTCCCTCCATATATCAAGTTTCATTAAGATCCGATCACCCGTTCGTAAGCTAAAAATATCTCATTTTTCCTATTTTTTCCGGATTCCCCCTCCCTCCACTCCCCTCCAGATGGTCAGATCGGGGAAGCAACATTTATAATTTAATCTGGTCCAGTTCCTGATATGCCTGCCAAGTTTCATCGTCCTAGCTTATCTGGAAGGGCCCGAACTAGCAAAACCGGGACCGACAGACCGACAGACCGACTGACGGACAGAAATTACAATCGCTATATGGCACTTGAGTAAGCTCAAGTGCCATAAAAACAAACCCCGATTCATTGACAAAACAAACTTTCGTCTTTCGCCCGATAGAAACATTATGTCTCTCCCCAATGCAGCATATTCAAGCACACCTGAAAGTTTTTATCTGCCTCAATCTTCATCTGCGACCTTACCACGAAGTTAGGTCCGAGTCTCAATACGCGACGGAAGATGCTATACACAGCAAATGAAGAACGCGAACAATTTTAACATCACAACTTGGTCATTTTCGAGTTGTATGATTTTCTGAATTTTACGAAGGCTTTTCAGATGAGCTTTAACACTAGCATACTGGGGCGTCGCGTATGGGGGGGGGGGGGCAATATTGTTGGCCAGTCTGTAAACAAAAATAGCTGAATCGCCGCGATTTTTCGTAAAACAGTCAATTTTTTTTTTCGGAAACAGTCGATTTTTCTTCAAAGCAATCGGTTTTTCGTCAGTCGACTTTTCTTAAAACGGTCGGTTTTTCATAACATCAGTCGATTTTTCGTCAAAATAGTCGTTTTTTTCGAATAAAAAGCTGGTAAAAATGACCAGCCAGACAGAAATACCTTGCTCCCCCCCAAACTTTTTGGATAGTAACGCCTCTGCTAGCATAGAGGCCAAACATTTACCTCTCGACTAGAATGAGCTATTCCATCGTCTGTAGAACCCCTCCTGTCCTGGGAAACGAATTTCGGGTGTACAGTAGAGGTATGCTTATGTGAACAGTTACTTTAATGTGAACAGTGCAGTTTGGGCTAAATGGTAGAATGAAGATTCAAAACACCTATACAGGTGTTTTCAGATGCCTTTAGTTACCTACTTTGGCTAACTGGTAGTTAGCTTTAGACACAGCAAGTGCATGAAAATGGCAAAGTCCACTGTCAACAAACGTTCACATAAGCATACCTCTACTGTCTTCGTTGTCCTTTTCAAGGGTTGTTCCCACCTCAACCTCGCTGTGTAATCGACATTTCCCATTTGTTCTGGGCACACTTGTTTCGCGGGTCTCCTGTAATTTGATTTCTGATGGATTTTCAGTTATGTTTAAAAATTCTGTTCCTTCTTTTTTCACTTATAGTTAACGTTAGACCAACAATCCATGCACATAACCTTGTCTCTCACTTTTGGTCAGACTTCACTTTTTCAACTAACCTATTGTAATTTTGACAGGCCAAAACCTGAAAGATCTAAGTGAGGCAGATACAAAACACATGGGAGTAGAACAGGTAGCCGTATTGCTGCCCCCATGAATCATGTCTCCGACCTATCGGGGTTACGAAACCTGGTATAAACGACTCGACCCGTCTTTAGAGACGCGCCGACGACTGAAGCTGTGCAGAGCCAAAATTAGGAAAAAAAATTCAAACGACTCGGATTGTTTTTGATTAAAATGAATGCCCGGGACCTCGGAGACGCCGAAATAAACGACCGAAATGACTTAGCAAAAGGCAGGAGGGGGGGGGGGAGTACAACATGTAGCCGTATTTCGTTTTTCTTGTTTTTTACTCCGTCTTTTCTGGGCCTCGCCCAGTTTTGTTCAGTTCAGTGACCAGTTTTGCTCAGGTTATAAATAAAATGATGATGATGATTGCTGCCCCTATGAATCATGTCTCCGACCTATCGGGGTTACGAAACCTGATATAAACAACTCGACCCGTCTTTAGAGACGGGCCTACGACCAAGCTACGACTGAAGCTGTGCAGAGCCAAGATTAACAAAAATTTCTCAAACGACTCGGATTGTTTTTGATTAAAATGAATGGCCGGGACCATGGAGACGCCGAAATAAACGACTGAAATTACGTAGCAAAAGGCAGGGGGGAGTAGAACATGTAGCCGTATTACTGCCCCCATGAATCATGTCTCCGACCTATCGGGGTTACGAAACATGATATAAACAACTCGACCCGTCTTTAGAGACGGGCCTACGACTGAAGCTGTGCAGAGCCAAGATCAAGAATTTTTTTCAAACGACTTGGACTGTTTTTGATTAAAATGAATGCCCGGGACCTCGGCAAGACCGAAATAAACGACTGAAATGACTTAGCAGAAGGCAGGGGTGGTGAATCACCCCCCTTCGGGCCACCCCTGCTCGTGCGTCACGGACTCACATGTCCCGAATATATTTTTTTAACTAAAATTTTCTCTTCGTACTTTTGCGGGACAGTTTCTTTTCGCAGTTTCGCGCTCCATGGTTGATCGTTGTTGTGTTTGTGTTCCTAGCTACAGCTTGTCGATGGTGACAAAACAAACCTATTATTTTATTCCAAATTCGAAGGTAAGGAGCTCAGTGCTTTTCAATCCTTATCATGATAATGAACTCCCAGAAGCGTCCTTGTTCAACTCTATCTGGGACTGTCTGGGACCTGGGTTGAAAAAGAACCAACTAATTTGACAGACATACTAGATTGGAGCTAATTGAATGGTTTACACAGTGTACCAATACATATTGCTTCAATATGTCTAGTTCAACATATTTTTTCTTTTCAAACAAGATCACTTCATTCTAATCTTCCCTCAGTTTACTTAATGTAGCGTTTACATGGACAAGAAATCCCTTCGAGTAGAAAGGAATTCTGGTCGACTCGAAAGGATTCCGTTCGAGAAGACGACTAGAAAAAAAGTCCAGCGGGACGAGAATCCTTTCATGATGAAAGGAATTCCGGTCTACTTGAAACAGTCACCCACAAACCCCTGATTTTTGGATACCCTAGCCTATGCCAAACGCCGGATATGTCTAGCGTTTGGCATACCCTGTGCCTAACGCTGGATACACAATGCCAGGTGCTGGATTGAGTGAAGCTAAAAAATCAACCAATCACAGCTCCTTTCTATTGAGGTAGGTCAGGGTTAGGTTACCAACAGGCTGCTAACAGGTATCCAGCGTTTGGCATAGGGTATCCAGCATTAGGCATAGGCTATGCTAAATGCTAGATATACCCAGCGTTTGGCATAGGGTATCCAAAAATCAGGGCTTGTGGTAGACTGACTTGAAAGGAATTTCGTCGGCGGAGCTGATAAGAAGACAAAAAAAAAGTCTAACTAGCTTTTGAGAGCAGCAGTAATCAGGACTGATGCCATAAATACTCTAAAAATATTTGTTATTGGCTAGTGAATTTATTTTGTTCAGACTTTCTGGTTTGAAGAATTTTTTTTTTCCCTCTGCGTGTGAACATAATCTTGTCACCGAGATCGGATTCTGTTCAAGATTTCCTTTACTCGTAAACGCAGCATAAGCCCCATTCACAAGCATGCCCAGCCAAGCACAGGTGTCTAGAAACGTGCCTAGCATCACCGTTTACACCTATGCCAAGACAGTTTTAGGTACGGAGCTGTAGAACTAGGTGCCTGGGCACCTAGAGTTAGAGGCACCTTAGCTAGGCTAGACTACTGCTAGATCTACCCAAGTTTAGGCTAGACTTGGGTAAATTTTCCCTGGGTAGAAATCCGTATCCACCTGTCTCCCTTTGTAACGTACCTAGGCATCTGTGCTTGGCTATGCCTGCTTGTGAACGAGACTTTACAAAATGATGAAAAAGGTACAGGAGGATCCAGTCTCAGACAAGATTTCAAATTTCCAGAGAAGTTTTTCCTTCAGGATAATCTATCTGGCTTACAAAGGAACAAAAAATTATAACAAACATACTAGATTGAAGCTAATTGAATGGTTTACACACTGGATAAATATGCCTCAATATTTTTAGTTAAACATATTTTTCTTTTCAAACAAGATCCCTACATGGCTTCATTCTAAGCTTACCTCTGATTGACTTAAAAATGATGAAGAAGGTAGAGTTAGCAAAGTCAATAGCCAGAAAATCCCTTTTCAGAGGAGCTTCAAAACAAAGAAAAGGCACAGAATCTGAATATTTTTGTACACATGATTTCGAAAAAAGTCATATTTTGCCATCGTGCTGTCAGGACAGCATGTTCATTTCATTTTAACATTTGCGTGGCAAAAATCGAGGTAATGTAAAAACTAGGTCAAGTACCCCTGCTGTAGAGCTACCAAAGTCAGTTGCCAGAAAGTCTCTTTTCAAAGCAGCTTCAAAACAAAGAAAAGGAACAGAGTTCAAATATTTTTGGACGCATGACTCTTGAAAAAGTCATGTTTTGCCTCTTGACTGTCAGGACAGCATGTACATTTCATTTGAACATTTTCCTGGCAACAATCGAGGTAGTGTAAAAACGAGGTCAAGTACCCCTCAGGTAGTCCTTTTCTGCATTTCTTTTGTTCTTGATCTCTCTCTTCTTGAAATCTTGAATGGTAGGACAAGGCAGCTCATGTTAGGCTCCTGCTGCTCTCCAGATGTTTTTTTGTATCAGCCCTTTTAGCCTTTAAGGTTTCAGACCTAGGTGGAATTAGCTTGCTTGACCGGTTTCACAGTTTTTTCTGACCAGTTGTTTTTCCAACCAATCTTTGCCCTTCTTTTAAGCCTAAACCAGCAAGGATTAGGAACAAGAGCTACGAGCTCATATGGCACTTGTTACGAGTAGGCACGGCTCGGTTATGTCAATGATATATCTAGTGTTTGCTAGGTGTCTTCCCACCAAGTTTCATCTCGATCCCTCCACTCATAGCGTTTTCCAATATTTCCGGTTCTCCCCTCCAGCTCCCCCCCCAAGAGTCACCGGATCCGGTCCGGATTTTAAGTGGGTCGTCTGAGGCATGAGGGCTTTCCAAATATCAAGTTTCATCGCGATCCGGTCACCCGTTCAAAAGTTATAAATACCTCAAGATTCCGGATTCCCCCTCCCTCCACTCCCCCGACAGTGCCCGAATCGGCTAGGTCATGTCAATGATGTATCTAGTGTTTGCTAGGTGTCGTCCCACCAAGTTTCAGCTCGATCCCTCCACTCATAGCGTTTCCCAAGATTTCCGGTTGCCCCCTCCAGCTCCCCCAAAAGTCACCGGATCCGGTCCGGATTTTAAGTGGGTCGTCTGAGGCATGAGCCCTTTCCAAATATCAAGTTCCATCGAGATCCGATCACCCGTTCAAAAGTTATAAATACCTCAAGATTCCGGATTCCCCCTCCCTGAACTCCCCGACAGTGCCCGAAAGCGGCTCTGTCATGTCAATGATGTATCTAGTGTTTGTTAGGTGTCTTCCCACCAAGTTTCATCTCGACCCCTCCACTCATAGCATTTCCCAAGATTTCCGGTTGCCTCCTCCAACTCCCCCCAAAAGTCACCGGATCCGGTCCGGATTTTAAGTGGGTCGTCTGAGGCATGAGGTCTTTCCAAATATCAAGTTCCATCGAGATCCGATCACCCGTTCAAAAGTTATAAATACCTCAAGATTCCGGATCCCCCCTCCCTCCACTCCCCCCCACAGTGCCCGAATCGGCTTGGTTATGTCAATGATGTATCTAGTGTTTGTTAGGTGTCTTCCCACCAAGTTTCATCTCGATCCCTCCACTCATAGCGTTTCCCAAGATTTCCGGTTGCCCCCTCCAGCTCCCCCCAAAAGTCACCGGATCCGGTCCGGATTTTAAGTGGGTCGTCTGAGACATGAGTTCGTTCCAAATATCAAGTTCCATCGAGATCCGATCACCCGTTCAAAAGTTATAAATACCTCAAGATTCCGGATTCCCCCTCCCTCCACTCCCCCCACAGTGCCCGAATCTGCTCGGTTATGTCAATGATGTATCTATTGTTTGCTAGGTGTCTTCCCACCAAGTTTCATCTCGATCCCTCCACTCATAGCGTTTCCCAAGATTTCCGGTTGCCCCCTCCAGCTCCCCCCAAAAGTCACCGGATCCGGTCCGGATTTTAAGTGGGTCGTCTGAGGCATGAGGTCGTTCCAAATATCAAGTTTCATCGAGATCCGATCACCCGTTCAAAAGTTAAAAATACCTCAAGATTCCGGATTCCCCCTCCCTCCACTCCCCCCACGGTGCTCGGATCGGGGAAGTGACTATTTCCAACTTAATCATTTGGGGTCTCTGATACGCCTGCCAAGTTTTATCGTCCTAACTTATGTGGAAGTGCCCGAACTAGCAAAACCTGGACAGACCGACAGACCGACGGACGGACAGAAATTGCGATCGCTATATGGCACTTGGCCGAAGGGCAAGTGCCATAAAAATAAAAATTTGATCAACCGTAAATCTAACCTAGCCTACCATTGCCAGTCTATTACACCAAGCCCTTTTCGAGATACCAAAACGTAAGTGATTGGATAGGCTACCTATGACATTCCAACAGTTGTCCATCCGTCTGTTCGTCCATCTGTTAGCACAATAACTCTCTAAGGGGTTGAAATATATTCTTCAAGCAAGATGACTCTTTGGGTCAGAGTACAGATCAAGTTTTAAGATGGGCTCTGTAGGCCTATATTTAGGGGTGGGGGAGGGGTTTGAAATTAAGGGATCACAAAAAAAAATATTTTTAAAAGATAATGAGATAGTCGATTTAGGGGTAAGGAAACATGCTGAATCCGAAAATGAAAATTATTTTCACGCCGGCAGAAAACTGAAATTTTGGAAAAAGTAACAGTTGCATCTGACGTTGGTTAGATGTTCGATTCAGAGGTAGGAACACATAGAAAATTATTTTCACACCAGACAAGTAGTTCGAGCTAAATCCGGAAATTTAGCATAAAGTTTTAACATAGTCGATATAGAGTGAGGAGACATGCTGTTGCAACTTTCGAACATAGGCTACTAATGATAAACAAAAAGTGCATGCTATCAGTTTAGTTATCTCTAAAGTCCCAACCGGCATTTACTGGGTCTGGGTCAGAATGCATCCGAGAACTATCTGGTAACAATTTAATACAAAAATTTGACCAATTTTTGGACAAGTGACCAGTCCCTACCCTACCCCTTTATTCATACATGCGAAAGCTCTGCGCATTGGCTACATCACTTTGTTTGATTGCACCAAGGGGGGATAGTGACTTCGCTCGCATATATACGTGCAAAGTTAATTGGGTTTAATAGAAGTCTGTTTAAGCCTAGCGGGTTTTAGACTGCGGGGGGGGGGGGTCAAAAGGATTGATACATGTTGTTAAAACTTCGTAGAAGGATTCAGTGGCAAAGTACAGGCCAAGTCCGTAGATGTGCCCTCAAGCCCTATATTTAGAGGCAGAGGAGGGGGTTTCGAATTAAGGGTAAAGACAAATATGTTGTATAAGCTAATGAGATATCCGTTGATGGGGTAAGGAGGCTCATTGAATCCGTATTTGAACTTGGTTTTCGTGCCGGACAAATGATTCACCAGGTATTCGGCAAAACTGGAAACTGGTTGAAGCTCGAAGTTGTTTCTAAAGTCGATTAGAGATTCGGTATTGGGATAAGGAGACATGCCCAATCGAATTTTGAACTTTATTTCCTTGATGGATAAGCTGGCAAAATTTGCAAAAACCTGGAAATTTGGATTGAAAGGTTCGGCTCTTAGTGTCACTAGATCTTTTTCTCTGCGTGCAGTTCGCCGGTAATGCTGGTAAAAAAAGGAATTTGGTAAAAAAAAAAAAAAATCTAAAAGACCTTTTTTTCGATTAGATATGAGATATTGGAGTAAACATGCTTGTAGAATCCATATCGGAACTTGATTTCCTCAGCCTAAGCAAAAAACTTCAACCTTTAAAAAAAATATTGTACATATTCAAGCGGTTGATTATGGACAAATAGCAAAAATGTGAAAGTGGTCTGGCGAAGACTCGGAATTGTACAAGATTTGTTTGTCCGGATCAAGAAGTCTAATAAACATAAAATTTTGGGATCCCATAAAAATTTTTGGTCTTGTTCCATACCCATTCACACTGCATTCACAAATGGGGTGGCATGTCCCCAGGGGTGTGAACGGTACTCTTACATATGTGTACCCTTATCCTCTAGAGGTGTACCAGTCTTCTACACTTTCTGAATCAAACGTAATTACTGCTTACCTACTGCTGCATCTGGTCGAAGTATTATAGCAGTGAATATTGTAAATATTTTACTTCTATTCTAGCTTTTAGCTATTTGGCAATAAATTTGATTGCTTGACTGATCGATAAATAGCTGTGCTTCAGAGCTACAATTTCATCTATCTTGCCATTTTTTTAAATCTTGTAACCAGTTAAAAGGGGCAGAGGGAACGAAGCGACACCAACGACACCGGTCAAAACATGGTGGGTCGCTGTGGTACGAAGTGCCGTGTGGATGCTACCGGCGTTGATTCGCACAGTATTGTCAAACTCTCACTCTTGGATCTGCTAGTGACTAATTCAGAATTTGATATTGCTACCTGTTTTGTTGGATATTCAGTATTTTGTATTTGACATCCTTGATGCCTCCACCGTTTCCTTTACGAGTTACTTCAGCAAAGGTGTATTATAAAACAACTGTGAATATATTATGCTAGGGTTGGCTGTGTAAGCTAGAGCAAAATCGGAGGTTTGTGACTAGCCGCCTGAAAGATATAGTAGCCTAGCCTACTGCTGTAATAAAGTTGAATTTGTAACTCACAGCAATGAATGTGTGTAGGTTGTTTGAAGGAAGACTGTAAACGAGTCTGTGTTGTTGACAGCAGGCAGCAGCCATGCTTTTATCAGCAGTTGACACCATAACAACGTTATGATTGACCTGAATCAGGGCATTAGGAAAGGTCATGGGTTGATGTGAAACTTGATTACCCTTCTCCAGCTGCTGTACATGTCCCAATCTTGGACACCGTGGCAAAAGCCCTGCAAGACAAAATCGTTTGAGATCCTCCTAAAACAACCGTGGACTCAAGTATTTAGACAGTCAGAAATATAACCTTGGAAACCCAATGCAAGACATCCAGTCACAGATCGAACTCGAGAAACTGGTTGTTCCTAGCCCCACTGTCCCATTTTTTTTTTTTTTTTTTTTTTATCTGTTGTGAGTTCTTGTTAGAACGGATCTCTGTATCGTGATTTTCTTTCCGTTGTTCTAGCATTTTGCTAATTGAACAGGTAGAATAATTCTGCTTATTACTTAGCATACTTATTATTATGTTCCCATCTGAGAAGAATTCAAGCTCGTAAAATGTGCTCCTTGCATACTCATCACTATAGCACTCGCTGGCGACTGGCAACTTTAACTGTTGGTCGTTCAGCGGTGTCTTCTGTTAACAACCCCTCGGCTAGAAGTTGATGGGGCGACAGAAGCGAGGTCAAGGGGTTGCAGTTTGAATTGATATAGAGGAGGCTAAATCGTCGACGCAAGAAACAACCAAATCACCATAGACATTCGTGATCTTAATGTTGGCGTCTGAAATGAAGTATTTTGCAGGATGGCTTTCCGGCCCTTACTCTGTAAACTGAGGCCATTGGCTAGTAGCCACGCCATCCGGTCAGTTTCCAAGAAATCATTCATACAGCCTTTACCTGCAACTCATCCAGAATTATTACGTAAGGATGAGTTGTTGCCTTTCACGAAAACTGAAGAATTCGCTACCAGGCGTTCAAGACTTGCAGAATTGATTCGCAGCTCTCCAACGAAAGATGCTACGGATCATTTGATTATCATACCCAGTGCTTCAAAGCTATATATGTCAGCAAATATTCCGTATGTGTTTCGGCAGAACAGCGACTTTCTATACTTCACTGGCTGCTTCCAACCTGACTGTGTACTGGTTATGAAAGTGACAAGTTCTGATGAAATGTCTTACCTTTTTGTTCCCCCATCGGACCCTCACAGTGAACTATGGGAAGGAAGCAAGTTCGAAGCCATTGACATCCCCGATTTCTTTAATATGGAAGGTTTGCCCAACACCAACATGGAAAAAAACATAACAGACATTGTAAGAGACAAACAGTATATCATTTGGTATGATATTACTCAGAGGCACTCCAGCCTAAGTCAGAGACTGCAGAAGGTGGCCATGGAGTGGGGCTCAAAGAAGACGGAGAACCCAGTCCCCCTGTTTCATCAGTTACGCGTCTTCAAATCTGAGAGCGAAATAAGCCTGATGAAGAAAGCTGGGGATATTGGAGCATTGTCGCTACGCGACACAATGTCGATTTCAAAGCCGGATATTGAAGAGTTCAGATTATGGACGGAAATGGAGTACAGATCCAAACTAAGAGGGGCTCAGATTCTAGCATACCCTCCCGTGGTGGCTGGGGGCAACAGAGCCAACACCATCCATTACATTTACAACAATAATAAAGTCCTCAATGGGGATCTGGTACTAATGGATGCAGGCTGCGAATATTTCGGCTATTCAAGCGACATCACAAGAACCTGGCCTATAAATGGAAAATTTTCAGAGATTCAGAAAGCCTTATACGAAGCCATATTAGACGCCCAGGTTGAACTAATCAATGAGACGTGCAAAGCGGAGACTTTGGACGCATTGTATATGACCATGTGTAAGGTTTTAGGGCGGAACTTGGCAAATCTGGGACTAGTTAAGGCTAGTAGTGATAGGGAACTGTACAGGATCGTTGGAAAATACTGCCCGCATCACGTGAGTCACTTCTTAGGAATGGATGTCCATGATGTGCCTAATGCTCCGAGGAATATCCGTTTGAGACCCGGAATGGTCCTTACTATAGAGCCAGGGGTGTATATACCAGAGACAGATTTAGATAGTCCGAAGGAGTTTAGGGGACTTGGAATCCGGATAGAGGACGACGTGGTGATAACTGAAGATGGACCGTTAGTTTTGTCGGAGAAATGCCCCAAAGGTGTTAGTGAGCTAGAGAGGATTGTTGGGTCACTCAAGGGACCTGAGTAGTTCGCAAGAATGGTGCTCTGCAACGAAAGTTCTCCACTATTATTGGAGTTCTCATGATAGCAGAAACACTTATTTTGTGAAGACAGATTGTGTGGATTTATAGACTAATTTAGGCCGCGCTTTGTTTCACCCTAGTCTTTTCCGCACTACCAGTAATTTCTCGCCGAAATGTTGTTTATTGTCAGTCCTGTTTAGACATTGAAGCGTCAGCCCAACAGAACCGCACAATTTGTTTATGAAAATCATTTTTTTTCCGAGAGCAGTAATTATAGATGGCTTGTATTCAAGTAACTTTGCGAATACAACTGCAGTATACTGAAATACATATCCGCCTTCTTCCCTCATTTCTCGACCCAGTCTTTCCGCAAAGCTTTCAATGCGGTTTTCCAGTAAAATTCAAATCATTTTTGCTTGTACCATGACCGAGACCCCCTGACTCCTGACATATACTAATAGAGAGATTACATCCTACCCAACGAATATTTGTACACCTTCATCGCAAACAAGTAAAACAAATAATTGAAGATTGCGGTAGCCAGTCCGAATCAGTCAATTCGGCCTACTGGAATTTTTCCCGACCTTTCCCGATCGTTTAATCATAGCATTAGAGTTTTGTGTCCGGAAATGAGATCCTGGATGTTTCAACTTTCCACGACAAAAATGTCCCAAAGCCTGATTTCTAATTTGTCTGTCGCCTACTGTCAGTGTTGACTCATATCCTTTTTCGTTGTTTAGGGTGCAGTCTCTCTACAGCGGGTGTTGTATAGTGTGAAGTATGATAATGATCGCGAAAGGAGTGTATCTTGGAATAGAGAAGAAAGGATACCTAGTGCTGGGGTTGCTAAAGCGAATAAGACCGACGAATGAAAAGACGGGACTACGGTAGCGTTCCACGACTTATTATTGGGATCCCAAAACGTAAGTGGAGGGATACCTGTGACATCGCAAAAGTCCGTCCGTCTGTTCAGTTCAGTTCTGTTCATTTTCAAAAATTCCCTCACGGACGAAGCCGAACATTGAATTTTTTCGTCGTGTACATCCTCATCACATAACTCAACAATTAAAAACAACTATAAATAGTGTTATTCATTTGGTCAATGTAGGCCACATGTGTCTCTCAGTAAAACTCTAAACAAAACCTTTCATCATACGTAACATGTTAACTAATCAAGCATCTATAAGTGAACATCATAATTTGGTCAACTTAACACCAAGCCAAAAACTAAATAATATCAAAAATTATTATATCTACAATTCAATAAACAACAGACACAGAAATTCGGTTAATTTATGGAAGTGTTTCGGAATGCCCGTTAAAAAGATCCGTGAACGATGGAACAAAACTTTGTTTATATCCGTCATAACAGGGTACTGGCTGCAACTGTGGAATAGGCTGGGCAGCGGCTCGTGCCGGTCTTCGCCTAGTAGGTAGATGTTCAGGGGGAAGAATTTCTCGTAGACCAAGGCTCTCTAACGATTTTAGACCGAAACTGATAAATTTTTTCGGCGTTGTGCTAACAACTCTAGATTATATTTTTTCAGCAGTTCGAGATTTGTTAGGAGACTTCGAGGTCACGGGGAGGGCTCTGTACTGCACCCGTTCGAGTAGATCCGACTTATCGCGGGTCAACCCAAATGCCAAACCTGGCAACAGTATTCCAGGGTTGGACGGACAAAAGTAAAAAAAAATCACTAACAGATGGTCAGTGGGTACTCCATAACGGGCCAGGAGTTTAAGGGACCGGATTGCCATATTACCTTTTTGGAGAATGCTATCTACTTGCTTATTCCATTTTAGGTCATTAGTGATATGTATTCCAAGCAGCTTGATATCATCGACTGATTGGGACTTACGAAGGGATGGAGAAAATTGTGGTTAGCACGATAACTCTAGAAGGGAACCGAACGAGATATTTTGATGAAACTTGGTATGAGGATTCTTTCGGTCAAGGATAGGTCAAGTTCGTAGATGGGCTCTTTAGCCCTAGATTTAGGGGTGGGGGAGGGGGTTTCAAATTAAGGGGCAACACGAAATATTTTCAAAAGCTATTGAGATAGCTGATTTAGGGGTAAGGAGACATGCTTAATCCGAATATGAAAGTTATTTTCTTTCCGGACAAGTAGTTCATCCAGAATCCGGCGAAAGCCGGACACAAAATAGGTCGACCAATTTTTGGCTATGGCAGTCCCTACCCCTTTATTCTCAAACTAGTATAGCTCTGGGCGTGGATGAAGACGACATTCATTTGTTTATTCTATGGACGTCAGAGAGGTCTAGTGTAATATGTTGTTCAAGCGAGGATGTTGTTCAATGGGGATTCACTGGTAAAGTATAGGTCAAGTTCGTAGATGGGTCCTTTAGTCCTATCTTTAGAGGAGGAGGAGGGGTTTCGAATTTACAAAACATGTATGTTTTATAAGCGAATAAGATATCCATTTAGGGGGAAGGAGGTCCGCTGAATCCATATCTGAACTTAGTTTCTTGCTAGAAAAATGGTTCATCGCGAATTCGGCTGAAACCTGAAATTTGGTTAAAGCTCAAGTTGATTCTGAAATCGATTCGAGATTCGGTATTGGGGATATGCTGAATCCATTTTTTAACTTTATTGTAACCGTACACATATTTAAGGAATCTGATGAACAGGCCCGCATCCATGAATTTATTTCGGGGGTTTTTGCCTTTTGGGGAGGGGGGTATGCCTGCTGGTCGGACAAAAAAGTACAAAAAACACATAGATCAGAGGGAAGAGCCTATAAAAATGATTATTTTTGTATGTTTCGGGGGGGGGGGGGTCAACCCCCCCCCTCCTGGATACGACCTTGCTGATGAAGACTGAATGGCGAAGACAAGACCCAGTTGTTTGGATCAAATGTTAGATTTTTGGGATCCCATCGAAACCTTTGGTCTTGTAGTTACGATCGTTACTATTCTTTAAATTAGCTCCTCCCTCTTATTATTTTCGTTTGACAACTATTACGATCGTTACAATTCACTTATGATGGTCACGAGCATCATAAATGATAAGAACTATCGGTTCTGCAGGAACTCGCGTAAGAATGATGACCTATGTCCGCGTTGTTATTATTTTCGTTCTAGAGAGCGTTATAACTCACAGCACGGCGCTCGCCCCTCCTCTTGTCATCATAACTTGTAATAAGTCACTGGAATGCTACTAAGTAACTTCAGTAAATAAAACACGACGTTGAAATTAAGACTGTAAGATTTTATTGGTGATAATAAATCTAACCCCAAAGCTGTTTTCTAGGACTACGTGTTCGCTATAGTCCACATCGGCGTTCAAGCGGACTAGTTTCTGTAAGACTTGTGTCTCATTATCAGCACTTGTCCAAGAAAGGGTTTATCCGCCATTCCGCGAAGGGATCGACTAAAAGAGGCACGGCATAGCCAGGAGTTATAAAAAGAGACTAGCAAGTAGTAAAAGTAGACAAGTAAGTGAGAGTCCCTTCTAGTTTCCGTGCCTCTTTTTGGTACTCATGCCTTCCACACTATGTCGTGCCGTGCCGTACCTCCTTTTTAGTCGATCCCTCCCACAAACGGTTTGTGGCTCTAAAATAAGGTAAAGAACCTAGTATCGTGCAGGTGTATTACAGTGTATTCAGTGTTTCACAAATCACAGAGACGTCGTGGTTTTAGCATCGTGCACCCGCATGGAAAGGTACCTACTTGTCATGCGTGCCCCCACACGGAAAGGTACATTTCTTTCGAGCGTCATACGGCAGAATTTCTTAATTCGCGCAGAACTGTAACATTTTTTTGAAAACACAATAGAACCATAATTACCACTTGCCCCTTTATTTTGAGCGGGTCTAGGCGAGACCCCCCCCCGTACAAAACTCCGCGCCAGAAACCCCCGGTACCGCCACCACCCGTCGAACCCCCCCCCCCCCCCCGACTAACCCCCCTCCCCCGGTGTAAACAAAACCCGGTACTCCCCCCCGGCGAAAAACCCCCTATATCCTTTACATTTAATACGAATCCAAAACATCTAACATTCACAAAACATTCGAACTTGACCTGTACTTATCGTGCTAACAGACGGACAACTTTTGCGATGTCATAGGTATCCCCCCATATACGTATTGGGATCCCAAAAACTAACGGCACCTAATTGCAGCTTCCTCGCCAAGAAGGGGGAGGATTTGTCTGGGGGAATCGTTACACTGAGTGGCACGGGTTTTGATTTGATCTTTCACTTTTAACACGTCACTGACAACAGCTTAAGGTGAATGTGAGTGTTCATTGACTTCAGCAATTATTCTGTCACCATCATCCTTCACCTCCACTTTACACCCCCCCCCCCTCCCTTGTTTATCTTTGTTCTGCCTGCGCTTAATGCATTCAAAACTTTAACCACATCCTGCCAGCACTTTTGCTTCACATACACATAGCCTTTGTGCACGCACAAGCTTATTCTTACACTTGTTACGGGATAATGCTTCCAGTTATCCTACTCTTATGTATCCGTCAATAGGTACATGAGCTAATCTGGGTACCCAGCTAATCCCTTGTACTATCCGTGGCGTATGGACTATTTTGGACTTTGGTTTGTGGGGTTTTTTGTCCGGGGGGGGGGGGTACCGGGTTTTTTTGTCCGGGGGGGGGATTGCCGGTTTTTTTTAGCCTTTTTTGAGCACACCATTTCTCATACTTGGAATTGCCAAGCTGCACGTAATGCAGCTGGTGTAGCTCGAGTTTCGCGGGAAATTCGAATTAGCAGCAAGTTAAAGTAAAAATAATAAAATTAGCTCTTTTCCTCCAACATAGCCTATAGACAAAAAACCTGAGGACCCTTCTTGTGTAGAATGGCAAGGACCTGCGCCTGAAGTTCATTTTGTTGAGATTTTGTTTGGTCTTATTTTTATTTTTAGACATTTGAAATTGCCAAGTTCAGCTTGTGTGTCGAGGTGTATGGCACACAGTTCTGTTTCCGCGACAGACACCCAGAAATGTTTGGTACAGAAATGGGCCGCGGAAAAATGCCTATAGTACGGTAAAATAGGCTCACAAGTTGATGAGTAGAAAATTTGTTTGTGCAGTATAAAGTTAAAGCTATTATTTTCTGCTCGTTATCTTATGGATCCGTATTCTACCTACAGTGTTGTATGAGACTTTCAGAAACTAGTTTGCGTGGAGCGCTGAACTGGAGTAAGGCGAATTGGTACGAGAACCCTACTGCCACTTGAGAACGATTCGCCCGGGTCAGGGTACTGGGAACTTCTTGCCGAGTCTACATCGAAACTTTCTTTTCCACAAATGAGCTCCGGTTTACTCTTGATTTTTGGTTGCGCACAGTCTCACAGTCATAGAGTCGCTTGTTGGCAGAGTTGTCCAAAATTTTCCAACCCCTCTGGTTACCGTCGGTCCTTTGGAGGAATATTGTCACAGTCATTATTTGACAGTTCTGTCAAAAACATTTTGTGATACTGGAACCAAGGGAATCAAGTTAAAGGTCAGGTCAGAATAAAATTGAAGCATGAAATCGCAGTATGACAATTTTTAACAAGCCGTAACAAGGTACTATTGGCTCGACCATTGCAGCACTAGTTTATGTTTATTGCTGCAGTTATACCAAGATTGTTGGTACCCAGTTATACATTTACATTTATTGACATATCATATCTGTCAAACGTTTGCGGAACATTGGGGTCGGTTGTAAACTAACCTCTACAGCAAGTCTCACGGATATTTCGCTGAGTCATGCTAGAGATGTTGATGGGTGTTCCGTACATCTAGAAATATTCCGCTTTTCTCTGGAGGCGTCAGTTGCTGCGCAGAAGTGGTTGTATTAACATCGCCTGTTTGTTCTAGGTTTAATATGAAGCTTCTATTATTGGCTGTACTTGTGGCCGCTTCGCAGTCTGCAAAGATAAAGCGTAATCTGTTGAGCAATGCGTTTATTGATCAAATCAACAACTTGAATAGTACATGGAAGGTAAGCAGATCTTTTCTTGTTTAATGAGGGTATACTTTTTTTCCCTTTAACGATCAGGCTCGAGCTGTCTCTGACTGAACTCGTGTCGTTATTTTTGGCATCATCGTTAGTTCAGCCTGTTCAGCTGAAATACTGATTTTATGAAGCTTTTGGGATCCCAAAACGTAAGTGGAGGGATACCTATGACATCGCAAAAGTTGTCCGTCCGTCCGTCCGTCTGTAAGCACGATTACTCTCGAAGGGAATGAGATATTTTGATGAAAGTTGGTATGAGGATTGTTTGGGTCAAGGGTAAGGTCGAGTTCGTAGATGGGCTCTGTAGCCCTATATTTGGGGGTGGGGGAGGGGGTTCAATTTAAGGGACAAACAAAATATTTTTAAACAGCTAATGTGATAGTCGATTATGGGGTAAGAAGACATGCTGAGCACGATGGTGACAATCATTCTCTCGCCGGACAAGTAGTTCGTCCGGAATCCGGCAAAAACCGGAAAGTTTGTTAAAAGTAAAAGTTTCATTTGAAGTTGATTAAATGTCTGATTTAGGGGTAAGAAAACATACTGAGCGCGATGGTGAAAACCATCTTCTCGCTGGACGAGTAGTTCGTCCGTAATCCGGCAAAAACCGGAAAGTTGGTTAAAAGTAAAAGTTTCATTTGAAGTTGATTAAATGTTCGATTTAGGGGTAAGAAGACATGCTGAACACGATGGTGAAAACCGTTTTCTTGCCGGACGAAAATTTACTGATATCCTACTGATATCCAGTAGCTGATCCATTTTGTCAGCTTTATACAGCTAATTCTTTTTTCTTCTTCTTCTTCCTGACTTAAATTTTGGTATTCTAGAAGTGTCAGAGAAGAAAAAAAGGTGACAGCTTTCGGAAAAAAAAGAGAAGAAAATGCAGCATTAATGCAGCATTTACAGCACCAAAAAGCTTTCGGACACGTTCAAAATGGATCAGCTACTGATATCCAACCTTCTTATCTTCTTCGCCGGACAAGCAGTTCGTCCGGAATCCGGCCAAAACCGGAAAGCTGGTTAAAAGTTTGATTTATGGGTAAGAAGACATGCTGAACCCGATGGTGAAAACCATTTTCTCGCCGGACAACTAGTTCGCCTATAATCCGGCCAAAACCGGAAAATATGTTAAAAGTAAAAGCTTTATCTGAAGTTGATTAGATGATATATTTAGGGGTAAGAAGAGACGCTGAGTCTGTATATAATGATCATTTTTTACCCGGACATATAATTAGTCCGGAATCCGGTTGTACCCGCATTTTTTTTAAGTCAGAATTTTATTTAAAGTTGATTAGATTTCTTTATAGGGATAAGGAGATTCGCCGGCTTCGTTTCTGAATTTTTCTTTTTTTGCTGGACTAGTAGTTCGCTCGGAATACGGGCGAAACCGCAAATTTGGCAGTAGTAAAGCAGGAAGTTTCGGTCAATATCGTCAAAATAGATATGGCTTATAGAGGTATAGATAGGTAGATAGAATATCTGAACTCGGTTTTCTCTGATGATTAGCCTGGCGAAGACAAGACCGAATTGTCTGGATCAAATCTTAGATTTTTGGGATCCCATCGACACCTTTGGTCTTGTTTTTTCGGAATTCGTGTAATGCCTTTGACAGATGATGAAAGTCGGATGTTCGCGGTGTGGAGTGCTTACAGGACAGTGTTGCCACTTTTCTGTGGCGGAGACTTTTGTCTTTTGTCTTTGATACAGCCCAAGAGAAGAAGTAGAGTGAGACAAAAAATTTTGTTAATATGCTCCATTCTGCCAGGTCTGTTGTCTTGGTTTGGATGGTAGCGGCGTGTGGCCGGTCTGTCGCGTTCCGTCTCTAAATTTTGACACCTTTTTTTTTTTTTTCGCTGCGAAAACAGACAAATCGGAATGATATCTAAGAACTAAAAGAACTTTTCTTCTGTTGGGATATTTCGGACGGCTATGTTAGTAATGCAAAGTGCCGGACGCCATAACCTGGCGGACAGTCGGTTCAGAATGAACTGAGTAACAAAAGGTGTGTTCTCTCTGTTCCCAGAGGACTCCACTTATAGGAGTCACCGCGTTTTTGTTTGTCCCGGGGACTCACTTCCCGTATTCCCTTTGAGTCCCAACGGACGGGGAATGTTTCGACTATCTTTACCTTCATCAAAAAGGACTCCCTTTCAGATTCGGAGGGGAATCAATTTTTGCTGGTGTTGGTGAAATGTGAAATTAATTAAAAACAATCAGAATATACTAAACCAGAAATGAAGTGGACCCAGACTAATTTCGTCAACTGCATATCTTTTGTCGAACAAAATCCATTTTGGAAACATTCCCCGCGTTCGAGTTGTTTACTGTACGCGGAGTCCGCGTACGGAATGACTCCCTCTATTCTCGCCGTTCCTTTAGATTCCCCCAGGAGCCCTCGGGGAACGGCGAGAATACGCCTAAAGAGCCAAAGATTCAAAAGAATAACAGTTCTTGGCTTCGAATTGTTCTTTATTTCACTTAATTATAATTTGCTGTCAGTACTTTGCGTGAATATTTGCTAGGTTTGATTCTCATCCTATTCGTCTGCGCCGTTCAAATAACATCAAGTAAGCACACCGCTTCAACCAGTGTCAACCGGTTCGTTCTTGCCCGCTTATTTAATGCAGTAATTACACCTTACGTACTTTATGTTTCGCCACTTAGGGAATTTTTAAAAATAAGAGATCAAAGTAAAATACGCACCACATACTACAAGTACGCTAAATTTCTGCTTAGCGTCCCTCTCCGAAGTTCAAGCACGGAGTTATCAGCAAAATATAAAATAATAAACCCCACCGAAAAAATACAGAAAATTGAAAAAAGTGCTCGGGCAAGAGCTTTAAATGCTTGCGCAATCCATATGCTAACTCAGTTCGTGGTATAGATTTTAGTATTATGTTTAGTGCGTGTACGTATTTTCTTTAGTTTCTTTTCTTCTTTTCTTTTTCCTTTTCTTTATGTATTCCGTTTTTGGGGATCGCAAAACGTAAGTGGATGACACCTATTTACGTATGACATCGTAAAAGTTGTCCATCTGTCCGTCCGTCCGTCTGTCCGTCTGTTAGCACGATAACTCTCGAAGGGAATGAGATATTTTGATGAAACTTGGTGTGAGGACTCTTTGGGTCAAGGGTAAGGTCAAGTTCGTAGATGGGCTCTGTAGCCCTACATTTAGGGGTGGGAGTTCAAATTAAAGGACAAACAAAACATTTTTAAATAGCTAATGTGGTAGTTGATAGGGGTAAGAAGACATGCTGAACATTAATATGCAAAACATTTTCTTGTCTGACAAGTAGTTCGCCCGGAATCCGGCAAAACCGGAAAGCTGGTTAAGAGTAAAAGTTTCATTTGAAGTTGATTAAATGTTCGATTTAGGGGTAAGAAGACATGCTGAACACGATGGTGAAAACCGTTTTCTTCCCGGACGAAAATTTACTGATATCCAGTAGCTGATCCATTTTGTCAGCTTTATACAGCTAATTCTTTTTTCTTCTTCTTCTTCCTGACTTAAATTTTGGTATTCTAGAAGTGTCAGAGAAGAAAACAAGAGCTACGAGCTCATATGGCACTTGTACGAGTAGGCTGTACAAGAAAGTAGATGAAAACGTCACAAAATACACCCGCCATCCAAAAAGGCGGTTCGGAAATAGAAATAGGATATTTAGTTTCACTCATTTCTGAGCAGTTCCGGCATCGTCTCGATTGCAAATGCACATGACTGTTCAAACTTTCATCCGAATAAATCCATTTGTTTGATCCCTAGACGTGCTACACGATTTCCGGTACTCAGTCTATTTCCACCTACCGTGGCCGAATCTGGTTCGGAATAAAAGAAAATCGACCACCTAAAGCATCTTCGTTTATACCATCTACCAAGTTTCACTCGAATCTGAGCATTTTTGGAAAGTTCCGGTACCCCCCCCCCCCTTCCCACCAACGTTGTCGGAGCCGGTTCGGGCCCAATCTCTTAATTCCCTCATCAAGTTTGACTGAAATTGGAGCATAGCCTATCTGCAAGTTTCCAGTACCCCCCCCCCCCCCTACCTTGGCCGAATCCGGCCCAGACGCCAAATAACAAATCTAGGCCGCATAAACTCGGCACTGTCGAATTGCATCTCATTCGGTCCATCCGTTTGGTTTTGTGCATGTCAAAAGTCCCCCCACCCCCAATTCCCCTAATCGTGGTCACATATGGTTCGAACGCATGTTTTACATGTCGAGGCCATCGATTCGTATCACCCATGAAGTTTCACTCGAATCAGACCACTCGTTCGCAATTTATAGAAGTCCATATTTCTCTTCTCTTGCTCCCCCAAAAATTCTCGGATCTAGGAACGGAAGTTTCCGGGGGTATGTTGTGTCAGGTTTTTAAGTCAAGATAATTCGGGTCGCTAATATGCATGCAAAGTTTCGTTGTCGTTTTACATCTGGAACTATTCTAACTCACGACTACCGGAATTCCAGGAAACCCCCTCCAACTCCCCCCACAGAGCCCCGAAACCATCTGGCTCCGTCAATTTCAAATAGGCCTAATGCTTGTTCCATCCATTAAGTTTCGTCCCAATCCCTCTGCTTTTAGAGTTTCTTGAGTTTTCCATCCCCCCCCCCATCCCCACAGGTATCGGACCCGACTCGGACGTGACACTGAACGTCCGAGGCGATAGCTCACCAGACAAGTTTAATTCAAATCCGATCACCCGTTCAAAAGATATGCACGCCACTAGATTCCGGACTCCCCATCCACCCACTCCCCCCACGATGGTCGGGTCGGGGAAACGGCTGTTCTCAAGTCAATCTGTTCGGATCCCTGACATACCTGCCAAGTTTCATCGCCCTAGGACATCAGGAAGTATGCCGAACTCGCGGGATCGCTAAAAATCCGGACCCCCACCCCAACTCCCCCACAGTGCCCTGATCCGGTCCGGTTATGTCAATGACGTGTCGAGGACCTGTGCTTGTTTTTCCCACCAAGTTTCATCCCGATCCCTCCACTTTAAGCGTTTCTCAAAATTTCCGGTTCCCTCCTCCAACTCCCCCCAGTGTCATCGGATCCGGTCCGGTTATGTCAATGACGTGTCTAGGACCTGTGCTTGTTTTTCCCACCAAGTTTCATCCCGATCCCTCCACTTTAAGCGTTTCTCAAAATTTCCGGTTCCCTCCTCCAACTCCCCCCAGTGTCATCAGATCCGGCCCGGATTTAAAGTGAGGTGTCTGAGACACAAGGTCATCCTAAATATTTCATCAAGATCCGATCACCCGTTCAAAAGTTATGCACGCCACTAGATTCCGGACTCCCCATCCACCCACTCCCCCCACGATGGTCGGGTCGGGGAAACGGCTGTTCTCAAGTCAATCTGTTCGGATCCTTGACATACCTGCCAAGTTTCATCGCCCTAGGACACCAGGAAGTATGCCAAACTCGCGGGATCGCTAGAAATCCGGACCCCCACCCCAACTCCCCCACAGTGCCCTGATCCGGTCCGGTTATGTCAATGACGTGTCTAGGACCTGTGCTTGTTTTTCCCACCAAGTTTCATCCCGATCCCTCCACTTTAAGCGTTTCTCAAAATTTTCGGTTCCCCACCCCAACTCCCCCACAGTGCCCTGATCCGGTCCGGTTATGTCAATGACGTTTCTAGGACCTGTGCTTGTTTTTCCCACCAAGTTTCATCCCGATCCCTCCACTTTAAGCGTTTCTCAAAATTTCCGGTTCCCTCCTCCAACTCCCCCCAGTGTCATCGGATCCGGCCCGGATTTAAAGTGAGGTGTCTGAGACACGAGGTCATCCTAAATATCAATTTTCATCAAGATCCGATCACCCGTTCGCAAGCTAAAAATACCTCAAATTTTGGCTTCACCCTCCCTCCACTCCCCCCCCCCCCCAGATGGTCGAATCGGGGAATTGATGATTTCCTATTTAAGCTGGTCGGGTCCCAGACATGCCTGTCAATTTCCATCGTCCCAGCACATCAGGAAGCACGGAACTCGCGGGATCACTACAAATTCGGACTTCTCCCCCCCCCCCCAACTCCCCCAAAGTGAGCGGATCCGTTCCGGTTATATCAGTCTCGTATCTAGGACTTTTGCTTGTACTTTCCACCAAGTTTCATTCGGATCCCTCCACTCTAAGTGTTTTGCAAGATTTCCGGTTTCCCCCTCTAACTCCCCCCAGTGTCACCGGATCCGGTCTGGATTTAAAATGAAGGGTCTGAGACACGAAGTCCTTCCATGTATTAAGTTTCGTTAAGATCCGATCACCCGTTCGTAAGCTAAAAACATCTCATTTTTCCTATTTTTTCCGGATTCCCCCTCCCTCCACTCCCCTCCAGATGGTCGGATCGAGGAAGCGACAATTTCTAATTTAATCTGGTCCAGTTCCTGATATGCTTGCCAAGTTTCATCGTCCTAGCTTATCTGGAAGTGCCCGAACTAGCAAAACCGGGACCGACAGACCGACAGACCGACTGACGGACAGAAATTACAATCGCTATATGGCACTTGAGTAAGCTCAAGTGCCATAAAAAGGTAACAGCTTTCGGAAAAAAAAAGAGAAGAAAATGCAGCATTAATGCAGCATTTACAGCACCAAAAAGCTTTCGGACACGTTCAAAGTGGATCAGCTACTGATATCCAACCTTCTTATCTTCTTATCTTTCCTTTCTTCGTTGGCCATGATCGCCAGTTGTCTTAAAATTTGGAATGTTTTGTCAGTTGTCTTTTTGATTTTGTTATGTTTGCCACCGAAAACACTGAGAAAATCGCCGTACTCCCCAGTTTCTTCTTGAAAATTCAGCATTTCTTGCTGAGTTTCTTGATGAATTTTATGCTGAGTTAATGCTGCATTAATTGAGCGAAAATTTAAGTCCGAAAGCAAAATGCTGCATAAAATGCTGAATTAATTCAGCATTTTCGTTCGTTTCGGACCTTTCGGACACGCTCACTGTACCTCTCCTTCCTTGTCCAGAAGTCAGGAAGAGCGTTTAACAATGAATGTATTTGCAGGCTGGAAGAAATTTCGACAGCAACGTACCTCTATCCCACATCAAGGTCCTCCTGGGCGTCCACCCTGACCATAAGTTGTACAGCCTCCCTCAGCAAGAAGTTGAAATCATCCCTGGTGTCAATGACGTCATTCCAGAAGAGTTCGACGCGAGGGATAAGTGGCCTGAGTGTCCAACCATTCAGGAAATCAGGGACCAAGGATCGTGTGGATCTTGCTGGGTAAGTCTAATCAGTAGTGGATGTGAAGGGGGGGGGGGGGGGGGGGGGGGAAGTTACGAGTTGAAAACCGCTTTGTGTATTCTATGATTGATGTCATGTTGTGTTTTGATTAATGCCACGTGGTGGACCTTCTGACGGCCCTTACGTCGCTTCCATCCTCGTTTGTTTTTGACTCGCGGGAACACTCTTTTCGAGAGTAGATCCTCTCACTGACTACGAACCGTGTTTAATGGTGATAAACGGGAACGTCAGCTGAGATCGATTCCAGCGATATTTCGGGCTTTCTTGAGGCGTGTTCCTCCGAGAGATGGGCGAATCCGATTCCGAAAGGATTCGAATCCGAATCCAGGGCTAGGTACGAATCCGATTCCGAATCCGATTCTGAATCCGAATCCACCACTTCATGCTTAGGATTCGAATCCGGAATCGAATCCGGATTCGAGTCCGACCTTGACAAAAATCAAATCATGTACACAGGTTATAGTCTAAAAATCAGAGGTGACTAAAAGCATGATATCTAAGGTAATCAGATAACGTGATAGATTACTGAGGATGGCTGGTAGTGGAGACCAAAAAGTTGGATTGCCCAAGCCCACTGTGTAAGAGGAAATTGAAAGGGTGTAGACTAAAAATTTTAGCGGGTTCGTAAGATTGAAGGTTTGGAATCCGGATTTAAACCCGGTCAAAAGCACGAATCTTGGATTCGAGACTTACAGTAGTTACTACGCATGACTTAACGAGTTCACGGCTTCTTGTGTCAAGGCTGGATCGAATTTTCCGATTTCCGGCAAAACACCGTGCCTCGGGCTAAGCGGCCAGAGCGTGGTAAAAAATTAGTTACTATTAGTTACTATTTCGAGAAGGATGGAACGGTAAGCGTAGTAAATTTTCATGAGGTTGGAATGAAAATAGTAACTAATAGTTACTGTTGTTACAAGGTTGGAACACGGTCTTTGTGGTCGCAATTTCTTTCTTCAAGGCGTTTTTCCGCGGCACGTCCGTGCCACACATTTTCTGAGTATTTGTCGAGGAAACAGAATTGTATGCCAGACATTCAACCCACAAGTTGAACCTTGCGGAAATGCCGTTTTGCCTGAATTTTGACGGTAGTTCTAATGTGTGAAAACAAAAATAAGTCAGAGAAAGCCGTAATTTAGGCGTTTTTTCGTGATAATCCCGGATTAAGATCCTACATAACTGATTCGTCAGAGAAACACCAATCGATTACAGAACGACAATCCGACGATTGTGCTCCGTTGCCAGAGTCCCGAATCGACGATCCAAGAACGAATCCGGATTGTCAGATTTTCAGAGAAAACACATTTCGCAGATCCGCATTGTGAATCGTCAATCTGGATTGTCACGGAAATGCGCCTTAGATAGAACGCCCACTAGACTTTCCATTCTATACTAGACGGATCCCCAGTTTTATGTCTTAAATTGCTGATTTTAATATTTGGACGTGAATGTGTCGCTGATTTTCGAATTTCCCGCCAAAATAGAGCCACAGAATCTAAAACCATCTCGACAGTTCTTTGTCAAATTCGCGACACAGAGCGAGCAACAGATGCCTTGTTCGTCGCGGAAACACAGTTGTGGGCCACACAACCGACCGCGGAAACACTCTTTTGTACTCCAAACGACCCACAACCGGTACAGCCTATAAAGCACCCTTGCCAGGAAGGGCCGAAATATTGCTGGAATAAATCTCAGCTGACTTATCTGTCTGGTGCCATCTATGTCAGATTTTCGTCACAATCATCACGCTCGTACGGAAATTCATAATCCAGCAAACATTCCCCCAGGTATTTTTCGTCAAGAGTTCCTGCTAGTGTTGTTGTCACTATCATCGCGTCCCTTTGGATATATTAAAATTTTGTCCACCCTCCTGGTCGGAATTCCTGAGAAAGGAGAAACTTCATTCGTGAAAAAACTAATTGTCTTTCCGCCCCGTCTATCGAACGGGCGACAGATTGCATTGGAATATCTCCATTAAAAGCAAGAACAAATAAGCACAAGAACCTCCGTCACCCTATCTCTGTAATACGACCATGCGGAGTAGAATAGATTCCTATAGGATATAGGGTATAGGAATGGTAGGAATGCCCGATGCAAACAAGCAGATGATAAGAGCTATTTGGAATATCACAGGTTCGTTACCTCTAGAAACAGCTATATCGCAATAAAGCCCCAGAGAAGAAATCTCCAAAGGAAAAGCCGAGTGGTTGTCTGGACACGCTGAACAGCGGGTTAGCACGCCTCCTGCACTTTTTCTCTGATATGCGCAACGGCGAAGATGAATGTAGACGGTCATCAGCTCAATGCTCAGCAAATACCTCTAGCTCAGCTCAGTTTTGTCGGGTATCCTACAGCTTAATCATCTAGGAGCCATCCATAGTCGCCGCATGGGACCAAAGAAGGAGGTTCTATTGGCTTATTTGTTCTTGTTAAAAGCGATTGGGAGAATTTCGGCTGCTACTGCTACTTCAAAGTTGAAAACTGAAAAAGTAGCAAATGAATGAATGAGAATTCGATTGACCCACTGCACCGCAGGAGAATTAATGAATATAAAATTTTAACCCATTTTAAGACAAAAGTCACAAATGGAGTATAAGAGAAACAAGACGAAAGGTTCCGATGGGATCCCAAAAATTTAATATTTGATCCAGACAATTGCGTCTTGTAGATATTCGGTCTTCGCCAGACTCCTTGAATATGTTTACTATTAAATTTAGAAGCGGATTAAGGACAATGGCTAGCCATCTGGGAAAACTAAGTCAAGATATGGATTCAGCAGGTGTGTCGTCATATCCGTACGTACGTCATATCTACTTTGACGAATTGAATCAAAACTTCCTGCCTTACTTCTGCCAAATTTCTGGTTTCGGCCGGATTCCTAGCGAACTATATGTCCGGTAGAAAATGATTGTCATACACGGGTTCAGCATGCAAATGTATATAACAAATAATACTTTTACTTTTAACAGATTTTCCAGTTTTGGCCGGATTCCGTAGAATATGATATATATGATTGTCATATATACTTTTACTTTGAAGTCATAGGCGAAGTCACTTACGTTTTGGGATCCAAAAAAGGACAAAAACAAGAAACTTTTACACACATAGGTCTTAGTGCTCTTATTTACACACGGAGCAACATAGGCGTATGTAGCGCGTAGCTAGCATCAAGCATACGAATGGACCGTGCAGTACGCTCCGATACTGTTGTAAACGGATCGGTGACGTTGGCTACTTTGCCCATACTTACCATACATGAAGGTATGGTAGTCCTAGAAGATATTTTGTTTAAGTATTTTTAAAATGTTGAGGAATGCATTTTTTTTTTTATCTTTCGTAGCAATAGTGACAAAATGACGGCAGTACTACTATGTGTGGCACAGCAAATGCGGAGTAACCGTGCCAGAAGTATCAAGAAAATAAGTAAAGGAAAAAACACAAAACTCATGAACAAAAACAATAACACTCGAACAACTGAACAGGTGAAGATTATTCCTGCCGTCACCTCAGACCGCATAGGCGAGTATTCCAAGAGTGATTAGCTGTGGTTTTCCAGAGTAACAGGCATTTTTCTCGCTCGTTCTAGCTGTGGGAAGTCGGAAGTGATAAATGCGGGTATTTACTTTGCTTTGCGGACTTTCTGAGTAGCTTGACCAAGCCACCTCGAAAAACGAGGAAAGACAGGAACCCTGTTCTGATTTTCTTTTCTAATCTTTACTCGCTACTCACGTAAGGTTTAACCGAAAAGCACCGGAATGGCCACACGCGGGGAGTTACCAATACTTCGTGCCCATTAGAGGGCCAATGATAATTCGCCATTAGTGTGGGGTTTTTTCGTCTGTAGTGTTGTATATATTTTGACATTGACCGCTAATTGACTTTTCTCTGTATTTTACTTTTTCTTTCATGTACTCCGTTCTTATTCAGTTTGAATGTAACAGGTTATAAATAATACACATAGCCCCATATACATACATACATACAATATCGCTCGGCCCTCTTGGTTTGGATGAGAAACAAGGTAAAACTCGCATAATTTGCACCAGAGGTTACCCAATCACCGGTGCCGGCACCGACTGGTACACTGAAATCGAGAGTGAGCAAACCCTCGAATCTGTATTTGTGACCAATGAGCTTCTCCGAAACGATAAGTAGGAGCTTGGTCCACCTCGAAATGATAATAAATGAGAATAAATTGAAACGTATAAACGAAGCAGTAAAATAGGTAAAAAACTGGTTTGCACTGCCTGCCTCCGCAAGCACGCAGGATAGTCCAATTACATATCACGTACTCACGTAAATAGACCTGAAAACACGATAAAAATGCGTTACTCGGAATTATATGCAGAAAAAATAAGTGCCCGGTAATCGTTTTTAATCCTGCAAATGCAGTTTATTTTCAAATTGAAAATCTTCGCTTCTTGATGAATTTTGGAGTGTGCAAGCTGCGCAGACTCTGAACGTCATTACCAGATGTAACAAGACCAAAGGTTTCGACGGGATCCCAAAAATTCAATATTTGATCCAGACAATTGGGTCTTGTCTTCCCCAGATCCGGTCTTCGCCAGACTCCTTGAACATTTGTTACTACTAAAATTCAGAAACAGATTAAGGCCAAAAAGCTAATCATATGAAACAAGACCAAAGGTTTCGATGGGATCCCCAAAATTCAATATCTGATCCAGACAACTGGGTCTTGTCTTAGCCAGATCCAGTCATCGCCAGACTCCTTGAACATTTTTACAGTTAAATTCAGAAACAGATTAAGGCCAAATAGCTAATTATCTGAGAAAACCAAGTTCAGATATGGATTCAGCATGTGTCTTTACCTCTATAAGTAATATCTATTTTGACGAAAACTTCCTGCCTCTTAAATAATTGTCCTGCGAAAAAAGAAAGCTCAAAAACGAACTCCCGGTATCTTCTTTCCCCAATAATGAACATCTTATCAACTTCAAATAAAAATTTAACTTATAACAAATTTTCCTACTCCAGCCGGATTCCGGTCAAACTATATGTCCGGGTAAAATATGATTGTCAAACACGGATTCAGCATCTCTTCTTACCCCTAAATCAGTTATCTAATCAACTAGAAATAAAACTTTAACTTCTAACAATTTTCCGGTTTTGGCCGGATTCCAGGCGAACTACATGTCTGGGTAGAAAATTGTTTTCAGATAAGTGTTCAGCATGTCTTCTTGCCCTAAATCGAACATCTAATCAACTCCAAATAAAACTTTTAATTTTAACAAACTTTCCGGTCTCGGCCGGATTCCTGGCGAACTACTTGTCCGTCGGGAAAATGGTTTTCACCATCGTCTTCATCACGTCTTCTTACCCCTAAATCGAACATCTAATCAACTTCACATAAAACTTTTACTTTTAACAAACTTTCAGGTCTTGGCCGGATTTCGGGCGAACTACTTGTCCGATGACAAAATCGTTTTCACCATCGTGTTCAGTATGTCTTCTTACTCCATAATCGACTATCACATTAGCTGTTTCAAAATATTTTGTTTGTCGCTTAATTTGAACCCCCTCCCTCACCCCTAAATGTAGGGCTACAAAGCCCATCTACGAACTCGACTGGTCCGACGACCCAACGAATCCTCACATCAAGTTTCATTAAAATATCTCATTTCCGTCGAGAGTTACCGTGCCGGACAGACGGACGGACGGACAGACGGACAACTTTTGCGATGTCATAGGTATCCCTCCACTTACGTTTTGGGATCCCAAAAACCAAGTTTAGGTATGGACTCAGCATGTTTGTGTTAACCCCTATAAGTCATATCTGTTTTGACAAAAACTTCCTCGGTCTCGGTTTCGGCCGAATTCCCGAACTACCTGTCCGGCAAAAAAAGAAAGCTAAAAAATGAACTCAGCGTCCCCTATATCGAACATCTAACCAACTTCAAATAAAACTCACTTTCAACAGACTTTCCGGTTTTTGCCGGATTCCGGGCTAACTGCTTGTCCGACGAAAAAATGGTTTTCACCATCATGTTCAGCATGTTTTCTTACCCCTATATCGAACATTCAATCAGCTTCAAATAAAACTTTTACTTTTAACAAACTTTCCGGCTTTGGCCGGATTCCGGGCGAACTACTTGTCCGGCGAGAAAATGGTTTTCACAATCGTGTCCAGCATGTCTTCTTATCCCACAATCGACTGTCTCATTAGCTGTTTAAAAAGATTTTGCTTGCCCCTTAATTTAAACCCCACCCCTAAATATAGGGCTACAAAGCCCATCTAGGAACTGGACCTTACTCTTGACCCAAAGAATCCCCACACCAAGTTTCATCAAAATATTTCATTCCCTTCGAGAGTTATCGTGCTTACAGACGGACGGACGGACAACTTTTGCGATGTCATAGGTATCCCTCCACTTACGTTTGGGGATCCCAAAAATAAGCTGCTTTTTCAGTTAAACTTTAAAGGAGTTGAACAGTGCGATGTTTTTGATGAAGAATATACCTTAGGCATTTGGAGCTGTAGAAGCGATGTCCGACCGCATCTGCATCCACTCGGGAGGAAAAGTTCAGGCTCATCTGTCCGCTGACAACTTGGTCTCCTGTTGCTACACTTGCGGATTTGGTTGCAACGGAGGATTCCCCGGCATGGCCTGGAGATACTGGGTAAGTGTTTAAGAGCGTGTTCCACCCTTCTTATTATTTTCGTTCCGACGCCTTGAGAAGTTACTACAGTAGAGTTATGCTTCTGTGAACGTTGCCCAACAGTGAATGGTCGCCACAGAAAAATCTAAAATCCAAACCAGACTTTTTTTTACAAGCCAAAAAAAATTCCATTCACGTTTTTATCACTCTTTGAAAATTTTGCTGTTACTGACAGTGTTAGTGACTCTATGCTGCGATCTGGTTTTCCTTTCACAAATTGAATACTAGGGAGGAACCAGTGAGGAGGAAGGCACCTTCAGCCAAGAAGATGGCAGTCCGAACCAGCAGATGCCTCAAATATAAGAAGAAGCACATTTGTAATTCAAAGAAAAATAACATTTAATTGAATTTCTACTCTTAAGTTTATGCCAGGATAGTCCTGAAATAGTTTGCTATCAGTTTTGTTATATTTCCTGTACATTTGACTGTTTTATAAGCAAGTAACAAAGCCAGGGTAATAAACAGTCAGAGAAACGTTCAGATAAGCATACTACTGTGCGCTGGCCGTGCCAACCTTCTCGAAATAGTAGCTAGCCACGCTCGTGAGCGTAGTAACCGTGTTCAGCACGATCTCTGTGACGCGATTGTAGCAATGCGGTTAGTAGGGTGGAACACGACCTAAGTATTAAAGTTTTCCCCTTACTAATTAGACTGCACTCCCTCCATTTAAGGAGAAATAGACTCCGTAGCTACACTTTAGTATCGTTTTTTTTATTGGTTCAGCTAGCTTAGGTACAATCACTTACATGAGAGTAACCTGAAATTCACACAAGTCTTGAAGCTAACACCAGGTTAATCAGAATCAAGATCAGAATAAAGTAAAAACACGAACATTTTTAACAAACCTAAAAAAATTATGATAAAAATAGGGCTAGTTTGGAAATAGTAACTAGACTGAATAAGCAAATCAGAATCCCCCCCCCCCCTCCAACCTTCAACATGGCATGAGAAAGCGACCGTCGGCACACTTTTCTCCAAAATTAGCTTTAATCAGCATTATTTTCTCAAAGATGCTTAATTTCTTACGGTAAATTCAGTTCCCCATAGACACAGGCTCAAGGTGTGTGCGAAGAGTTGAAGTCTATTTGCTTTTGTGACGTCAAGCGGAACATGTTTCGTCGGGACACACATACGTTTTTCGGCACATTTTGCCCCCCCCCCCCTCCCTCAACCCTAGGATGGTAGTTATGCCCTGTTTGTGTAGCCTATGTGTGTTTTCCTTGTATTATGATTTTGGCTGAAGTTAATAATTGAATAAAGGATAACCTGAATCGGCCTTAGTGGATAATTATTTGTGGATAACTTGAAAATATAAATTTCCTCGCAGGTTTCGAAGGGAATCGTCACCGGTGGAAACTATAATTCCAGCCAGGGTTGCCAGCCGTACGAAATTGAAGCTTGTGAGCACCACATCGATGGACCCAGACCTGCATGCACCGGCGGGGGAAAAACTCCCAAGTGCCAAAAACGATGTGTCGACGGTTATGATGTTCTTTACACTAAGGACTTGCACAAGGGTACGAAGTTCTTAATTAGTTACTCAGGCTCTTAAAAAATTAGGCGCAGTAGCTTGAAAAGACCTTTATTTGAGGGCGGTGCAGTGCCAGAGTTGGAGTAAGTAATAAGTGAGTAAATTATTTGTAACCCACATTTCGAAAAAGCGGTAAATGAAAGAAAATAATAAAACACATAAAGACACAGAAAACAAGACCAAAGGTTTCGATGGGAATCCAAAAATTCAATATTTGATCGCCAGACTCCTTGAACATTTTTACTATTAAAATTCAGAAACAGACTAAGGCCAAATAGCTAATCATCTGAAAAAACCAAGTTCAGATATGGATTCAGCATTTGTGTTTACCCCTATAAGTCATATCTGTATTGGACTACTTCTCCGGCGAAAAAAGAAAGCTCAAAAACGAACTCAGCGTATCTTCTTTCCCCAACGTTGAACATCTAATCAACTTCAAAATTTAACTTATACAAAAATTTCCGGATCCAGCCGGATTCCGATCGAACTTTATGTCCGGGTAAAAAATTATTGTCATACACGGATTCAGCATCTCTTCTTATCCCTAAATCGGATATCTAATCAACTACAAATAAAACTTTAACTTTTAATAATTTTCCGGGCGAACTACGTATCCGGCAAGAAAATGGTTTTCACCGTCGAGCATATCTCCTGCCCCTAAACCGAACATCTCATCAACTTCAAATAAAACTTTTACTTTTAACAGACTTTCCGGCGAACTGCATGTCCGATGACAAAATGGTTTTCACCATCGTGTTCAGCATGTCTTCTTACCCCGTCACATTATCTGTTTCAAAATATTTCATTTGCCCCTTGATTTAAACCCCCTCCCTCACTTCTAAATGTAGGGCTACAGAGCCCATCTACGAACTTGACCTTACTCTTGACCCAAAGAATCCTCACACCAAGTTTCATCAAAATATCTCATTCCCTTCGAGAGTTATAGCGCGTACAGTCGGACAACTTGTGCGATGTCATAGGTATCCCTCCACTTACGTTTTGGGATCCCAAAAACAATAAATTTCAATCTTCGGCCAGAAAGCAGTGGAGAAGGTCATGCGTTGTGCGCTGGCTGGGCTGTTCTCAGTGATTTTTTATAGTGACGAAGAAACATCCAAAAGGGTAAAACTTGTATCTTGGACTTCTCCGTCAGTGTATGGTTACGGCATGATTTTGACAAGTGGAGCAGGTGCTTTGCATATTTAAAATAACATGATCTCATCTTTTTAAAAAGTGTTCTGCGGGCCAGTGCCGCTCTCGAGTAGCTGATTGTGAATGCGTCTTTCCACCTGATGCATGGTCTGCCTTTTGGGCGTGGGCAATTGGGCTGAAATCGTACACGACCCGCATTGGTGTGGTTGCTACTTCTCTTTGGAAGTTTGAAACACCTTGATTCCAAGATGGGACCTTTTCTACACCTTTGTGTGATTTATAATGGGTCTTCTTCTTCCGCTGAAATAATAAGCAACTTGAGCAATTGATGAGTCCGAGATTAACACTTAAGAAGTACTCATATCTGTTCAGCTAGTAGCATCGACTGTGCTGATGTTTTGCGCTCTTTACAGGCAAGACGTCGTACTCAGTTAAAGGGAAGATGGAAGACATCCAGAGAGAGATCATGACTAACGGACCGGTCGAAGGAGCCCTTACTGTCTATGAAGATTTCATCAATTACAAGTCAGGTTAGTAGTATTGCACTGAAAGCCAGCCGACCGTAATTCAAGTACACAAATCTTACATAGCTTGGCTTACTTAGACCTTCGTTAAAACATGGCTCCTGTTATAATGCGTTAATTAGCTGTTACTAAGCGTTAATTTTACTACGTCTTTAATCTCTCTACTGTTACGGAAAGTTATCTGTTACGACATGGTCCCCGAGCGGTGTGGACCATGCTTAACAAAACCAAAATAAAAACACCCACTAAACTCTACCTCGTTGGTCAATTGTAGAAAAACATATTCGTGTATTTACATTTACAATACAATGGCGATAGATAGCAGGTAATAAATAAAACTCAACACTTAACTTTTAACATCTCCAGCAACGACCGTTCACCGGTCCCACTCAAAACAGACTGCCCAGCATTGTATTAAATTTCGCCCCAATTCAAACTTGAATGGCTCAGGTTATTCATCGCCAGGAACCTGTTGTTACCTGGCGGAATTAAACTTATAGAAACCAAGGTGTCGTGAACTCCCTTGGTGAAAGTACACCTTGGTTACACTCCCAAAGTCGTGAAAGTAGAGTTGAAATCTGTCCTCCTTCATTGTTTCTACTTCTTAGTAGCTAGCGGCTAGGGCATCACCAGCACGCCTAGTCTCTAATCCATTTCATCAACCATTCCCGCGCGACAGCCTATTTATTCCAGTTTCTTCTCTGTAACAGATTACTTAAAGGACTCGTCTTACAGTCACTAGTGTTACACTGTGTCTGCCTGATATTGCTATCCAATCTCATTTCCGACATTTTGAACTTCGAATCTCGTTTTGTTCATCTAACTACACTACGCTAGTTTGCCGTGTTTGTCTCTTTTCGAGGCGGGTCTGACTACCAATTGTTTTTCCGAGCTCATTGGTAGGTCAGAAATTCCATTTGCAAGTTGTTCCGTATTTTGCAATCTGTATTCCGCAAGTTGTTCCTGAAAACAGACTTTATAGGGCCTACAAGCTCTGCTCCCGGAGGGATCTGATTGATCCTTCCTGGGACCTCCAGTACCGATGAGCAATTCTTTGATTGTGTAGTTATAAGTTGCATGTATTGATATGTAGTAGTATGGAATGCCTTGATTTAACATGCCCCCGGGTTAATCTTAAGTAGTATCCGATAGCATGCAGTTACTGGCGGATGCTGCTTTTTCGAACAACTGCCAACTTCTCGATAATTTTTTCGTCGGTGTGTCTTAAAATTGTAGGGTATACATGTAGTAATATAAACGGAAATTACTGCGACTTGTTGTTAAACCGGGTGGCACAGCATAAAAGCATCTGCTACCCTTCCCTTGCCAGTTTACACGCGCATCACAGTTTACCAAAATGACTGATTTTCAAACTTACGCCAGTGCGCCTGTGGCTAGAAATTCTGGAAGGCTCTCGTTTATGAACAACTAATTGTAGGCACCTGCATACTGTCATGTTGTAGTAGCGCCGATGAAAATTAGCCGCACTTTCCATTTCAGCTTATATAGAAATTCGCTAATCCATCTTTTCTTAGGTGTCTACCAGCACCTCAAAGGGAAGGCGCTCGGCGGTCATGCTATCCGGGTCCTCGGTTGGGGCGTAGAAAACAACACACCCTATTGGCTGATTGCCAACTCCTGGAATGTGGACTGGGGCAGTGACGGGTACATCAAGCTTCTTCGTGGTTCTGATCATTGCGGAATTGAGGGTGGGATTACCGCTGGACTTCCACTCTTGTCGTAAGTGCGCCGACGTCGTAACTTCACCCGCCCTCTTACATAACTTCTAAGTATGTCTGGAAATCGTCTATGTTATTTTTGCGTACTACTGCTCCTAGAGGTCTCTTCACCTGTTTAGACGTACTCTCTAGGGATGGGACGAGGCTCGTCTCTTAAGCATTGTTCAAATAGGTTTAACAAGCTGTATACGATGTTTACGTCTTAACCACATGCTTGTTAAAATTGAAATAAAAGGTTCTAATGCAACTTTCGGTGTTGCCATACTGGTAGAATTTTTCGAGCTTCTAAAGATCAGAAGAAAGTCTAATAGACGAATACAATTTGACATTATGCGGTGAAAAACTAGCAATTGTGCTCGAGCTAACAATAAGCAGTCGGAACAGAAAAAAGTGTTCTTTCGAAAAAAAAATTTAACTTTAACTTAAAAAGTATAAATTTAGTCCGTCCCGTCCCTGGCGACGCTGCTCTTTCCTCGACCCGCCGGCGGAACCAACCGATCGATCTGTTTGGCTCTGCGTAAGCCGAAATTCTATACCTTATCACAGCGCGCCCCGAGGAAAAGAGGAATCTGTATACGCCGTATTAGACGTTTTACACCTATTTGAACAATGTTTATTCTTGCCTTAAGCCGCATTCACAAGCGTGCCTAGCCAAGCACAAGCACAGATGCCTAGGCACGTAGTCAGGCGTAGCCAGGCACCGAGTTCTAGAGTCAGGAACTCCATGCCTGGCCCAGAATCTGTGCCTAGGCATTGGTATGACCAGCGATGCTAGGCACGCGCCTAGACATCTGTGCTTGGCTAGGTATGTTTGTGAACGGGGCTTTACTGTATGCGTTTTCTTTTATCATTTTCTCTCGGCGAGGGGGAGTATCAGAAATTACGATTATGTTTATATGTGAAGTATCTGCGGTGTAACCAGAGGCGTTATTTTACTGAAAGTTTGGGATGGGCTACCCTTTTTCGGTCTTTTGAGGTAAGTGACCGCGGAAGTCGCTGGCGACGCGGAATAACTTGGGGATTGGGAAGCCTGGAATTTTTTCAGCTAGGCAGCGCCGAATTCTTTGGGACGATCGCGATTTTAGCCGGATTCGGATCTTCTTCAGCTTGTCATGCTGGATTCACAAGCCTTCAATCTTACGAATCCGCTCAAATTTCTAGTGTACTCAAATCTTGGAAAATTGGGAAATGGAAACTGGAAAGAATCCATTTTTTTCTCCCGAGTCATGGGATCCCACACTGGTCTTAGACAACCCAAATTTTTGGTCTCCGCCCGCAACTATCGATCTATCTGATTACCTTAGATATCGGATTACCTTAGATTTTTAAGCTATAACCTATGAACATGATTTGATTTTTGTTAAGGTCGGAATCGGATTCTTACCCAGAGATGGGCGAATCCGACCATGAAAGGATTCAAATCCGAATCCAAGGCCCGAATCCAAGGCTAGGTACGAATCCGGTTTAGAATCCACCATTTCGTGCCGAGAATTTGAATCTGGATTCGAATCCGACCCTAACAAAAATCAAATCGTATACATAAGTTATAGTTAAAAATCCGAGGTGACAAAAATCACTGATATCCAAGGTAATCCGATAACGTGATAGATTGCTGGGGATGGTTGGTGGTGGTTATCAAAAAGTTCGATTGCCTAAGCCCACTGTTTACAAATTGGGAAGCGGAAACTGGAAGAATGTAGACTAGAAATTTGAGCGGATACGTAGGATTGAGGATTTGGAATCTGAGTCCGAATCCAGCTTGACAAGCCGAAGGTCCGGATTCGAATCCGAATCCGGATCTGGATTCGCCCATCTCTGTTCGTACCTAGCCCTGGATTCGGACTCGATCTTTTCATGATCAGATTCGCCCATCTCTGATTAATGTGTCGAACCAACTAAACGTTATGCTTGAATTATAAATGAAGCTGTAGAAGGTGTAAAGACTCTCCCGTGTTGACGAACCTTGGGCTCACCCAAGCATGTATCAAAGTGTTCCATGAGTAGATGTAGCCCCTGTGACAGTTTTATATAGTTATTCGACTTGAGAAATAGAAATTTTTTTTTTTGAAACGAAATTTATGTACAAATGATAATAAAAATGTACTAAAACGTTAGTGACACGACACTACAGAAAGCTAATATAGGTGACGGTCTTAGAAAAAATGAGATCAATTTATAAAAAGAAAACACAGCAGAAAATAATTGGCATGGTGAAGCGTTTCACCTCTGAGATCGTAAGCTTTACAAAAAAAAAAATGCATGCAAAGTAAAAGGAACAAAGAATCCGACTAGCAAAAGGGAACATAAAGACTGAGAGGTGTTGTTGAGTAACCAACACGCAACGTTCACTTGCAAACACTGGAGAGTGGTCAAAGGCAACATTTCACAGTCCCCTGGGACCCTCCAATTTGTGAGATCAGATTAGTCCACTTTCCCGTTCTTCAATGGTTCCACTACAGGTGGGGTTGCGGCAGCTAACTTGTCTTTTGCCTCCTGGCGTCTAACTTGATAATCGACGATTAGCCGACATGTCAGCATGAAGAAGAACACCTAAAATTCAGAAGTTACACTACTGTCTTCCAGCATAACAGATAACAGTCCACGTAACAGCTGTATCCATACACTAGTTGCGTTTTTTAAGGTACCATGGTATACCGTGGTATCTGATATACGGTTGCTCTGCAAAAACGTCAATTGCCGAAATTGCACTTTTCGAAGTCATCCCAAAAGAAAAATTGATATTCAGTCACATCACTAAGTGCTAAACTTCTCTCCCACCATTTTGACAAAAACCGATGAAAGTGAGATTTTTTCAGATACCACGATAAGTGCCAGATACCCCGATAGCTGCAAAAACGCCTCTTGGCCGTGGTAGATACCACGATAACTGCAAAAACGACTTTAGACCGTGGTATCAGATACCATGGTATCTGCAAAAACGCAACTACTGTCAGAAGTTCCATAACGAATAACATAAGGATTTGAAGTTTCAACAGATAACACTTGGGATGTAATCTGTTGTGATTTCAAAAGCGTTATGCGCGTAACAAGCATTGACAGGAATAGCAGAAAAAGCATCTGCTGACTTTTTTTTTGTCGTCTTGATGTCGGAAAAGTCAGCAGATTCTCTTTCGGTTCTTCCTGGCAATGCTTGTCATACATAACATTAAGTGTGTAACGTTCTCAAAATAACAACATATTAAATTCCAAGTGTTCCCTGTTGATACTACGCATCCTAGGTTACATGTTATGAAACTTTTGACATTGTAAGTTTCTGCCACCAAAACAGCAATAATAGATATTAAAGTTATTACTAATAGTGAATCAATGCCTTAATTAGAGAGCAGACTGAAGAAACGAAGTTTAAACTAAATATTATACAAACACTAAAAACATTCGTTGCATTCTTCATCACCTGCGACTATATGAGGCGTTTTGGATTCATTGCTGACTGCTCCTCACCAATGTCCTGCTTTTTCCTCGCCGGAGAATGTGATTAAAAAAAAAAAAAATCCTTACAGAGGAAACACCAGGCAACACAAAAAAAAGTAACAGACCTCTATATAGGCTACAGTATAATATTTGCTTATCAGGGAACATACTCCTGACACTTCGATTCTTCTATCTGAACTCAACAAATCATCTTAGGCTTATCGGGGAACTGTAGTCCCTGACACTTTGTTTCCCCCATTTGAATATACTAATATATGCGTGTCGGGGAACATTACCTCCTGGCACTTCGATTTCCCGATCTCGACAAAATCAAAATTTGCTTGTCGGGGAACATTACCTCTTGGCACTTGGGTTCCCCGACCTCAACCCAGCCAAAACTAGACCTACGTTGCCTGGGCAACGTGAAGTGTTGCAGCAAGCTTTGTTCGGCTTCGCCGACTAAAGTGTTGCGAGAGCAACACTTTGGCTTTGTTTCTTCGCTAACGGTTAAACGCTGACGTCAACCCATCTAGGTTTTCAAAATGGTGTTCCGATCCACGAAGAATATTTTTCTTCGCGTGGTTATCTCTCAGCGTTGAACAGAAAAACAGAATATCGGAAGTAGGGACTAAATTGACTTTGCAGCCAGTTGAACTTTATCCTTTTCAATCGTAGACATCGTGACTCGTGTGAACTTGGAAAATTATCTTGTATAATCCAATTCGTATCACAAAGCTATCCGCAACTTTTTAGGATCAAAATACCATAGATGCCACTCTGCTAATTATTTCGAAACTATGTCGTTGTTTTACATTATCATTTGTATCCATTGCGTTAACACGTTCGGAAGACTCTGACCGCCGAAGATGGTTATGGTATAATAGCCGATTGTTACTTACAAGTCCCTGACATGTCTCACAATTGGGTTCCGCCTATTCTTTGTTTGAGTTTGTACCCTACCACTAAAGTTGTCAACCCCTCAAAGACTGAATTCCATGTTACAGTGATATACCAAGGAGAATAGTTTTCTTACCCTCTGATTTATAGAAAAAAAAAAAGGTGCACCAATTTTCACAAGTTTGTAGCCCCTCATGAACCACTTCTAGCAACCTATTCTTACTTACAAGTCCATCTGCCCGTGATAGGCATGGTACCCAATTGTTCTCACGATCAAATACACAAGAAAGAAATAATAGGATTAATAGGTACACCAACTACCAACCTTGCTAACCCCTCGTCGCCGAAGATGATTATGGGCTAACAGCCGATTGTTGCTTACAAGTACCCTACATGTCCCACGATAGGGATCGGCCTATTTGTGGTGTCAATGTGTACCTCACTACTGAAGTTGTCAACCCCTCCCAACTTTCGAACTGTCGTGTCTCATGAAAGAATTTTTGTACGAAAAAACAGATGACATATACTTTGATCAACTCATCAAGATCTATCGAATGACGTTGAAAAAAAAATTATATCTGTATTAGTTCAAAAGTTGACTTTGTTGCGTAGGCCAACTTTCTAATATCACCACTGAGAAAGGAGCAAAGGATAAGCGCTAATTTCTTTAGCAGAGACAGAACTGTTAAAGTTTAAGAGGCCTGTCTGATGTCATTTCTCTTCCTCACCCCCAAGTGTAAGAAACGGAATGATAAACTCAGCTGAAATCACGAACAAAACTGGGTAGAAACAATAGATGGCAGCACTTTCGGACCCGTGGGAAAATGACCCTATTTTTATTCTGTAAATTTATCTATTTATCACTCAAAGAAGATGTATTGGCTGCGGAGCCAGGGAACTGCCGCACATATTTCGCACTTATAGATTATAGTCCATCTTCAGATTAAAACTGGTGCTTGTCTGCTAGAACGGAGCTTTCCACTCGAAAGCAAAAACATGGTTTGATGAAACGAAAGCTTGACTGGATGACTTCAGATAGTCCTCTCTGACATAGGCTGTATGTCTCCACTTCACCTCACACACAGTAGGCTCTGGTTCGAGGACAAGCAAAAACCATCCTTTTTGGCCCCAGGCACGAGTTCAACGGAGCTATCCAAAATGTAATGTCATATTCATCAATCCGGCAAGGTCCACACTTTCCGTAGAAACCGCACAGGTTAGACCCTTACCACTTTCTAAGAATAAGCGCAAATCGGGGTACTAAAAAAAAAAACACGACAAAACCAAAGTGTTGCTCTCGCAACACAATTAATATTCGCATGTCGAGTAATTAGCCCTTGATACTTTGATTCCCCGACCTCAAAAACCAGTATTGCTTACAGGGGAACATTAGCCCCTAGGACTTGGATTCCCCAACCTCAACTCGACAAAATCAATATCCGCATGTAGGGGAACATTAGCTTCTGAAACTTCGATTCCCCCGCCTCAAAATCTATTATCAGATTTCTTAATCTGATAATAGATTTTGAGACCGGGGACATTACATTAGCTGTGTACATTTCGATTCCCCGAGAGCTCGGGGAATGTTAGCCCACGGCATATCGATTGACTTCACGGGGACGATTATCCCTGGGCAGCACTAAAACAAAATCTTGCAGTATTTGCTACTGGGATTAATCTTGTCTTTATTGAGATAAGATTGTCCCTAATTCGGATTAATTTTATCCCAATAGAGACAAGATTAATCCCAGTAGCAAATACTGCATCCTTATTCGGAGAAACTTTTTACAGTGTGGATTCCCCGATCTGTCTGGGAACATCAGCTCCTGACACATCGAATCCCCGACAAACGGACAATAGCGTGTGGAGTACCTCCCAGATAGGGGAACAATACACACTGCCGCAATAAACACACTGAAAGTCCTTAAAAACAACTTAGAAAATCTCACCAAAGCTGGAGCAAGTCGTTCAAACTTATCTGCCACCATCCAGTGAGCATAAACAGCATTTGCCATCATAATTGCAAGCATAAAGTTTGCAACTTGCCGTAATCTTGCTGAAATGATAACAAAATAAGAGACGTTGGACAGGTGCAGTTTTTAAATAAGTTGCTGAATGAAGAGCCGACTCGCAAGAACTGGGACTAACTGCTGGGACGATAACTAAAGGAAATCTATGACCATCACCCTAAGTAGACCAGATACAATAGACCTGCCTTGATCCCTTGGTGATGACCACAGATCTGGCTACTGAATAGGATCATCTCGATAGTAGCCTACTTCGGGTCCTTGTATGTCAAAACTTTGTCTAGTGACTTCTTGAAACCTTAGCAGAATGTGCTGATATGGTGAATCCTGACTGGTCATTCCAGTTGTTAACTCATGTTTGGAGGACAAGTTTGCTGTATCCTCGATTTGACATGCACTTGAACACTTTAAAACATTCTTGGAGAGACCACTAGCATATAAGTTGCTGAGCTATAGCAATTCCAGGAGACTAGCTGGATCATTGAGCAGATTATTGGTAAGTAGCATAATATGTCTTGCGTGCTCCGGCGAACCAGGATAGGCGGTGTAACTTAGCGGAAGACATATCCACTGGACCTCAGTCCCTCTCGGCTCTGAAGTTAATTTAGTAGAAATAAAATTTTCATTTCAAGTCCAATTATATCTAGTATCTTCACCCTGATTTCAGGAACATACAGAAAGTACCTCAAGAAACGAGCATGTCTTACTGTTTGGGATGAAGGCAAGAATGATGCCAAATAATATCTCAAGGCCTCCAACTGTCCGTCTGTACCACTTCGGTGAGACCTTGAACTCCAGAGCCTTTGCAAGTGGGAATACTCTTGCATATCGAACATAATCTCGTCTCTAAAAAAAGAAAAGATTAGACAGGCCTACGCAACGCAGCAGCTGTAAATATACGGCGTTTTCCCGCAAGGCTCGCTCTGTGGCTCAAATCTGACGAGATGTTTTTAATTTTGAGGTTGAAAATATGGCAGGAAAACTCGAATTTAGCGGAAATTCAAAAAATTATCGATTTGGTCAGGCAGATAGAAGCAGAACCAAGGGCCCTTCCAATATCGATTGGTAAGGGCGTAAGCCTGATGCTCTTTTTACTGAGATTTTACTTTCATGCATTAGAAAATGCTACAAACAACAGAAAAAGCCGTATACGCAAGTTTCAACTTCTGGGTTGAGGTTTTGCCACACACTTGTTTTCTGTGACTAACACTCAGAAATGTGTTGGACACATTACGCCACAAAAATGCTTATAGTAGGCAACCATACTTGTCACACATAAGAAAAACAAGAAGAAATCCTGAACCATTGGCTGGTTCTAGCTCTGCAGTGAGCAATTTGGAAGACGGCTCTTAATACCTTTCAATCAGCTTGGCCATACTCCAAAGATCGAAAGGAAATTAAAGGTTAACTGAAAAGCCAACTTATTTTTGTGTCATTTAACTGAATACACTGAACTATTTGGATTCTGCAAAGGGATTTTTTTTTATTTTCCACTATCTGCTCTAGTTATGACGATCAGAATATCTGCAGCAGTCGCCATGTCCCCCGGCCCCATGATTTATACTCCCTTCCCTTTCTCTTGGACCACAACGCAATTCTGTGGAAAGCAAGAGAGTCAATATTAAAGCCCAAACTTTCCCTTGTCACTGTACGTCCTTGTACGGACTCGGTTATCCCTGAATACGACAGATGGGTCGGCACGTACGACTTCCCCGAAGTGCACAGTAACGAACCTCTAGATGCTAAGGTATCTGCTTTCAACGACACTTACCGTAAATACCTAAATACCTGGAGTTCTTAACGACAAAATCATATGTTGTTAGCGAATACGACAAACCATGGATCTCTCCAGCTACTGAATAACTAATAAAAGAGAGGTCTCGCCTCTACTCCAGTGGTGATACTGTCAGCGCAATTGCGAAATCACATAGTTTCTTTGGTTAAGAAAGCTAAAGCTCGTTAAGGTCGTGAAACCATGCCCCAGCAATTACTTACGTCAGACCCGAACAAATGGCACAACGCTGTGAAGAAGTGGCCTGCCAAGCTTCCGACGACAGTGTAAGGATCAGCACCGAAGATGGGACTTTAATCAGTGCAGAAGAAGTGAACAAGTTCTTCACTAAAATTTGCACTACCTATCCACCCATTACGCCTGACAAAAAGTCCACCGTACTTGAAAAATGCGAGCCCGAGAGCGACATCATTGTCAGTGAGTTCGACGTTTACAGGGAATTGCGGAAGCTTAATCTGAATACATCGTCGTACCCTGGTGTATTACCTGTCAAATTGCTACGTGAATTTGCAGCGTTCATAGCACTGCCACTGTCTATCCTCGTAAACGAGTGTTTTGCCTCCAGCTCTTTCCTATCACAGAGGAACCGGGCCCATATTAGAGTTATTCCTAAAAAGAGCCCCTCTAGTGCATGCGACGATCTCCGCCCGATCTCACTTACACCTTGTTTGGCAGAAGTAACGAAGGCCTTTATACTCAAATTCCTTTCGCAACAAGTTCAGGTGCTTATCGATAAATTCCAGTATGGCGGGCTCCCCCACTACAATCTACCTAGTACGGATGTTTGACCGCGTCCTACAATGGCTCGAAAAAGCGCCGGAACCCTAGCCAATAGTCATCTGTGTCCGTGAGCTGGTAGTTTTCAACCAAACACTTATTGCTACCGGTACCTTCTCTAAGTCAGTGAAAATCCCGGCATCGTAGCTCTCATCCAAACTATTCCGTGAGTTCTATATTCCACGTAGACACTTCCGGAACACAAGCTCCAATTATACAATTTCTGGTATCAACTACCGGCTCCCTAGCTTTTGAGTATACAATTCCGCGAGACTATCGGACGAGAAGCTGGTGCGATGAAGTTTCCGTGAGCTATTTTCACTTACTACCGGAACGGGAGCCAGCACATACAAGTTTCCGTTATTCAATGACGTCAGATCCCGGAATCGCAGCTCAGGTTTCCGTGAGAACTACCGGTTCCATAGCCCGTAGGAAATAAAGTACGGCTCCCGGTTCCTTATTCTATATTCCACTTAGACACTACCGGAACACAAACTCCAATTATACAGTTTCTGGTACCAACTACCGGCTCCCTAGCTTCTGAGTCCACAATTCCGTGAGACTACCGGATGAGAAGCTGGTGAGATGAAGTTTCCGTGAGATATTTCCACTTACTACCGGAACGGGAGCCAGCATATGCAAGTTTCCGTTAGTCAATGACGTCAGATCCCGGAATCGCAGCTTATATGGTTTGCTTTCCGTGAGAACTTCCGGTTCCGTAGCCCGTAGGAAATAAAGTACGGCTCCCGGTTCCCTAGACAATGCCATGTTCGAAAGCTGCAACAGCACAGAGGCGTCATTTCGCTGAAACCTAACGTTATTTCACTGAAACCTGAAGTTACACGGTTAACAAACAATAGAGAAGAAAACTTAGTGCACCATATCCGGAAAACCAAACGAATTTCAAGACACAGTTTGAGAAAGGTAAAGATCATGCCTAGTAACAGGCTTGTATGAAGATTTCTGTTGTATATGAATGGTTCTGTCATTCCCTCACTAATATTAGTCTTGAGACTCGTACTATGAAATAAAAATGAAAGAAACCTTCGTTTTTCGGGTTCAGTTGCCCATGGGGGGGGGGGGCGCCTTGGAATCACGAGGAACCATTACTCATCGTTCCAAGTTTTTTTTTTTTTTAAAGGACACCGAATGAAGAGTACCAAGTATCATCTCTATCTGTATGACTTCCGTTAACATTGCCTGCAGAAAACCCAATCCAAATACGAAATAGCGTTTCCAAGCTATTGTTTTTGCTCCATTTTGCATCTGTCCTTATTTACCGAACAATTTTAGAAATGAACAAATGTCTCCAATCGACCCTTCTTCTGGAATATTTTTTAACCAGATAAGCCCAAACGTATATCTAGAAGAAATCCCAGTTCGATCTGGCCAGCGCTGTACAAGATTTGAATGAATTGCACTTTTTGTCTTGGAGTCAGCATGTGCAAACCTCCAGAAACGATCATCCCTATTTTGAAAACGTTACGCTCAGGAGAAGAATGCTCTCTGTGGCCATGTCTGTAAATGTATACCCCATGGTGTGTTCAAGTATGGTTTCATTGTTCAAGTGTCCTTTAATGAAAGTTTTTGAGTGAAATATAATAAGAAAACACAAAAATTAAAGATTTGTCATACTGAACCAAGGGTGTGTGTCATACTACCCTCTCAGCGGTGGGTAGTATGACACAGTGACCATGTCAAGAATTAAGCCTAATCTGAAAAACTGTGAGAGAGAAAAATATGAAAAAATCCCAAAATTCTACGGGGAACTCAGTAGGTGCTGCCAAACATTTGGCAACATACATACAGATGTGAGGGAATTACAAAAAAAAAAAGTGTGTCATACTACAGTCGGAGGCTCACAGTGACAAGTTGCAAGACTTAACACATAGTAGCGCCCTACTCTACCCTGCAATCTGTACTACCAATACTTCCTAAATGCCCGGAATCAAAAGTTCAACGGCCGACATTTCAAAAAGCCAGAGAAAGACAGCAGATACATCAGGAAAAGTCATACAACAAAAGCTCTGAAGATCTGGAACCACTGCTCAATGGTCAAAATCAGGCCCGTATCCAGGAATTTATTTCGGGGGGGGAGGGGTATTGCCTGCTGGTCGGACAAAAAAGTACAAAAAACACATAGATCAGAGGGAAAAGTCCATAAAAATCATTATTTTTGTATGTTTTGGGGGGGTTTCACCCCCCCCCCCCCCTTGATACGGTCTTGGTAAAAACATTTGGATGAAGCTGGAAGAAAATGTCAGGTGGCAAAAATCAGTGGTCTTGCAGTAACACGAATATACTCCACAGTCTTACATCATCCAAATTAGAGAGACAAACCGAAACTAACCCACTTGACTTGATTTTGAGCACACAGATCAGCAAAGCAACAGAAGCCTTCATCTTCATCATCATCACCAATCGGGTTGGAAAAAAACGCGTTGCTTACCTAAGAGCCTAACGCCATCCCCGATGTCACCTCTTCCCACAGTTACAGCTGCAGAAAAATTTACCACTCCGCCTGATGATGGCAGAATCTCAATACCCCACGCCATCACCAGTCCCATCCAGGTAACCAACTGGAGCCCTGACCATGCACACCACCCCTTCTGGCAAACTTGTGAAGGAACAGAAGAAGCTCAACCTCTAATCCCATCTAAGGAAAGAGGGTGAAGAATCTTGACATGCATGCTTTTGCATCCATGTTTATTAGTGTCATGCTATATGCTTGCTGTTCTTATGCTTGCCTTCTTGCTGTAGATGCTTAGGTTTCACTACCGTATACCATTCAAATTGAACTGAAGATTTTGCAGTTTTAGGCTAAATGGTAGAATGAAGATTCAAAATACCTTTTCAGGTCTTTTCTGGGGCCCTTAATTAGCTACTTTGTCTAAATGGTAGTTGAATTTAATCACAGCAAGTGTACAAAAAGGTACTATTCAAAGTCAACAAACATTCAAATGAGCATACCTCTACTCTAGCACTTACGAGTCTTGATGGCCATAAATATGTTATCTATCAATAAGTACATCTAAAGTCCATGGATTCAAGATGGATTCCCAAAGCCTCTTTTAACACTGCATCAACCCGAAATTACTTTTTTTTTGCATCAGACATTCTGTTATTGATAAAAATTTAAATTATAATATTTATTTATATATATTATTATGAGCATAACTGAGCACCCAAAGGCTCAAAGTTTGAAAACTAATCAGAGATTTCACCATGGAATTTTCAGATATGCTCACTGCTACTGTCACTGAAGAAGAATCCTTTTTTTCATTGAGCCTTCAGATCAGGCTTCGCTTATCATTCATTTGCATTCATTAGTTGCATTTTTGATCCGAATTCTATGTTCTGAATTCTCGCTTCTGAATTCTCGATTCTCGTACAAATTACCGTTTTAGCCCCTCTGACTTCTCCATTCTTGCTTTTGAAAAAAATACTAATTTTGCAGCTCGTCCACAACCCGGTATGGGTGTTTGTGCATATTGAACCAGTCATACACAAATCCTCAATTTTTTGGCATGGTGACCCAACGTCTGGGCATGCCCAAACGTATTGGCATGTTGCCCATACGTTGGGGCACCATGCCCTGGAGCATGGGCATGGTATCCCTGTGAAATTTGGTTAAACTGACACTGGCTACATACCTAAATAGGGTCTTCTCCTGTCCTAGATCAAAAGATACCTGATTTCACTTTCTATCCAACCTCATTTTCCAATTTTCAAGATGTTAGAGCACTTCCAAGATACAGAGAGTTTTGTGGAGGCCACTTTTTTCCCAGTGGGTTTACTGTATCCTTTTCCATGTAGTTGCCACTAGGTTACTTAACCCTTTTCCATGTTGTCAAAAAGTCAAAAGTCAGAGTAACTGTGCGTTCACACAGAGGAGTCGGGTGCGGAACTACATTTTCGCTGTAGTTTTGTAGCAGCTACAAAATCGCAACAGGGTTCCCACACGACGATTGGGTTCAGCTACAAAAGGTGGCAAATAATTCAAAATAACAAAATGCGGGTTTTACTCATTAGTCTGGGACCGAAGACAGTACGATAGTAAAAATATGAAAACTAAATTCTCAATCTCGGGTAACAGTTCGGAAGATGGATTGCGGGTCTATCCACCACTCTACCTGAGTCAAGGGTGGATAGTTGAATCAAGCGAGGGCCAAAGAAGTCATGAAGTTGACCATCTACAAATGTCATCTTGAACTCTTGAGCCGTGTTAGATTCACCAACTGTCTTCTACCTACGTTATCCTAAAACTGTCAATAGTCGTGTTTCTTCACGGAAAATGACGCCATTCTCAACGGAAATTTAATTTTTTGTCGAACAAAATCGAACGACAACAGACGAACGATTTCCATCATCGCTAGAACTTCGACTGACATCATAAAACGAAAAAGTAGTAACTACGACTACAGCTTTAAATAAAACAACAACAGCGCTACACCGTAGTTGAATAAAACGACATCTACGGCTGGTCGTCGATAATAGTAGATAACTGTTGATGAATCGAACGTGGCTTTGGAGTTCCTGTTTGTATTGTTAGCCTACTACAACCAGCTAACCTACTACGCTGATTCCGATTCTGACTTGCAAATATCCTTCTAAACACAAAGGGAAAAACCCGTGATTCTTGAAAAAAACGTAAATAATTTTTTGTTTCCGAATATACTTTTTGTAACTTTGTGGACACGACTATAGGTATGATTGCACAGGATTTGAACTTATGCAGAGAAATCAGCCTAGTAGTTAATGTTTGTAGAAATAGAAAAAGTACACTCCTTCGGGGTTTCGAAAACTAAGCAAAGGGTCAGGTTTACTGATAAACTTGGAACAAAAACAGTATAATAGCTTGAATGCTTAATTCCACGACTCTCCCTTGCAGTAGTCGAACATATGACTGTCTTCTATTCGATGTTACACAAGCTGTATTCCAATACCCATCTTAGTACATCAGTAGGTTCACTAAAGAGGCCTAAGCTTGCACCCACACTGAAAGCTGTAAAAGGCAAGCAACACTGAGAAATCAAAAGCTGCGTCAGCTAATTGCAGCCACTTCAGCTCCCATTTAGTATACTCATTAGTATACTTACACATTTGTCACTAGCTGTTCCTGTTGCCTTTTATTAGACAATGCGGTTGAAACTCTATTAACCGTTGTGATCTGAATCCAGTAAATGCCGTTGATCAGACACACTGAATTGATACAGACCATCAGTACTAAAGTTGTCTGTACCTTTAGGGTCCGAGTTCATTATCTTATCTGTCTGCTCAGTAGTTTCACCCTCGAAACCTAAAGCATGGCCCTATATCATCAATACTTGCTGTAAACTGGAAGCAAGTGGCCATCAACTGACTCTTCGCCGAATTTTAGATTGCTACGGTACCACATTCTGCTTAAACAGAACAAAAAACTTCTCATTTATTCGAAGTTTGGTACACTCTACCACAATTTCAATCTGGTTCACTTTCAATGTTCCTCAAATGGATTGTTCTTACATCTTTAATCTCTTCTTCGTGTGGTTACAGCTTGAGAAGCTCCTTGATAAACTAATCATGATGTTTGGCCTCCTCACGCCAAAGAAAATCCTGCTGTTGTCACTGTAGTCATTAAATAGGCTAGTTCCCTTTAGTGCCAATCACTTCTTTTCTAAGAAGCATCACTGAGCTTGTCCAGGACTGTAGCCTCTGATAAAGGAAGAATATCTAGTGTTTGGAGCAAACTGCAAAATGTTCAGTAAGACTTCTCCTTTCTGACTGTCTGCAAACCAGAGCTGCTCCTTGGCTAGTTGATCTGTCCAACATCCTGTAATGAAAATAATATTTAAATCAGAGCAACCACATTATTAGTTGATATTATCAAAAAACTTTGCAAGCACAGAGGAATTTTACTTTTAATAAAATTTATATTAATTATAACAGATGTTTCATGTATATTTACTTTAACTGGTATAATCAGTGGCAAACAAATGCAGTGAAAATTTTCAACAAAAACACAATAATGAACACCAAAGGGGACGCAACCAGGTTAGCCTATGAGAATGAATTGCCTTGCCGGCAAACACATCGCTGCTGAGCTATGTGGCATAGCCTACAAACGCCTGACGTGTCTGTATACAATCTTCAGTAATTTAGCGTATAAAAAATAAGGCTTTATCAATAAACTGTTTAACAGTTAGACTAAAGCAAACACAAATAGCAGCAAGAATAATGTTACCACAACCAAAGGTCTCTGTTTATTATTTAGGCCTAAATTCAGCCTATAGTCAACGTTGTTTGGTTTTCTTCTGCAGGAGGGGTACCCGATGAAAAATTTATCTCAGAATAGTACTATGAAGTAATACGAAAAACTAGCATGCAGTACTAACGATCCTACTACATGCTTCTACTTCAAGGCTACCGTGTTACTGCATACTACTATATGCTACTATTAAAAAGACTGGATGCTACTATGTCAAGACAGGATGCTACTATGTCCAGACAGGATGCTACTGGATACTACTACATAAGATTGGACCAGTCTGGGGCACATTAAATGATAGTATTCTTTGCTATTACATAATATTACATGCAAGTTTTTCGTACTACTACCATAACTACGCAGGCTACAAATTTTTCATCGGGTATCCAACCTCAAATTTATATGACCTCGAACTTGGCCTGAAAACCTTACAAGGAAACTTCTCTACAGTAAAAGAGGTCCTGGGTCAGTCAGGGTTTCCTTCTTGACAGTTAGGACTTGACTGAAATTTCCTTCCATCCTTTTTAGGCCAGGTTCGAGGTTGTGTAAATTCGAGGTTGGATACCCCTCCTACAATTAGTTTTTCTAATTAAAAAAAATTAAATAGTGTAATGTTGACCTAGAATCTAGTTGATCTGTTGACCCTCTGATTTAGGTTAGAGTAAACAATTCAGCCAGGAAATTTGCACAGAAAGTTGTGAATTAAAAAAAAATCCTTATGCTACAAGTTTCACAGCTGGCTAGCTGCAGAGCTGGAAAATAAAAAAGGAAAAGGTGAACAGAGGACAACAGAGGACACCAGGTAGCTTCTGTAGGATCAGTCTCATGCACAGAATAGATTTTATCACAGCAGCTCACACACGACATGGCTCATACCTACAGTCTACAGTCCTACACGCATCCCTGTTGTAACCATACCCCAGCTAAGATGCTCCAAATGACAAGATACATAATAAGCCAGCTCTAAAGATGAATGATTTAAAGTCAACTTTCAGTATTTAGTACTACAGTATGTATGCCATTCTAGCCTAGCTGTTGGTCTCAAAGTGATCTTACCTTCCTTCCATCCGCAACTCTGAAGCAACTTTCTTCTATGCTTTCAGGTAATTTAGGACCAGATGCCTCTGCTTGTGTTTCTTACTGTTCTTTCCATGTATAACTGGCTGAAATTTGACAGCTAACATCATTTTTCCAAAAATTAAATCCACTTTCCAAGATTTTTGTGGCGCGATTTTGTAGCTGTAGTTGGATAAATCCAACTACAGCGATTCTCCGAAATATCGCAGCGAATTTGTAGCTTTGTGGCGCGAAATTTGTGGTCGACGAATAATCGGGCTATTCTGCGAATATTCGCGTCAGTGGGAACGCACAGTAAAAAAAAAGTAAAAAAAATCACTCAAAATTAATACAATAAAAAGGCGAACAATCTAAAGGAAATATTTGCTCCAGTGAACAGATTGAAAAGCTTGCCCCATCCATGCTACCTAGCAGCAATTTTCTGAAAAAGGATAGGATAAACCCACTAGAAGAGAAGTGGCCTGCAAAAAAACTCCATGTATCTTGGAAGTGCTCTAACATTCTGAAAATTGGAAAATGAGGTTGGATAGAAAGTAAAATCAGGTATCTTCTGATCTGGGACAGGAAGAAGACCCTATTTAGTTATGTAACCAGTCTCAGTTAAACCAAATTTCACAGGGGTACCATCAGGTACCATGCCCAGACGTTTGGGCACCATGCTCAAAAATTCAGGATTTGTGTATGACTGTATTGAACACCCTCACTCTGTTGACCAATCAAGGAGGAGAACAGAGAGAGAAGAATTGACAATTCACCATCTGAGCAACTTCTTGATTCTGCAGAATCGCAAGGTTTTCCTCTTTCTCGACTCTGACAAAAATGCCAGAACAGGAGAATTCCCTTCATCTGAATAGTCCAAAAGCGTGCAATAGAAGAATTTGAAGGAGAATCGTGAGGAGAATCCAGATTAAAAATGCAACTATTGTACTGATTGTACTGAATGGTAAGCTGGGAAGGGTCAGATTTAACCTAACTTAAACATTAAAAAAAAGCAGGATCATGAGTCAAATGCTAATGGAGAACCAAAAGTTGTAAACCACACTCCATTTCATATAAACAGGATATTTTAACCTTAACTTAAGAAACTTAACTTAAAAATCTAACTTACTAGATCTTTGTGCAGTTCTCTGCTAATCTGGGGAGTAATCTTCAGGATCCCAACCAGAATGAAAAATAGGCCCAGCAAGATACTAAGGCTTTTAAGGACTATGGACGCCATACGAAAGTAGATCTAGCCTCAACTGCTCAAAATTTCTTTGACTAGTGAGTAGTTATTCACCTCAACTTATTTTCACTGAATGTGAAATGGTAGGGGTGGGCGCCTCGTAGTTCGTAGCTGCATGCGTTGACTGATGCTTTCATGTCGCTGGCTGGCTGAACTTGCAGAACTTGTTCATAAATAAATTTTAGTTAAATTTGGCTATAATTTGGTTGACCCTCTTCACCGAAAGTGCCTAGCAAACAAAATACTAGTACTGAAATAGAGAGAGCCACTCTAGGTAGAATTGGTCTGAAAAATATGGCCAGGAAAGGACAAACATGTAAGTTTCATTGCTGTCGGACATTTTCTTCCAGGCTTTGAAAAAAGTTTTATTTTAGCCTAGAGACCTAGGCTAATGTTCCACAGAGAGAACCCTGATTTCACCCAACCTGGCGAAAATAAATTGATATTTCTGCACAGTGATTGGCAGATTAAAATAATTTGACATTGTTGTGATGTACAGGCAGGGGCATCATATCGAGGAAAGGAGATGTTCATCCTCCCGATGTTGTTGGGCAGCTGGAAAAAATAACCCTTTCAGTGCGAGCGAATTGCATGTCCCTTCTAATATTTCTGTTTCCCAATATTTTTCGTAATAACAGTTGATTTTTTTCTTGCAAATGGTTAATTTTTCTTAAAAAACAGTCTGTGTTTGCACAGATAGCAGATATCTTCTTAAAATCAGCAATTTTTTCTGAAAATCAGTCCATTTTTGTCAAAACTGGTTTTACTTCTAAAAAAAGTCATTTTTTCTGAAATTACAGTCCGCTAAAATGATCAGTTAGTCGGTAAATACCTTCCCCCCCCCCCCAAACAAAAAACATTTTGGCTAGTAATGCCTCTGTGTATAGGACTTGTCCCTGTTTACTGATCTAAATAGATAAGTTAGCTAAAGTTATCAGAGTAATATTTCAGGCCTTCTTAGGAAGGGTCCTGTTAGCCACTCGAGCTGGAAAGCGCACTTGTTCACTTCTAGTTTTCATAAGTTCACTTTCCAGCTTGTGCCTGAAGAGGACTCTTGTCAAGAAGGCATTTGCCTAGCCAAGAAAGCATGTTGCTCTTATAAAATTCAGCTGACTTATCCGTTTAGCTCTATCCAAGCTCTCTCAACTGTGGATCCACAGTCAGCTTGGGCTGACAGAATTTTTATTTACCTCTGGCTCAGCATCCGAGCCTGTTAATTCTCGTTAACTGATCTGGCTCTTACTTGATTGTGCAATCACAGTTTTCAGAGAAAAGAATTAGGTGTTGGAATTGAAATTTTGAGGTTTCTTAATATCTAATCCAGAACCAAATTCTCGCTCCCTATTGGTTGCCAGTTTTAGTAGGGTACGACATACCAATAGGATGTTTGAAACTGTATTTGACCACAGTCATCCTATCTTGCAGCACCAACAAAGATGACCGAATCTACTCAAAAGAAGTTGAGTCGACAAAATGGTGCAAGAAAAAACTACTCAGACTTTGAAACCAAAGACCAGTCAAAGCGGAATGGACATATTGCCTCAGAAAATCTAAAAAACCTAGAAAAACTAAATGGCCACCACCAGCATGCTCAGAAGCTTGAAACCCTTGAAGGAACTGTTTCTAGTACAAGAAGATCCCTTGTGTTGCTTGTAATAATCTTTCTAACGTCACTTTCTGCGCTGGTCTTGGTTTATACGACCTTCCCTGAGCTTGAAGAGTAAGTATTGGCTACCTCTTTTACTCAGAAAAGTGAGGATGAGTGGGCTAGTCTGTCAGAAATTCCTGATTTCATCTCTGTACATTAATGAGGTTTGATACTGATTATTAAACATAATCAAACAAAATTGGTTGCAAATGTCTTTAAGCATTAAGTATGTCAATAATAATAATGTTTATTTAACAGAAAGTTCATTCAGCAAAAAGCACATATCAAAGAAACAAACAAAATTAACTATCACCTTGCCCAATCCAGGCTAATCTGTGTGGGCTGTACAGTATTCAAGTGCTTTTTAGTTATTATCTGATTTGCATTCAACTTCGTTAGATTAAATGCTATTATGTTTATGGAAGTTTAACTTCAACAGTTTCACACACTTTTTATGGCACTTGCCCTTCGGCTAAGTGCCATATAGCGATCGCAATTTTTGTCTGTTGGTCCGGGTTTTGCTAGTTTTGGTACTTCCACATAAGCTAGGACAATGAAACTTGGCAGGCATATCAGGGACCCCAAATGATTAAGTTGGAAATAGCCACTTCCTCGTTCCGAGCACTGTGGAGGGAGGGGAAACCGGAATTTTGAGGTATTTATAACTTTTGAACAGGTGATTGGATCTTAATGAAACTTGATATTTAGAAAGACCTCGTGTCTCAGACGACCCACTTCAGATCCGAACCGGATCCAGTGACTTTGGGGAGAGCTGGAGGGGGGAGCCGAAACGCTTAGAGTGGAGTTATCGGGATGAAACTTGTTGGGAAGAATAAGCACAAGTCCTAGACAGATAGTTGACGTAACTGGACCGGATTCGGGCACTGTGGGGGGATTCTGGTGATCCAGCGAGTTCGGTACTCCATGGTGTAATAAGATGATGAAACTCGCCAGGAATATGAGAGATCCAAATAGATCGACTTGAGGATAGTCGTTTGCACGATTATAACATCGTGGGGAGTGGAGGGATGGGGAATCCTGAATCTAGTGGCATTTTGTAACTTTTGAACCGGTGATCGGATTTGAATGAAACTTGGCAAGTGGAAAGGACTATTGTCTCAGATGTTCCATGTCAAGTCCGGGCCGGATCCGATAATTGGGGGGGGGGGGGAGTTGGAAGGGGCCACCTGAATTTGTATGAAACGCTTAGTGTCGAGGGATCGGGATGGAATTTGGTGGGAAGAACAAGCATAAGTATAGATATGTTCTTGACGGAACCAGATCATGTCCGGGATTTTTGGGGGGAGTTGGAGTGGAATTCCGGGGATCGCGATTCGCGAGATAGGATACTTCCAGATGTACGAAGGACGATAAAACTAGGCAGGCCTATTAGTGACCGACCAAATAGACTTACGGACCCGACACAGGAAGCCTTATGAATACTTCCGGTCCTGGGTCCGACCATTTTTCGGGGAGTAGAGGTAGGGGGAATCCGGAAATTACTGATTTCTGTAGGTTGTGAAAAATAGTCCGACTCAAGTGAAACTTTATGGGTGATAAGAACTGATGACCTAGATATGCAAAGCTTGTCTACGAACCCATGCGGCCTTGTTTGGTGGAGTTGGGGGGGGGGGGGGGGGGGGGGGGTCTGGAAACTTTATGACATGCACAAAAACCATGCTGATGGGCAGAATGGAATGCAACTTGGACAGTACCAAGTTTGTGCAGCCTAGATTTGTCATTTGGTGTCCGAACCGGATATGACCAAGGTAGGAGGAGGATGAATGGGAACCAGAAATTTGCAGATCTGCTCCGATTCGAGTTAAACTTGATGGACGGGAAGAAGAGATGTTAGTATGTGTCCGAGTCGTATTCGGCCACAGTAGGCGGAGTCCCGAAAATGTTGTGGCTCGCATAGCTGTTAAACGAGTGAATTGGAATGAAACTTGGAAAGTAGACAGATTATCTGTCTTAGACGACATATTTTAGGGTCTAGATCGGATTCGAGCACGGTGGGGAGGGGTATCGGAATTCCCGGAAAAATGCTCAGATTCAGTTTTTCGCTTCTCACACCGCCTACTAGTAACAAGTGCCATATGAGCTCGTAGCTCTTGTTTGAGTGATAGGGCTTAGCGAAAGTGTGAGACAGTGAAGTTTCCAGGATTTGAGGAAAGGCTTTTTCAACTGAATGGCAAAGCGCTTTTTGGTCTAAAACTTATTGTTTGAGGCTTTCTTTGAATACCTCAAGCTGTGCAGCTAAAGTTTCAATACGAAGCTTTTTTGGCTCTGTAGCAGGAAGCTTTCCATAGGAAATGGGCACTATACCTGATTTCACGTAAGTCGTATCAGAAATTCAAGACCCCCCCCCCCCCCCCCCACTCACGAAAAGAAAAATCGAAACGGCAAGATACTGATAGGGACACAACATCCTTATTGTTTGCAAGTGCAATTTAAGGTAGTTTAAGGTCATTCTGGCATGTTTACCGTGAATTTTATATGCTAGCAAGAAGAGTGACAAATCTCGATGAGTAGCTTGGGCAAGTGACGATAGTTACTTTTGGGTCGCGGACTCGGTAGCGCACAAGTCACCCCTCTAGGGCTGTGATTTCCAGTCCATGTTCAGTCAAGATCTGGAGGATTCAGATGGATTGTTGGTGACAGTTGCCTAATCTGTTGTACGCTCCCGCTGTAGCTTTTTGGGATCCCAAAACGTAAGTGGAGGGATACCTATGACATCGCAAAAGTTGTCCGTCTGTCAGTCTTTCCGTCTGTCCGCACGATAACTCTCGAAGGGATTGAGATATTTTGATGAAACTTGGTAGGAGGATCCTTTGGGTCAAAGTATGGGTCAAGTTCGAAGATGGGCTCTGTAGCCCTATATTTGAGGGTGGGGGAGGGTTTTCAAATTAAGGAAAAAAAAATACTTTTTGAAAGTTATTGAGATAGTCGATATAGGGGTAAACAGACGTGCTGAATTTGAATATGAAATTTATTTTCTCGCCGGAAAAATAGTTCACCCGGAATCCGGCGAAAACCGGAATATTTGTGAAAAGTAAAAGTTGAATATGAAGTTGATTAGAGGTTCGAAACAGGGGCAAGGAGACGTGCTGAGTCCGAATATGAAGTTTATTTTCTCGGTCTTCTTCGATTATTAGCATTGGCCTTAACCTGTTTGTAAACTTTAATAGTAAAAATGTTTAAGAAGTCGGTTGAAGACCGAATATCTACAAGACCGAATTGTCGGGAACAAATATTAAAAAGTTTGGAATCCCATCGAAACCTTTGGTCTTGTTATCTAAAGAGAGAGGGAAGGCAGTTTGAGCAGAGTATTTTCAGAACTTGTTATGTGTCTCCTGTCCATATATATTGGAAGTTCGTCCGAACGTTCTAGTCAGTATTTCTCCTGTCCAATGTGTGGAGATGAGAATGATAGTGTGGTGCATGTCATATATGAATGTGAAGAATTAAGAGAAATAAGGAATGAAGTGTTTGGAGAATGCGTGAAGGTGTTCGATGAGAAATGGATGTGTAGTATGATTGGTAGCCGTTAGTTTGATGATGTGAGGAGGCTGGCAAGATTCCTCAGGGTCGCTTTTCAACACCGAAAATTATGCCTAGAGTAAGTAGGTTACTGTTTAGATCTTTGTTCTTTCTTTTCTTGTTTATTTTGTTGCCATGGCCTCTCGGCTTTTTTGTGCAATTAAATCTTATTTTATTTTATCTATACGTCAGGGCTGGTAGGTTCAGTTTGTAGCTGCTAAGGAAATGTGAGATTGCAAAGCCCTGAAGTGGCTCGGTTCTTCTCTGTACCCCTTGCGATAGATATTTATCTTGTTGGGGTATACTGCAGAGAGGCGACCCAATTAAATTGCAAGTTTTGAGCTAGAGTCTCATGAGTGCTAAACTTGAATTGGCTTACGTGTTACCAAGGTCGTTTTTATTTTCCCAAAGTTAACGTAAGTATTATGTTTTCAGGTCAGAGATTCAGTATGTCAAACTGCCAAGAGACATAGAAGATGCCAAAAATCTCGGAAAAGTACTCAGTCATTACAAAGAGAAGTTCTACTATCAGGTCCTCGGAGGAGTTTTTGTCACTTACGTATTGTATCCTTTGCTGAAGTTAAGCTGCAGTCAGCTGTTTTGGGTCGGTTAATGTCAGATACTGGTAAAGTCTGTCATAGTGTTTTGTATAATGAGAACCGGCTAGGATTGCCTTTGTTGGCAACCTGCTGGCGCACCGTATTAGCGGCTCTCTTCAGGTCTGGACAGTCTAAAGGTAAATAGCGACGCTAGTCTGAGTGACTTTTTCTCAAACAACTTGGCAGGTTGAAAGTCTTGAGAAATAGGAATGTGGACTGCTTACAGGAATTTGCCTTCGGCAGGATCACTGTTTCAAAATCCCGCTTATGTCTGACTATTCAGTTGTTTGCAAACCATGTTCACAAGCCCTCCTGTAGCTCAGTGGTAGAGCAGTGGCTGTGTTAGCCGAATGTCGTAGGTTCAAATCCCGCATGAGAAGCACCTTTGTCTTTCAGTTCACTACTTAGAATAGAAACCTGTATATTCTAGATGTCAAGCAAGCTCTGTGATTACAAGCCATTTGGATAAAAGTCCCCTTTAGTGTGACAGTATAAACATTGTTTCATATATAATAACAGTCATTCATAACACGCAAAGTGCATGAGAGGACAAGAATAGAAAAATTGGCATGAAGAGTACAATCCGTAGATTTCAAAATTAAAACAATAAATTCCAGTGCGCTTCTAAAAGACAGCTAGGACTACTATGTCTGCTGTTTTCAGCATCTAAACCGTTTATCTGATAATGAGCTTGCCGCAAGAATAATCGAGGTCTTTTATAGGGAGTGTCGTTAGAGGGGAAGAGCCATATAAGTTGGAGCCATAAAAGTTATGTTAAAGTTTAACTGAAAAGCCAACTTATTTTTGGATCATTTAATGGAACATGCTGCATTATTTGGATTGTGCAAAGGGATTTTTTATTTTTCACTATTTGATTCAGTATGACGTTCAGAGTATCTGCAGCCGTCTCACAACGCAGATTCTACTACGACTCTCAAAATTTCAATCTCAACATTAACGGGTTTTCATTGCTGACTGCACGAACATTTATTTTTCGTAAACCTTTTGCTTCAGCCGTACAACACAGGAATAAGCGAATGGAGGAACGACAGATCCGACAGGGGAATTCCGCTATATGAAAATCGATTATTCGTGAATAGCCGAGCAAAGGAGTAACAAATTTTTATCGGGTTTTCCGCCTCTTTTAGTGAATGAGTGATGGGCTACTAGATTGCCCTTTCTCAGCCCTTTTCAGTTAAATTTTATGTGGTTAAAAAAAATATTAACCGTACTAACCGTCACTGAGCGGAGGAAGGAGGTTTGTGGCCTGAAAAGTAACAAATATGAAAACGAAAAAGAAAGAAGTTTCACATGTTTACTAGAAGAAGCCTTACTAATAATTATAATAAATTTAGTGAATGCAAAAAATAGCCGTTGACCTTGAAATTGTCCTGGCAGTTATTTCCTTAACAGTCGTCTTACAGCCTACAGACGTTCGCCATTCCTGGCTCCATTTTCCTATCGATCCTTTCTGGATTTTTGTTCCCGTTCCCCCTCGCCCTGTTTCTGATCTGTACCTGTTCCGCGATTGGAGCATCTCTTTGTTTCTTCCTGTCAGCACTAGTCGGAAGGCGGCTTCTACTGAAGTTTGCTGGAGAAAGGATTAAGGGGTGGGCAGCCACGGTAAGTAGCACTTTTATCTCTATGTGGGATTGGTTGCACAGTTGCTTTGGTGTCTAAAGCCCGATAGACTTGGCCAGGGTTGGACGGATAGACTTAGCCAAGCAGTGGTGGGTTTGTAAGTTTTCTTATAATTATTGAAGAAATTGCCCAACAGTCAGTGGTTGCCACGGTTAGTTTGCTAACGTTTGCAGCAACTTCTGTAGCGTGGCGCCTAAACCGGGCAGCCGCTGTGAAAAAAACTGCTTTGTTTCTACGGGGGGGGGGGGGCTACTCTGATGAATAAAGCCTAAACCAGGAGACTTAGCCGGATGAACAGTTGCATAAGTTTGTAGCAGTGGAAATGATTATTATTATGAAGATGAAATTTTGTAACTCATTGGATACGAAAACGGACGCTAGGCGTCCGGTCAGTGTCGAGATGGAGGCTGAGACTACGTTATGGGGCATAGATCGATCTTCGACAGGAGGGTTCCGTGCTTGCATGGTTCCGTAACAGACTATGGCACTTGGAAAATAACTTGCCCGTAACTAGCCTCCTCTTATCTCTGTGGAGCTGGGCGCATCATCATTGATGTCTTATTCACCGAGCGATAAACTTTAGGCAAGAGCATGGCTAATTAATTCGCCTACGCTCAGAAAGATGCTTAGCGGTATTTGACTGTACAGGTAGCAGAATGTTTAAGAACCTGTCTTACCTATAGTACTGCTGCAACCTACTTTCAGCTCTTTCGATTACTTAAGCCCGTAGACCCGAATGTCATATGGTACATTCTAATCCCCCTCACAAAACTTCGCTGATTTTCTCACTCGCCTTCTTTCGCTAACTTCGATACATATCGTGCCACTGACATCTTATTCATCCGAGAAAACGATATGGTAAATTCGTTCCTGTTTTTGCTAGAAGTCAACAGGCATGAGAAAAGGCTTAAAGGACCTGTCGTACTTATAACGCCAATGCAACCTAATTCCGTAACATCATTTGTTAGTTCTGGAACCCGGAGATCCAAATTTCCTATGTTACATTCTTCACCCGCTAACGACGCCTCACTGTTCTTACCACTTGTGGCGGTTCACTAGTTTCCATGCGTATTATGCGCCGGACGGGTGTTCGCTTATCATGCTATTGACAAATTTTTGATTATTTTGTAAAAGCCGAGCCTAACTTTACAGTATTCAGATAGCTAATTGGAACATAAACAAAGCCGTCTGTAAGTTTAAAAGCAGCACCGGGTTTTAAAGTATTTAACTACAGAAACTTAAAGAGTAAACAATGCAAGGGGTTCTTTAAGTGACTGGTTCCGCCTTCGCTAAACAAATTTTAGTGGAGAAGAAAATTCATCCTGTGAGGTATTATCAGGAACGGTAATGCCACTGGTCGCAGAATTCTTCCAGAAAGCGAGCAAAAATTCTGCGACCGTTTCCTTACCACTATAGCTACAAAAGTTAAGCGCAAAAGTTGAGGCGTATCTTTATGAAGATGATATAGCGAGGTTCTTCGTTAATAGTTGGTGAAAAGGATCTAGTTTCATAGGCGCGGGAATGCCACTGTTTTTTATTTGGCAACACCGATCAGGAATAGATAGAGCTAAGAACTCTTGTCGCCCAACAACTGGACCAGGTCAGCAAGTGTGTAAGAGTCGCGTAAATATGAAAGCACCTCACGGTGTGTTCCCGTGGGAATAAGGATTTAACGGTGTCTGTTTCAGGTCGAGAAGAACAGCGAACACATGCTCAACTACATCGTCTTTCTTCGGATAACTCCCATCCTTCCGAACTGGTTTATCAATCTGACAGCACCCCTCCTTGGTGTGCAGCTGTGGCCTTTTTTCATGGGGACATTCTTAGGTGAGTTTCTTTAAAGGGCATTTAAAGGCCTCAACCATCTTGCTTCCTTTTCTTATTTCAACATCCTTCTTCATTTTATTAGAACAATGCGCGATTAGGCAAGAGCGTCTATATCGCAGGCAGGTCGGTGTCCAGGAATTTATTTCGGGGGGGGGGGGGGGGGTGCCCGTGGGTCGGACCTAGTCCACATCAACAAGTACAGAAAAGATATAGATCATAGGTTGAAGCATATAAAAAAGCATACACAAAAATATTGTTCTATGTCGAACCCCCAACGCGATACAAGCTCTGCCCTAGACGTGGTCATTAAGACTCCCATCATTACCATCTTAAAGCACCCGTCGTACCTATAATATCAATGCAACTTACTTCCTTAACAGCATTCATTGGTTTTAAACCCGGAGACCCAATTGCATACGTTACATTCGGAACTAGGGGTCGGCACCGTTTCTGTTTTTGGCTAAACAGAAAACGGCAAATAAAAATGGAACAGCAACAGAAACGGTGAAAAATAAACGGAAAACCGTTTCTACTGTTTCTTTTTTTTTTGGAAAAACAGAAACGGCCTGTTTTTACAACAAAAAAAACGGCCGTTTTAACAGGTAGTTCCGTTTTTATGGCACTTGAGCTTACTCAAGTGCCATATAGCGATTGTAATTTCTGTCCGTCAGTCGGTCTGTCGGTCCCGGTTTTGCTAGTTCGGGCACTTCCAGATAAGCTAGGACGATGAAACTTGGCAGGCATATCAGGAACTGGACCAGATTAAATTAGAAATGGTCGCTTCCCCGATCCGACCATCTGGAGGGGAGTGGAGGGAGGGGGAATCCGGAAAAAATTGGAAAAATGAGATTTTTAGCTTACGAACGGGTGATCGGATCTTAATGAAACTTGATATGTGGAAGGACTTCGTGTCTCAGACCCTCCATTTTAAATCCAGACCGGATCCGGTGACATTGGGGAGAGTTGGAGGGGGAAACCGGAAATCTTGGAAAACACTCAGAGTGGAGGGATCCGGATGAAACTTGGTTGAAAGTACAAGCAAAAGTCCTAGATACGTGACTGATATAACCGGAACGGATCCGCTCACTTTGGGGGAGTTGGGGGGGGGGGAGAGAAGTCCGAATTTGTAGTGATCCCGTGAGTTCCGTGCTTCCTGATGTGCTGGGATGATGGAAATTGACAGGCATGTCTGGGACCCGACCAGATTAAATAGGAAATCGTCAATTCCCCGATTCGACCATCTGGGGGGGGGGGGGTGGAGGGAGGGTGAAGCCAAAATTTGAGGTATTTTTAGCTTGCGAACGGGTGATCGGATCTTGATGAAAGTTGATATTTAGGATGACCTCGTGTCTCAGACATCTCACTTTAAATCCGGGCCGGATCCGATGACACTGGGGGGGAGTTGGAGGAGGGAACCGGAAATGTTGAGAAACGCTTAGAGTGGAGGGATCGAGATGAAACTTGGTGGGAAAAACAAGCACAAGTCCTAGACACGTCATTGACATAACCGGACCGGATCAGGGCACTGTGGGGGAGTTGGGGTGGGGGTCCGGATTTCTAGCGATCCCGCGAGTTCGGTATTCTTCCTGATGTCCTAGGTCGATGAAACTTGGCAGGTATGTCAGGGATCCAAACAGATTGACTTGAGAACAGCCGTTTCCCCGACCCGACGATCGTGGGGGGAGTGGGTGGATGGGGAGTCCGGAATCTAGTGGCGTGCATAACTTTTGAACGGATGATCGGATTTGAATGAAACTTGTCTGGTGAGCTATCGCCTCGGACGTTCAGTGTCACGTCCGGGTCGGGTTCGATACCTGTGGGGATGGGGGGGGGGGACTCAAGAAACTCCACAAGCAGAGGGATTGGGACGAAACTTAATGGATGGAACAAGCATTAGGCCTAGATGAAATTGACGGAGCTAGATGGTTTCGGGGCTCTGTGGGGGAGTTGGATGGGGTTTCCTGGAATTCCGGTAGTCGTGAGTTAGAATAGTTCCAGATGTAAAACGACAACGAAACTTTGCAGGCATATTAGCGACCCGAATTATCTTGACTTAAGAACCTGACACAACATACCCCTGGAAACTTCCGTTCCTAGATCCGACCATTTTTTGGGGAGCAAGAGAAGAGAAATATGGAAATTGACTTCTATAAATTGCAAACGAGTGGTCTGATTCGAGTGAAACTTCATGGGTGATACGAATCGATGGCCTCGACAGGTAAAACATGCGTTCGAACCATATGCGACCACGATTAGGGGAATTGGGGGTGGGGGGACTTTTGACATGCACAGAAACCAAACGGATGGACCGAATGAGATGCAAATTCGACAGTGCCGAGTTTATGCGGCCTAGATTTGTTATTTGGCGTCCGGGCCGGATTCGGCCAAGGTAGGGGGGGGGTACTGGAAACTTGCAGATAGGCTATGCTCCAATTTCAGAAAACTTGATGGACAGGAACAGGGAATTAAGAGATTGGGCCCGAACCGGCTCCGACAACGTTGGTGGGAGGGGGGGGGGGGTACCGGAACTTTCCAAAAATGCTCAGATTCGAGTGAAACTTGATAGATGGTATAAAAGAAGATGCTTTAGGTGGTCGATTTTTTTTATTCCGAACCAGACTCGGCCACGGTATGTGGAGATAGAGTGAGTACCGGAAATCGTGTAGCACGTCTAGGTATCAAACAAATGGATTTATTTGGATGAAAGTTTGAACAGTCATGTGCATTTGCTACAGACAATCGAGACGATGCGGAACTGCTCACAAATGAGTGAAACTAAATATCCAGATCCAGATAACCGGTTTTACGCATCTGTAGCATGAGACGCGAAAACTCTTTCGGAGCATAACGAACACGGAAAATAGTGAAATATGGCAAATGCAAAGATTAGTGAGGTGTCGTTCTTGTACAGCCTACTCGTACAAGTGCCATATGAGCTCGTAGCTCTTGTTTCCACTTCTTTAGGTTTTTGAGATAACAGTAAGGCACCTGTTGAAAGGTGAATAGCGTGAGAAAGGGACTCAGGGAGGGAGCGGGTACATGATCTGACGCGAGAAGGTTGTGAGTTTATTTTTGTAAGGTGAAAAAAAAGGACTCTGCACCACTCTAGTAAACTAAGCCTTTTTTTTATACCCATGCTCGAATGCTGGGGTATTTTGGCAGGGGTGAGCATGGTTGGTAGTGATATGTATGCATGTGTACCCCTTATTCCCCAGAGGTAGGGTACCAGTGTACAGCAAATTCTAAGCCTCAAGTCGTTTTAGTTTCCAGAGTACTGTATACTGATAAATAATAAATAATAAATAAATAAAGGCTTATTGTATGCTACTAGCCTGCTCCGCACATATGTTTTTTCTGTTAACTGTGTTTGAAAAAAAAAAAATGGTTTCCTAGATTAGCAGAGAATATCAAGAATCATAAAATTTACTTACAAATGTCAAAACTGTAGGTCTTACTATACTTAAAATTGACCAATTTAGGGTAGGTAGGCTGCTATGGCAACCACCTACTTACAAACCAAAATGGAACAAGTCTAAGAACTTGCCCCTTAATTTAAAATATTTTGTTTATAGAGTGATTGCAGCCTACCCGACGAAAACGCAGAAGGGCATACAAAGAGTAATTAGCTCTGCGATATGACCTCCGAATTTGAGAAAAATATATCCAAGTTTTTTAACGCAGAGGCGTTACTAGCAAAAAAAAATAAAATTCGGGGGGGGGGGGGGCAAGGTATTTACCGACTGGCTGGTCATTTTTACCAACTATTTTTGCAGATAAAAACGACTATTCTTGAGAAAAACGACTGTGTTGACGAAAAATCGTCGGACTTGAAGAGAAACTACTATTTTTAAGAAAAAAATCGACTACTTTTTACAAGAAACCGACTGTTTTTTTAAAAAAAATTACTGTTTCCAAGAAAAAAACGACTTTTTACGAAAAATCGCGGCGCTTCGCCCTGACTCGGCTATTTTTTACCGACTGGCTGGGGGGAGGGGGGCGTCCCCCCTCCCCTCCTCTAGTCGTGACGCCCCTTATTCTGATCATGTAAATGATTGGAAACAGGAAACAGTGGAGGGTCCACGTATATTCTCCAAACCCTGAGATCCAAAAGCACAAGAAATTTCATCGCCACATCTTCAATTATTGTCAAGTTAAAACATTAACGAATAGGCTGTCTAGTCCCGATTGCCCCTGAACCAAGCGGGAGTGGATTTGGGACCCCCAAAAAGCAAAAGAGGCCACAATGCTCACAAGCCAACCAAGTTTCAACTTGATACCTTTTGATTCCTGTCAAGGGTCACAAACTTTAATCTAGGGCTATCTGGGCCCAGTTGCCCACGAACTGGGTGGGTGGGGGAGGTGCAACTTTAAAAGTAATTTCCCAGCCATAGGATCTACAAGTACAAGGAAATTCATCGTCCGATGTCCAGGTCTTGTCAAGTTATGAACATTATTCACTGTGCAATCTGGGCCTGTTTGCCCCTTAACCGGGTGGCTGAGGGGTATGAGACCCCCCAAAAACGAAAAGAGGCCCCAATGCCAACAAGCCAACCAAGTTTGAACTTGATACCTGTTGGTTGCTGTCACGGGTCACGAACTTTACTCTTGGGCAATCTGGCCCTAGTTGTCCACGAACTGGGCGGGTGGGGTAGGTGCAACTTTAAAAATAATTTCCCAGCCGTAGGATTTACAAATACAAGGAATTTCATCGTCCTCTGTCCAGGTCTGTTCAAGTTATGAACATTATTCACCGGACAATCTGGGCCCATTTGCCCCTTAATTGGGTGGGTATGGGGGACAGGACCCTCATAAAGGCGCAACTAGACCCCAGTACCCACAAGTGTAACAAGTTTGAACATGATCACTGGTTCACAAGTTATGAGCTCCACAAAACCCGTGAAAACTGAAAGCTGTTACAGCGCTCGCAAGACTTGCCAAGTTGTTGCTAGAAGTCAGTGGGTCTGGAAAAAGGCTTAAACAGCCAAAGGCTGAGGGTTCCTTTGTTGTAAAATCCGAGCTTCAGTTTACAGTATTCAGACAGTTTTGAGTATTGGAACATAATCAATAATCAGTGCGAGATGTGCTTTAAGGAAAAATGGGAAATAAGCACATTCATCTTAGTAATATATTGTATCTTTTCAGGCGTAGCACCCCCCTCGTTTGTAGCCATCAACGCTGGGACCACCCTTCAGAAGCTGACTTCATCTTCAGACGCTTTATCGCTTAGCTCAGTGGCGATATTGTGCATCTTAGCTGTGCTGTCTGTAGTGCCTGTTCTGCTGAAGAACAAGCTGAAATCAAAGTTTGAGTGATCAGACCAATTTCTAGTGTAATTGTGTGAGATTTCCGAATTCCACTTCTTCGGGAAAGTCGACTTGGATCAACTGGCCAGTGGTGTAATTTTTTAACCAGGTATAGCTAGCTGGTGGAGTATTCCAGCGGGTCTGAGTTAGCGGTAGTTATAAATCGAGCAGTGCAGTGCGAAGTACGTCTAAAAATTGAGTGTCTCCTTACTCCTACTCTTCTAAATTTAAACAAGGGAGGAAGATATATTTTCTGTATTATCTGTTGCCACTGGTGCCGTAGCACTATGGTTTGTATAGGCAGTTAGCATGTGCGTACCCTAAATTCACGGAAAGCAAGTCCACTAGGTGGCCGGTCACAGCATTGTCAAGAATTTGACGCCTCCGGGGTCAAATTTGTAAACAAAAAGCGAAAGTTAGCCAAGAAGTCTCGTGGTAAGATACACCTGCCATCTAGAAAGTGAAAACTAGCTACATTGCGACGTATTTTGGGTGGGCGTTTTCGCATGAATGGCCGTGAAGATCCACACGAAAATGTTATTGGATGGTACCATCTAAACGACATGTGTTAAGACAGTGGAAGATACCATCTCCCTCTTCCCGTTCAACTTGGCTCGAAGAGCTGTTAAACGGGAGACACACCCAGTCGGATGGTGACGCCACCCGTCGAGCTTTTCCAGCAAAAATGGCCGTTGAGCTAGATAATTTAACGCGAAAGCATCGATCATGGTGATGGTATGTAACATACAACGGAGACATCCTCACGGGAATATCCGTATCTCACCTTAATTTGTAATTTTCTCCCCTACCCCTTAATAGGGCTACGGGTCCATCCTCGAATTTGAAATTTCACCAAAAGAATATATAAACAAAACGCTTCAGCTCTATTAGAGTTTACCTTTCTTTTTCTTCTTCTTCGACTGGTTATAGTCGGCTAATAGAAGAATGAACGGAGAAAGACATACGTATCCCGTCAGGTTTTACATCCTGAAAAGTGACAGGTACACACAGCACAGGAGGTAGCGACTGGGTTTTTAGTGAGGGCTTACATCATACACAAAGGCATTCAAATGGAAGCTCGGGGAAATATCTTCTTGGGGCTTGTTCTCAACCCTGTATTACGAGTAAGAGACGTTGTTCAGGAATTAGGCTTGCTTCGAATTTGCTGATGCGTGTTGCACGGGAATTTGAGCTTATCTAGCTGATCATCAGCTTGGTGTTTTCCTTATTGTGCCAAGGTGTGGACTAAGTGAAAAATCAAGCTCATTGTTAGGTATGTTGATGCATTTCAGTTGATGGCCGAAGAAGATCTGTTTGGTAGATAATAGCTTTATCTGATCTCGTTTTGTGAATTAATTGGGCTGTTTTATTTATGTGGTGTAAACATTGTATTAAAAAATGTTTGTCAAAAAGTAAGTACTAGACGTAGTCGGCCAGCTTGATCAAGCCGAGGGGTATGCACTGGGGCTTCTTGGTGTACTCCACCTGGCTCATTATCAGTTTAGACAGCCTACTGTTTTTCTCGCGCGTCAAACTAAGCCGGACATGTTGCATCCCGTCCAGTAAAACACATAGGGTTTTTTTTATTTCATTTTCCGATGGTAGAATGGCGCTGCATCTTCGGATTCTGTTCTGTTCGCCGAATCAAATTGAGTCACACTTTGCCCTGTTGCTGAAACTACAATGGACACGAAGGCACTAAAATAGTTGCCGTTTATACCACAAGGTTGGTTTCTGTTTGCCAGGTCAGACTGAGTCACGAGGGCACAACACGAGGGCACAAAAATAGCTCCCGTTTTTACAGCAAGTTTTTTTTCTGGTCGCCAGCTCAAATTGAGTCACACTTTGCCTTGTTGCTGAAACTACAATGGACACGAAGGCACTAAAATAGTTGCCGTTTATACCTCAAGGTTGGTTTCTGTTTGCCAGGTCAGACTGAGTCAAACTTTGCCTTTATTCATAATTCTAAATATTTTTATTCTAAGTTTAGAGTGTCCGTTAGAACATCCGTCCCAGGAGAAGTGAGAAGAACGATTTACCCTTTTTTTCTGTCATACAAAAACATTCATTATATTTCTGTGGCAGATTCACAGAGATGAAAAAACAAATTATCTGGCCAGATGTACAGTGCAACTAACAGAGATTATGATATACATTTTGACCAAGAATATAAGTTGTTATCACAAATGGAAACGTTTTGAATGATATCTTACAATCATCAATTTCAGTCATCAATTATTATTTTAAAATTTGGAAACACTTTATAGCCAAATCTTTTTAGCAACTACACGAGAAAATGGTATGAAGTAGGTTTTGTGAAGACAGTAGGTCTACAACTTAAAAACAAAACATTATACCGTAACTCTTTGATTCCATTTCGCCAGCTAAATGCCTGAAACTGCCAAAGCTTAATACCTTTTCCAGAAGCGATTCTTTACAGTCTTGAGACGACTAAAATAAAATTATAACACCGATGAAACTTAAGTAAACTCATGCGTGTTCGGTCTATGCCTGAAAGTTCCAGTTTCTTAATTGCTCCCTGAGTCATCAAATGCCACATTCCCACATTGCCGTGCATCTTTGTGAAAGGTCGTGATAAAACAAACTTCTTATTACAAATATGACCCGAGATTGAAAGTCGTTTCCATTTGTATAATCCCGCAGAAATCAGCACTGTTTGAAGTGCCCGTCTTTTCTGCCTGCTTCATCGAATCACATTTGCTCTAGAGGTAACACTTAATACTGCAAGAGGCAACACGCGAAGCTCCACCCAGGCCCCCCCCCCCCCCGGTAATTCAGAATCGCAAGAAGAACTACTTAGCTTGCTGACATCGAGGTTATGCGAGTTCTCTATTCTTCCCTTATTTATTCTTGCTCCAACCAACGATGTGCGAGTTTTAAAGTCACTCCCACTCTGGTCACTGCAGTCTCTCAAATTACATGTGCTTGACCCATCTGAATAACTTTCACTCTCGGTTTCTACAGGATATGCATGAGTTGCATTAATCACTGTAGGTTGTATATAAAGGTTACCTCACTGAATCTGCCGTTTCTTGTGACGTTCGTCACATTGGCGCTCTATACAGCCTGATCTGCAGATCAAAATATCACTAAGAGCCACTTTTCTCTTTACTGGCTGTGGTTTCTTTCTTCTCCCCCTCTTCTTCTTTCTCTGCCAACCCTTCTTCAAATTCAAAATCTGAGTTGTTATATTCAAACTCGTCTTCACTTGAAATGTAGTTGTCATCATCAACTGGCAAGCTCGATTTTCTCAGCTGTGATCCCGAAGCTTTGTCACTTGTTTCATCAGTCTTCGAAGTCAATTCACTACAACACACCCCAACTACGTCACTTGATGTCAGGTCAGGATTTCTAATAACGGTTAAACTATTACCTACATTACTAGTTGATGGTGTATCTTTGTACAATGCACCTGCAGCGTCACTTGCTGACATAGTTGCTGCACTGGTTGTACCAAACACTTGTTGACTGATATCAGGAAGTCCTAATTCTTGGAAAGATATTTCTGCATTCTGCCATATTTCATTCACCCGTTCACTATACCAGTTCATGACCTCGTCAACTGTTGCATCTGTGTCTGACAAGTCGAACTCTTCTTCTTCACTCTCCGACCAGTCTCTTGGGTGAGACATGACTCTAACTGCCAAAGAGGAACAAAGTTACACCCAGACTGGGTTTCCTTGACTGTCCAGTCCTCCTCTACTCAGCGACTATAAACCCAGACTGAGACATTCCTTGATCACCTCAGTCTTGGATTCCTTTAAAATAAAATGTTTTCAAAACCAGTTCCTGAAAGTTTAACTGGAAAGGTCTGAGATACAACAATCTAGTTACCCATCACTTATTCACATAAATAGGCTTGAAGACCCGATGCTTCGTTGCTCCGCTACTCACGAACAAAAGATTTCGGAATGGTGGACCGTAGGCTACCTGTGTTGTATGCTCGACGGAAGATATTTACGACGAAAGGTATGTATTCAGGCACTAAGGTTCCCCAAGCCCAACACTGGCCATTGAAAAGCCGCCTTCGTGCTGAGATTCAAATTTTCCACGTCATAGTAAAATTTACATTGTGGGGACGGCCGTAAATATCCTGAACGACACTACTAGAGCAGATAGTGGAAAATAAAATCCTTTGGCAGAATCCAAATAATTCAGTCAATGATTGTCATATGTGTAGCCTATAGTAGTCCCCGAAGCAGCGCCGAATTTTAATTCAGCGCCGACGGGGAGGATATTGGTCAGCGGCGGCGAGGCGCCGATCTATTCGCGTTTGCTCTCGTTTTAGTATATTTTCCCGTTATTTTTCCAATTTAAGTACAAATCTTTGCAATTGTTTTCCCACGAATGCCTATCGTTTTCATGGCACTTGCAGCCTCTGGCTCAAGTGCCATATACCGATCCCAATTCCGTCTGTCCGGTCGTCAGGTTTTCTTGTCACACTTTTTCGAGTTAGGGTACTTCCTGGTGTGCTAGACCTGAAACGTGGCAGGCGTATCAGGGACCCAACCAAACTAACCTGGAAACCGTAAGTTTCCCGATCCGACCATCTGAAGGGGAGTGAAGGGCGGGGGAATCTGGAAAATTGTGTAGTGTGTAACTTTCGAATGAGTGATCGGTTTAGAATGAAACTCGATAACTGAATAAAGGACACATGTCTGACGTCCCATTTAAAGTCAGGAACGGACTCAGTAGCTATGGGGGAGTCGGGGTGTGGGAGACCGGAAATCTCGAGAAATGGTTAGAATGGAGGAATCGGAGTTAATCTTGCTGGGAAGAACAAGCATCTGCTCCAGATAAATTGTTTACAGAACTGGACTGGACCCGGACATTGGGGGGTGGGGGGGGGGGGGAGTTTCCCAGAATTCTGGTGATGTCAGTTTTGGGTATTTTAGCGACAAAACTTGGGAGGCATTTCAGGTATCCGATAAAACCGACTTGTAAATAAAAATTTGCTCGATCCGAAAGTTGTGGGGGAAGTGGAGGGAGGAGAGCCCGGAGTACTGAATCATTCTTACCATAACTTTGGAACGGGTGACCGGATCTGAGTGAAATCTAACATGTCTCTGGTCATCTTTTTCATGTTTGGACCGGATCCGAAAACAATGGGGGGGGGGGGCCGGAAAATATGTGAACCACTTATACTGGAGAGATCGGGATGGAACTTTGTGTGAATAAAAAACGGATGCTATGGATAAATCTTTTTAAGAACTGGATTGGCTCCAGCAACTGTAGGGGGGATAGAGGGGGGGGAGCATCCGGAATTCCGGTGATCACAAGTTAAGGTACTTCCAGGTGTGCTAGGACGATGTATCTTGGCTGGAATATCTAATAGACAGTTCGGCTTCCGAGCTGGAGGATCCACAGAGGCTGCAATTCACCCACTTGTCTGGCGGATTGAATAGGCACTAGAAAATAGGGAATTTACTCTTGGTATTTTCCTTGATATCGAAGGAGCCTTTGACAGGGCTATCTTTGAATCTATAGAAGAAGGGACGGAGCAGGGGGACATATTCAAGTACTTATTTACGTACTAAAATTATATAACACTGGACAACATGGTCTATTGGCCTAGAAGGAAAAGAATCTTGTGTAGGACTAGCTATACTACAACTTAAAGATTAGAGGAAATGAAACACAACCGAAAAAGACACAAGAGGAAAAAGAAAAAAAAAGGAGATTTATTGAGAGAAAACTAGTAAGTGTGTACGGGTGTTCTTGAAAAAAAGTGTTGAGATCTGTTGATTGTTGTAGATGTGTGGGTATACTGTTCCATAGTTTAATGCTTTTGTATATGGCAGAATTTCGGTAGGCAGTTGTCAGTCTTAAAGGAAGAATAAATTGATGGAGAGTAAAACATAGGGAACGATTTTGGTGTACAGTACGGAAGGGTACGTAATAATTTTGGAGAGAAGCGGGTAATTTCTCCAGTGAAGCAGAGTGGGCCAGGCGAAGAGTCTGAGCGGTGATTATCTCGCTGAGCGGTTTGATGCCCGTGTCATTATACAGTTGATCTGTTGGGTAAAGTTTAGGAGGGCGAAATGTTGCTTTGATACAAGGTTTGGTGCGGTCATTAAAGGCTTTAAGTAAGATTTGTAGGTATTTCACCAAGATTGACAGCAGCACATGAGGTATGGGACCACAAATGCATCGTATAACATTAACATGACATCTGGAGCAAGGACCTGATTCGCTCTCTGCAGCATTGAGGACTGTGTGGAAACCATTGACGTCAGATGCGATATCTGCTTACGAAATGATAATTTCTCATCGAGTATCACTCCCAAGAACCTGTTGAAACGTCAGTGCACCTCCATCAGTATAAATTGTAAACTCTGGGTCTGAACAGCTACGACAACTCTTAAAATCGACTATGCCAGTTTTTTCTGTCGATTCACTGCAAAATCGCGATTCAAGATGGTGATATGATCAGAAATAGAGAAGTCTGCGTAAATCTAAAAGGAGAAAAGCTTAAGCCACTAATTCGTAAAGGGTGCCCGCAAGGAGGTGGATGTGGAAATTTGTAAAAAATAGTCAGTTGAAAGAGTTATTACGAAAAAACTATGGTTGAGTCAGAGTAGAACAGAAGCTGTTGTCTTTACTAAGAAACAAAATTGGGATAAAGAGATAAAAATCACCAACCAAGTCAGATATTTGGGGATCACCCTCAGTGGCTTCAGTAGTAAACAATGTTGGAAAACACACTGCAGCAGCACTGCATTGCTTGACTGTCAGGATCAGGGGCGTCCCGAGGGGGTGGTGGGTGTTTCCCCCAGAAAGCCTGTGGGAAAAGAATTCCGGTAATTTTGACTCGTGGGGCGAAGCCGCGCCAGTTAAAATCTGTCAAATTCACCTGAACTTGATGATTCTCGGGAATCTACCGGATTATTGCTCAGGGAAACTACCGGATTTTTCTCAGGGAATCTACGCCAAATCTTTCACAACGAATCTACTGGAACTTGTCTCAGAGAATCTACCGGAATTTACCCCTTGGAATCTACGAAATTCGGCTCAGGAAATCTACCGGAATTTGTGTGAAATCTTTCAGAAGGAATCTACCGGATCTTGTCTCAGGATCTACCGGAATTTACCCCTCGGAAACTACGAAGTTCGTACCAGAATTTGTGCAAAATCATACACAAGGAATCTACCGGAATTTACCCCTCGGAATCTACGAAATTCTGAGGGAATCTACCGGATTTTGCTCATGGAATTTAGGCTAAATCTTTCACAAGGAATCTACCGGAATCTACCCATCGCAGTCTACGAAATTCAACCGGAATTTGTACGAAATCTTTCACAAGGAATTTACCGGAACTCATCTCAGGGAATCTACCGGAATTTGTGCGAAATCTTTCACAAGGAATCTACCGGAACTTGTTTCCGGGAATCTACTGGAATTCACCCCATGAAGTTATACCAGAATTCGGCTCAGGGAACCTACCGGATTTTGCTTATGGAATCTACGCTACGTCTTTCACAAGGAATCTACCGGAACTCTTCTCAGGGAATCTACCGGAATTTACGAAATTCGGCTCAGGAAATCTACCGGAATTTGTGCGAAATCTATCATAAGGAATCTACTGGAACTTGTCTCAGTGAATCTACCTGAATTCACCCCATGGAATCTACCAGAATTCGGCTAAGGGAACCTACCGGATTTTGCTTATGGAATCTACACTAAATCTTCACAAGTAATCTACCGAAATTTGTCTCAGGGGATCCACGGGAATTTACCCGACGGAATCTACCAGAATTATCCCACGGAATCTACCAGAATTTGGCTCACAGAATCTATCGGAATTTCGCCAGAATTTGTGTGATATCTTTCACATGGAACCTACCGGAACTTGTCTCAGGGAATCTACCAGAGTTTACTCCATAGAATCTTCCCGAATTAGGCTGAATCTAAATCCAAAAAGCTTTGTCAGCTTTCTCAACTCCTTTCCGGTGATACGGGTGAACCGAGAAGAGTTCAAAAACGAATTAGCTTTGTTTCGACATGATGGAGAAAGTTGCGGGGAGAGCCTTGAAATAAACAAAAAGTTTGAAGACACGGTCGAGGTCTCTTGTCAACTGAAAGACGTCTTACCACTAGTATGTAAAGCCTTCAAGCTGGCCAAGACAATCCCTATTACCTCAGCAAATGGGGAACAAATTTTTAGCAGGATGAAGCTGTTTAAGACCACCTTGCCTTCAACAATGGCTGACCAGTGTCGTGAAAGTCTGCTACTAATAGCACGTGAAACAGATCTATTTGATGAGTGTGAAATAGGTTGTGTTGTGGACAAACGGAAAATGGTTAAAATGCGATAAGTAAATGTGAAGGGTGTGTTGAATGTCAGATTTTTTTTTTGTTTTAAGTGTTAACTAGCCTTCTTTTTGTTTGCTCTTGTTTATGCTACATAACCAAAGTCAGAACACAACAGTATCCTAGAGTTTCTGCAGAGATTATCACTACAGAGAATTTTTGGTAAAACCTTGAAAATTTTGGTAAAATTCTGAAGCCGCACTCCCCTCATCAGGAAGGTGTCGGACACCCCTGGTCAGGATAGTATGCACATTTCATTTTAACATTTTTGCCAGCAACAGTCGAGGTAGTGTAAAAACGAGGTCATGTACAGTAGCGGTATGCTTATGTGAACGTTTGCTAACAGTGAATGATCGCCGAAGACAAAACTAAAACCCAAACCAGGCATTTTTTCCTATAAATACTAGTAATAATCACTCACATTTTTGTCACTTTTTGAATATTTTGCTAATTCACCATTCACCTATGAAAGTGACCCACCTGACACCTCTGTTTTGTTTTTTATAATTTGAAAAGTTTGCCGGGAGGAACGCACCTTCAATGGAGAAGATGGCGGTCCGAACCGTCAGAGGCCTTCAAAAGAGGAAGGACCTTTTTAATAAATTCAAAATCAAAGAAATTTAATTGAACTTCTGCTTCAAGTGTGTGCCAGGATAACTCTGAAATAGTCTGCTGTTAGCTGATATCAAGTTTGTTATATTTCTTCTCCATTTTACTTTTTTTTTATGCAAGTAAGAAAGCCAAGATAGTGGAACAGTTAAAAAAGTGTTCAAATAAGCATAACTCTACTGTACCACTCCTGGTGCTGTCTTGGTGAATCCTGTATCTGGATGAATCATCCTGGAAACCGGTGCTTGACTTTGGAACACCATGACGAAAATGGGCTAGTGTACTAGACTAAGATCAGTTCGAATTACACAGAAGCAAATAACAATACCTCACACCAAATTCGACTTCATTTTAAGCAAAGGTTCGATCCAACAGTAAACAGAACTTTCCGTGTGGCTCCGTAACTTTAAATGTCTTGCCAGAACCAATTGACGTTGCCACATCGCACGAAAAGAAATCAGCTTTTATAACTAAAGTTGCGTGTTTTGGGATATAAGTTTTGGCGTAGTTTCGCTTATAAAGCCGTTTTATTTGTCCATCCCAGTTCCTCGAGGACTCCTCGGGGAATCAAAGGGAACGTGAACATAATAACTCATTGAGTACATTTCAACAGCTAAATACCTTAAATTGTCAGTAGGCAGGGCATTGAAGACACGGGGCGATTTCCTATCTAAATCGCCCCGTTTTTATTTAACATGGGATTCCCTATCCAAATGGCTCCGTTTTTGATTGGTTGGTTTTGAGGCGTGGACCGCCCCCTCTTTTGTTGTAGCATTGTGTTCCATCTGGGTGTCCCCGGCGTTGGCTCTTTAAACAAGAGAGGGGGGCATTTGAATTAGTATTGATTTGTTGAGTTCCAGGTGTCAGGCACTGATCGTTTGTTAATGTAGCTGAGGCGCTGGTAGTCGCAAGGTTGAATATTTGTGAACGATGAGCGGAAAAAGGCCGCTCATAGTCTTTTCTCACAGGGACACTGACTGTTGTTCTAAGGCTCTGATTGGTCTGATAATTCACTCATTCCGCTCACGCGCTTGTTTTTAAAGGATAGCATAACAAATGAATGTTACTTTTACAATCATTTGTCAAGTGGAAGTGGAACTGAAAGGATCTAAAAAAATGAGCTACTTGTGTCAAATGTGCTATCGTTTTATAGAAGACAGTTCAGACAAATGTGACTTGTGCGTACGGCCGTCATCTCTTGATCCTAATTGTCAACTATGCTACAAAGCGACTTGCGATTTCCACAAAGACGAACAGATGGACAAATGGTGTTTCCTTTGCATCAGAGCTGTATGTCACGCCCACGCAAGCTTCAACGCCATATGCCAACACTGTCATTCTTACGAAACATGTCTAAGAGGAAGTTTCATCGCCTTTGACCCAGAAGAAGAAGAAAATTCATTTCTGTTCACTGTTAAAAAGTTTGAAAGTGGAAAATAAACTCTCTGTGAAAAAAGTGACCCCAAAAGTCATCCTTTCTGTTTTTTTTACTTGTTGTTTTTCGTCTTTGAGCAAAATTTGCGAGTGAATAATTGACCTTTTAAGTGTTTGTGTCTGTAATTTTTATATGGGAATTCAATGGGAAAAGTGTAAAAACCGTCTTTTATGATTTTCGTACTTGCGTTTTTTCGCCCTTGCAGTAAAATGTGACAGTGAAAATCGATCCTTTGAATTTCTGTACTTGTTGTTTTCCGTCTTTCTGAATAAATGTGAAAGCTAAAACGTTCCCTGGGACTACAATTCAAACGAGTTTCTAGAAATTTTTTATTTTCACTACGACACATCTAAAGAAAATACAATACACTGACATACTTAATAAGACATAGACATTTCACTACAAACTTCATTCAAGCACTTCATTTTAAGGCTATCAAACTTGACGGCATACAAAGTACTTAGAACACTCTCACTGACGTAATCATTGACCAACAGATGATCGGAAAATAAGCTGACAATAGAATGAAAGGAATATTTACGCATACGGAGTAAAATAAACACTAAGGCGTGAAAACCACAGGACTGCGTCATTTCATGCTGAATCTGTCTCCTATTTTGGCTGATGTTCTTAAAGTTGGATATGTAGGGGGCTGTCGTTTTCCACTCTCTGAAATCCTTCCCGTAAGAGCAAAAAACTTCAATCCTTTTGCTCGAGTATAGGATCAGAGATATCCAGTGGCCGTAAACTTGGTCGGATGTAGCCGTGTTAGCCACAATTAGGGCGGGATAGCTAGAAATCTTCACTCGGTGTAGCCAATCAGCGGGTAGGCAGTGACAGTCGAGAAGCCTCGTAACAGGATCATCTTTTAGGAGTTTTAACACTTGCTGTGTATCCATCAAGGGGCGATGGACATGAATGGTATGTTGTCAGGTGTTATTTCTAGAACCGTCTCGTAAAAGCCAAGAACAATCAATGTGGTTGCATCGGCTAAACCTTCAGTGAAAGTGAGATCAAGGCGCAATTGTCCACTTCTAACAAGGCTCATATCAGGACCACCACTGATGTCAAAGACCATGATCCCTCGTCCTTTTATCCATTTTTCGTAAGAAATCCCATTCTCAAAGAACTGTTCATCTTGACCAAGACACTTCATTGACATCTCGTACAAAAGTCGGTAATTACTCTCAGTAAAGTTCATGGAGTAAGCTGGTTGGCCATTAATTTGAAGCTGTAGGCTTTGTAGGTTATTGAGTTGAAATGCAAATGGATTTTCTGTAAAAGCTCCTAGCTGACCAGCCGACTTGACCATCATAACAGCAAGCTTAGATGGCAAGGAGTTTGATGGCGTAACGTCATTCTCCGAGAACGTTAAAGATCCTTTGGACATGTTCCTTGCCATGCTCATGATTTTTGGAAACATTAGTTTAACATTGTTTCCTTGACTGCGAAGGCGCTCAACAGCTAAGCCAAGGCTTGGAATGACATTCACTTTCTTGACGTGCATGATGCATTGTTGAATCTGAACTTCACCGTCAGGCGACGTGTCCAACATTTTTCTTAGCAGGAATTTACTAGGCGAAGGGAATAGTTTGACTTCTATTCTCACATTTGGTGGTAAGAATTGACCGATCTGGAAGAATTCGTGAGATGGTCTTCCAACAAGGTGAAGTATCTTGGTAGTTTCAGTCTGCAGCTCGCTGTCCAAATTGTTGTCCTCCTTGTGATAGTATCCTACTCCACTTCCTCGAACTTTCTTTGTTCCCAGAGGGGTCATGAGCTCCCAGGACAACATTGAAGTGTATGCAGACAAGTTGTTGCCGTTTGATATCATCTGATCATTCATGAATACTTGTACGTTTTGGAAAAGAGCATTCAGTACCCCATTTTCGTAACACAGTTTGTCATCTTCTTTTGCCTGTTCTCTGTTGACGACAACTTTGAGTTTCACTTCAAGAAGTGTGTTTCTCAAGTCAATAAAATTGGATTCGGTTGCTTGAAACTTGAAGTGTATGGGCGATCCGGGTGTTATAGGAACGATTGGATAGTTGGGTTCATAACGGCTGTCTTTAACAGAAACGTCCACTGAAGGCGAGGAGAAAAGAGACATTGCAGACGAAATGCTTGGCGTAGCATCTTCAGACGGTAGGTAGCTCATTCTAGCTCAAAAAAGTCTTTTTTCGCTCTCTTTGCCTTTTTCTTACGTGTTGCCTTGAGCTTTGCTGGCATAAGACTAATCAAGCGTCGCTTAAGAGGCCTTTTAAATCCCCCAGATCCCTTCTGGATCTTTTCCTTTACATTGCGGATCGTGGATTTTATGTTCTCCTGAAACGATTGACCCAGGTCTTTGCCCTGTTCATAGTCGTTAAGAGTGTTCGACACAAGATCCTTTGCAGTTGGTACAACGTACTTTCGAACAAGAGGAAGGGCGAAACGAAAGATTTTACCAAACCACTGAGATAACGCACCATAGCCCACCATCTGGTCCTGACGACCTCCATAGTATGAAACACCATTTCCTCTTTGTTTAAGTGTAAGAGCAAAACAGTCTACCGATGGACAATTGAAGTGTGTTCGCTTCGTCATTGTTTTTGGAAATGAACAGTAAGTGATATGAGGCCTCTATTTATATTCACTAAATTTCCCTTTTCGTCTCGGAGACTAAAAGTAACAATTTCAATATCTTTCATGGCAACGTCTACATAGGTTAAGTTCTGGAATGAGTAGTGCAACACTGCATCGGACGTCGTTTTCCTCGGAAGTACGCGGAGAACTGGTGCTGTGGTGTTCCCGATTCTACTGTTGTGGACCATGTCCGAATAGACAATAAGTGAACTCCAACTTAAGCCTAGACCAGGCGGGCTTTTGGCTTCAACACCGTATTTCATTTCAAAGTCCGATTCCGTGTTTACTGAAATGACAGCGCGTTGGTAGCCAAGAATACTCCGGAGCGCCTCTGTCATTTTTATTATCTCTCCACCACGAAGACCAATCACAGAAACTCGGTCATACGTGTTTACGTATACAAATTCGATGCCTTTTATTCCTCGATCTGTTCGCAGTCCTTCATTTATATCTTTTAATATTTCTTCGACCTTAATATAGCTTTTTGCGCTGGACAGTGTGATAGACATGCCCTTTCTGTTACTTGGATCCGTCGGGTTTTCATAGGAGACGTGGATTCTGTAGACTTTGTCAGTTCTAAGAATGTCGAAGCTGTTCGTCATGTGCATTTCCACCAAACTACATTTCCACTCGGAACTATCCAGCTTAATGGGCGGCGATAGACGTGTGATGAAGTTACTTATTTTATTTTGACCATTGTAAACCGGATCTTCGACATCAGAAGAAAAGTGACAGTAAAATGAATCTTTAGACATCGCGCAAATCGTCTTCGTTAACCCAACTGTCGAATTCAGGACCGTATGACTGCCACCTCACAAGAAACTGATGCTTTCCTCCTCGTGTTCGCTTCTTAAGTATTTTTTCGATGTGATACTGCGATGGAGGAGAGACTGGTTGGATTTCATGTATATAAAACCCACCAAGTATAGATTGTTCGTTCATGTCTGAGAGGGCATATGTCACAGGCTCGGTGCTGTTCACTTTACTTATTATGAATATTTCATCGGTAAAGTTGTGTCTTCCTTTCTCAAACCCGCCTTTGGCTCTCGATATGCGCACATTTTGACCAATAGTCAGATTGTTTTTAGAGCCTTTTTTCTTTTTTTCACTACTGTACATGTGATCAAACAACTGTGGGGTATTATGTAGACCAACGTCTGCAGGTGCGATTCCTTTAAGGCTCCTATGCCCACTCTTATTATATTGTCCAACCAGGGACTGAATATCTTTCACGAATGAATAAGTATTGTTAAATGTACAGTAGCGTGAGATGTACAGTCGCAGCGTTCGGATAACGCGTTCTGCTATAGCAGCTTTTAAATGCGAGTGGGTATGGTATAGTTCCATTCCATGATGTTTTAGCAGTTCTCGCATCTTTTTCCCCAGAAACTCTTTACCTCTGTCAACATGAAACTTTTTAAATGTTTGCTTCTTGAAAATAATCGAGAGCTTTTTGCTCACTTCACTGCTGGTCTTGGAGACAAGAGGTTCGACGAACAGATAACGACTGAAAACGTCAATGACGATGAGCAAGTAGTTGAAAGGGGCGTTGGCCTTAACGTAAGGCCCATCAAGAACCATAAGATCGCTCTGAGCTATTTCTCCTCTGTAGAAAGCTATAGTTTTTCTGTATTCTTTTGCTCTCAAGGCTCGATTTCGATGAAGGGTATAAGCTGCCTGCTTCTTGAGAAACTCTTTAACTGTTTTCAGAGGAAGACCACTCTTTCTAGCCAAAACCTCCGGAGACCCCAGTGCCCCCACACTACCGACATTAGAATAAATACGACTTAAAACTGCATCCATTTATTGTTGAGGGTGATTGGTGATGAATCTGGAGAAACTGTGTTTTGTGGAGTTTTTACGGGCGACAGAAGGAATGATCTTTTCAAGGTACTAGCCACACTAGGTCTCTTCGTTGACTGAGGGGTGGAAGAGATCGTAGGTGTATTATCTATCAGTGAAGAGAAGTGACTCGTTGAGATATCATTTTTGCTCGCTTGAACATCATGCAGCAAGAATCTGTTCTTTATGAGGGAAAGTGGAATGGAAGACTGAGCCAAAAAATGAACTGCATGGTCGTCAATAGCATATCTAGTTTTCCTCGAGGATACAGCATCGGAGACAAAATCGAGTGTATTGTAAGTTCTCCCATCTACCGTAAGCAGTCCACTTTCCGCTGAATATACAGCTCCATCCACCGTCAACAGATGGTTTAACAGAGCTTCCCCTTGTGGTCTCTGAGAGCGAGGAATGAGCTCTAAATTAACCTGAACGAGGTTAGAGGGGTTTTGTGGCGATGCTGGAGGTGTAGATGGGGCGACAGTCGAGTTTACTTCACTTTTATTCGGTACGATATTCACTTTGAGCGGTTTAGTTGTGGTCTCTTTGTATTTTTCAAGTCTCTTAACTGCAGACTGAAAAAGCAGCAATTTTTCTTCATCCGAGATCGATTCGTCATTTAATAGTCCAGCCATATCATTCTCAAAGTGTTGTTTAGGCAAGAATGAAGCATCAAAAGGGATAAGTTTGTAGGCACGAGCCATGTTATCCCCTGCTGAGCAATCCACCAACAAGACTCGTAACTATGGGTAGCAATATGCCGAAAATACTTCCACCTTTCTGTATTAATTTATTTCGTTTTTGTTTTGAGCTAACTTTCTTTTTACTCAAATATTTTATAATATTTTGATGTTTAAAGCACCGCTGCTTCTGACAGTCTGGCATTTTTACGTTGCAGTTCACTACATTTAAACATATTTCGGAGATAATATCAATCAGTTGTTTGTCAGAATTTTCCAAAATTGCCCGTCTCAGTTGCGGTTTAGCTTTGCTTAGTACACTCAGAAGTGCCACATGTTCTTTAACGCGCTGCATCTTTAAGACTAATTGAGCTTTTTCTTCGACCCTTCTAGATATACAGTTACATTTTTGTCAAACACATTAGAGAGCAACATCAGGTTACGGTCTTTTGCATTTAAGTTTATGCACAGATGACCAAAGACTATAGAGGTGGCATGCTTATAGGCTTCAAGAAGGTAATGAGGATTTGTGGGGAACATTTGTTTTGCCAGATTCATTATAGAGGACTCGTCTCTAGGCTGACGGAACAGAACAAAGTAATTGCTATTAAGACTTATCGTGCGAACACTTTTTGTAGCTTGAAAGAGATTATGAAGTATAAGAATACAGGACAGATTCCTATGGTGAGACTGCACTGTCCACAAGTCGAGCAGAGCCTCCGAATGCTTTTCCATCTGCGTGGCCAGATCATCAAACACCAACAACGAATCTTGAGGGAGATTTTCTAGGATGTCAAACCCTTGAATGAAATGCACGTTTGGACTGTGCTTCCTAATGTCATCGTAAGTTGTTTGCCAAGTACGATAGCAGATGTAGACACTTTTATGCGAAGGAGCAATAATTTCGTGGGATTCTTGTATAAGGCGAGAGACAAAAGTAGATTTGCCAGACATGCTTGGTCCAGCAATGATCATACGGTAAGGACTCTCAAACTGAAAAGCTTTCATGTTGAAAGTAGTCAAGAAACTGAGCTAAGGATTCGTATGTACGACACTTTTATTCAGTTCACATATCAACATATAGAGAGGGGGTGAATAATGAACAGTCTCAGATTATATACACCCCCCTGATTTACACCCCCGACTCGGCATCGGCAGAAACTGCCGATGCCGAACGCAGCGCCTGGCGGAGGGCGCTGCGCCCTGGCGGAAGGGGCGCGGCGGAGGGACCGGCGGAGGGCGCAGCGCCCGGCGGAGGGCGCGGCACCCGGCGGAGGGGGCGCAGCGGCCCGCGGGGGGCATCGGAAGGCACTTTGTGCCTTCGTGCTATCCAAGTACATTGATTAGACATGCAACATGCTTGATGCTGCAATTATCATACGGTAGGAACTTTCCAACTGCAAGTAGACAAAGAACTGAGCAAATGGTTCTTATGTACGACACTTTTATTCTTATACACTCCAAATATTGAAATACGGGCACGAATAATGTACGCTCTTGTATCATATACGCAACAAATTCGTAAGAAAATGGCAAAGAGAGCGAAAAAAGACTTTTTTGAGCTAGAATGAGCTACCTACCGTCTGAAGATGCTACGCCAAGCATTTCGTCTGCAATGTCTCTTTTCTCCTCGCCTTCAGTGGACGTTTCTGTTAAAGACAGCCGTTATGAACCCAACTATCCAATCGTTCCTATAACACCCGGATCGCCCATACACTTCAAGTTTCAAGCAACCGAATCCAATTTTATTGACTTGAGAAACACACTTCTTGAAGTGAAACTCAAAGTTGTCGTCAACAGAGAACAGGCAAAAGAAGATGACAAACTGTGTTACGAAAATGGGGTACTGAATGCTCTTTTCCAAAACGTACAAGTATTCATGAATGATCAGATGATATCAAACGGCAACAACTTGTCTGCATACACTTCAATGTTGACCTGGGAGCTCATGACCCCTCTGGGAACAAAGAAAGTTCGAGGAAGTGGAGTAGGATACTATCACAAGGAGGACAACAATTTGGACAGCGAGCTGCAGACTGCAACTACCAAGATACTTCACCTTGTTGGAAGACCATCTCACGAATTCTTCCAGATCGGTCAATTCTTACCACCAAATGTGAGAATAGAAGTCAAACTTTTCCCTTCGCCTAGTAAATTCCTGCTAAGAAAAATGTTGGACACGTCGCCTGACGGTTAAGTTCAGATTCAACAATGCATCATGCACGTCAAGAAAGTGAATGTCATTCCAAGCCTTGGCTTAGCTGTTGAGCGCCTTCGCAGTCAAGGAAACAATGTTAAACTAATGTTTCCAAAAATCATGAGCATGGCAAGGAACATGTCCAAAGGATCTTTAACGTTCTCGGAGAATGACGTTACGCCATCAAACTCCTTGCCATCTAAGCTTGCTGTTATGATGGTCAAGTCGGCTGGTCAGCTAGGAGCTTTTACAGAAAATCCATTTGCATTTCAACTCAATAACCTACAAAGCCTACAGCTTCAAATTAATGGCCAACCAGCTTACTCCATGAACTTTACTGAGAGTAATTACCGACTTTTGTACGAGATGTCAATGAAGTGTCTTGGTCAAGATGAACAGTTCTTTGAGAATGGGATTTCTTACGAAAAATGGATAAAAGGACGAGGGATCATGGTCTTTGACATCAGTGGTGGTCCTGATATGAGCCTTGTTAGAAGTGGACAATTGCGCCTTGATCTCACTTTCACTGAAGGTTTAGCCGATGCAACCACATTGATTGTTCTTGGCTTTTACGAGACGGTTCTAGAAATAACACCTGACAACATACCATTCATGTCCATCGCCCCTTGATGGATACACAGCAAGTGTTAAAACTCCTAAAAGATGATCCTGTTACGAGGCTTCTCGACTGTCACTGCCTACCCGCTGATTGGCTACACCGAGTGAAGATTTCTAGCTATCCCGCCCTAATTGTGGCTAACACGGCTACATCCGACCAAGTTTACGGCCACTGGATATCTCTGATCCTATACTCGAGCAAAAGGATTGAAGTTTTTTGCTCTTACGGGAAGGATTTCAGAGAGTGGAAAACGACAGCCCCCTACATATCCAACTTTAAGAACATCAGCCAAAATAGGAGACAGATTCAGCATGAAATGACGCAGTCCTGTGGTTTTCACGCCTTAGTGTTTATTTTACTCCGTATGCGTAAATATTCCTTTCATTCTATTGTCAGCTTATTTTCCGATCATCTGTTGGTCAATGATTACGTCAGTGAGAGTGTTCTAAGTACTTTGTATGCCGTCAAGTTTGATAGCCTTAAAATGAAGTGCTTGAATGAAGTTTGTAGTGAAATGTCTATGTCTTATTAAGTATGTCAGTGTATTGTATTTTCTTTAGATGTGTCGTAGTGAAAATAAAAAATTTCTAGAAACTCGTTTGAATTGTAGTCCCAGGGAACGTTTTAGCTTTCACATTTATTCAGAAAGACGGAAAACAACAAGTACAGAAATTCAAAGGATCGATTTTCACTGTCACATTTTACTGCAAGGGCGAAAAAACGCAAGTACGAAAATCATAAAAGACGGTTTTTACACTTTTCCCATTGAATTCCCATATAAAAATTACAGACACAAACACTTAAAAGGTCAATTATTCACTCGCAAATTTTGCTCAAAGACGAAAAACAACAAGTAAAAAAAACAGAAAGGATGACTTTTGGGGTCACTTTTTTCACAGAGAGTTTATTTTCCACTTTCAAACTTTTTAACAGTGAACAGAAATGAATTTTCTTCTTCTTCTGGGTCAAAGGCGATGAAACTTCCTCTTAGACATGTTTCGTAAGAATGACAGTGTTGGCATATGGCGTTGAAGCTTGCGTGGGCGTGACATACAGCTCTGATGCAAAGGAAACACCATTTGTCCATCTGTTCGTCTTTGTGGAAATCGCAAGTCGCTTTGTAGCATAGTTGACAATTAGGATCAAGAGATGACGGCCGTACGCACAAGTCACATTTGTCTGAACTGTCTTCTATAAAACGATAGCACATTTGACACAAGTAGCTCATTTTTTTAGATCCTTTCAGTTCCACTTCCACTTGACAAATGATTGTAAAAGTAACATTCATTTGTTATGCTATCCTTTAAAAACAAGCGCGTGAGCGGAATGAGTGAATTATCAGACCAATCAGAGCCTTAGAACAACAGTCAGTGTCCCTGTGAGAAAAGACTATGAGCGGCCTTTTTCCGCTCATCGTTCACAAATATTCAACCTTGCGACTACCAGCGCCTCAGCTACATTAACAAACGATCAGTGCCTGACACCTGGAACTCAACAAATCAATACTAATTCAAATGCCCCCCTCTCTTGTTTAAAGAGCCAACGCCGGGGACACCCAGATGGAACACAATGCTACAACAAAAGAGGGGGCGGTCCACGCCTCAAAACCAACCAATCAAAAACGGAGCCATTTGGATAGGGAATCCCATGTTAAATAAAAACGGGGCGATTTAGATAGGAAATCGCCCCGTGTCTTCAATGCCCTGCCTACTATTGTCCAAGCTTAATACCTTTTCTACAAGCGATTCCTTACAATCTTGAGAAGACCAACATAAAATTACTAATGTTCCCACCGTTCCTATTGAATCTGAACTAAAGACATGCTTTTTAGGTGTATGCTTCAACGTTCAAGTTGCTTAATTGCTCCCCTGAGTCATCCAATGCCGCATTCCCTTGGGCTTCACCGTCTCTGTGAAGGGTCGTTATAACATAAGCTTCATATTGCAAATCTGACCCGAGACTGAAAAGTAGTTTCCGTTTGTATAATCTTTCAGAATCAGCACTGTTTGAACTTCCCGCCTTCTCTGACTGCTTCATCACTTTTGCTCTGAGCCTCGTTTTTGTTGCATGCTGCAGGTCCACTTCTCGGCCGATTCCGGACTGATTCTTTCTACCTCCGTTTCTGCACTGCAGGCTGCAGCGCTTCCTAGGAAGACGGCAGCGCTTCTCGAGAATCACGGACTTGCTCCCTGACCAAGTCCCTGCTTCCCTGCAAGATGCTGCAGCGCTGCCGCTTCAACCAAGAAGAAAATGAATCCAAAAACACATATTATGCAAAAGCAAAAAAGTGCTTCAGCAGCGATGCGGCAGCGCTGTTCCCACAAAAATGAGGCTCTGGAGGTAACACTTAATACTGCAAGAGGCAACACGAGAAACTCCACCCCCGATACATAAGATCGGAGAAAAAGAGATCCACCATGCTGACATCGAGGTTACGTGAGTTCTCAATTCTTCCCTTATTTATTCTTGCTGTAACTTAGAATTAAGTTTTTGAGGGGTTGACAACTTTAGTGGTAGGGTAAACACTCAAACAAAGAATAGGCGGAACCCAACTGTGAGACAAGTCAGGGACTTGTAACTAACAGTCGGCGATTACACCATGATCATCTTCCGGGCTTCCGACTTTTCCTAGTATGTGTACCTATTTTGTTTCCGATGTTTTTGATGATAAGAAAAGTTGGGTTCATGTCGTCGTTCAAGAATCGATTGCCAAGCATTACCATTTTCATGAGATGCTAGAATGACCTATGGTGATGGTCTTTCACTGTAACCAGAATTAAGTGTTCGCAACGGATCCAAATGATAATGTAAAACAAGGATATGTGTTACGCAATAATTAGTAGAGGTATTTTGGTATTTTGGACTAAAAAGCTATGGATAGCTTTATAATGCAAACTAGGTTATATTAGATAATGTTCCAAGTTTCCACAAGCCTCGACGTCTACGATTTAAAAGGATAAAGTTCAACTGGCTGCAAAGTCAATTTAGTCCCTACTTCCGATATTCTGTTGTTTTTATGGCACTTGCCCTTCGGCCAAGTGCCATATAGCGATTGTAATTTCGGTCTGTCGGTCCCGGTTTTGCTAGTTCGGGCACTAGATAAGCTAGGACGATGAAACTTGGCAGGCATATCTGGACCAAATTATATTAGAAATGGTCGCTTCCCCGATCCGACCATCTGGAGGGGAGTGGAGGGAGGGGGAATCCGGACAAATTAGGAAAAATGGGATATTTTTAGCTTACGAACGGGTGATCGGATCTTAATGAAACTTGATATATGGAAGGACCTCGTGTCTCAGACCCTCCATTTTAAATCCATACCGGATCTGGTGACACTGGTGGGAGTTGGAGGGGGGAACCGGAAATCTTGGAAAACACTGGGAGTGGAGGGATCCGGATGAAACTTGGTGGGAGAAGTCCAAATTTCTAGTTATCCCGCGAGTTTGGTGCTTTCTGATGTGCTGGGACGATGGAAATTGACAGGCATGTCAGGGACCCGACCAGATTAAATAGGAAATCGTCAATTCCCTGATTCGACCATCTGGGGGGGGGGGGGGGAGTGGAGGGAGGGTGAAGCCAAAATTTGAGGTATTTTTAGCTTGCGAACGGGTGATCGGATCTTGATGAAAGTTGATATTTAGGATGTCCTCGTGTCTCAGACATCTCACTTTAAATCCGTGCCGGATCCGATGACACTGGGGGGGGGGGAGTTGGAGGAGGGAACCGGAAATTTTGAGAAACGCTTAGAGTGGAGGGGTCGGGATGACACTTGGTGGAAAAAACAAGCACAAGTCCTAGACACGTCATTGACATAACCGGACCGGATCAGGGCACTGTGGGGGAGTTGGGGTCCGGATTTCTAGCGATCCCGCGAGTTCGGCATACTTCCTGATGTCCTAGGGCGATGCAACTTGGCAGGTATGTCAGGGATCCGAACAGATTGACTTGAGAACAGCCGTTTCCCCGACCCGACCATCGTGGGGGGAGTGGGTGGATGGGGAGTCCGGAATCTAGTGGCGTGCATAACTTTTGAACGGGTGATCGGACTTGAATGAAACTTGTCTGGTGAGCTATCGCCTCGGCCGTTCAGTGTCACGTCCGGGTCGGGTCCGATACCTGTGGGGATGGGGGGGGGGGCGCGGAAAACTCAGGAAACTCTAAAAGCAGAGGGATTGGGACGGAACTTAATGGATGGAACAAGCATTAGGCCTAGATGAAATTGACGGAGCCAGATGGTTTCGGGGCTCTATGGGGGAGTTGGAGGAGGTTTCCTGGAATTCCGGTAGTCGTGAGTTAGAATAGTTCCAGATGTACAACGACAAAGAAACTTTGCAGGCATATTAGCGACCCGAATTATCTTGCCTTAAGAACCTGACACAACATACCCCCGGAAACTTCCGTTCCTAGATCCGAGCATTTTTTGGGGAGCAAGAGAAGAGAAATATGGAAATTGACTTCTATAAATTACGAACGAGTGGTTTGATTCGAGTGAAACTTCATGGGTGATACGAATCGATGGCCTCGACATGTAAACATGCGTTCGAACTATATGCGACCACGATTAGGAGAATTGGGGGGGGGGGGGACTTTTGACATGCACAAAAACCAAACGGATGGACCGAATGAGATGCAAATTCGACAGTGCGAGTTTATGCGGCCTAGATTTGTTATTTGGCGTCCGGGCCGGATTCGGAGAAGGTAGGGCGGGGGTACTGGAAACTTGCAGATAGGCTATGCTCCAATTTCAGTAAAACAGGAACAGGGAATTAAGAGATTGGGCCCGAACCGAATCCGACAACGTTGGTGGGAGGGGGCGGGGGTACCGGAACTTTCCAAAAATGCTCAGATTCGAGTGAAACTTGATAGATGGTATAAAATAAGATGCTTTAGGTGGTCGACTTTTTTTTATTCCGAACCAGATTCAGCCACGGTAGGTGGAGAAAGAGGGAGTACGGGAAATCGTTTTGCACGTCTAGGGATCAAACAAATGGATTTATTGGGATGTAAGTTCGAACAGTCATGTGCATTTGCTACAGATAATCGAGAAAATGCCGGAACTGCTCAGAAATGAGTGAAACTAAATATACTATTTCTATTTCCGAACCGCATTTTTGGATGGCGGGTGTATTTTGTGACGTTCTCATCTACTTTCTTGTGCAGACTACTCGTAAAATTGCCATATGAGCTCGTAGCTCTTGTTGTTTTGTTCAACGCTGAGGGATAACCATGTGCTATCAGTTCAGGAAAACATTCTTCATGGATTGGAACATACCATTTTGAAAACCTCGATGGGTTGAGAAATGCAGTATTTAACCGTTAGCAAAGAAACAAAACCAAAGCGTTGCTCTCGCAACACTTTACTCGGCGAAACCGAACAAAGGTTGTTGGTTGCTCTAGTTGGAGCGTGTTCTGGTAGTGTCAATGTGGAATATAGAACTCACGGAATAGTTTGGATGAGAGCTGGGATAGCTAAAAGTAATCGACCGGTCGAGTATACTGCCACACACGAGCTAGTAATACTCGACCAGTCGAGTAATAAGGGTTATAGGAGCTATTAGTACTCGCCCAGTCGAGGAATCGAGCCTCCAGTCGCTATCAGTACTAGACTGGTCGAGTACTTTGTGTCTTGGGAAATTAAAAGTACCTGACCGTATGGAACTTGGGGTCAGGAAGGAACAGGTCAAGTAATTACTACCATAGGAGCTATACAAATGAAATTCGGAATGCTGTAAGGTCGAGTAACCAACCCCCCAGGGACTACGGCAATGGCAGCTATCAGTACTCGATCTAAAAAGAAGGATAGATGGGTTGACTATTTGACGTCCCTGCAGCTGTTCATACTCAATATTACTAATAATAGGTCAAGTATTCAGGGCGCTGACGGCTGAAAATACTCTTCCTGATGAAGGAGTCGAGTACTTGATGAACTAGCAGCTGTTCGTACTCGACCTAATATTACCAATAAGAGGTCAAGTGCTCAGGGCGGTGACGGCTAAAAATACTCTACCTGTTAAAGGAGGATTGCTAGGTCGAGTACTTGACGCCCTAGCAGCTATTCGTACTCGACCTAATATTACCAATAAGAGGTTAAGTATTCAGGACGCTGACAGCTGAAAATACTCTACCTGTTGAACGCAAGTAAGACAAAACAAGAGCCAAACTACAAACTTAGACGAAACAGAAGTGAATCCAAAAAAACGCAACCTGAAGTGGAATTAACGGCTATAAATCCGGATATATGCCATTCATAAAGAATTGCCACCAGATGATCTAGACAAACAATAACAATCACACGTTAGATCTTGTTATAAGCATCTGAAGGGGAAACTAGACCTACGTTGCCTGGGCAACGTGAAGTGTTGCAGCAACCTTTGCTCGGCTTCGCCGACTAAACTGTGGCGAGAGCAACACTTTGGTTTTGTTTCTTCGCTAAGAATTTGCAAACCCGTTTCAAAATGATATGTTCCTCTCCATGATGAATATCTATCTTCACATGATTATCCTCAGCGTTGAAAAAAACCCAACAGAATATCGGAAGTAGGGACTAAATTGACTTTGCAGACAGTTGAACTTTATCCTTTTCAATTGTAGACATCGTGATTTGTGGAAACTTCGAACATTATCTTATACAACCTAGTTGGTATTATAAAGCTATCCATAGCTTTTTAGTTCAAAATACCATAGATGTCACTCCACTAATTATTACGAAACATATCGTTGTTTTACATTATCATTTGTATCTGTTGCGTTAACACTTAATTCTAGGTTACAGTGAAAGACCATCACCATAGACCATTCTAGCATCTTATGAAAATGACAATGCTTTAGCAACCGATTCTTCAACGACGACATGAACCAAACTTTTCTTATCATCAAAATAGGAAAACTAGGTACACATACTAGGAAAAGTCGGAAGCCCCTAGTCGTCAAAGATGATTATGGAGTAACTTGCCTCACAGTTTGGTTCCGCCTATTCTTTTTATGAGTGTGTACCCTACCACTAAAGTTGTCAACCCCTCTAAGACTTAATTATAAGTTACGGTGATAGACCATGGAGACTAATTTTCTTACCCTCAGATCTATAGAGATGAAAGAAAATGTGCACCAATTTGCACTAGTTTCTAGTCCCTTACGAACCCCTGATAGCAACCGATTCCTACTTACAAGTCCATCTCCCTGTGATAGACATAGCATAGTACTAAATGTTTTCAGTTCAAATACACCAGAAACAAATAATAGGATTAATAGGTACACCAATTAGCAAAAGTTACATGCCCCTCATCACCGAAAATGATTATAAGAGTCGATTTCTGCTTACAAGTAAAACAAAACAACAGAAAATCCGAAGTAGGGACTCTTTGCACCCAGTTGAACTTTATCCTTTTCAATCGTAGACATCGTGACAACTTGGAACACTATCTTATATAACCTAGTTCCTATTATAAAGCTATCCGTAACTTTTCCCGATCAAAATACCATAGATGCCACTCAGCTAATTATTTCGAAACTATGTCGTTGTTTTACATTATCATTTGTATCCGTTGCGTTAACACGGTGGGAAACCTCTCACCACGCGCCGAAGATGATTATGGTATAACAGCCGATTGTTACTTACAAGTAACTGACATGTCTCACATTGGGTTCCGCCTATTCTTTGTTTGAGTTTGTGCACTACCACTAAAGTTAACAACCCCTCAAAGACTTAATTCCATGTTATAGTCACAGTTACCAAGGAGATTTATAGAGATACAAAAAATGTGCACCAATATTCACAAGTTTATAGTCCCTCATGAACCCCTTCTAGAAACCGATTCTTACTTACAAGTCCATCTCCCCGCGGTAGACATGGTACCAAACTGTTCTCACGATCTCAAGAAAGAAATAATAGGGTAAATAGGTACACCAACTACCAACTTTACTAACCCCTCGTCGCTGAAGATGAGTATGGTCTAACAAGCGATTGTTGCTTACAAAGTACCCATATGTCTCACGATTGTGATCGGCCTATCTTTGGTTTCAGTCTGTACCTCACTACTAAAGTTGTCAATCCCTCCAAACTTTCGAACTGTTGTATCTCATGAAGGAATTTCGTAAGAAACAAGACCAAAGGTTTCGATGGGATCCCAAAAATCTAATATTTGATCCAGACAATTGCGAACGAACTACCATACTTGTCCAGAAAAAAAAAGGTCAGAAACGAATTCAGCGTATCACCTTATCCGTATAAAGAACATCTAATCAACTTCAAGTAAAAGTTCAACTTATAAAAAAAAATCCGGTTTCAACCAGATTCCAAACGAACTATATGTCCAGGTAAAAAAAAGATTGTCATATACAGATTCAGCGTGTTTTCTTACCCCTAAATCTGTCATCTAATCAACTTCAAATAAAACTTTTGCTTTTAACAAATTTTCCGGTTTGGCCTGATTCCGGCCGAACAAGTTGTCCTGGTAGAAAATACTGTTCCCATAAGGGTTCAGCATGTCTTCTTACCCCTTAATCGAACATCTAATCAACTTCAAATAAAACTTTTACTTTTAACAAACTTTCCAGTTTTAGCCGGATTGACAAAATGGTTTTCACCATCGTGTTCAGCATGTCTTTTTACCCCATAATCGACTATCACATTATATGTTTAAAAATATTTCATTTGCTCCTTAAAGTAAACCCCCTCCCCCACCCCTAAATGTAGGGCTACAGAGCCCATCTACGAACTTGACCTTACTCTTGACCCAAACAATCTTCACACCAAGTTTCATCAAAATATCTCATTCCCTTCGAGAGTTATCGTGCTTACAGACGGACGGACGGACGGACAACTTTTGCGCTGTCATAGGTATCCCTCCACTTACGTTTTGGGATCCCAAAAACAGATGACCTATACTTTGATCGTCTCATAAAGATCTATCAAATGCCGTTGAAAAAAAAATTCTATCTGTATTAGTTCAAAAATTGACTTTTTGCCGTAGGCCAACTTTCTAATATCTCCACTTAGAAAGGAGCAAAGGATAAGCTCTAATTTCTTTAGCAGTGAAAGAACTTGTAAAGTTTAAGAGGACCATCTGATATCATTTCTCTTCCTCACTCCCAAGTGTAAGAAATAGAATGATAAACTCAGCTGAAATCACGAACAGAAATGGGTAGAAACAATAGATGGCACTTTTTTTTATGCTGTAAATTTTTGGGATCCCAAAACGTAAGTGGAGGGATACCTATGACATCGCAAAAGTTGTCCGTCTGTCCGTCCGTCCGTCCGTCCGTCCGTCTGTAAGCACGATAACTCTCGAAGGGAATGAGATATGTTGATGAAACTTGGTGAGAAGGTTCGTTGGGTCGTCGGACCAGTCAAGTTCGTAGATGGGCTTTGTAGCTCTACATTTAGGGGTGGGGGAGGGGATTGAAATTAAGGGACAAACAAAATATTTTGAAACAGCTAATGTGATAGTCGATTATGGGGTAAGAAGACATGCTGAACACGATGGCGAAAACCATTTTGTCATCGGACAAGTAGTTCGCCCGGAATCCGGCCAAAACCGGAAAGTTTGTTGAAAGTAAAAGTTTTATTTGAAGTTGATTAGATGTTCGATTTAGAGGTAGGAAGACATGCTGAAGACGATGGTGAAAATTATTTTCTCGACGGACAAGTATTTCGTCCGGAATCCGGCCCAAACCGGAAAGTTTGTTGAAAGTAAAAGTTTTATTTGAAATTGATTAGATGTTCGATTTAGGGGTAGGAAGAGATGCTGAAGACGATGGTGAAAACTATTTTCTCGATGGACAAGTATTTCGCCCGGAATCCGGCCCAAACCGGAAAGTTTGTTGAAAGTAAAAGTTTTATTTGAAGTTGATTAAATGTTCGATTTAGAGGTAGGGAGACATGCTGAAGAAGATGGTGAAAACTATTTTCTCGACGGACAAGTATTTCGACCGGAATCCGGCCCAAACCGGAAAGTTTGTCAAAATTAAAAGTTTAATTTGGAGTTGATTGGATGTTCGATTTAGGGCAAGAAGACATGCTGAACACTTATGTGAAAACAAGTTTCTACCCGGACATGTAGTTCGTCCGGAATCCGGCCAAAACCGGAAAACTGTTGGAAGTCAAAGTTTTATTTCTAGTTGATTAGATAAGCGATTTAGGGGTAAGAAGAGATGCTGAGTCCCTGTGTGACAATCGTATTTTACCCGGACATATAGTTCGACCGGAATCCGGCTGGAATCGGAAAATTTGTTATAAGCTAAATTTCTATTTGAAGTTGATTAGATGTTCATTACTGGGGAAAGAAGATACCCTGATTTCGTCTTTGAGCTTTCTTTTTTCGCCGGACAAGTAGTTCTGGAGTTCGGCCGGAACTGGGAAATTGGCAGAAGTGGCAGGAAGTTTTCGTCAAAACAGATATGACTTATAGGGGTAAACACACATGCTGAATCCAAATCTGAACTTGGTTTTCTCAGGTGATTAGCTATTTGGCCTTAATCTGTTTCTGAATTTTAATTGTAAAAATGTTCAAGGAGTCTGGCGAAGACTGTATCTGGCTAAGGAAAGACCCAGTTGTCTGGATCAGATATTGAATTTTTGGGATCCCATCGAAACCTTTGGTCTTGTTCTATTTATCACTCAAAGAAGGCCTACGGTCCGCACTTTTTGTAAAAACCGCATACGTTAGACCCTTACCGTCTTCTGGTAATAAGACGGAATCGAGCGACTAGAAAAAAAAAACAACAAAAAAAAACACGACAAAACCAAAGTGTTGCTCTCGCAACACAATAAGTGATTAGGATTAGGGTTCATTCAGAGTCGCGAATCAGCTCCGTGGAAAAGGCAGTCAGCACTCAAGTCGGAATCCAGATTTGACAAACTTGATGAAGTTTGATTTAACAGGGTTGGCTAGAGCGCACATAGAGGAAGAGGCATTTAAACAGGCATGTTAAACATATTTGTGAAGGGCACATTGAATAGAAATCCTTCCCTTGTCCATAGTACTGTAATTGTGATGGTCTTATATGTAAATTTACGAAGAAACATTAACTTCTCAGAGGAGTTTTCGTAGATTGTATAGGCAGCACTGCTTGTGGCCCAGTCCAGGCTTCAATCGGTAGTAAGTAACCTAAAATTTCCGGTAGCTGGGTACACTTATCGCCTTCCCATTGATTTTCTTCTCATTTTGTGGAACGGGTTTGTGGAGTGTGGACACGGCACCTCATGCTGCGAAAAGACGATCAGATTTTCATCACTTTCACTGTGAAGTGGACAAAATCTACTTTTCCGTATAGAATTAAAGATGATCCTGACACGGATTCTAGTCCGCGAACACCAGACCCTGATCGTCTGTCCGAAGCATCAACTAGGATCGCAGCCCCCGCAGGAGGAATCGTCCTCTTCTTGTGGTTGATGGTGCAGATAATGCCACCGCGACTAGCATCGGCGCCCCGCTTAATTTTTACCCTCTTCCAAGGACATTCGTACTTATGACAGTAAATCGTTCCAATTCCATCCGGTCCAGTGCCCGAGGTTCTTCACGGGTGTATCCTATCTCCTCTAATACCATTACAATGATTATCACGCTGACTTGCCACGTTTGTTCAACAAGTCAGAATTCAACAAGTGAATTCGAACTTCTAAGTGATTTATTTTCTTTTATGTAATAACTGTATATATTCAAGTATTTTACTCAAGTATTTAATGTAATGGTCGACGTTTTTAGTGCCATGTCGGCGCTACGAGTTGGATCAATAAATATCTATCCATCTAGTTCTCTTCAGGTAGCCTGACATCAGGCTCCCGCTCATTGTTTCCTAGAATCGGTCAGAAGACCGGTTATGCGAATTTTGCCAAGATTGTCATCCAAGTCAAGGGACATGGAAAGAGGCTAAAAACAGCCGAAGCCTTGTGTAATATTCTGTATGCATAGCCAAGTTGTAAAGGTGCTAATTTCCTCAGATCATCTTAACAGAAACACTATGTAGTACGAGATGTCCTTTAAGTTTGAATTTCTCGCTCAGTCTTTCTAGGATACCACTCCTTGCCCCACTCCGGGCATGGTACGAAGAATGGCGACTGGTAAAAATTTGTAGAACGGTTTCTATAGTAACTATGTCGCAGGTTAGAACAGCGATAATGTAACTACTGGTTGAATAGAGGTATGCTTATTTGAAAGTCATCTAGCTATGAACGGCACCGAAGAATAAAACTAGCAAATATTCATACAAATTACTGAGCGGGAACTGCAATTTAAGTAAAACAAAGAACAAATTGTAGCCCAAAAATGTTCTTCTTTGTAATGCTTTGATCTTCGCTGCCCAGGTTATTCTCGAACCTTTCCCCAGCATGTTACGGTGTCCGGTGTATAGCTCCTAATTGTACTCCCATTTGACTGTTTTAGGGGCAAAAAAAAAACACTATTAAGCATACTGTAAGCGGCTGAAATATGTTCATTTGGCTTAACCCGCTTACCAGTGTTACCTTACCAGTGTTCGTGGGGGCGAAGTTATTTCAGTATAATATCGTGCCACTCGGGCTGACTAATTTTTCTCTGTGGGACATCATTTAATTTTCGAGAAAACATGTTCAAGATCATGACAGTGTAAAGCAACAACTAGACACATGTCCGAAATAAACAAAAGCTCCCTGGCAGCATGTCTAACTAGGTCACTAAAACGTGACTAAACGTACCCTTACACACAACACAAACCCAAATTCCTACGACCTATGACTAATTTCCTGGTCGCGGTTTCGTAATCCGAACAACTAGGCATTTTGCCACAGACAGGTATGGTTCTTTGCTTGTTGCCTATGCTCTACATGACAAGTCGGAAACACGCCAGTGAACCTCGGGAAGAACAAGAAACGTCACCCAAACAAACTCACTGAATTCCTGTGTAAACCATTCAACAAGGTCGTGACGTTTCCGGCTCTTCGCTGGCCACTCTGCGATTCTTTTTTCGCCCGAAGAGTTCGTCACAAAGAGTATTGGCAGATTACTACTGCACAGACAGGTTGCATGTTTTCAAGAACTTCAAACCGCCGCTACTGACTGACCACGCTGTCTCCAATTTCGCCACGTCATTTGGGTCAAATGAATCTCGACCGTGGGCTTTGCGGATCTTTTGAGCGTGCTTTCTAACAATAGTAACTATTAGTTACTATTTTCGTGCCAACCTCGCGAAAGTTACTGCGCTGACCGTTCCAACCATCTTGAAATAGTAACTATTTGCTTATCACGCTCGGGAGCTTAGTAAGCGTGGTAACTACGAATTTCTGTGATATGATTTGCCCGACTAGCCCGTGGTAAGATATTTTGCAGAAAATAGAAAAATGCGTTCCAGCCTTGACGCCAAGAAGCCAGAAGCCGTGACGTCATGCGTGGTAACTACGGTAAGTAGGGTGGAACATGCTCGTTACGCGTCCACATACGTAGCTATTATAGGCTACTGGTTTCTTGATTCAAATGAGTACATATGCAACCTGTCAGGTACCTTAAACGCGGTTCTCCTATTTCTCTTTTTGTGAGAACAGAACTCGTACGCTTCTCGCCATTTTCTTTTCACATTTTTGAGCTTTGTAAAACTAACAAAAAAAACATGTATGCAACGGACAGCCAACTGAGAACAACGATATGTCAGCAGCGACCAATAACCACGTAGATGGTGCGACCGATGCCTCATATTCGATTATTTGCTTCTAGGCAGACACACACGCTAACCTTTCTTTCAGTCACACTGGTCGCGGTCCATCCCCTAACAATGGTAACTATTAGTTACTTTTTCGTTCCAACCCTATGAAAAGTTACTACGCATGACCGTTACAACCTTCTCGAAATAGTAACTAATTGCTTTCCACGCTCGGTAGCGCAGTAAGCAGGGTAACTACGAGGTTCTGTCACGTGATTGGCCGGATTAGCCCGTGGCATGATATTTTGCGGAAAATGGAGAAATGTTTTCCAGCCTCGAGGCCAAGAAGCCACAATTTGTGACGTCCTGCGTAGTAACTATGATAAGTAGGGTGCAACACGCTCACTACCTAAAACACTCGAGAAACTGTGGGATTACAGATTTCGTTAAGTAAAATCTCTGTAGAACCTTAGTGTACTTTTCACACACAAGCGTATTTACGTCCGCTCTGGTTGCAAGAGTATCTTTTTAGAGCAAAATGCGCCTATATTTGAAATAGACTCGAGTTTACGAGTTTAACTCAAAGCCAGGTTTCACCTTTCAGACGTCTGGGAATTCGGAATGTGAAGTCTCACCGTCACTACTAACCAGTGCGACTATCAGCTACTGCTGGTGCAATTCTGAATTACTATAAAAATTTTCCCAGCGGCCGAGACAGACGGACGAGTCATCATGAGGACAGCGGATTAGGAGTTTGCGGACTGGGATTCATGCCAGAATTTTCAGCACCCTCATCACTTTCGTCCGCAAAATGATGCATACAATTTTCCGGCTGGAGTTTCCCCATTTCCAACAAAGGTGGAACAGTCACAGTATTTCCTTAGGGAACTCAGAATAGATCTGAAAATCACGGAAGGGCCGTCAGATCGTGATCGTCTGTCCAAACAAAAAGCTAAGAGATTGAATCTGTCCGGAGAAAAAGAAGAGTTAACTCAGTCCTAAAATGACTGTACAGCAAGTGCTCGATGCCCAACCGGGATCCATATCGCTCAACCAGTGCCCACGGAGGCTTGCACAGGTGACTAACAAGAAAGTAGCTAAAAAATAAAATAAAAAATGATACCAAGACGGGTTTACACTTTACAAACGGTGCGTATTTTACGCTCGTTTATGCTATATAAAAAAAAATCTCAAAAACAGACGTAAATATGCTCGGATTTTAAAAATCCACTCGTGTTTGACGTAGTAATCCGCACCACAAACCTCCGCTTCCTAGCTTACAGGTACCTAGAGCTTAAATCAACACTCTAAAAAGCTCTGCTACTATCTCCCTAGCTTGCAAACCCTTTCAGGCCTCCCTCTCAACTGCCCCACTATATTCTACTTACATAAGTATGCCCGCCCAATCTCACACCCAAAATCTCATCTGCCTAAAGCTTCACAGCACTCGGGATGATTTTCAAGATCGTTCTTCCTTGTCCGATATTGCACAACCATGTCACAAAACTTCACTAGTTTAGCTTCTCGATGGGTGGATTTGGACTTGTGACTTTTTTTTTTATTGGACGGTGCAACTAATCGGTGAATTTTCGCACCGCTTCTTTGAAATCGTTGTGCAGTCCATTGGCGAATCTTGATATCGAAAAATCCCTGAAACCTTTCGTTTCTTGAAGCCACCTATACCGTCGCTCTTCCACTTCCATCTCTGTCTCCCTTTAAAAGAAAAAAAAACATGAAAGCTCATATAGTTTAGAACTGCGTGCAAATACAGTACGATAAGATTTCGGACCCCAAACTGCGCATGCGGAATTCGTGTCACCATAGAGCGTGTTCCACCCTACTTAACATAGTTACCACGCATGACGTCACGGATCCCGGCTTCTTGCTTCAATGCTGGAACGAATTTTTATATTTTCGGCAAAATATCGTACTGCTGGCTTTCACCAATGACGCCACAGAAATCGTAGTTACCACGCTTAACTACGCTCCCGAGCGTGGTAAGCAAATAGTTACTATTAGTTACCAATTCCATTTAGTCTGACGAAGACAGGCTGAAGTGGACAGTCTGCTGTAGACAGACTGACGTAGACACACTAACGTGGATAGACTGAAAACTGTCAGCGTAGTAACTTTTCATGAGGTTGGACCGAAAGTAGTAACTAATAGTTACAGTATGTTGCCGGATTCGTGAACAAGAGTAGTTTTTGTTCCGGTTCCTAAAGTAAACAAGACCAAAGGTTTCGATGGGATCCCAAAAATTTAATATTTACAGACAATCGGGTCTTGTAGCGGTCCAGTGGTAATCATTGGAGAAGACGAAGTTCAACTATGGATTCAGCATGTGAGTTTACCCCTATGGCCTGCGTCATGTCTACTTTGACGAAAGTTCCTGCCTTACTTCTGCCAAATTTCCGGTTTCAGCCGGATTTCCGGCGAACTACTTGTCTTGCAAAAAATCGAAGTTCAAAAACAGATTCAGCGTATCTCCTATCTCCATAATCAACTTCACATAAAACTTCAACTTTTAAAAAATTTTCCGATTTCAGCAGGATTCGTGGTGAAATGTGTCCAGGTATAAATGATTGTCATACATGAATTCAGCATGCCTTCTTACCCGTAAATCGAACACCGAATGAAATTCATATAAAACTTTTACTTTTAACAGATTTTCCGGTTATGGCCGGATTCCGGGCGATCTACTTGTCCGGCGACACAATCATTTTCATATTCGGATTCATCATGTCTCCTTACCCCTAAATCAGATATCTGATCAACTTCAGATAAAACTTTTACTTTTAACAAACTTTCCGGTGTTAGCCGGATTCCGGGTGAACTACTTGTCCGGCGAGAAAATGGTTTTCATATTCGTGTTCAGCATGTCTTCTTACCCCGTAATCAACTATATCATTAGCTTAAAAAAAAAAAAAAAAGTCGCCCCTTAATTTGGAACCCCTCCCCCTCCCCTAAATATGCAGCTATCGGGCCCATCTACGAACTCGACCTTTCCCTTGACTCGAAGAGTCCTCACACCAAGTTTCATCAAAATATCTCATTCCCTTCGAGAGTTATCGTGCTGACAGACGGACGGACGGACAGACGGACAACCTTTGCGATGTCATAGGTATCCGTCCACTTACGTTTTGGGATCCCAAGAATGGTAATATGTCGTCTTCTTCAAATTATCGGCCTATAGCGTTAGCCAGCGCTTTCTCTAAAATTTTTGAACGATGTATTCTGTCAAAAATTTAACCGTATTTGGCGACGTCAGAATATCAGTTTGGGTTCAAGCCCCATTAATCGACAGAATTCTGTGTTTTTATCCTGAAAAGTGTTATTATATACTTCTGGTTTTTTGGCTCGGCGGTTTTTGTATGCTTTATTGATGCGCGTAAAGCATTTGATCGGGTTAATCACAAAAAACTGTTGCTGGAGTTGCTTAAAAGAGGTGTTCCCGTTCCGTATGTTTTGTTACTTGAAGTGTTGTTTCGACGACAAACGTTTGAAGTTAAGTGGGGTATTTATCGTAGTAGCCCGTTTCGTGTACAGAATGGTGTCAGGCAGGGAGGTATTTTATCCTCTTTTCTGTATAGTATTTATGTTGATGATCCAAATAGTCGGCTTTGCGCCATGTCAGTTGGTTGTTTCATTAGTAATAAGTGTTTTAATTTGAGTTATGCGGATGATCTTGTCATCATGGCTCCGAGTATTAATGCTTTGAACCTCCTACTTCGAGTATGTGAGAAATTTGCACTGAAGAGAGATACTGTTTTTAACACAGAACAAGAGCTACGAGCTCATATGGCACTTGTTACGAGTAGGCACGGCTCGGTTATGTCAATGATATATCTAGTGTTTGCTAGGTGTTTTCCCACCAAGTTTCATCTCGATCCCTCCACTCATAGCGTTTTCCAATATTTCCGGTTCTCCCCTCCAGCTCCCCCCAAAAGTCCCCGGATCCGGTCCGGATTTTAAGTGGATCGTCTGAGGCATGAGGTCTTTCCAAATATCAAGTTTCATCGAGATCCGGTCCCCCGTTCAAAAGTTATAAATACCTAAAGATTCCGGATTCCCCCTCCCTCCACTCCCCCGACAGTGCCCGAATCGGCTCGGTCACGTCAATGATGTATCTAGTGTTTGCTAGGTGTCTTCCCACCAAGTTTCATCTCGATCCCTCCACTCATAGCGTTTCCCAAGATTTCCGGTTGCCCCATCCAGCTCCCCCAAAAGTCACCGGATCCGGTCCAGATTTTAAGTGGGTCGTCTGAGGTGTGAGGCCTTGCCAAATATCAAGTTCCATCGAGATCCGATCACCCGTTCAAAAGTTATAAATACCTCAAGATTCCGGATTCCCCCCTCCCTCCACTCCCCCGACAGTGCCCGACTCGGCTCGGTCATGTCAATGATGTATCTAGTGTTTGCTAGGTGTCTTCCCACCAAGTTTCATCTCGATCCCTCCACTCATAGCGTTTCCCAAGATTTCCGGTTGCCCCATCCAGCTCCCCCAAAAGTCACCGGATCCGGTCCAGATTTTAAGTGGGTCGTCTGAGGTGTGAGGCCTTTCCAAATATCAAGTTCCATCGAGATCCGATCACCCGTTCAAAAGTTATAAATACCTCAAGATTCCGGATTTCCCCTCCCTCCACTCCCCCCACAGTGCCCGAATTGGCTCGGTTATGTCAATGATGTATCTAGTGTTTGCTAGGTGTCTTCCCACCAAGTTTCATCTCGATCCCTCCACTCATAGCGTTTCCCAAGATTTCCGGTTGCCCCCTCCAGCTCCCCCCAAAAGTCACCGGATCCGGTCCGGATTTTAAGTAGGTCGTCTGAGGCATGAGGTCTTTCCAAATATCAAGTTCCATCGAGATCCGATCACCCGTTCAAAAGTTATAAATACCTCAAGATTCCGGATTCTCCCTCCCTCCATTCCCCCCCACAGTGCCCGAATCGGCTCGGTTATATCAATGATCTATCTAGTGTTTGCTAGGTGTCTTCCCACCAAGTTTCATCTCGATCCCTCCACTCATAGCGTTTCCCAAGATTTCCGGTTGCCGCCTCCAGCTCCCCCCAAAAGTCACCGGATCCGGTCCGGATTTTAAGTGGGTCGTCTGAGGCATGAGGCCGTTCCAAATATCAAGTTTCATCGAGATCCGATCACCCGTTCAATAGTTAAAAATACCTCAAGATTCCGGATTCCCCCTCCCTCCACTCCCCCCACGGTGCTCGAATCGGGGAAGTGACTATTTCCAACTTAATCATTTGGGGTCCCTGATATGCCTGCCAAGTTTTATCGTCCTAGCTTATCTGGAAGTGCCCGAACTAGCAAAACCTGGACAGACCGACAGACCGACAGACCGACAGACCGACAGACCGACGGACGGACAGAAATTGCGATCGCTATATGGCACTTGGCCGAAGGGCAAGTGCCATAAAAAACGGAAGCATGGCATTTATACCACCAGAGGTGAAAATCAAAATAGTCCCTCCTGTGCTGCTGTGTTCGTCACGCCTGAAATTTGTTGCAGAGTTTAAATACCTTGGATTCTGGTTTACGCCTGATCTGCGGGATCTTACTCATTTGCGTCATTTAAAAGAAGTCTGTGTGTGCGAGGAAATGAAGTAGCTAAAAAATTTCAGTTTTGTTCTGCGATTATCCGTGATGGGCTGTTTCGTACTTTTTGTTTTTCAGTTTTACTGTCTTTGTACGAATTTCACTGCTGGTGCGATAAATGTGACCCGCGTCACTTACAATAATTGCTACACAAAACTTCACCGACTCCCACACCGGTGTAGCGCCTCGGGGATGTTGCCAATAATCGTATGCCTTCGTTTTACGAACTAAAACGTAAAGTAGTTTCCAATTTTCAAATTTCACTGCCTTTGTGGAACAAATGGAGCGATGAACTTGTTGTTTGTTGATTTTTTTATACATATGTGATTATAATAATAATAATTTATTTTTAACCCACAAATCGTACAAGACGAAAACAGTGGAGTACAAAAGAATATATGATGACGTAATTAGGCAAAACACTACACATACAAACAAAATCTACTTAAGAGTCAAACAGACGAATAGGCCCATGTGCGATATTTAGGCTAGAATGTGTGTTTTTCCTCTGTGTATATGGCTACGGCTGAATTAAATAAATAAATAAACTATTGTTACAAGGGCGGAACACGCTCATAGGGAAACCTGCATGCGGTGAGTCTAGATTTAGGAGCGAAGGAGGAAATTCGCACCCGACTGTGGGAATCGGGCTGTGTGTACACGAGCCTTAAACCAACATACAGAGTAGGTAGAAGCTAAGGGTTACCCACCCCCCTGGCACTTGGTATACAGTTCCGGCTAACTCCCCCCCTCCGGGCAAGAAACAAAAACAGGACCCCCCCCCCCCCCTTCGCCCGACATACAGTGTTAATAAAATAAAATATTTTTCTTTTTTGTGTGCTTTTTACGCGGCCAGCGAGCCACCGCCACGCGTTCACGTTTAGATAGCGTCTTTAGGGAAAATCCTTAAGTGCTCGTGGTCCAAACAACAGCTTTTAATAATATTTTTATAATTTCCTATATATTTGCATTCGGGGAGCTAATCCTAAAGCTGCAAGTCCGAGGAGGTTTTGGTACCCATGGGTTTTCGTCAGTGTGTTTTTTGGTGCCGGACGGGGGGGGGGGGGGGGGGGGTCGCCTAGGCCATGTGCACAACCTTTCCCGGCGCTGACCGTAAATTACGCGATCCATCATTCAATGCTTCCAAATATGCCGATTTCGATGTTCTAACAATGTTAAGGGAGAAAGGTTTTGAATAGCAGCGATAAATGGAGGCTGGTATGAAACCATACTGATCTTACCTTTCAAAAGAAGAGAGAAAAGTGCAGATACTGGGTTCTGTCTAACGACGACCGACTCAATAATTGTATGAATCAGATGACACTTACTTAGGAGCCCCCTTCTTGCAGATTATAAACATCCAAACTGTGTAAGCTGCTAATCCGAGGACACCCAGGCCCCAGAACAAGGCTATGTTTTTGGGTAAAGGTTTGGTGATTGTTTCACTGTCGAACCGTGCGACGATCAAAAATTCCGTGAAGACGACGGTGAGAATCGTCCAGGACTGACGGCCGATGCTACGGCAGTCTCTGAAAACAGAGCCTTATAAATAGGTGATTCAGTGCACGGACCCTCCATTCTTGCAGTGCATATCAGAACCTCGACACACTAGTCCTAATCCAATCTACAGCTTCGTACACCACCTGGAAGATGCCATCTGAAGGTAATCAATAGATGTGCTGCTTTTTTAAAGAACGTGTTGTACCTATAATGCCAACGTAACCACTTCGGGAACATCATTCATTAGTAATTAAACCCCGAGATCCAAATTTCTTATGTTACATTCTGAACCCGCAAACGGGTTCACTAATCCTTGCACCTGGCGCGATTCACTAGTTTCCATGCGCATTATGCTCCGGACCAATGTTTGCGAAGCATGTTATTGGTGGGGAAAACTAATTTTCTGAATTTTGCCAAGATCTTGCTAGAAATCGGTGGGCCTGGGAAAAGGCTTAGAACAGGAAAGGCCGTGGATAATCTTTTAAAAGCAGAGCCTAGGTTTACAGTACTCATATAGCTAAACTATCCAGTATTCTAAATAGTTGAGGTGTGCTTTAATGTTTATGGCACTGTCGCGAAAGGAAAAGTCGTTCACGTCACGAAAAGACAATATGAGATAAGATTTTATCTATGCTAAGAGCCAACGACCATAGAAATACATGAAAAATAAACATGCACTAACAAAAGTAATAGCCCCTGAGTAGACTTAACGCTACTCATCCGTTCTTAATCCACAAACTGGACACGAGTAAGAACCAAAAAGACCCTTTGCCCTCTAATCTACCGCCTTCTCTCGCCCAGTGGTAGATTGTCTGCCCTACAACTCCCTTACTTCCTCCGTTTTCAAACCCGCTTTGAAATATGCTTCCTCCCCCCTCAAATCTTCTATGATCTTTGCACAAAACCTTAGGGACAGCGCTCGGTCCTTGGCCAACTGCCAAGACTGAATTTCCTGGTCCAAAATACAACTTTGGATTTGTTTTCCGCAGAAACTTCGCCTTTGCAGGCCCTCTTTCAAAAGATCTGAACGGCATATACTCACGGGTCATCAAGATACTGAAAAACTTCTCTTAGCGACACAGCACCCCAGAACAGCATGGCAAAGAGTCGGACAAGATTGAGCCAATGATCAGGGGGAACCCAAAGTACGAACTTCAAGTAGAACGTGTTCAACTCTGTCAGAAGAAACTGAAAAATAAAGAATGAGATCAAACTTAAGGTTTCAACAAGAAAAATAGTCGACAACGTTAGTTCTTGAACAAAATTTAGATCCAAGTCGACCTGACGCTCCTAGTCAATTTCCTTCTAGCTTACTTCCGCAATTAAAAGTAACATTTTTGTACATTACTTCTACATCGTTTGTAAAGCGGAAACGAAATTCTTACCATGTGATGCCAAATCCATTAAAAATGCTGTGATAGTTTATCACATACGACTATTCGCATTCAAAATTTCTAACCAGTGGGGTGGAACAGACCAAATAAGGTGGAAACACAGCCCACCTTGGGAATATTATATCATCTAAAAAATGCGGTAATTTACTGGCGTCTGCTATTTCCCTTAATTGGACTTCGACTACAGAGTTATGTCCAAAGAAAGTCCGAAGCTCGTCCTCAGATCCAAAATTTGTGCCGAATCCGTCGAAAATGCCGTGACAAGATTTACTGCATCCAAATCTTCATATCTGATTTATTTGTGTTCTTTGCATTTTTTAAGGCGAACGACGGCTCAGAACTATGGCTCCAGAAGTGAACAAAAGGAAGCACTAAGGACACCATGCAAAACGCCTATTCAGGTAGAAAGTTGCCAGCAACAAATTACGTTAAGACGATCAGGTCGCAAAAATAATGCAAGATCAAGAAAACAGATAGGAAAAAGAAAATTTTATACATTCGCCAGAATAGAGTCGAGTAAGAAATACCTACCACAAAAACTATGCCCAGTGTGGCAAGCCACCTCTCAAGGCTAGACATTGGCCTCCACTCGAACCGGATCCAGTTGTACGGCCCAAACTGGGCGAAGATTCTTCTCAACTTCCCCCTGGAAAAGAGATCAAGATGACCAGATGTCGAAATGTGCCGGTACAGGATACCCCTCACCACTCCCTAGGAGTTTTGGCCAATAGGAAACGAGCGCAATGGGTACTCCTTCAGCCCCAGCTGACTGTAAATCACATTTGATAGCGCCCCACGGATACGTCAGCTATGATTTGCAGTGGTGGCATTGGATGTGTACTGATATACGCGATACTGAATCCGTTAGCGACATACGCAGTCGCAAAACTAACCCATTTTCGTGTGGGTGGGTGGGGGTCAAGCCGAGATTTACCAACACATCTGGCAACGCATCATAGAGCCGTTGAAATAATCAATTGTACTAAATCGGTTCATTTTTTTAATGGGGGGGGGGGGGGGGGGAGGGGGGTAATGAAAATGTGTGAATTTTCATCCACTCCCTGACATCACTGGTTGCCACATGGGACCAAGAATATACCATGCAGTCAAAAGCCTAGCAAACCAGTAAAGTCGCGGTAGGATAGGCACTGCACTATACAAGCTCTGCAATACTTGGAGATTTATACTGCTGTCCTTTTCACTTGTAAGTTTAGCAATTTTTGATGGAGTGTGTAATCTTCTGCTGTAAGTGCCAAATAGCGAGTAATATCTGTCTGCTTTTGGTCTTTGACTTTTGCTGGTATGCCCAACCTAGGAAGATGAAACTTGACAGGCCTATGACACAACCAAATACTCGGATAGGCAAAACTTGCCTATCCGATCATCCGTGAAGGTCGAGTGGAGGACTCCGGTTTCTTGTGACAAGCGCAAATTGCGAAATGGCAATCCGATTTTTGTCTGAAACATGATGGCTGGCAGGAGATGCCCCAAATATATGACGTATTGTCAGAAGTCCACACTACATCCGATGACGATGAGGGGAGTTGAGTTTGAAGGGGGGTCATGGAAGTTTTTTGGCACGCACCATCAAACCGAAAAGATAGGGACTGATATGAAAGTTGCCCGAGACGTGCCATTTATCCTTATGCGACAACGGTAGGGGGAGTTGCAGGGAAGTCCCGGACGTTTTGTGACACGCGTAGGGACCGGACGAACGGAGTGATTGGGACAGACTTGGAAGGTACAAAATTAGTCGGCCCTAGAAATATAGTTTGAGGCTCGAACGGTATCCGACATCGGTAGGGTGAGGGTGGGGCTTGTGGAGGAGGGTTAACGGGACTGATATGAAAGTTGCCCGAGATGTGCCATTTACCCGTATCCGACAACGGTAGGGGGAGTTGCAGGGAGGTCCCGGACGTTTTGTGACACGCGTAGCAACCGAATGAACGGAGTGATTGGGACAGACTTGGAAGGTACAAAGTTAGTCGGTCCTAGAAATATAGTTTGAGGCTCGAACCGTATCCGACATCGGTGGGGTGAGGGTGGGGCTTGTGGAGGAGGGTTAACGGACGTTTTTCGGAGATGTTTTGATTCGAGTGATTCTTGATGGATGATGGTAGCAGGTGTCAGATGCTATGAATGCTATTGATGCTAGTAAATGCCAATCAATTTAGTAAATGCCAATCAATTTAGTAAATTGATTGGCACCGCCGGTTTACTGACAAGAATTTGTGGCGAGGGGAGGGGGGACACCTGCCCCCCCCCCCCTAGTTTCACCACTGGATATACGTAATAGCGAATAGGTAGCAATCTTAAAGTGAGAGCCTTTAGATGCGTGAGTGTGTTGAACTAAGGGATTTACAAAAGGAAGTGTTTGGTAGCCAACAGTAATTCAATCAATCAAGTTAATTCCAAATATCTTAAAGCTAGAAGAGGTCAACATGTTACATGTCTGTTTGATGAAAGGCGGCTGCTTAGGACAATAGGTGACGAATGTAGAAGTATGGAAAGGTTAGGTCGTTTCCTTGGGTTGGCAATGGAGAACAGGAACAGGTTTTTGGGGTTTTCATTTGTAATTCTGTGACTTCTTTGCCCTGTTGTTCTTCACTATAGCCATCGGGCTTTCAAAGCAATAAAATTATTATTTTCAAGTTATTTCTGTCTTCTTGGCAAGGATCCTTGTCCTGCTACAGCAAACCTTGGCTGACTAATCCGAATAGCGAAATCAAAGACACGCATAATGGATGTGCGCTTAAGCCCCTGCCTTCCAAGTTATATATTTATAAACTATTGGTGATAATTAATGAAAATGCCTCCAACCTGTATGAAGGAATGTTCCAGAGGCCTCTCCAGTGGTATTCTTTTATGCTGAAGTATCGTAACGTCCACATGCCGAATAGAATCCCTCCGCCGTTGCATAGTATAGCATCCATGATCCACTAAAAGAAACAAAAAACTTGTTCATTTCTTTCGTTAGAAGCCATCGCTTGTCATCGGTTTCTGCGTAGTTGGGGCGTTCAACTCTGAACTAACACAGCTTTGGCCTCGAGTTCAAATCGCTCAAGGTACTGACCAACTGACGTTATATCAGTCGAGAGCTCAAAACGGATTAGTCTCTATTTGTCCCCTTAGCCCTCCTTCGCCTCATTGTCAGTATCCACCACACAGAGATGGTACGATCAGTGGTTCGATTCTGTAAGAGCCACAGACGAATCAGCCGTAAATCAGTCTATCTAGGGGAAAGCAAGGGCAGCTTCGGATGGTGTGACCCCAGCCACGCATCACACTCCGGCCAAGGACGGTTGAAACAGGAGAACAGCACCTATGGTACACTAGTTTGTAGCCTATGTGCAGATCCTTGCCTCAGAAACCTCATGCTCTCAAGTTTGTGAATTGCGCTCGCCAGGACAAAAACGACGACCATTGTGGTAATCATCTTGTCTGGCTGCTTTTAAAAGAAGTAAGCGGACGAAAGAATAAGTGACAGGGCCATCAGGTCGTTCAAGCCAATTCATGTGTTGGAAAGAAAGCAGGTAACATAAAAATACACAGAGGGATTAAACTGTTCCCGATACTTAGTCTGCGTCTAAATTCGTCCTTATTTGCGGTCGACCGCAGTACCTTCTTTTAATTTTTCACATTCTGCAATTCAAAAAACTCTTCATCGACTACCTTGCCCTGTTTATTTCGAATTTATCTGAGTAAAGCATTTTATGGAGGTGCCACCAATGCTTCCTCTCCATACCATATTGATCTTTCGATGTAGATAACCTATCACAAACTTACCACTGATTCTTAGGGGCATATACCAATTTGCCAAGTGTCAATTTTCTGATGGCCAATGTGTGGGGTGAGGGGCGTAACGCAGGGTGAGAGCATAGGTCTATAAACAGAAAGAGAGCGAAAAACCTGTAGTTGCTTTATATTGTTATTACTATATTATTATAAACACTTACATGGTCCCACCAGCATTCCGAGAAATTCGGCAGTTGATGCTCCAATGTATACTCAAGGACCTCGAACATGACTGAGATTACAGTACACAGCCACCAATCACGAAGGACTAGGGTCTTCAACCACCAACCAAAGAAGTGGGTAGGAACGAAGGCGTCGAACTTGTCCCAAACGTTATGGAAGGGGTCTTCAGGTTTGTCAGAGTCATAAATGACGCAAGATGATCCATAGGATTTTTCTTCTAAGGATTCTCCAAGACTGCTGTCAAAGTTCTTGAGAAGCTTGCGAGAGTCGTCAACAGTCTAGAAAACACAGAAGCTATTCCAGCAATAATTTCCATAATAATTTCCATAATTTAATAATAATTTAAATACCACAGGATATCAATCCGTACCGCCTAAGGCGCATCGTCCCCAACGGGGGGCACTATAATCGTAAAGCTTTGGGAAATTTGTACAGCACCTTCTGCGCTCCTTCTATCCTATTTCGTTCTGGTGTCACTCATGTTTTGCGAAAGAAGGAGATTAAAAAGATGAGATCATGTTATTTGAAATATGCGAAGCACCTGCTCCACTTGTCGAAATTGTCATAACCATACATTGACGTAGAAGTTCAAAATTCAAGATGCAAGTGTGCAAACATCCTTTTGGATGTTTCCTCATCGCTTTCAAAAATCATGGGCAACAGAGCCCAACCAGCGCACGACGTTATCCACTGCTTCCTGACCAAAGATTGAAAATCAAATGTCTTTTTCTGTGTGTTTAAGTGTTTTATTTATTTTCTTTCATTTACTCCGCGTTTTCAAAATGGCGGGTTAGAAATAAATTACTTAGTACTTACTTACAGGGACGGCAAACTACAATAGGAACGAACAGCTTGACATACCCTTTTCTTACACCAAGATCAGATGTGTGTGAGCCTAAATACACTCAAATAAATTCTGTTTCTGAAAAGCGTCATCTTCTAACAGTTTGGTTCGATTAAGATCCTCCTCTGATCACCGATACGTGCTACCAAAGCTGGCGCTCGAAGCGGCGAATCGACAGCAACACATCTTGGGACGAAATGGGACGAGAAACTCTTCCTGGACCACTCGCCTGTTAAATCATCCCAACGACAGTAGGCAGTAGTTTTTACAGTAGCATCATTCAGAAAAGGACGATTTGGTGGAATTCCCCGCAGTTCCAACACTCCACTATTCTATTTGCTAAAGGTAAAATAAGTATGGTTCTTTTAACCGTTTTGGGTGAAATTTTACAAAACGTTAAAGAGTCTTTACCATGCTATACTTAATTTTAAGTTTTACCAAGTTAGTCTATTTCACATATTACTACACTTCATACTTGTCTCACCAAGAAAAGCTAACGGGAAAGTCGGCCTACGACATAATCCTTCAGTTCAAGCTGATTGCGAATCATGATTAACAATGCTAAACGAATATGTCAGCTGAATTTTCCGATCAAGCTGGAAAGTGAACTTGAGTCACAAGTTCACTTTCCAGGTTGAAGGACCTGAGCCTGAAGAGGACCCTTGCCAAGAAGGGCCGAAATATAGCTTTAATACAATTCAGGTGACATATCCGTTTAGCACTGTTGATTATAACCTCCGAAGTGCCATTTCACTCAATCAATGGTACTGTACCGGTCACGGGTAACCTCAAGAACAAATAAGCAAACAGAACCTCCATCTTTGGTCCCATGCAGCGACTATGGATAGTATGGATACCCTGAAAAACTGAGCTGAGCTAAAGGCATTTGCTGAGTTTTGAGTTTGCTGAGTTTTGAGTTGATCCGTCTCTTCGCCACTGCGCATACCAGGTGAAAAAGTACAGGAGGCGCGCCTACCCGCTCTACAGCGCATGCAGACAGCCAATCGGCTTTTACTTTGAAAATTTCTTTTCCGGTGCTTTACTGCGACATAGCTGTTTGTAGAGCTAACGAATCGTGATGTTCCGCGTAGCTCCTACCCTCGAAATCGTCGCTCCTAACCTCCTCCGCTCATTTGCATCGAGCAAGGTATAGGAATCTATTCGACTCCGCAATGTTGAATTACAGAGATAGGGAGACGGAGGTTCTGGTGCTTATTTTTTCTGGTAGCCTGTTCCTTACTTGAAAAAGGATGAAAATGAGTAGCAGCTCATACACGATACTGAGGCAGAATGTAAGTCTCCATAAGGCAGGATGTGGTCTCTTGAATGGACCATCTGGCATGATGGTTACGCCAAGGACTATGAAGGCAATCAGGCTGGCTACCATGCCCCTGGAATATTACTTGTTTTAAACAAAACTTAGATCTACATACAGCCCACTGTCAGGAAGTTTGATAACAGACATAACATGGCTCTGAATACTTGTGTTCATACAATGTTACATTGGATGCCAGAGAAATGTCTGTTATAACCATCAAGTGTTATGTTTTGAGGCAAATGTCTGTTATGACCCTTCTAAATGTTATGTTTCGCGAAAATGCAAGATTCGCAAACATATGTTGACACACGCAAGAAGTTGTTTCCAAACTTCTGACAGTTTAGGGACATGTTACTTGTGACGTTTATTTGATGTGATTTCCATTGCTACTATCCCACTAGTTGCGTTTCTTGCTTCTCAGTTCTCGATTTTCGTACAAATTGCCGTTTTTCCTCTTCTCGCTTCTCCATTCTCGCTTTTGACAAAAGACTAATTTAGCCGCCCGTTAATACCTGCTTATACGGCTTGAATAATATTACCCCTATTTGCAATGAATCCACCTTTTGTTGAACAATCCGAAGGAGAACGCAGAACGAGATTGACCATCGAAACAACTTCGCGGTTCTGCAGAATCGTAAAGCTTTCCCAGTTCTCGATTCCGACAAAAACACAAGGAGAATCGGCTGAATAATACTCTATATGACTAAGTCCAAAACACGCCAGTGATTCTCAGGAAGAAGGAGCAAACGTGTCCGTAACGACTCAAACTCAATGACTCAAATCCCGAGTCAACGCAGCTGTGACACCGTTTCTTCCGTTCTTCCGCAGGTACCCGGATATTCTGCATCGGAAGGGAGGGATAGTCATCAAGTGTATTACAAAACGCGAAATAGGAGAACTGAGAGGAGAATGGCGAGGCGAACAGAGATAAAAAAAAAAGGCAACTAGTGATAAACTATACGTCCACTGCCTTCCACTCTCAATCTCGAGATTCCGAACTTCCTACGTAATGTTTATCAATCACAGCGGCGCTTGACTGATTTTTGCACCTTCCGTACTCAACGCCCTTCAAAGCGAACTAGACCTACGTTGCCTGGGCAACGTGAAGTGTTGCGGCAACCTTTGTCCGGCTTCGCCAACTAAAGTGTTGGGAGAGCAACCCTTTGGTCTTGTTTCTTTGCTGTCAGTTAAATGCTGAAGTTGTCAGCTTATCAAAGCTTATAAAACGGTATTTTCTAAGAAGAATACAATCAGTAATCACATGATCAAAGGCTGTTGTGAATTATGACACTATTCATCCTCAGCGTTGTAAAAACAACAACAAAAGAGTATCGGAAGAAGGGACTAAACTGGTATCGCCTATTTTTGGTTTCAGTGTGTACTTTGCTATTGAAGTTGTCAATCCCGAGAAACTTTCAAGCTGGTGTATCTCTTGAAGGAGTGTTTTTTCCGAAAAATGGATGACATATACTTTGATCACCTTATCAACGGCTATCAATTGCCGTCTAAAAAAAAAATCTACCTGTCTTAGTTCAAAAGTTGACTCTTACTTCGAAGTCCCTCCCCCCTAATAGACAGCAAGTTCACGGGAAACAAATAATGGGTTCACCAGCTAGCAAAGGTTGGAAACCCCTCATCGCTGAAGATGATAATAGCCAGCGTTGTAAAAACAACAACAAAAGAATATCGGACGAAGGGACTAAATTTACTTTGCAGTCAGTTGAACTTTATCCTTTTCAATAGTACACATCGTGAGGGATGAAAACTTGGAACAATATCTTATATAATCTAGTTGGTATGATAAAGCTATCCGTAACTTTTCAGGATTAAATACAATAGATGACACTATTAATTATTATGAAACTACCTCTTTGTTTTACATTTTCGTGTGTATCCGTTGCGTAAACAGTTAATCCTAGGTTACAGCGATAGACCATCGACAAAAACTTCATTACCGTCAGATTTACAGAAACCGAATACAGTGTGCACCCATTTGCAAAAAACTCTAGCCACTCGTGAACCAATCCCTACTTACAAGTCCCTCTCCCGTGATAGACATCAAGTTCACCGAAAATAAATAATGGGTGCACCAGCTAGCAAAAGTTGCAAACCCCTCATCGCTGAAGACGATTGTAGCATAACAGCCGATTATTAATTACAAGTCCCTTGCATATCTTAGCATTGGGAACCAAATTGTTCCGTAACTTTTCAGGATTAAATACAATAGATGACACTATTAATTATTATGAAACTACCTCATTGTTTTACATTTTCGTGTGTATCCGTTGCGTCAACAGTTAATCCTAGGTTACAGCGATAGACCATCGAAAAAAAACTTCATTACCGTCAGATTTACAGAAATCGAATACAGTGTGCACCCATTTGCAAAAATGTCTAGCCCCTCGTGAACCGACCCCTACTTACAAGTCCCTCTCCCGTGATAGAAATCAAGTTCACCGAAAATAAATAATGGGTGCACCAACTAGTAAAAGCTGCAAACGCCTCATTGCCGACGATGATTATGAGCTAACAGTCGACTGTTGCTTACAAGCCCCTACATGTCTCACAACTGGTATCGCCTATTTTCGGTTTCATCTCATGAAGGAATTTTTGTACCCAAAAAATGGATGGATCACCTTATTAACGGCTATCAATTGCCGTCTAAAAAAAAAAAAATCTACCTGTCTTAGTTCAAAAGTTGACTTTTTTGCCGTAGGCCAACTTTCTAACGTCTCCACTTAGAAAGGAACAAAGGATAAGCTCTAGTTTCTTTAGCAATGAGAGAAATTTAAAAGTTTAAGAGGCACATGTGATACCATTTCTCTGCCGCAAACCCCAGTGAAAAAAAAACGAATGATAAACTCAGCTGAAATCGCGAACAGAAATGGATAGAAACACTAGATGGCAGCACATTCGGAATTTCTCTGCCGCAAATCCCAGTGCAAAAAAACGAATAATAAACTCAGCTGAAATCGCGAACAGAAACGGATGGAAACAATAGATGGCAGCACTTTCGGACCTGTGGGAAAAAGCCACTTTTTTGTTTCTGTAGATTTTTCTACTTATCACTCAAAGAAGATATGTTGGCTTTGGGGCCGGGTAACTGCCACATATATTTAACACTTATTGATTTTAGTCCATCTTCAATTTGAAACTGGTGCCTGCCTGCTTGCGTGCTAGAAAGGAGCTTTCCACTCTAAAGCAGAAACATGATTAGATGAAACGAAAGGTTGGCTGCACAACTTCAGATAGTCCTCTCTGACATGGGCTATATAACTCCACTTCACTTCGCCCACCGTAGGCTCTGGCTCGAGGACAAGCAACATCCATCCTTTTTGGCCCCAGGCAAGAGTTACTAGGAGCTTTCCAAAATGTAATGTCATATTCATCAATCCGGCCTAAGGTCCACACTTTGCGTAAAAACCGCACAGGTTAGACCCTTACCAGTTACCAGGAATAAAATGAAATCGGAGTTCTAGGAAAAAAAAATAAAAAAACAAAAAAAAGCGAGGACAAAACCAAAGTGTTGCTCTCGCAACACAATCAACAGTACGAGGCTTAAAAAACACAGCCAAGACGGGTTTGTGATTTTAAAAAACCGACCAGTTTCAAAAGAGTCACAATAGAAACTGTATCTGCTACGACCTGTGATTTGAAGGTTTCCTGAACAGCTGAATAGTCCAACTTCCTATTAAGGCATGCTACTGCTGCAGTTTGAAATCGTCGCAAAAAAACACATCACCTATTAGGCCTACCCACAATCTTGACCAAAGGAGCCAACAAAAGTTTTATCTAATTGGCGGGTAGCCTACGGTCCGCATCTCCAACTTAACCAATTACAAATAAGGCCAGGGACGGGCTCAACTGTAACAAGACCAAAGGTTTCGATGGGATCCCAAAAATTCAATATTTGATCCAGACAATTGGGTCTTGTCTTCGCCAGACTCCTTGAACATTTGTACTATTAAAATTCAGAAACAGATTAAGGCCAAATAGCTAATCATCTGAGAAAACCAAGTTCAGATATGGATTCAGCATGTGCGTTTACCTCTACAAGTCATATCTGTTTTGACGAAAACTTCCTGCCACTTCTGCCAATTTCCCGGTTTCAGCCGAATTCCGGAACTAGAAAGGGGGAAAAGTTGCTGCAAAAACTTCACTGTGCCCAGGCAACGTAGGTCTAGTTGCTGCGAGTAAAGGAGAATCCTTACGCAACCTTAACGTAAATAGTCTACTACTGGTCAAACAATCGTGGAAATTTCGTACTGCGTGTGGGTCTATTTTGCGAGTTGCAAGTAAACCCCGTTCTTGCCGAAAGTGTCTCGCAAATATATATAATTCTGTTACAATATTGCATGTTCTGTATCATTGGCCATTTTGGTCGATGAAAAGGAAAAAAGACAGCTCAGAAATGAACTCAGCGTATCTTCTTTCCACAATATTGAACATCTAATCAACTTCAAATACAAATTTAACTTAGAACAAATTTCCCGACCCGATCTTATCAACTACAAATAAAACTTTAACTTTTCCGGTTTTGGCCGGATTCCAGGCGAACTACTTGCCCGGGTAGAAAATTGTTTTCACACAAGTCTTCAGCATGTCTTCTTACCCCTAAATCGAGCATCTAATCAACTCCAAATAAAACTTTTACATTTAACAAACTTTCCGGTTTTGGCCGGATTCCGGGCGAACTACTTGCCCGGCGAGAAATTGGTTTTCACCATCAATTTCAGCATGTTCTCCTATTCCTAAATCGAACATCTAATCAACTTAAGATAAAACTATTACTTTTAACAGACGTTCCGGTTTTTGCCGAATTCCGGGCTAACTACTTGTCCGGCGCAAAAATGATTTTTACCATCGTGTTCAGCATGTTTTCTTACCCCATATCGACTATCACATTATCTGTTTAATAGTAGGGGAGAGGTGGGTACAGTGGCGCACTTTCAGGTCAAAGCATCGTAACTTTGGCAAATATTAACATTTTTGGACGATTTTTAAACTGTTGTGCAGGCAGTTTATTATTCTACACTGGTGATTTATTTCAAACTTCTTCTTTGAACCAGTTTTTGATGGAGTCATGTTTTCTGACAGCCACTTTTTGCGCCATTGTTGCCGACTAGGCGGGAACTATGGCGCACCCCATCTGGAACAGTGGCGCAATCAAACTGCTAAGATGAATACTTCGTTTAATGAGTAAGGAAGTACAAAATAGTGAACTGAAAATACCTAAAAGATGAATACTTCGTATAATGAGTAAGGAAATAAAAAATAATGAACTGAAAATAAAAGAAGAAGGCACACTAGTTAATATTGTAAGCAGTCAGGTCAATGGGGAAGACCAGTTATTCCGCCTGTCTTTCTGTGCCACCAGAAATATTCGGAGCAGGTAGCAGGTAGGTAGGTAGGTAGTAGGTAGCAGGTAGGTAGCAGGTATTTTCACTGGTCCTGATGAACTTGTAGAAAGGAACCATTCTCTTAGTATACATGAGCTCAATGTCAAAGCTGGACTCAGAGAGGACTTCGCCCACGGAGTAAATTTTTTTTTTTTATCTCCCCCTCGCAAACAAGAACATAATCTCCAACACGGACTTCATCGTCACACAAAAAATCGTTTTGGTCTTCAAGGCCACAGTGGAGGCTTTCATCAGGGGGACAGGATGTCCCACGTTAGGCTGGGACGAGATCATAAGAAATTACCCAAAATCTTTGGGGGCAGAAGCCTTAAACAGGGTGGTATGGAGGAGAAGTGTTCGCCAGTGTGTCGGTCTCAGGCGGCTTAAGGCTGCGACGAGTTTGTAGTAGTAGTAGTAGAAGTCAAAACTATCATATAGGCTACCTACCGCGTGAAGTTTATGAATTTAAACAATTTCGGGGTGCGCCACTATACCCTCCACCAAAATGCGCCACTGTAGCCGAAATGCCCTCTTTTATCCATTTTGTGAACCAAGATTTGAAATAATGACCGAGAGACAAACAGATGGCTGCACTATGTTTAGAAATGTTGGAGCTTCCAGATGAACTAATATTCGCCAGAATTCGACACTATTTGTAGCCTACAAACCTTAGCAAAGTCAAAAAATATTTTCCATTTGTCCAAGATTTTATTTTTCAAAGCACTTAATCACATACCTCAAAAACTGCAATCGCCCCAAAAAATTGAAAATGGCTGACGATCATAGACCACGTGACTGCCCTCCTAGTGCGTATTTTTTTAGAATTTAATCTAATTACAGGTGGCAGTGGGATCAAGTGCGCCACTGTAGCAGACTGCGCCACTGTACCCACCTCTCCCCTATTTCATTTGCCCCTTAATTTAAACCCCCTCCCCCACCCCTAAATGCTACAGAGCCCATCTACGGACTTGACCTTACTATTGACCCAAAGAATCCTCACACCAAGTTTCATCAAAATATTGCATTCCCTTCGAGAGTTATAGTGCGCACAGACGGACAGACGGAAAACTTTGCGATGTCATAGGTATAACGCCACTTACGTTTTGGGATCCCAAAAAGATTCTCACAGGTTTGATTGATCGCTTTAGTTATAAAAAAAAAGAAAAAAAATCAATCAACGAATCCGAGAACTGCTAACATGCTAAAGGAAAACTGGACTTGGGCCTGAGAACAAAAGCGCAAATACAACTTTGGATGGAGAATTGAAACCAGGCTGGCTGGTGATGGCGCAGTCACTGAGAAGGAACATAATGGAGTACTGTCGGGCTTGAGCTTTACTTAAATCTCGGCCCTGAGAAACAAATCCCAAGTAAGTCACTGTGTACGTTACCTTCACCTTCCTCCCCCTTCGCTTGCCTGTATAGCGTTTTTTCTTGCTGCCTTCTTGCAGCAATAATGGTCTGTTGTTTTATTTCCTTTGTGTTGAAATTTTTATCTGTGGGTTTTGTTATATCCTTGTTTATATGGCAGTATGCTGAATTAAAGTATTCATTCATTCACTGAATCAGAACGACTAAATCACAGGGATACTTTCTCTCCTCTCTAATAGGAATATGATATGTTAGCCTACTGATTATAGTTCCTGAAAGAGCTGGAAACCTATGTGGTAAACTTACCTCTTCATATTATACTCCCTGTCATCAACAACAGGTTCAAATAATGCAACATATACAAGGATGATGACAAGTAGAAATAAAGCTGTTAATGTGTGTGCTCTCCTGGAACAAAAAGGGGCGGTTATCTATACCAACTCACTAGGCCTAAAGTAGAGTATATAACTTTGTGTAATGTTTGTATACATACATACAATCACCCAATTATGTGTTCCCAGCAAACACCAGAGCTACCACTCCCAGCTTTTGAATAATACCACTGAACTGCACCAAATTGGCACCATTAGAAGGTAAATGACATCCGGCCCTTTCTTCTGTATCATGGAAGTTCTAACATCTAACTTTTACCTCGAATATTGACAGTAATAAATGACAATACAACTACCGTATAGTATGTATTTACAAGATAAATAACTTCCCTAAGTGCAAGTGTTAATTTTTTCTTCTATTTTTCTTTGGAAGAGATGGCTGCAGGCTATTTCTAGCCTTATTTCTTCTGGTAAAACAAGTAAATTTTTACTACTTTCACTTGCTGTCTTCTTGCTACTCTTCCTCGCCAAAGGTCTAGACTTCCAGCTAGTGTCACTGGCCAATGGACTATTGATGATATTTCAAAAAGGGTGGGGGTAGTCTACCACAAATCCCTGATTTTTGGATACCCTATGCCAAACGCTGGATACTTGTTGGTAACCCAACCCTGACCTACCTCAATATAAAGGAGTTCTGATTGGTTTATTCTTTAGCTTGACTCAGATCATCAATATTTAACTGGGTATGCCAAAGTGTGGCTAGACATATCTAGCGTTTGGCATAGGGTATCCAAAAATCAGGAGTTTGTGGTTGACTGGGTAGGGGACAGTGGAATGATCAGCAAAGGTTTTGCAGAACGAAAAACCAGTTTACAGGCTTCATGACCAAAAACAAAATAATAGTAGGCCTAGTATTTGAGCTCAGTGCCTTCATTAGTTGTGGCAGCTTTGTTATCTCCAGTTTATAACAGATAAAAAACTGACAACTGAATTTGAACAAAGATTGTTCCCTTTCCAGATCCAGTATTCTGACATATCCTTTAGTTTGGCAAACAGAAAATCCGGATACCACTTTTCAATCACAAATGTCAACCACACATCAAGGATTTTTGGCAGACTGCATCTTTCCAAGGTCCCAAGGCCCTGTCAAGAAGGCCCTAACCTAGAGATCTCCAGCATGCGTCAGATAATACCATGTCAAGAACAACAACAAAGGCAGTTTATACCTGGCTGGCTGAAACCTGCCCTAACCTAGCCTTAATATGTACAGAATACCTTGCTATTTGCACCCCCCCCCCTACAGTATTCTCGTGCATTTGACTGCACTGCTTGCCATTTGCTGTGTTTGATTGACTGTGCTGCTTGCCATTGTTGTGTTTGATGCTTGCTTATGGAGTTACTAGCCAAACAGTTTAGGGGGGGGGGGGGCGAGGCATTTACCGACTGGCTGGAAATTTTTACTGACTTTTTCTGCAGAAAAAACAACTTTTTTCAACAATGAAAATGACATTTTTGAAAAAATCGACTGATTTTGAGGAAAAATCCACTAATTTTCGGAAAACCGACTATTTGAATGAAAAATCAAGAAATTTTCAGAAAAAACAACTGTTTTCATGAAAAAAAATCAACTGTTTGGACGAAAAATTGATGCGCTTCGCGCCAACTCGGTATATTTTACAGACTGGCCGACAGCTTTGGGGTCCCCAGGAGGGCCCCGTCACCCCCTCTCCCCCACAGTTGTGACGCCTCTGTACATGCAACATCTGCACTGCCAAGTTGTCTGCACCAACTTTTGTTACAGTTTTCACTTTTCTTTGGCACCTTTCAACGCTTAATTTATGCTACCAGGTTAACGCAAATAGCTTGAGCCAAACTATTTGTGCCAGAATTTTTCCAGTGCATGTATTTGCTTTTTCCACTTTGTTTTGCACCAGGTAATTTTTCAAAGATGAAATAAAAGCAAGTGGATGACAATACATACATAACACTTTACAAAAGAGACTTGTACCATGACCAATAAACCATTTTTTATAGAATTGTTTGTCCCCGCATTTCAAAATTGGGTGGTTTAACATGTTTATTGGTTCTCCTTTCTTTATGAATTACCATAAACCATGGTTTGATGGGCAGAGTATAAGTCCCTTAAAGCGCCATACATGTGAACTGGTTAGGTGAGCTTGCCTTCGGGCGAGATCACTATTCCTATGGCCGGCTTCTACCAGACTATTGTAGTGGTTTGCCAACTCTGTTCACAAGCCCCTCGGTAGCTCAAATGTAAGAGCGCCTGCCTTGTAAGCAGAGGGTCCTGGTTTCAAATCCGAACTGAAAAGTATTTTTGTCTTTTAGTTTTAGTTCACTACAGGAGTGTTGCATGAAGCCGCCCTTACTATGGCACCGCCCACCCCCCAACTGGCCATGGTACATGATCCTGCCACCTTGGATCATGAAGCTGCCACCCCCAGAAAAATCATGCAAATTCCAAGAAAACAGCAAATTTTGTTATTTGCAAAAGGTCAAGGAACCTCTCTGACCAAACAGCTGGCCTCTAACTTCACCATGTAGCAAAATACTATTTTTAGCAAAGTGGGCGACTTCATGATCACTTGGGTGCCTATATTCTTTCGTGTTCTCCAGCTTAGCCTTGAACAATTACAAGTAAACTATGGTACCAGCAGAAAGTGAAGGTTCTAAGCTTCCTTTCAGGATACTCCACTGGATTTTATCTCAACCTTTACTCTTTTTCCCTAAGTCATTTCCCAAAAATAGGAGTTTAGGGTGGCGGCTTCACGCAGCACTCCTGTACTTTTAAGAAAAGTGTATGATATTTGATGGCAATTTATTCACTTGTGATTTAGAATTTATTTACACTAGTCTACTAAGTGTGATGCAAACAGCAAGGTATTCTATAAGTCTAAAAGATGTTTATGCCTAACCTGTAACTGTAAAGAAAGAAGTCTAGCTAGGCTACCTACCAAAAAAATGTCATGGTACCGTCATCAAAAACAACTTCATTTTCTTTCCTTTCAGCATCCCAGTCATGAGCTGTACGCTTCTTGCTCATAAGGCTTCGCAGTTTGTGATTAGTATTGATGCCATTGCCAGCGTCAACTGTTGCAGGAACATTTCGCCTTAGGACAGCCATTAGAAACTGATTTACTATTTATATTTAAAGGTGGACACGTGAAGAAGCAACCCTTAAAAACATGCACGCATCAAACACAAATTTTCAAACTGAGTCTTAGCCTCAGCTAAGCTTCATGAAAATCAGAAATCATCAAAAAATCGTACGACTTTTTGCCGACAAATTCTTTCTATCCGGGCATTCTATCCGACTATCTGCCTTCTATCCACTTAAAGATCCGCGAGTTTTCAAGAACACGCAGATTTCTCAGTAGGATCTCTGGATTTTGTTGCTAGTTCTCTGATCTTCAGCAATGCATTTCACCCGAACCATTTTGGTAAAATCATCAGCTGAAGCATTTCTTGCATCCAGGCAGTTGCCATTATGTCAGCGGATGATCCATTCATGCACAACCCTTCATCAGAATGATCCTTCTAAAGAAAAAGATGACAAAGTAACAAGAGAAAAAAGTAAGCTGCAAAATATTTATAGATGAGTTGATACACTATTGACAGCTTAGTAATTATTGGGACCAGAGGCACTACTAGCAAAAATGTTTGGGGAGGGGCAAGGCATTTACCGACTGGCCGATAATTTTTACCGACGTTTTTTGCCGAAAAAAACAATGTTCCAAGACAGAAACACCAGTTTTGACAAAAAATTTAATGATTTTAAAAAAAATGCCTTTTCTTTAAGAAAAAACAACTGATTTTCAGAAAAATTAACTGTTTTCATGAAAAAATGAACTTTTTATGGCACTTGCCCGTCGGGCAAGTGTCATATAGCGATCGTGATTTCTGTCCGTCCGTCTGTCTGTTGCTCTGTCCAGGTTTTGCTAGTTCGGGCACTTCCACATAAGCTAGGACGAGGAAACTTGGCAGGCATGTCAGGGACCCCAAAACAATAAGTTGAAAATACTTCCCCGATCCGAGCATTGTAGGGGGAGTGGCAGGGGAGTGGAGGGAGGGAGAATCCGGAATCTTGAGGTATTTGTAACTTTTGAACGGGTGATCGGATCTGAATGAAACTTGGTATTTGGAAAGACCCGTGTCTCAGACGAACCATCTCAAATCCGGACCGGATCCGATGACTTTGGGGAGAGCCGGAAATCTTGGGAAACGCTTAGAGTGGAGGGACAGAATGAAACTTGGTGGGAAGAACAAGCAGATGTCCTAAATACATTGTTGACATAACCGGAGACGAACCATCTCAAATCTGGACCGGATCCGATGACTTTGGGGATAGCCGGAAATCTTGGGAAACGCTTAGAGTGGAGGGACAGAATGAAACTTGGTGGGAAGAACAAGCAGATGTCCTAAATACATTGTTGACATAACCGGACCAGATTCGGGCCCTGTGGGGGAGTTGGGGGGTGGGCTCTGGAACATGGTGATCCTGCGAGTTCTGTACTTCCTGAAGAAACTTGGCAGGCGTATCAGGTACATTTCTCCAATATGTACCAGATGCAGAGTAGATATGTACCAGATGCAGAAGAAGATGAAGAGACAAATATCCACTTTGTCCAAGAGTGCCCAGCATGGACAAGGCAACGTTTGGAAGCTTTCCACGCTCCGAATGTTGATTTCCACGAGGTAGTGAGGAAAGCCAGGTTAAAGGAACTGTCCAGGTACCTTCAGCAGGGGCGTCGCAAGGGGGGGGTGCAGCACGCCCCCACCTTTTTGAGATTCTGTAAAATTTTGGGCCGGAGGCCCAAAATTTTACTAAATTGTTCGGTATTTTTTTGGTTTACGGCGATTCGGTAGTTACACAGAATCCTAAATAGGCTATCTATACAAATCTCTTCGGTATAATGATCAGGATTCGGTATAATTGCCCGTATTCGGTAGTTATCACGAATTTGGTGAGAGAATTTACTGAAATCATTTCATAATTTTTCGATGCCGGAACTATTCTGTATATTTATGGAGATTCCATAGTTACACAGACTCCCGAAAAAGGTATTGGTTCGAAATTATTCGGTATCATGATTCGGATTCGGTAATTTATTCAGTATGATTTCCAGGATTAGGAAGTTAACCACGAATCCTGACTTTGTTCCAGTTTCGACGAAAGTATACCGAATATGAGTATTGTTCGGTAGTCTTTCGATAGCAAAACAATTCGGTATAGTAACCGGGATACGGTAGTTATACAGAATCCCGAACGCGCTATCGGTCTAAACTTATTCGGTATAATGACTGGGATTCGGTAACTTATTCGTTGTAATTGCCAGGATTCGGAAGTTACCCTGAACCTCGAAACTCAGAAGAGGTCGAGTGAAGCACTGGTCGCAGACAAAAGGGATGATCTGTGATATCATCGATAGTCCTTACTTTTATTTGGATCCCAAAAAGAATATCTAATCACATATATTTAGAAAATTCCGCCTGCAGAACTTTTCGTAATATTCTCTATTTTGTGAAAGGGCGCGTCATTTGACGGGGGTTTTAAGCCAGTTTTAGGATTGAGGTTTCGAAACATTAAAAGCTAGAATTTGGATGGAAATTAAATTCGGCAGAAGAAAGAAAAAAAAAATTTCGCCTGCTGCGCTCACTTTATGTGATCATAGGTAGTATATTGACTAGACCACAGTTGCTGCTGCTGCCGGAGCGTCGCTCCATCCGTTTTCTGAACTTCTTAGAGTCTCGGTCTTTCATCAACGGTTAATGATAGAATTTGTAAGAGAAGCAGTTAAATTTTAGCCTAAAAAAAAAATGGATTTCGAAAATTTTCGCCTGCGGCGCTTGATTTAATTTTCTACTGGCTATAATAGATAGTAGCTGTTACTGCTATCATGCCCGGAATATATTCTCCACGTGGGTTTTGCCAAAACGCCGCCTAATAGTTGGCGTATAGTCGTTCATGCCGCCTTTTATTGTTACTCTTCCTACGTAATCGTTTCTGTTCCATAATTTAAAGCTCAAATCCTTAGTTCTAGGATTCGGTAAAATTTTTGAAAGATTCGGTAAAATTTTGGCTCTGCACCCCCCCACCGAAAATGCAGTTGCGACGCCCCTGACCTTCAGTTGACAGGGAGGCTAGACAGGTTTTAAGGTAAGAACGCGAAAAAAAAGTGGTAGAATGAGTGATTTTGTTATCAATTGTTTTGGTAGAGTGATGTTTTCATCAATTGTATTATAGAGTGATGTTTCGCCATCAATTGTGAATTGGGGGATTGAGACAATGGGCCATTTGTGGCCTGAGTTTCGGCTGGAGTGTCTGGCTTACCCCGCAGAATAAAAAAAAAAAAAAATCAGGTACCTTAAATGATTAATCTGGAAATAGTTACTTCCCCAATCCGAGCATTGTGGGGGGGGATTGGAGGAAGGGGGAATCTGGAATCTCGAGGTACTTATAACTTTCGAACGGGTGATCGGATAGCAATGAGATTGGATATGTGGAGAGACCTCGTGCCTCAGACGACCCCGTTAAAATTCGGACCGGATCCGGTGACTTTGGGGGGAGCTGGAGGGGGAAACCGGAAATCTTTGGAAATGCTTAGAGTGGAGGGATTGGGACGAAACTTGGTGGGAAGAACTTGCTCAAGTCCTAGATACATCGTTCGCATAACCGGACCGGATTCGGGCACAGTGGGGGAAGTTAGGGGGGGGGGAATTCGGTGATCCCGCGAGTTTGGACTAGGACGATGAAATTTGGTAGGCATATTACGGATCCGAGCAGACTGCCTTTAGATTAGTTGTTTCCCCCATCCGACCATCATGGGGGGCGTGGAGGGATGGGGAATCCGTAATCTAGTGGCATGCATAGCTTTTGAACAGGTGAACAGATTTTAATGAAACTTGGCAAGTGGAAAGAGCTATCGTCTGAGATGTTCCACGTTAAGTCCGGATCGGATCCGGTTCTTGTGGGGTAGTTGGATGTGGCCACCAGAAATCTCGTCAAACGCTTAGAGTCCAGGGATTGGGATAGAACTTGGTAGGAAAAACAATCATAAGCCCTGTAGACACGTCCTTGACAAATCCAGATCTTACCGGGGATCTTTGGGGGCAGTTGGAGGAGGTTTCCCGGAATTCTAGTGATCGCGAGTTATGACACTTCCAGATGTGCCAAGGACGATAAAACTTGCCGGGCATATTACTGACCCGACCAAATAGACTTAAGAACCCGACATGATGCCCTAAGAAAACTTCCGTTCCTGGATCCGACCGTTTTTGAGAAAGCTAAAGGAATAGGAATCCGGAAATTACTGACTTCCCTAGCTTGCAAACAGGTGGTCCAATTCGAGTGAAAATTTATGGGTGATAAGAACTGATGACCTAGATATGCAAAACATGTTTTGAACCACATGCAGCCATGGTTGGGGGAGTTGGTAGGGGGGTCCGGAAACTTTTTGAAGTGTACAAAAAGCAAAGGAATGGGACTAATGGGATGTAAGTTGAACATGACCGAGTTTATGCGTCCTAGATTTGTTATCTGGCGTCCGAATCTATTCGGTCTCAGAGGGGGAGTTGGAGGGAGAGTCTCGGAAATCCTTTGGCTCGCCGAGGGGTCATGAGTGGAGCGATTTTAATGAAACTTGGAAAGTAGAGAGATCATATGCCCTAGATTATATATTTTAGGGTCCGGACCGAATCCGAGCACGGAGCTCGAGCACTTTCCAGAAAAATGCTCAGATTCGAGTGAAAATTGATAGGCAGTAAGAGAAGATGCTTTAGATGATTCATTTAGGTGTCCGAACCAGACTCGGCCGTGGCAGGGAGAGTTGGAAGGGGGGGGGGGTATTGGAAATGGGGTGGCACGTTTAGGAATCAAACGAGTGGATCTAAACTTACGTATTACATATTACTTTTCTACTAAAAGGTAGAAAAGTAATATGTCCTACATGATCCGACGCAATGCCGGAAATACCCAGACTCGAGTGAAACTAGATATCCTATTTCTAGGTCCGAACCTATGGGAGTTGATAGTGTTTTTTTTCACAAACGTAAGTGGAGGGATACCTATGACATCGCAAAAGCTGTCCGTCTGTAAGCACGATAACTCTCGAAGGGAATGAGATATTTTGATGAAACTTGGTGTGAGGATTCGTTGGGTCATCGGACCAGTCTTGTTCGTAGATGGGTTTTGTAGCTCTACATTTAGGGGTGGGGGAGGGGGTTCAGATTAAGGGGCAAACAAAATATTTTGAAACAGCTAATGTGATAGTCGATTATGGAATAAGAAGACATGCTGAACACGATGGTGAAACATATTTTGTCATCAGACAAATAGTTCGTCCGGAATCCGGCCAAAACCGGAAAGTTTGTTAAAATTAAAAGTTTTATATGGAGTTGATTAGATGTTCGATTTAGGGCAAGATGACATTCTGAACACTTATGTGAAAACAATTTTCTACCCGGACATGTAGTTCGCCCGGAATCCGGCCCAAACCGGAAAATTGTTAAAAGTTGAAGTTTTATTTGTAGTTGATTAGAGATCGGATTTAGTGGTAAGAAGAGATGCTGAATCCGTGTGTGAATCCGGCTGGAGTCGGAAATTTTTTTATAAGTTTAATTTTTATTTGAAGTTGATTAGATGTTAATTTTTGGGGAAAGAATATACCCTGAGTTCGTTTTTGAGCTTTCTTTTTTCGCCGGACAAGTAGTTCTGGAGTTCGGCCGAAACCGGGAAATTGGCAGAAGTGGAACGAGGCTTTCGTCAAAACAGATATGACTTATAGTGGTAAACACAGATGCTGAATCCATATATGAACTTGGTTTTCTCAGATGATTAGTTATTTGGCCTTAATCTGTTTCTGAATTTTAATAGTAAAAAGGTTCAAGTAGTTTGGCGAAGACTGGATCTGGCGAAGACAAGACCCAGTTCTCTGGATCAGATATTGAATTTTTGGGATCCAGTCGAAACCTTTGGTCTTGTTATGACATTCTCTTCTACTTTCTTGCATTACCTACTCGTAACAAGTGCCATATGAGCTCGTAGCTCTTGTTATGAAGAACCGCAGCATGTTGTGCCAACTCGGTAATTTTTGCCAACTGCCTCAATCACGCATAATGAAAGTCTGAGAATGTCTTATGGTCCATTTACACACTGCGTAAAATCCGAGCGTATTTTGAAATCCGAGCGTATTTTGAAATCCGAGCGTATTTTGAAATCCGAGCGTATTTGACGCACGTTTTGAGCTTGAAAACATTTCTAGCAATACTGACGTATTTGAAAAATCGGTCGGTTTTGTATCTAAATACGTCCGTATTGCTAGAAATCTTTTCAAGCTCAAAACGTGCGTAAAATACACTTGGATTCCAAAATACGCTCTGATTTTACGCAGTGTGTAAACCCACCGCTAACGTTTTAACATCTTGGCCTTGCCCCAAAAGCTAAACTCGGTAATTCCTGATCATCATTTAATTCTAGGTTTAATGACTATTTCATTAGATGACTAGGTTTACTATTTCAGCATCTGAGAATCAGAGGATTTTGGTTATTTAATTGCTATTTTATTTGTCTAAGGTGTCAGTTTGTCTGAAAAGAAATTGTAATGGTTTACTATCTTTAGCTTCTTGAGCCTTGTTTTATTTCAGACAGTTTGAGTATTGTCAGGGTCTTGTCTCGCAAATGCCATTTTATTTGCAGGTCCGGTCCTGTAAATGCTGTTTTGGTCCTGTCCTGCAAATGCTGTTTTTGCGTGACAGTTTCAAGTCAGACAATTAGGCCCTGTTTCATTAATAGCTTTTTGGGATTCCAAAATTTAAGTGACATGATACCTATGACCAGGCGCGTAGCAAGTGCATTTTCGTTTGGGGGGGGGGGTGCAGAGCCAAAATTTGTACCAAATCTTTCAAAAATTCTTTAGAATCATAGAAACTGACATTAAGCTTTAAATTATCAAATGAGACAGCTACTAGGCCTCGTTTTTGCAAAGCCCATCTGGACAATATAATGCCAGGCACGATTCCAGTGTCAGCTTTTATTTACTATACCCAATACTAAACTAAATCGAGCAGGGTAGGTGGAAATTTTCTATATTCAATTTATTTTTTCATGTAAAATTTAACTGCTTCCCAAACAAATTCTATCGTTTACCTTAAATTACCTTAAATCGCACTCCCAGCGAGATAAGGTGGTGTGATCCTTCTGTAGAGTCTCTCGCTGGTTGGCGGGTTGATTGTCAGATCGTTCTTGAAACATCGGCTCACTGGCACTCCAGTGTAGCCGGCATGCATTGGTTGGTAGATGTTGTTGTCACATCGGCTCACTGGAATCCTAGGATTAACCGTGAATTAAAAACTAAGATCCCAAGAATTTCCAGGAACATTAAACTGGATGGAGTGACAGATCGACAGCAGCTTACTACTGTAAGCTACCTAATACTACCCATGACCACGTAAATTGAGGGGCGCAGGCGAGATTTTTTTTTAGTTCGCTTTTTCCTATCAAGTTATTTGCCATATTCTAGTTTTTAATTTTTCTCGTATCCCAAGCCTAAAACTTTCTTACAACTACGAATTTAGTAAAAGCGCCACAGGCAGAATTTTCGGAAACATTTATGACTAAAGCGTCTTTTGGGGATCCAGGATAAAAGTAAGGACTACTGATGAAACCATATATAAGTACTTTTGTCTGCCACCTGTGCTTCACTTGACCTCTTCTCAATGCTTATAAATCCGATTTCATGTCCAAACCTTGCCCTGCATGAATTTTTTTAAACCTACTTCTCTGCTAAAATAAAAGGTTTTTGTACAGAACCGAATAATGTTTAAACTATGCACCGCGGGCAAAAATGTCGAAAATGTATCTCTTTCTGCTTTCCGACAGAAAGATTTCGGTACAAAATCCGACTGAAATTCAAGGTTTGGTAACTACGATTCTCTGCGTCATGGGGGGGGGGGGGTCTAGGAACGACATCGAAATTAGACCAAAGGTTGGGATTCGGCATTATTGATGGGATTTTTAATATTGTTGATGGGTTTTTAACTCTGATCAGCTCAACTACTCAAAACTTCTTAGAGTTATTTAGAGTCGAAAGCTGGAATCCGACTGTACTTTTTTAGTACCGCACATCAGTCTTTTCCAGCCGATTCAACAACTTCAGATTTTTCTTTTTTTCACTTCCACCACATTTTTGGATTTGACCAGATTCCCATCGGAGTAGGCTACCTGTCACAAAAAAAAAAAAAATAGGTTATATCTGGATTCAGCATGTAGTCTTACCCCTATACCGATCCTGCAATCTACTGAAGAGAACAAACTTTTACTTCTACCAGATTTCTGCTTTTCGCGAGAGTCTGGCCAGTCTACTTATCCGGCAGGAAAATAAAGTTCAAACATGGATTCGGGATGTATTCTTTCACTAGTACCAATTTTCCAGTTTTCGCCAGATTCCGGGCAAACTACCTGTCAAGCGAAAAAAGAAATTTCAATAACAGAATTCAGCATATCTCAGAACCCCTATAAAGAATCTTTATTCAACTTCAGATAAAACTTTATTTCTAACAAATTACCATTTTCCCTGATTCCGGGCGAACTTTTTGTCCGATAAGAAAAATAACTCCAGTGCTAGGTCCAGCATGTCTCTCCTTACCCTTAAATCAACTGTCACATTAGCTTATATACATTATGTTCATCACTTAATTCAAACACCCCTCCCCCACCCCTAAATAAAGGGCTACAGGGCCCACTGATGAATGTGACATTTAACCTCTTTGAGAGTTATCGTGCTGACAGATGGACAGACAAATGGAAAACCTTTACGAAGTCATAGGCAAGGGCGTCGCAAGGGGGGCTGAGGGGGTAATTTTTGGTAATTTTTCAACACAGCAACTATTCGGTATTTTTACGGGGATTCGATAGTTATAAAGAATGTCGAATAGGCTATGGGTCTATTCAGTTAATGATCGGGATTCGGTAATATATTCGGTATAATTGCCAGGATTCGGTAGTTATCGCGAATTCCGTGAACGAATTTACTAAATTATTTGGTAATTTTTCGATGCCAAACTATTCGGTATATTTGTGAAGATCAGTAGTTAAACAGAATCCCGAACAGGCTATCTGGTCAAAATCGTCCGGTATCATGATTGGGATTCGTTAATTTTTCGGTATAATTGACAGGACTCGGTTGTTACCACGAATCCCGCCTTTTGGTCCAGTTTCGAAAAAATTATACATATTTACTCGGTATAATAACTGGGATCAGGTAATTTATTGGGTAAAATTGACAAGATTCAGTAGTTACCCGATTTCGACGACAATTTACCGAATACCGAATATCAGTCCATAATTATTCGCTATATATACAAAACAAGAATGAACCTGATTTTCCGATATTCTCTTTGCTAGAAAGTATTACCTAGTGGATCTGGTTAATGGTCGATTAAGATGGCTATCTGATGTGGTCGTGGTTTGGCAGAGATCGAATGTGACCCAAGTGTCTGTCTTGGAAAGATGGACAAATATTCCCCTTTGGGATCCGATCGAACCTTTGGTCATGCTGTTCTTGTTAGCAGTCTTGTCACAGATAACTGTCAAGAACTGTAAGCTGTGTTTCATATGCAATAACTGTCAGCAGAGTAATTCACCTAACAAGACCGAAATGAGACTGCGTTTGGCTATGGCAAGTCCGTATAATGAGACTAGTGAGAATCAAATGAAACGCGGCTTAATCATTCTGAAAGCTTCTGACTCGCGTCTAAGAGTGTGCAGCAAATAGCGATGCCATCCAATCTTCAGTGTAGCTTTGATGGAGTCTCCTTCCGTCTTCTGTTTCTTGATATCACATAGCCTATATCAAAGCTTCTTTTGCAGCTCTAAACCAGGTTACACTTCTGGGACGGTGTGGGTCGGATCCTCAGCATCGTGGAACTGAAAGACTGATTGTTGCATTTCCCCTTGGAACAAGTAGTCAGTATGAGACCAAAGATGGTAAGTAAATTCTTGCTAACCCTGCAGACAGTCATTTGTCTTTCAGCTTAGCTGGATAGAGAAGTCTGACGCCTTTAGTATCAGTGCCAGTCAAAGTAGGCACCGCATTCAGGGGCCTCACAGCAACGGAACATTTGGAGTATTCTTAGAAGAACTCTGTTACCTATAATACTAACGCATCCTACTTTCATAATCGCTCCATATATTTTTAAGCCAAGGAGACCCCAATTCCGTACAGTACATTCTAACCCCTCTAACAAAACTTGGCTACCTTCGATGTGTATCATGCTGTCGACGGTTGTCTGCGAGCAGTTTTCCATCAGAAAAACCTGTTATGAAAATTGTTTCCCTGTTTTCGCTATAAGTCAACGGGTCTCGGAAAAGGCTTAAAACAGCCAAAACGGAGGGTTCTTTGTTGAAAGCACAGCCTAGTTTTAAAGTGTTCAAACATATTAAAATACTGTAAGTTAAAGAGTAAATAGTGCGAGGGGTCCTTTAAAGAAAAATCTTCAATAAAATTAATAACTCTTACGTTAATTTGTTGGCTGATAAGCCATATTGGGTGATAATTTGTGAGGGTGTTCTGAAGTTTAAACTACATAGGGACTACGTTGGGGCTAGGAGCATGCACAGGGTTTAGTTTCCCACTGTTTAGCCTTAAAAAGCATGGCAGAGCCCTACACATGGTAGATTGCCATTTCAAGTCCATTGCAGGAATTGTCTGCTGCTAACGTTTGAAAGAAGTTTTCAACCTTATCTCCTAGTCGGCAGAGAGTAGTACAGACGAAGAGAGTCCCCGAGAAGGACATCGAGGCCGGATGGGATTTAAGTCAAATATCAGGAGCTTAAAGATGGAATACTAAAAATGAATGATTTCTTTGTACTGCCTGGCGCGCACGGGAGACCAAATCATGATTTTAGCTATCGGAGAAAAAGATCTAGAATTCCCTTCACATTTGCATTCTAACAATTCGATCGTGAAATGGGTTGCAAAAAACGATCGTAGCGTAGCTCAGACCATACGTAACACCACTGGATCAATAGGTTAGTTCAGGCTAGCAATGACGCAAACCTTCACTATGCAGCGTGCATGACTGTATCATCGGTAAATCCTTTCAAGGCGAGGTACTCAGTCGTCAAGAATGGCACCAGATCACTGTTTTCAAGCCTCGGTTGGCCGAGTACATCTCTAAGTATCTAACCAAGGGGAGAAGAGTACTGGTAAATGGGAAACTTCAGTATGGCGCCTATGAAGACAAAGAGGGAGTTACGAGAAATACAACAACTATTGCTGCTGATGAGATCATTTTCCTCGACGGGCCAAGGAAGAGTGAGGATTGAGTGAAGAACATGTGTTTTGTACCTTATTATTTAGTAATAGAGATCTGTACCTGAAGTAGTAGATTGTCATTGGCTAAAGATTTCCTTTAAAGCAGAAGTGAAACCCGACAGTATTCCATTCTGTTCCTTCGCAATAGTAAGCGCCATCAATTCTCTATCTCCGTTTCACAGTCGTTTTCGCGGTTTTGCTGGCAAACCCTCAGGCAAACCAGATGCAGTCTTCCCATGGAGAGTTTTTTTTAGGGCACTTGCCCTTTGGCAAAGTGCCATATAACGATCGCGATGTTCTGTCGGTAGATCTGTCTCACGTTTGCTAGTTCGGGCACCTCCATAATAGCTATGACGATTAAACTTGTCACTGGTATCAAGGACCCGAGCAGATTAACTTGGAAATAGTAACTTCCCCGATCCGACCATCTGGGGCGTGGGGTGTGGAGGGAGAGGAATCCGGAAACTTGAGGTATGTTTAACTTTAGTGGGTGATTGGATCTGGGCACGGACGCGGATCAATGGGCGCGGATTAGTTTTGAACAAGAGCTACGAGCTCGTATTGCAATTGTTACGAGTAAGCGGGAAAAGAAAGTAGATGTGAATGTCAGAAAATTCCACCTTAACCCTTTCCGACGAAGCGGTTCCTCGGTGAAACCACCTTTTCATAATTTGTTCCCATGAACCGCAGGTAGTTACACTAGGAAACCACTGGTCTAGCAACGCCATCTGACGGGCTAAATATTGTGGGCAGCCTAAGTGACACCTAGTTAGGCATAGCTCAGTATTTCTATGGGTCAACGTGCTGTTTTTGGGATCCCAAAACGTAAGTGGAGGGATACCTATGACATCGCAAAAGTTGTCCATCCGTCCGTCTGTCCGTCTATAAGCACGATAACTCTCGAAGGGAATGAGATATTTTGATGAAACTTGGTGTGAGGATTCACTGGGTCGTCGGACCAGTCGAGTTCGTAGATGGGCTTTGTAGCCGTACATTTAGGGGTGGGGAGGGGATTCAAATTAAGGGGCAAACAAAATATTCTGAAACAGCTAATGTGTAAGTATTGTAATGTTGTAAGTAGTGTATTATGGGGTAAGAAGACATGCTGAACACGATGGTGAAAACCATTTTGTCATCGGACAAGTAGTTCGCCCGGAATCCAGCCAAAACCGGAAAGTTTGTTGAAAGTAAAAGTTAGATTTGAAGTTGATTAGATGTTCGGTTTAGGAGTAGGAAGACATGCTGAAGACAATGGTGAAAACTATTTTCTCCACGGACAAGTATTTCGCCCGGAATCCGGCCCAAACCGGAAAGTTTGTTAAAATTTAAAGTTTTATTTGGAGTTGATTAGATGTTCGGTTTAGGGCAAGAAGACATGCTGAACACTTATCTGAAAACAATTTTCTACCCGGACATGTAGTTCGTCCGGAATCCGGCCAAAACCAGAACACTGTTAGAAGTTAAAGTTTTATTTATAGTTGATTAGATAAGCAATTTAGGGGTAAGAAGAGATGCTGAGTCCCTGTATGACAATCATATTTTACCCGGACATGTAGTTCGACCGGAATCCGGCTGGAGTCGGAAAATTTGTTGTAAGTTAAATTTTTATTTGAAGTTGATTAGATGTTCATTATCGGGGAAAGAAGATACCCTGAGTTTGTTTTGAGTTTTCGTTTTTCGCCGGACAAGTAGTTCTGGAGTTCGGCCGAGCAGAAGCGGCAGGAAGTTTTCGCCAAAACAGAAATGACTTATAGGTGTAAACACACATGCTGAATCCATATCTGAACTTGGTTTTCTCAGGAGATTAGCTATTTGGCCTTAATCTGTTTCTGAATTTTAATTGTAAAAATGTTCAAGGAGTCTGGCGATGACTGGATCTGGCTAAGACAAGACTCAGTTATCTGGATCAGATATTGAATTTTTGGGATCCCATCGAAACCTTTGGTCTTGTTTAAGAAAAAGTAAGAAAGTTCAAATTACTTGGTAATTGTAATATTTTTAATGTTGTTTTCCTGCTAATTTGTTCTTTGTGTAGTAGAGTACGAGTTAGTATCATCACAGTTTCAGATATGAAGCACGATAAGTAAAACCTTTGTGGTACAAAGTCCATATGGGCCCACGAGGATCATGATATGTATCATTTGGTCAAAAGTTTTTTTTTAACTTTGCGGTTAAGATGCGCACTTTAAGGGAGCTAGAAATTCATTTCAAAGCTTACTGGTCCGGACTTGAAATGGGACATCGGAAACTCGATGTCTTTCCGACTGTAAAGTTTCATTAAGATCTGATAACCTGTTCGAAAGTTATACTTGCTTCAAGATTCCGGATCCGGCCTCCACCCCACCCCACCCCCATGGTGGTTGTATCGGAAAAGTGACTATTTCTAAGTTTGTGGGCGGGTCCCCGATACACCTGCCAAATTTCATCGTCCTAGCCAGGTGCGACACGACTGGGGGGGGGGGAGGGGGACGCCCCTCCCCCAAAGCTGTCGGCCAGTCGGTATAAAATAATCGAGTCAGCGTCAAAACGGTTGATTTTTGTCATGAAAACAGTCGGTTTTTCTGAAAATTGGTCGATTTTTCGTCAAAATAGTCGGTTTTTCTGAAAATCAGTCGATTTTTTTCAAAAATGTCATTTTTGTTGTTAAAAACAGTCTTTTTTCTCCAGAAAAAGTCGGTAAAAATTACCACCCAGTCGGTAAATGCCTAGTCTCCCCCCCCAAAAAACATTTTGGCTAGTAACGCCTCTGGTCCTAGAACTTCTGGAAATGGCCTAGCTCGAGAACAGTGGACCGACCGACCGAAAAGTCATCGGTATATATGGCACTTGAGCGAAGCTGCAAGTGTCATAAAAACATATTAAATATAACCGAGATATTCCATTCGATAGCCCATAATGGAATAGGACCATAATTATCAAACCCCTGCAGCTCGCGAGCTAACCCCCCCCCCCCCCTCTCCCTGTTCCAATACGATATCGCTATATGGATCACGGAATATAGGATGGTCAGAATGCAATCGCATGAAACTCGGGTCTCCGGGTTCAGTTCCAGTTTAGCACTTCCAAGCGGACTAGTTTTTGAAAATCCCCATATGCCTCACCATCAGCAGAATAGTACAGCAAGAATAGTAACAAGAGCTGTAAGGTCATATGGCACTTGCAACTGTATGTAGTAGGTAAGGGCTCTGTCAGGTTCATCGGGTCCCTGATATGCCTGCCAAGTTTCGTCTTGAAAAAACGCCATCACAGGAATTCAGGAAGGCCGCCATCCAACTACGCCCCCCCCCCCCACCCAAGTGTCCGGCTCCAGTCCAACTGTGCAAACGATTTATCTAGAAAAATTCCTTGTTCTTCCCAGCAAGATTAACTCCGATCCCTCCATTCTAACCGTTTCTTGAGATTTCCGATCGCCCCGTCCCAACTCGCCCGTAGCTGTTGAATCCGCTTTCATAAGTTGAGACGAATCACTTAATAAAAAGTACTTTTCTTTGCAGTTAACATGCGCACTTTAAGGGAGCTGGAACTTCACTTGTAAGCAAAACCCTTGAGGCAAAAATGAAAATGGGCTCATGGGGATCATGAAAATGTATATTTCGCTTAAAAGTATTTTTCTTACATTATGGTTAAGATTGGGAAGGAATAGTCGGATTTGCAAAGTGGCTATTCTAAGCCAATCTTGTCGGATGTATAATATTCCAGCAAAGTTGCATCGTCCTACCGCATCTGGAAGTACCCTAACTCGTGATCAACGGAATTCCAGACCCCCCCCCCCCCCTCCACAGTCGCCGAAGCCAATCCAGTTCTGAAAAAGATTTATCCAGAGCATCTGTTTGTCATTCCCACAAAGTTCCATCCCAATCTCTCCAGTACCAGCCAGTCACGTATTTTCCGCCCCCCCCCCCCCCCCACCCAACTATTGTCGGATCAGGTCCGGACATGAAAAAGATCACCCAAGACATGTCCTCTGTTGAATTATTAAATTTCACTCAAATCCGATCATGTTACATTGGGTTGGTCATGAATAATTAATTATCGGAAGCGTTTTATTCGTAGTTCAGAAAATATAAAAGACGTAAAAGAATATTCCATTTCCTCTTGGAAACACAGATATTGGGTAGAACTTCCTGGAGATGGTGGTTTTGAATATCCTGCTAAAAACATAGATTTTGGTAAAGCATCGTGGTTTTTGGGGTTTCTGGAACAACCGCGATTGTGCAAGCTAACGGAAGTGGCGGTCGTGGAAGCAGGAACTGGAGAGCGGTTTTTAGAAGCAGATACGCAAGAGACGCGAATGAGATACGAATTAGAAATAAGCCAAGAAAAAGCTGTTGTGCATTGGACTATTTTGTGACCAGCAATTTATAATACAGTAAGTCAGCTCGAACCACCAAACGAAAGACTACGATCCCGAATACGCCTTTGAAGAGTTGAACGATTCCCCCGTTCGCACGCTACCGTTATGTTCGCAAGTCGGGTTTAGCTCTCGGTCAGAGTATCGACATTGAACCGGCAACGAAAGGTCCATCGCGGGACCTCGGGAGTAAAGAGTAATAACACAAGTAATAACATCATCGGTTCACTGGTGGCGCGTCGTCTTTCGTTTGGAAGGGAATCATAGGCTAGATAATATAGTATACCGTAGTGTTTTGAGTGTATTTTTCCTTTAGACCGGGTCAGTGAGCGAACGTAGAATGTCTGAAGATGACACATCAAATATGTCCCTTGGCACACTTTGCAAAATCGCATCTCAAGTCTCCACTTTCTCTGGGAGCGAAGACGTTTTGATATTTCTTGAGACGCTCGAAAATTTAAAATTCTGGGATAAGTCTATTCAGAGCGATGAACTTATCCGATTGGCATTCATGAAAACGACAGGTCAGGCGGCTAATTTCCTAACCAGTCACGCGAAATTTGAGTCATTCGATGATTTGAAGAAAGCCCTTGCCAGGCAGTTTGAACACACGTCCCTTAGGGCACGGTTGGTCCATGAAACTCTTCGTCTGGATGATGGCGAAGATCCGTTTCCGTTTTTCGAAAAATTGAAATTAAAAACTTTGAAACTTATGGGTTTGGATCAAGTTCCGTCGGCAACCGAAGGAAGCTTTGATGGCTATTCAAATCTTTTGAAAAACCTCCTCCTAGACAGCCTTTCCCCTCAACTAGGAATGCGGGTGGTCGCGAAGTGTCCCAAAGATTTTGAGGAGGCCACACAGTTTTTGATAAACGATTTTCGTGCACGTGAATTTGCTAAAGCCAAGTCGCCTCATGTGTTTTCTACTATTGCTTCCGCTTCAGTCGAAACTAGGCCTAGTATACTAGCAAATGGAGCCACACGAGATGGCAGGGTCTCAGAAAACATACCAGATAAGCGTACCGACGGCACTATTTTCCAGCGTTCAAGTCGCCCAACGTTTCGCCGTCGGGAACCGTCACAAAGTAACCGACTGTCAAACGACATAAGCAGCTTCAGGAGTAGATCTCGTGACATGAGAGGGGTTCGGGAAGGTTCCTATGGGAGGTCCGAGTCCCGAAAACCTGGCGGTTCGAATAAGAATTGTTTCAACTGCAACAAAACCGGTCATTTTGCTCGGGAATGTCGCGCAACCCGTACCATGCGTTGCTATAGTTGTCAAAGAGTAGGGCATTTGGCAAGACAGTGTCGCAGTCAATCCGCCGGTCCTCGTCCCAAAGAATGTTTTAAATGTGGGAAACCGGGACATTTCTCAAGGGAATGCCATCTAGCTGAAAATTTCAGTCGTTTAAACTTGTGAGGGGATGCGCACGTCGTCACGTTTCGGTAAATTCTGATGCGCGTCCCATCCCTTATCGTTCGACTAAAATTATGGGAGAAAATTTTATAGCGTCGTATTTTGCTAATTGCAGTGGAGTAAATTGTAAAGTTTTGCCGTATGTTAACGCTTTTGTGTGTGGTGTCTCTGTACGCGCGCTTGCCGATAGTGGCGCCTCGATATCGCTTTTGAGTTATGATATGTTTTTGCAGTTACCCGATTTAGTTAGGTCAAAGATAGTTAAAAACTATAATGATGTTAGCAGTGCTACCGGTCATTCCATGGAAATTATCGGGAGTATTTCAGAGAATGTTAATATTGACGAACATGAATACTTTGAGACGTTTTTGATAAGTGACAAATTGAAAATACCGATGATATTAGGTTATGGATTCTTGAAGAAAAATGACCTATTAATTGATGCTAAGAATGACAAATTAATCCGTAGAGGCTCTAACGGGGAAAGTCTGCGGTCTGTCTGTGAATTTTCTGACCCGTCGGCAAATCTGGTCAACCTTAAAGAACAAATGAAACCAAATTGTTGTTTTGCTCGAAGCCAGTCCTGTGGTCCACAGTCGATTCCTTGTTCCTCCGTTAGTCCTGTAGTTAATTTACCCCATCCCAGTTACCCTTGTCCACCTCCTATCAATGAAAGTGATGATTTTAAATCAGAAATTGGGTTAGGACAACCGGAAGTCGAATCGGCGAAATCGCCGAAACGCATACATAGGCTTCAACTTGTGTCTAGGGCTAGTGTTAATGCCAAGACCAGTAAGCGGTGCGTGTTATCTACTAGTAGGGGTCCAATAGATACGGACGGTTTATTTTTGGTTTCACCTACAAAGGAAATGAGCGAAAGATTCCCAGACTTAGTCCTACCGGAACAGCTTGTAACTACTCAGGATGGCATGTTTCAGGTGTTCATAGAGAACTATTCGGATAAAACTTTGAAAATTCCCCGGTTCTACATGGCAAATGCCGAAGCTTGGGTTCCGGACGAAAACATTTGCATGAGTATTTCCGAAACATTGAAACCCACAGAGGTTATTTCGGGTTCTGGTTTGCTGCCAAACAATGAAGTGGATGGGTTTCTTAAAATGTTCAAATTAGATCATCTTGCAAAGAACCCAGCCCGAAAGCAAAATGTTGAGAAACTTCTTATTGATAATCATGACGTGTTCGCGAAGGACGATTTTGATTTGGGAACTTGTAATATTGAGCCTTTTGTAATTGACGTTGGTAATGCTTCCCCTCAGAAAGTCCGTTCATATCGCATCCCAGTCCACCTAGAACCAGTTGCAAAGGCAGAAATAGACCGTATGTTGGCCTGTAAGGTCATAGAGCCAGCAACTTCACCGTGGCTGGCCCCTCTGCTGTTAGTAAAGAAAAAGGATGAATCTTATCGTGCCGTTACAGATTTTCGCCGACTGAATGACGTGACAGTTAGTGACGAGTTTCCTCTCCCCTATATTACTGCCATTTTAGACAAACTGCATGGTAAAAAGATTTTTTCTGTTCTCGACTGTTTAAGCGGCTACTGGCAGATGACTGTCCACCCTGACAGTAGAAAATATACAGGATTTTCGGCCCCAGGCTACGAACAATATGTCTACGCGAAGCTTGCGTTTGGTCTCAAAAACGCACCCGCCGCTTATAGTAGAATTATGCATCGAATTTTAAAACATCTGTTTGATGAAGGGGTCGCCGTTTATCTCGATGACGTGATCAACGCCTCCGATGACGACGATTCACACATGATTTTGTTGACTAAAGTTTTTGCAGCTTTTCGCAAAGCTGGTTTGAAGTTGAAAGCGCGGAAATGTGATTTTTTCAAGGAAGAAGTTATTTTCTTGGGTCACCGTGTCGATAAAAATGGAATTCGTCCCGATCCTAATAAGTTAAGTGCCGTACGTGACCTCGCGTATCCGAAAGACGTCAGTGAATTGCGATCCTGCATAGGTCTATTCTCATATTTCCGGAAATTTGTTCCCCAATTTTCTGCCATAGCGTCGCCCCTTATTAAACTTACGAAAAAGGAGGTATCTTTTGTTTTTGGTGATGAAGAAAAGAAGGCTTTTGAACAGCTTCGGTCTAAATTATTGGAAGAACCTATCCTTGGTCTTCCAGATCTTAGTCGAACAGCAAATCCGATGAAAATTTATTGCGATGCCAGCAACAAGGCGTGTGGGGGATTTTTGACACAAATTCAAAATGGGGTACAAAAGGTCTTGCAGTACACATCACGTACGTTCAATGACGCAGAGGTAAAACACGCCGCGGTTCAGAAGGAGGCCTTAGCCATTACGCACTGCATTAGGTCGTTTCGCCCTTACTTGCTTGGTAGAAAATTCATTGTCGCCTCGGATCATAAGCCTCTTCAGTGGTTGATGAAGAGCACAGGGAAGGATCTCACCGGGAAGTGGGCTAGAATGCAGATGGAACTGCAGGGGTACGATTTTGAGATTACACACATTCCGGGGGCTCAAAACGTTGTCGCAGACGCACTCAGTCGCCTTCCGACGGCTGATTCAAATCTCAAGATAATGGCGGTGGTACCAGGGGCGGACAGCCAGTTCTCTTCACAAGAACTGCGTAATTTGCAAGAGAAAGACGGGTTTTCGTCTGCGGTACGTAACTACCTTCAGCATGGTAGTGAGTTGCCCTCTCAAATCGAAAATCAAGTTTTGCGCGAAATCGAAAATTTTGTACTAGATGATGGCTTACTTTGTTACGTTTACACCCCGTATCAAAACTGCCGTAGATCGGATCTGCGGGTAGTACCGGTTTTACCCCGCTCGCTTATTCCGGAAGTTCTGTTTGATTGCCATGATTCTAAAATATCGGGTCATTTTGGGTTCCTCAAGACATACGAACGCGTGCGCAACCGTTTTTACTTCAGAAACATGTACAACGTTGTCAAACAATACGTTCAGTGTTGCCTTGACTGCTGTCAACGAAAAGGTCTGAACCATACACCAAGGGCACCTTTGGGCACCATTCCCGAATCATCGAGACCACTTGATATGGTAGGCATTGATTTATTGGGTCCCTTACCTGTGTCCAGGCAAGGATCAAAGTATATAGTCGTTATAACTGACCATTTCACGAAATATATTGTTCTGACGGCCATAGCGGATAAAACAGCAAAAGCTGTTGCCAGAGCGTTTGTCGAGCATTTCATTTTAGTTTACGGAACGTGTGAACGTCTAATAAGTGACCAGGGTTCAGAATTTATAAATGCGGTATTCAAGGGCATCCTTGAATTGCTAGACATTAAGCAGCTTCGTACATCTGCTTACCATCCAATGTGTAACGGGGCGGTGGAAAGACGGAATAGGGATATTGCAAACATTTTAAGCCTTTATGTCAAAGATAGGGGACACTCTGATTGGGAGGATCAACTTCGTTATGTCCAGTTTGCTATGAATACGGCTTTCCATGAATCCATCTCAGATAATCCGTTCTATGCTATGTTCCTTCGCGATGTTCGTTTTCCGACGGACACCGTCATAAACAGTAGAGTTTACTATAATTTGGACTCCGATTACAAATCAGAGATGATTACCCGACAGAGAACTGCATATCAAATGATCAAAGATAACTCTGACATCTCTCGGGAACGTCAACAGTTCTACTACAATAGAACTGAGAACCAGAAACCGCTTAAAGTTGGCAATCTTGTCCTTTTACATACACCACCTGACGCGCGACTGAGAAAATTAGATAAAATCCGTTGGGTTGGACCTTTCAGAATAACTGCGGCTTTAGAGAATGGGTTAAATTTTGAAATCACACGACTATCAGACGGACGGGTGGAGGTTGTCCATTACAACCGTTTGAAAACGTACGTTCCCAGGAGTCTGTGGGAAAAAGACGTCGTCCAAGATGAACTGATCATACCCCCTAATTTTGACGAAATTCCGCTACCCGCGCCCACTACTGATCCGTCATCCCCACCCACTACTGATCCGTTACCGACGCCCACTATTCTTCCGTTACCCACTCTCGCAAAAGAACCGGCCCGGGGTAAACCTGAAAGTTCGCGCACCGTGAAAACAGTTACTTGGTGGGACAACACACTTTCGGCTCAGAAAGCTATTTCAGGTCACGATGCACCAAACCTGCTTACTGAGGAAATGTATGATATCGGCACGGGTAATTTTACTTCTAGACCGGAATCGCCGGTCTTGGGTTCTGAACCGGGTGAGGACTTTCCAAAATTCCGTAAAATTTCCCCATTGACCCGCCCTTTAACATTACAACCGTATCACACCGATCAACCAAATGAACATGGGGACTGTAAACGACGTTATTCTGTGGGTTCTGAAGATATGGCTTGGGATGACCCCTACACAGAAACGCCTGTTCGGCGTCAAGGTTTAGGAAGCTCTTCAAGTTTCGGGAGTGAGTCAATAGATGACGCACTAGTGAAAAGAGAACTTTTCACACCGGCGAGAATTAGATGTTCCACACCAACTTTTGGCGAGGAACCAATGTCAAGACCAGGTATCACGCCATCTCGTGATTACTACGAAAATCTGGAGGGTGTTTGGTTACCGTCTCTCGATCCACCTAACTATCGCCTCCAGTTCGAGAGCCCAGTTGTTCCGGATCAGCGTAGTGATCCTGTTAATATTGGGGATCCATCCGGGGTTATTAACTTTCCCCAGTCCAGTTCACGGGTTGACGGGTCCCCCAAATTTTCCCCTGTCCGACCGGAAGAAGAATCACCTAATCAGACGGTGATCGAGACACCTCAATCTCATAATAGTAAAGTGCCACGATTACCAGAAGCCGGAGGGACAAGCCCTCAGGACGAAGGTTCTGGTAAAGACTCGGGTCAGTCCGGACTCGAGTTAGAACCCGGCGTTAGGGTCAATAATGAGGGTAATCGTTCTGGTAGTATGCCTGAATTGAGGGGACCGTTCGGAGAGCTTGATTCCGACCATCCAGAGTCGGAATGCCCTATTGACCTTAGTAGCCCACCACCAATTTTGATTCGTGACAGAGCCTTAAGTCATCCGACGGTGCGTTCGGAGGCTTTAAGATTACGCACACAAGCTGCGCGGCGGGGCGCACTCCAAGGTGTGAGGTTTGATCTGGCAACCAGAGGGTCCAGACAAACTTCGAGAGAAACCCGCCGACCGGAGAGGTTTGGGTATGATAAATTAGGGAACCCCTATTTACCGGAAGCTAAAAGAAAGTAATATCATGATTAATAAATAGAAAATAAGTAGAATGCAGTATTTTCTTTTATTACAGGAAGGAAGAGAGAGAAAAACTGGAAATTATAATAAGTTTCTGTCTAAAAAGATTGAGAATAACGACAGAGAAATAGGAGTAATCCAAGGTCATTCGGCAGACGTGCAAGATGTACTTTTGGATACACAGGAAATGCCCATTGGACAGATGAGCATGTTGAAATTCGCGAGAGAAACTAACAATCAACGAAAGTGCGAAATCGAACTACTTAGAAAAAAAAACGTACAGAGAACACTGGATTTGTGGCCCATGTGTCTTTAATTACTACCGGCCGGGGTATTAGAGACGGATGAGCTATACAGCCTTAGATGTCCACAGTGTAAAAGCTTTATGGAAATAGTTTTGTCGGACCATTCATTTCGGGGAGCAAAAGGTGAAATTCTTCCAAAACACGGATAAAAAAAAAAAAAAAAAAAAAAAAAAAAAAAAAAAAAAAAAAAATCTGTGTGCCGTTTGTTTTATGCGCCATAGTCAGCTCTGACTTATTGTTATTTGACATGCTATTTTGCTGCTTGTTATTGGTGTACCAGGATGATACTGTACCGCGGTAGAAAATTTAACGTTGCTGAGTGGAGTAAACAAGTAGAAATACTGATGCGTAGCAAACAAGTAGAAAGCAATTTTGTTTTGTTTTGCTTTTATTTGAGGGGTAAACTAATAATAAGTTAAAGAAGTAGTTGCTACGCGGTGATCTAAAAATAAAAATAAAATGGGGTAAAATCAGTAGGAATGCTTCGTAGGACTGCTATGTATGTGTTGCTTTGGAAATCGCTAGCTTAGTTATGCCTTATTTGTGTTCCTTTATTTCAGAACAGTTGAAGAAAATCGTGGCATATATAAACGATTTCAAGTCATAGCGGGATTGTATGACAGGAAGAAAAGAAGAGCGGGTATCCGCCAATTTAAATTATAAAAAAAAAAAAAAAAAAGGGTGGCAATTTTAATTTGAATTATGAATGAATATTTGCTCAGTCTTTATGAGTAATGCACGTCGAGTAAGCAGCAGCGTCATGAACTGTTGCTCGGTTGATTGTGCAACCCTAAATTTGATATCGGGTAGTGACTTCATGCACTAGCAAATCTTTGAGTGAGCTCGATCACTGCTGGTCCCCTTGACAGAAACTACACGGTCCATTATTTTGATTTATTTTGCGTACGTTATGTGGCGTAACGACAGATTGCCCAGAAATAATTAATCAGTTATAATCCCCTAGACCGCATTATGATACTAGAATGACTGACTGTACAAAAACCCAGTTGTGTCAAATTGAATATCTGAAATATTAAATTTGTGGGATCCCATCGAAAACTTTGGTCTTGTTGTTTGTTCCAAGCATAGCCTACTCCCCAAGTATCTTTGCCCAAGTCCCTAGTATCACTTAAAAATAGTAGAAGAAGAAGATTGTCTAATTCGTGACATTAGCAGGAAGTTTCCAAATTCCTTTTATCCGTTTTATTAGCAGAAAAAAAAAAATTTGTTTGATCTGTCACGGCGAATCCCAAATTCACGTATGACGTAGTCGTATAACGTCGTGTTACGAAGCATAAACATGACGTATTTGCGTGACGTATATGGAGCATGACGAAGCGGTATGACGTAGGAAGTACCTTTAACGCTTACGAAGCCTCGTATTTAAATATTGCTGTTCATGTCGTAAATCTGCTGTTTGAATTTATCCAAACCACCGACGTCACTTTGCGGTTTAACTTTATATCGCAACTTTAATTTAATTCGAACCTGATTTGTATGAGTCGATTGACAGAAAATGAAGTTTGAGATTTGCTTAACTTGTTGTTCTAGTTTTTCAGTTTGAGATTGACAGGAGATAGACATTGGTTTGGATGATGTCACAGGTCAGACAGACACTGCATCAGCCAATCGTCAGAGGTCAAAGACGTAAACCTGACCTCAAAACAGCTTCACGGTAACAAGTATAGCAGTAGAGGTATACCATCCTACCCCATGTTACCAGAATTGTTTAGAAATAGTTTCTTATGCTATTTGTCTTGTTGAAGAACTAAAGCCGCTAAGTTTAAATGGATTTATTCACTAGTTGAATTTAAAAACTCGCGGTTGCGTTATCATTCGTGTATTTTAAACGACGGATGAGAAGTCGCGAGAAGTTTAAAGTGCCACGTAATTTGCGGTTTTGGCCTTTGAGACATTTAAGTCGCGAGAAGTTTAAAGAGCCATGTAATTTGCGGTTTTGGCATTTGATATATTTTAAATATCAAAGATGTTGTGTTTTAAATGCCGAAACAAGTGAACAGACAAAACGTGAAGGACTGAGATTCGGTTGAAAGAAACACGAAATTACCACAAAGAGAAAACGATAGAATGTAGCCCTGTAAGCGGTTACGTTATTTTTCCAGATTTATTGCGTTTATTATTTTACAGATTTTAATTCGCAAATCGCCGAGCCAATAGAAATGAATTCAAGTATCGTCGCCCGTTTGGAAGCGGGGTGGAGCAACAGCACCGTTCACATACACTACCTCTGCTGATGGAGAACAAGAGACGAACTATCGCTACCGCTCATTGGGTCGGGAGTCAACCTGTATGTGGACGAGGAATAGTCGGCATTGCCGGAGGTTCTTAGTGAAGAACCAAGGAGAAACGTAGCTATGAATCATTTTCTTACTTTGTCGCCAAAACATGTCTTTATGGCGTCATTGATAACGTCATTGTGGAGTCGACACCTATCGAGATACCAGTTGAAGTATCCGTCGACCTATTGTTGACACTTTCGTCACGCGCTCCCGGGTAGACTAAACAACGACTGTTTATAAACGTACCAGTGAGACTACAACTGAGCAGTTAATCGAATTTCTGCCAATACTCGAAAATATTCAAGCTGGAAGGGAGTTGAGAATGTGACTGTACCATTTTGAAACCTCGAATCATAGGTCAAACACAACACCAATCCTGATGAAAGTAAGAGGTTACGACAACATATAATACGAACTTGTACATGAAGCATGAGCTTCATGGGTGAAACAATTATCAGAATTTCCATACAGTTATAATGGCATAGGGTGAGCCAACTTGTAAAGATACCGGTGTGTGCAAGACGCACGTGTAAGATAATGCGCTAATGCTTGTTCAGCGAACTTGTCGAAGTGGTCATATTATTATAATGGCCAATTACCAGTCAAATATTTTACGGTTACTCGTGGCTGAAATCTGGCGTGAAAAGACAACAGATTCCAGCCAACGGCTAGTAAAGTCTTACTAGCCGGCTTTTATTGTATGCTAATGTGCTTATTTGTTGCAGGAGCTGACATCTGGTTGTATAAAGGAACGTCGTTGCAAGCTCATTCAACTACGCTAACATAGAGGTCATGGAAGATGACCGCAAGGAGAGTTCATCATCATGGCCGAGCATCAAGAGCCAATGGAGGAGAATACGAAATTAGATATTGATGATTGTAAATTTGACAGCAGCTTTGGCAAGGCGAATTTCAGAATCGTGGTAATGTAGTTCTCGTTCCTTGCGTCGCGACCACAGCTTCCAAGTTTGCACATGGTTTCAGTAGAACTTTAAAAGGGTAAAAGTTTATTCCTTCTTTAATTCTGGGAGGTTGGTTCGAAAGCAAACTATTCCAGATAGTTGATATTTAAAAAGTAATTGTGACGATTCTGCTATATATCTCATTTTAAATCTACTAAATTTATAAAGTAAAATGGAGTGACCAGACGTTTGTTGATACTAATCCTTCTTTGTTGGTAGTTGTGATCGGAGAATCAAAACTTGATTTCGTCGAAATAAAAATAAACCCTACCCCGAACGAGATTTTTCGAAAGGGGGGAGGGATGTAGAATTTATTTTATTGTTTTGAATATTTTTATAAAATATTACGCATTGCCAGGAGAGTAGACAGCTAGTAGTGCTGGAGCACCGACTTCGGGTCCATAAAACCCTGTAGTCACCGCTATGAGAACCCTCAGGCAAAGCAAGAGTTGAGGCTTTTAAGAATTAAGAATCTTATTTTCACAAAGCCGATACTGCAACTAGGTTGACCTGTTGTAACCTAAGGTTAGACAGACTGACCGATTGGTAGATTTAAAAATAACTGAAATCAAAATTAAGTTTAAGCAGTAGAAAGCTAAGTAGAAGATATCAAGTTTTGACGTGGTTCTGTTTTGTCGGAGACAAAACTTTTCAGGGAAGGAAGGAGTGTTACATTGGGTTGGTCATGAATAATTAATTATCGGAAGCGTTTTATTCGTAGTTCAGAAAATATAAAAGACGTAAAAGAATATTCCATTTCCTCTTGGAAACACAGATATTGGGTAGAACTTCCTGGAGATGGTGGTTTTGAATATCCTGCTAAAAACATAGATTTTGGTAAAGCATCGTGGTTTTTGGGGTTTCTGGAACAACCGCGATTGTGCAAGCTAACGGAAGTGGCGGTCGTGGAAGCAGGAACTGGAGAGCGGTTTTTAGAAGCAGATACGCAAGAGACGCGAATGAGATACGAATTAGAAATAAGCCAAGAAAAAGCTGTTGTGCATTGGACTATTTTGTGACCAGCAATTTATAATACAGTAAGTCAGCTCGAACCACCAAACGAAAGACTACGATCCCGAATACGCCTTTGAAGAGTTGAACGATTCCCCCGTTCGCACGCTACCGTTATGTTCGCAAGTCGGGTTTAGCTCTCGGTCAGAGTATCGACATTGAACCGGCAACGAAAGGTCCATCGCGGGACCTCGGGAGTAAAGAGTAATAACACAAGTAATAACATCATCGGTTCAATCACCCGTTCCAAAGTTACGCATAACTCAACATTCCGGATTCCCCCTCCCTCCACTCCACCCACGATTATCGGATCGAGTAAATTTTTATTTACAAGTCAGTTTGATCGGATCCCTGATATGCCTCCCAAGTTTCGTCACGAAAGTCACAAACTCACATTACCGGTTTACCAGGAAACTCCCCTCCCCCGCCCCCCCCCCCCCCCTAGGGTCTTGTGTAAAAGATTTATCTGGCGTAGATGATTGTTCTTCCCAGCAAATTTCAACCCGATCCCTCCATTCTAACTGTTTCTTGAGAGTTTCGGTCTCCCCCCCCCCCGGCTCCCCCATAGCTACTGAATCCGCTCCGGACTTCTAATGGAGATATGTCCTTGATTCACTCATCAAGTTTCATTCTAATCGGATCATCCGCTCGAAAGTTACACACTACTCTATTTTCCAAATTCTCCCGCCCTCCACCCCCAGATGGTCGGATCGAGAAACTGATTGTTTCCAAGTTAGTTTGGTCGGATCCCTGATATGCATCCAAGTTTCGTCGCGAAAATCTCCAAAAATGAAATCACCGGAATTTTGGGAACCCCCCCCCCCCCCCCCCCCCCGAGGGTCCGGATCGAGTCCAATTGTGTAAACGATTTATCTGGGGCAGTTGTTCTTCCCAGCAAGTTTCACTCCGATCCCTTAATTCTAACCGTTTCTCGAGATTTGCGCCCCCCCCCCCCAACTCCCCCATAGCTACCGAATCCGGTCCGGACTTCAAATGGGACATCAGATATGGGTCCTTTATTCAGTTATCAATTTTCCTTCGAATTTGACAACCCGTTCAAAAGTTACGCACTACTCAATTTTCCGGATTCCCCCGCCCTCCACTCCCCCTCTCTCAGTTGGTCGGATCAGGAAACTGATTATTTACAAGTTAGTGTGGTCGGGTCACTGATATGCCTGCTAGGTTTCATCGTCCTAGCACATCTGGAAGTACCCCAACTCGAAAAAGTGTGACAAAAAACCGGAACGACCGACTGACCGACAGACGGAATTGCGATCGGTATATGGCACTTGGCACTATGGCAAATGGCTTTTGCATATGTCTCAGCAGTAGAAAGTTAAAGTGACACACTACCTTTAAACACCTAACACTACTTATGGATTCGACTTTCTACTATGTCTATACGAGGGTTTACTGTGGGACAGTTGGTTAACAGAAACTAGTCCACTTGGAGCGATGAACTGGAATAGGAATCCCGCTACCGAGCCCGAAAATCCGCAGTCGCATCCTGGCCTATCGAAGTTTGCCGAAAACCCTATGTTACGCATTCAATATGCGGTCATGTCGATAGAAATCATTGTACTTGTGGAAAATAAGCACTTTGCCGACAGTTCTATTTATTACATGTTCTTGGGTGCGCGTAACGCAGGTTTCCGGAAATTTCTTGTGAACAAAGAGAGAAGCCGTTCCCATGGTGAGAAGTAACTATGGAATCTTTAGATACCTTGTCTAAGAAAATTGAGACTCTGAAGCTGTGTCAGGATAAAAAGGTATGGACAAAAAGGTCTAGCTCACTAACCCGTCAAAAGCCAAAAGCCATAAAACCAATTCGACATCAGTAAGGCTGGATTTCTTTCGATCATTTATACTTACCCCGACTTCCAGATAAAAAGTCTAGCCATGAAAACATAGAATAAATGTGGGATATCGGTAGGTCCTCTCCCAAACCACTCGAAAGGACTTCCGTTACAGACTAATGTCCATTTACCAAGTACAAAAACATCACTCAAAGCATTTGCTATAGTAATTAAGTTGTAATTATCTGGAAATTTCTTTTTGTATAATGCTGTTTTTTCTTCTCTTTTGAACTACCGAGAACACTAATATTGGACAACGTAAGAACCTGTCTCATGAATATCGAAATGCTTCGTTAACATCAAGGCTTGATTTCCAGACTGAAATGAGGGCCCTCTTAGCCCGATACGAGCAGCTTAAAGCGCTGTTGGGCAAGCAGAAACTACTTCTCAAGAACTCGGAAGAACTACGAGAAGAAGTCACTGTTTTACGCCAGAAACAAACCGAGCTTGAGAACGAGGTGAAGATCCTCTCCACAGAAAGAAGTTCATCACTAAAGCGAAGGTAAGTTCAACGTGCCCCACCTATAGCTCCATATATATAGCGATGATTATTTGTAACATTACGGTTTGGACACACAAATAATATTTTTTACATTTCTTGTGTTTGTGTTCATTTTCCAAGTATTTTTCATGGCCGTAGGCTCTTACCACAAACAAAAACTTCCTATCCATCTATACCAAACAAAGGGAGAATTTAAGAAGAATATAAAGAAGAAGAAGAAGCCTGCTTCTCATGAGGATCTTCTGTTATTTATGGGTAAGAAAGAGGATGGTTTACCTCTGGGTAAAAGAAGAAAATATTTGGGTAACGTGAGGGTTAAAACTGGTCCTTACTCTTGCCCTATGTGTGGATGCGAAAAAGAAAGTTTCAGTCATTTTGTGGGAAAGTGTGTGGGACTGAATGGGTTAAGGCAAGAGCTTGGAGTGAGAGTATGTGGCTGGTATGTGGTAGTGAGTCTATTGTTGACAGAATGAAAGAGAAAAGTTTCCAGGTTATTCAGCTGTTTGGAAGGTTTCTCGGGTCAGGATTGGCAAACAAGAAAAATTGTATATCCCTGTAGTGTAGTGTAGTGTTCGTGTTTCATATGTTGTTTTTGGTGCGATGGCCCTTGTTGGCTTTTATGCAAGTTCAAGTTTTTTAATTTGCTACACTACCCTACAATTAAAGAAGCATTCAATGCTTGTTGATAATTATCTTCGACCACTTTGAACAACTTCGTACCCTACAAATCTAACAAAACATAATATAACCTAATACGCTCTGAGCGATACCATGTAGCCTGCTATCTTGGGTAAAACCAAATACCCCCTACCTCCTCTGAAAAAACAAACAAATGAAAAACCATTTGACATGAGAACGCGATGCATTACATCTCTCTGTCTATCTATCCTTCGCTAACCAATCATAACCATCTGTCATTCTTCCTGTTTATCTACCCCGGGAATTTGCAGAATTATTCTGTATCTCAGGTTTGTTGCGTCTATGACACACCTTTCCCGACCCCGAAATCTGTGCTGTCCACCGCATGAGCCTTGCTTCACCTTCCAGAACCATCTCAACGAAAAAGGAGATCTGTTATCCTGAAGAAAAATGCGAAGATGAAGCCAACCTTAATAAATTTAGTTCCAGCATGACATGTGCATAGATACGAATCAGTCGGTCGTCTAACCAAGAAATCTAACGTTAGCAGGGGGCGAAAAAAAATAAAATGCTAATTTATTAATTGAAAGTACTTACAAAATGTTGGAAGCTGGTACCCCTCTGGGTAATAAAGCGTACACATACGTATATGCACCATGCACAACCCTGCCAGCACGTCACATCATCCAAGCATGGTTACCAAAAAGGGCTTAGTGTAAAAGATTGCCAACCCATAGGATAGGTGCCTGTAGAAGGTCGTATTTATATTTATTTTCTTTATAATTTGCCATGGCCGTTCGCTCTTAGAGCAAACAATATATTATCTTATCTATGACAACCGACGTAGTTTGTGTAAGTAAGTATTTACTCGTAAGACCTCCGCATTTTTTTTTAGGTTACAGACGACAACGCAAGTTACTAACAACAAAGGCGTCTTCGAGCGTCAACAGAAATGTATCAAGGAACTACAGACGAAGCTGGACAAGCTCCGTGGGGCAACTTTTCCGACGCTACCCTATCCTTAGGGTGGGACTATTCCTAAAAAGGACATATTCAAGAAGAGTGCAATCAGTTGCTATGGTAAAACGATTCCTATATATTCTTTTATCATGATAGAAGATGCTAAAGGGATTAGTCGGCTGAAATTTTGTTTTCGGCGATATTTCGACCCATAACCTTGACAAGGGTCCTCTTCAGGCCGTAATTAAAAGTTAATTGAAGTTAATGGCAACTATGTTTCTTCAGTTTTGAGGAGTAAAATTCTTACGAATTGCAGGAGTTGAAAGCTATAGTGATGAGCAATTCCATTTTGGGCATGGCTGCCGTTCCTGCTGATTGACTGGGTCTTTGACATGTCAATATTTTGCATGTATGGAATAATTTCGGTTTTCTAGTCAGTCGGCGGTCTGTCTTGGCCATCCATTCTTCCCGTTTTGTGTTCATGTTTTTTGGTCTTTTCTTCTTCTCTTTCTTACGGTTTTGTTTGTGTGGTCTATTGTCTGTAGTCGGACTCAAGATCAACTTGAACATCACCTTGCATGGTGAACGAGGGTGAATCCATCCAATAACTCTGCTAAGCGGAAAAAGAAGAGCCAAAAAATGGCTGAAAACGCATCTGCTGACTTTTTTTTGTCTTCAAGATATCGCAAAATTCAGCAGATGCGTTTTCGCCACTTTTAGGCTTCGGCAATGCTTGTTATGCATAACATTACATGCATATTTTTTCAAACTCACAACAGATTACATTCCAAGTGTTGTCTATTGAAATTGCGTATCCCTGTGTTATCTGTTATGAAACTTCTGACAGTTCATGTTTCTTCGATTTTGATGAGTAAATTCTTAGAAATTGCTTGAGTTGAAAGCTATACTGATGAGCGATTCCATTTTGGGCTGGATTGACTGGGTCGTTGACATGACAACATTTTGCACATTCTGATTAAGTTCGGTTTTCTATAGTGAATGAGGGCTTCCAGCTTGAAAATGTTTTTGTTCTCAAATTCGACGACGGAAATATTTACTGTTCACAAATATAAATACAAATTACAAAATCTTTCTTCCTATTCTCCTTACTTTTTGTCGGTCGTTTGCCTCTACTTTCTCACTGTTTGCGCCTCTTCAAAAAATATCACTATCATCCATAACGTTTAATCCGGGTGTGGGGGGTCCTGAACTATCCGAGCTGAGTCCACCATCCGCTCCAGTCGGCGGTCTGTCTGGGCTATCCATTCTTTCCTTTTTGTGTTTATGCTTTTTGGTCTTTTTCTTCTTCTCTTTCTTGCGTTTTTGTTTGTGTGGTCTGTAGCCGGACTCAAGATCAACTTGACCGTCACCTTGCATTGAGAACGAGGGTGAATCCATCCGATAACTCTCCTAAAAAAAAAAAAAAATTTACTTTTCATTCATTAAGTTTCAATGCTTTTATATTAAGTACAAGTCTCATCTTTGAGTCTAAATTATGATTTTGAAAGACAAGATTTACTTCAATGAGCGAACAGGCTTTCGTCCCTAAATCAAGTGTACGTAGGTATATATATTCTTTATAACCCTTTACATTCAAACAGAACAAGACAGAGTGAGTCAAACAAAAAGTAAAGAAGACTAGGGAGAAAAGATGAATCGCACCATCGGGTTCGGGACAGTGCAGACTTCCAAAAAGGGGAAATCAATTCCAACCATTTGCAGCTGATTTACAACAATATCATGTTTGGGTGATAGCGATCTATGTGAAACATCTACAACACTAGAAATGAAAAAGCACAAAGGGTTAGTGTTGGATGGGTGTGCAGGCATTCCAAGAATTTTCTGAACTAGCTTTTCAGACAATTTGTCTGAATCCCGCCTGAACAAAACGGTACCTACGTTTAACGCCAAATCTTCAAGTCTGGACTCTACACATCCGATTGTTAGCATTTTTAGCAACTAACTATTCCTGATGCCAGACTACTAAGTCATCTATACCACCTGGAGAGCACGCTACAAGGTCGACACGCCTAATTTATACTAATGCTGGATCTGTAATTTTCAATTGAACTTTCGGCCGCCAATGTGCCCACGTATACGCTTCCATGCCAAGGAACGGCTCGGTGCCTCTCACTTTCCAGACCGTTAGCTAAATTCAGAGGAAAAAGGAAAATCAAGCTTCAGACAAGCATCATGGAGACGATGAATAATATCCGGCAGGTTCGAGTTTGTGGCAGGGGCTACACAAGCGAACAAGAGATTGCGCCAAACCGAGAAAGTCGACCCTTATTAGGACAGATCCTTCTAAACCATTCTTGGATCGAAGACTCCAAGGCAGTAGAGAAATCACAATCGAAGCAAGAATTCATAAAGCTATGTGAGAATGAAAAAACTTGCAGAACTGCCATTTAAAGTAAGCACATCTTTTATCGCTTTGTTTGGCACTAATACATTTGTGTATGCCAATTAGCAGGTTTTCCTTTATTTGTGTCCAGTATCATTTTTCCAGTTGACTATAAGCTTCCACTTACCCTTGGAGACGCCATCGGTCTTAAATTCAACCTTTTTCTGTGTTTAAAGGACCCCTCTTGCTTAGTTTCCGTTGTAGTTTGTCTCTGGCTCCCTTACGGAATTATAAGCTACTGAAATCTCGACCTTTCGCCGTTGCTTCGCTTTTTACCTACGACTTTTTAGAGTTTTTTTCCGCCTAGAGAGGTCTTGCTAGGCACGCAACACAAAACTTCGCCGTAAGCTTCAAGGTCCACCGATAGCTCTTTCACAAGGACATGATAAGCTCTGAAGTATAATTTTTCATTTTGGAAGGCATGGTAAGCCATCAGTCTATGATCTGTTTGGAATTCTTTTATTGTGCTTAGTTTTTCAACTTTTTAATCACGGCAGATTCAGTTTTCAAATATTTCGCGTCCAGCCGCCGCGTCGGAGAGCAGGAAGGCTGAACAGAGTCGACAAGTGCTAACAAGAAAATCGATAATTTCACGTGAAAAGTAATGGTGTTTTCCAGAAACGATATTGCTGAGCTATTTCATCACTGAAAGAACATTTCTAGTAAGAATTGTGCTTTTAAAAAATAGACGCTCATGGTTTGAGAGACGGTATACACGATTTTGATGCAGCTGCTTTTCATTCAAAAGCGGGAGGCGTGCGTAGAAGCTACAACCCGACTTGACAATCTGTCTTATCAGTTCCTGGTTTGAAGCAAGAACAAATATCTCTTCCTAGGGACTGAATGACGTGTTTTAGGAGCAGTAAGTACTATTACCTGTTTCAATCCCATATATTCCACCTTGTCAACTTCAGAGGTGATGACCTCTTCCGATAGTATCTGGGTCGGTTCGCTTTTAACCATAAAGCCGCGATCATGGTGGGAGGAGCTAGGAAGGGGGCGGCGCATACTCGCCATGCTGGCGAACATGGGACTAAAGGAGGGGACGTTTTGCATGCAAGCAGGTCGACGTCGGCCATATAGTTGAACGTAGAGATCCAGGACGTCACACCTGAAAAACAAGAGAGGAACGACTTCGTCGGTTGTCTTTCCAAAGTGCGCTATATCGTAAAAGGTCCTCACAAAGTTTAACCGAGAAGGGCTCAGACAGGACAACGAAGTTACTCATCACTTATTCACTTAAGAGGCTTGAAGACCCGCAGAAAATGCGTTTATTCGTTGCTCCACTATCCGCGAATAATCGATTTCCAAATAGTGGATTTCCCTGTCGGATTTGTAGCACCTCTATCCGCTTGTATCTATGTTGTATACTTTACGAGAAAGATTTGCGAAAAATAAGTTCGCAGCTGATCAGGTAACTGAAAAGCCCGCGTCTATAATGAGATTCAAATTTCCCGCGTGAGGGCGGCTGCAAATACTGAATAGTGAAAAAAAAAATCCATTAACACAATCCAAATAATGCAGTGTACTCGGTTAAATGACACAAAAATAAGTTGGATTTTCTGTTAATCTTTAATGTTCCGATTCGCTAGTTCATAATAATTTCCATCAAACAAATGATGGTTTCAACGCGGAGTTCGCCAGCTCGCGGTTAGGTGATTTGTTGGGAAACGGTCATGAAGGGCATAAAACATCGGCTTCTGTAAGTCGGGCTCCTGTGGCAAAGAAGTTAACGTTTTTCGATGGAGAGTGCGTGGAATTAAAAAATAGGGTTATCCAGGCTCTTAGGTTAGTGAAGAAAAGTAGCGGGGATTTGTTGATTCTGAATTTAGTTGTATACCGAGAATTAAGGAGATCTTATAGGCAGTTATTAAGATGTAAGAAGAAGATATTTGTTGGAAAAAAGAATGATAAGATAGTAGAAAATTTAAATAAGAATAATAGTAAGGAGTTTTGGGATGAAGTTAATCGATCTTTGAATCCCCGTGCAAAGGATCTTACGCCGCCAGCAGCGAGTTGGCCTGATTTTATGGAGAACAGTGAGGATTTCCCCCAGGAGAACGTGTTTGATGAAGGTTTTAGGAGTGAGCTTAGGGACCAAGTTAGTTTCCCGATGAAGGAGACAGATTACGCGTTATTAGCACTGATAGGAGAGCAAGAGGTATGGGACCAAATAAAAAAGATGAAAGGAAAATCAGCACCAGGGGTCGATGGAGTTCCACTATTTTTGTGGAAATGGGGCAAGGTTGTAATTCTCCCCATTATGGCAGCAATATTTTCTTTAATAATTGAGAAGATGCGCTGGCCTGCGACATGGGACACGTCAATTGTTATCCCAATTTTCAAGAAGGGAGATAGAACAGCCCATGAAAATTATAGGGGAATTCATTTGAATAATGTTTGTAGTAAATTTGTTTGTAAAATATTGGATAGTAGATTGATGGTTTGGTTAAATAAGAATGAGGTGTTAAGTTCATGTCAGGCAGGTTTCAGAGAAGGGTTTGATACTTTAGACCAAATTTTTGTATTAAAAGTTTTGATTAGAAAGTATATTAAACAAAGGGAAGCTTTTCATAGCTTTTCTTGACCTAAAAGGGGCGTTCGATAATGTAAATAGACAGTTATTGATGGAAAGTCTGGTCAGTATGGGTTTGCCGCAAGTATTCGTGTGCGTGTTGTTAGAGATGTATTTCCGGGTGAGGTTAGTAGTAAGGGTGTACATTGTCCCTAAAGCTTTTTTCCCTATTTATTAACGATATGGAGGGGTTTTTAAGGGCCAGGGCTGCTCCGTTTGTATCAGTTGATTTAGTCAGGTTTTGCATGTTATTATTCGCGGATGATGTGGTTTTGGTGGCGGATACTAGAGATAAACTGCAGGTGCTATTAAATTTGGTGGAGTAGTATCTTAAATCTAAGCGGTTGGTCCTGAACGTGAATAAAACAGTTGCTATGGTTTGCCGAAAGGGAGGAAAAATAGGTGTGCATGACAGGGTATATTTTGAGGGTAAGGAGTTATCAGTGAAAGAAGAGTTTGTGTATTTGGGGGTTAAGTTTACGTCGAAGGGTAAGTTTGGAAAGCATGTGGATCAGTGTGTGTTGAGGGGAGCAAGATTGTCAAATATGGTATTTAGAAGCCACGTACGGGATATTAAAAATATGAAGTTCCAGAAGCGTATATTTAGGACTAAAATAGTATCAAGTATGCATTATGCTGCGGAAGTTTGGGGTTATGTGGATGTACCGAAGTTGGAGGTAGTCCAGCTTAGATATTTTAAGAGGATATTAGGGGTTAGTGAGTCTCTTAGTAGTATTGTATTGAAGGGTGATCTAGGTTTGTTTTCGCAGGTCTAATAGATTGGTTACTATGGTAAGTTTCTGGGAGAAAATTATTTCATTACCGCGAGTGAGGTTGCTTAAAGCAGCCTACCTGGAGGCGCTTTGCGATGAAGACCAGCAATCTTGGCCTCATCAAATTAAGAACATTCTTAACAGATGCGGCCTGTCTGAATTATGGAACGGTGGTGTTGGAATTTCTTTACAGTATGGTGAAGTGTCGCGTAAGGTGGAGCAAATCCTTCGTGATCAGGAAATTCAGGATTGGCAGTGTCGGAAGGCTGAGTCGGTTTCTCTACGGTTTTATGCAAAGGCAAAAGATGTTTGGGGGGAGGAAATTTATTTTAAAGCTGGGTTGTCGGGAGTAGATTTAAAGTGGATGGTGAGTTTAAGGGGGGGAGGAAATTTCTTTTAAAGCTGGGTTGTCGGGAGTAGATTTAAAGTGGATGGTGAGTTTAAGGGGGGGAGGATTAGCTATTGGGGAGAAAAGAAGGTTTATAGGAAAAAATAGGTTAAAGAATGGCCCTTACTTTTGCCCGATGTGTGGAAAGGTGGATGAGGATGTGTTCAACTTTATGTGTGAATGTGAAGGATTGAGTGATTTAAGGAAGGAATTATTTGGGGTGGGAATTACTAGGGAGGATGAGTGGCTACTAGAAAAAATTGTAAGTACAAATATGGGGGATATCCGTAAGGTGGCCAGATTCCTCCGCGTTGGTTTGTCCCATAGAGAGCGATTTTTGTAGTTTGTTGTGTTTTTTCTTGTTTTGTTGCCATGACCCCAAGGGTTTTTTCGAGCAATAAATTCATTCATTCATTCATTCATGGAGTAATGAAGTAATGTTGGTCATACCGTCTAATGATTCAACCATTGGAATCCGTCAGTTCGCCTTTTCTTCCGTGTCTACAATCGGTGCCCCAACCGGTAGGCGAAGTGTCGGGCGGATACTCGGCACAACTGCCACAAGTAAACCTGAAAAGTTTACAATGCGATCCGCAGTCGATCGCATTCCCAGCCAACGGCAGATTATAAGTAGACGGGCACCTGCGCTACGCAAGTCTTAACCGGTTTGCAGGCGAAAGTTTGCTTTTGTTGGCTAATACCGGGCACTTCTAAACCATGTGTAATGCATGGCACCATGAAACTAGTGTATGAGACGTTGCAGCGAATGCGAAAGTTTATTTTACAATGGTAGCCCTCATTTGGGTTGAGAATTGCTTATGTCGGGGCAAGGACACACTGCGAGACGCGAGAGATGGTTGTTCTACTATGAAGTATCGTTATAACTTATAAGTTCTTGGTATTCTCAGCAGACTTTCTACCAGAGGCAGTTCTGTTTGGATTTTAAAAAGATGCGGACTTGAGCACGGAAGCAAACTGAAAGTGTACACCTACCTTAGTCGGGCATCATTTGCAACCTGACTGTTCATCAAACTCCAAAGCCTGTTGACCAACGACTCGTTATCCAGTTGGTTATGCGAACGCGTTGATTCGCTCTTAAATGGTGGAGTTCTCACCATCATTCTGACCAATGAATGACGGACAAACGGATCCGGATCGGATTCGGCGATTTGTAACAGGAACTCCAGATCATCCGGTTTCTTATCCGACTGGAGAATCTGGACAAGGCAGTCCAAGGCGGCTACCCGAACATCTGTGAAAGGGTCAACACTTTACTGGTGACGTTCCAAGTGGAGTAATGCGCATGAGAACCAGTCTGCGCCGTGTTGGAGCATCATTTCCAAAGAACTTTAGAAAGGGATATAGCATCATCAAGTTTTCTAAATGGCATCCTTGTTTTAGTTATACGGAACTTAAGGAGGGTTTTCGCGAGATCTCGGAATCACTTTCTGACGAGCGAAGCGCATCGCAAAAACTGTAGGAAAGCGATTCCTGGAATAACTTTCCACTTTTCCGCTGGGCCGATCGCAAAAACACATGGCTTTCCACTTTCCCGCTGGGCTGATCGCAAAAACACACGGAAAGCTGACATTGCTGGGAAAATGTTAAATTATAAACTATTTCTAATAAATATGGTTCACTTTACGTTTCTTTGATTCTCATGTATTCCATCGAACTATCGAAGCCACCCTAATAACGCTTGCCATTTTTCTTTATTTATTAGTGATACTTGCACTGTTTTTTTCCCACACCTTTGAAATTCTCGCCGAAATATTCAACTTTCCGCGGAGCTTTCCACTATCCTCATGGAATCACTTTCCGGGAAAGCTGTTTCGGTTTCCGAAGCGCAAAAACCGGGTTAGAAAGTTCGGCAACTTTTCCAAGTAGCGCGAAAACTATTGGAAAGTGATGCCGGCTTTGCTTTCCAGCTCGCGAAAACTCTCCTTTAACTGTTTCGCCGACACTTCTTCACCAGCCGAGCTGCGCCTCTGTGCAACGGAACGACACGTCTAAGTCAATACTCTAAATGACAAAGTCCAAAACACGCCACTGATCCACATGAAGAAGAAGTAAGCGTCTCCGTAACGACTCAAACTCACGACTCAAATCCCGTGCCAAACAAATCACGGCGATCTTTGGGAGCAGCTGTGACACCACTTCTGTCTTTCTTCCGCTAGGTACTCGGAGAGGCCGGAGATTTGCGTCGGCAAGGAGAGATAGTCATCAAGAGTATTATGAACTGCGAGACACCCGAGCGGCTGAAATAGCAGCTCGAAGAGAATTGGCACGAGAGAGAGAGGTATATCATAAATCATCGCAGCATAATAACTAAATTCAGTTTTTACACACAAACATTATTACGTCATTAAACAATTATAGAAAAAGGGCACAAACGAGTTTCCGCATCTGTTCGGACTTCAAGGGGTTTTGCCGGATCCGATGGTTCGGAGGAGCTATGATTCTAGTAACCGTGATCAGTGGTTTGTATTCGCGAGAACAGATTGTCCAAACTTCATTATCAGTTGCTCAAGCCGCACTTTTATCGGTGATATATTCAGTTTCGCAAGGGCTCGATCGTATGGTATGTCGCGGCTATAGAGAACCATCCGTATTGCTCATTTCTGAACGGACTCGATGTCCTGTAAAAGGTATGCTGTGCGGAGTACAGATGGACACTACACTGGGCACACGTACTAGAGCAAAGCACAGGTACGCATGAAGAGACTTTGAGTATCACATCCCAACCGCCTCATTTTGGTAAGTGTCTGACGGCTTGCATTAGCCTTATAGACGGGTTATATTTAAGTAGTCACTGAAACTACAGTCACTCTTAAAAGTAGCTTACACTCCTAAAATTTGTATCTCCTTCAGAATCTGAAGACCTCGAACCGAACTATCTTTAACATATCGCTTTTTGGGATCCCAAAACGTAAGTGGAGGGATACCTATGACATCGCAAAAGTTGTCAATCGGTCCGTCCGTCTGTAAGCACGATAACTCTCGCAGAGAATGAGATATTTTGATGACACTTGTTGGGAGGATCGTTTTGGTAAAGGGAAAGGTCGAGTTCGTAGATGGACTTTGTAGCCCTACATTTAGGGGTGGGGGAGGGGGTCTCAAATTAAGGGGCAAAAAAGCTATTGAAGTAGTTAATTTAGGGTAAGGAGACATGCTGAATCCGAATATGTGAGTTGTTTTCTTGCCGGACAAGTAGTTCACCGGGAATCCGGCGAAAACCGGACACAAAATTTGTCGACCAATTTTCGGCTATAGCAGTCCCTACCTCTTTATTCCCAAACCAGTATAGCTCTGTGCGTGACGACATTCATTTGTTTATTCTATGGACGTCGGAGAGAATTAGTGTAATTTAAGGTCGAAGGGGTTGATATATAATGTTAAAACGAGGAAAAATGTTGTTCAAGCGAGGATGTTGTTCAATGAGGATTCACTGGTAAAGTACAGGTCAAGTTCGTAGATGGGTCCTTTAGTTCCTATCTTTAGAGGCAGAGGAGGGGTTTCGAATTTACGGTAAAAAACATGTATGTTTTATACGCTAATAAGATATTCATCGAGGTGGTAAGGAGGTCCGCTGAAACCATATCTGAACTTGGTTTTCTTGCTGGAGAAATGGTTCATCACGAATTCGGCTGAAACTGGAAATTTGGTTGAAGCTCGAAGTTGTTTCTGAAATCGATTAGAGATTCGGTATCGGGGCAAGGGGACATGCTGAATCCATTTTTTTAACTTTATTTTAACAGTAAAAATGTTCAAGGAATCTGACGAAGACTGACGGCGAAGACATGCCCCAATTGTTTGAATCAAATATTAGATTTTGGGATCCCATCGAAACTTTGGTCTTGTTTTATTCGACCGAAGAAATCTTGCTTTAGTAAGTAATAAGTAAGTAATTTATTTGTAACCCGCCATTTCGAAAAAGCGGAGTAGATGAGAGAAAATAAATAAAACACATCGACAGAGAAAAGACACTCATTTCCAATCTTCGGCCAGGAAGCAGTGAAGAAGGTCGTGCGCTGGTTGGGCTCTGTTGTCAATGATTTTTTATAGCGACGAAGAAACATCCATTAGTTAAACAACGAAGTTTATGCTTTAACCTCGAAGGATCCCGTGATCGATGCTGCGGATTAATTCTGTTTCTACAAGTTCACCGGAACCTTACCTACAAACTGTCCATACTGGGCGTAAGCTTGAAACAAATCAGGTTTGCTCGGTAGGTGGCCATTCTTCTGAAGTTTTCGCGTGGTTTTCAGGCAGGCGATCGTGATGACGTATTTGTAGCAGGGCATCAGTTTCTCGAGGTTCAGAGCTCTGAAAGATGACAGGAGTGAACAAAGAGCGTATTCCACCCTACTCACCGTAGTTACTACGGATGACGTCACGAATTCTGGCTCTTGGCGTCAATGCTGGAACGCATTTTTCTATTTATCGCAAAATCTCGTGCTACAGACTGATCCAGCCAATCAGGTCTTGGATATTAGTAGTTACCACGCTTACTACGCTCTCTAGCGTGGTAAGCAGATAGTTAGTATTTCGAGAAGGCTGGAACGGTCAGCGTAGTATTTTTTGAGGAGGCTGGAACGAAAATAGTAACTAATAGTTACTATTGTTAGATAGTTACTATTGTAACTATAACTAATAGTTACTATTGTTAGATGGGTGGAACACGCACTAAGTAGCCCTCGACTTGGAGAGAACACAGAGCCAAAGAAAAAGGCAAGCCCTAACCTAACATACGGTAATTTCTGAAAATCAGTTGATTTTCGTCAGAACAGATACGTCTCTTGACTAAAACTATTACAATCACCTATACTATACAGAGACTGGTATGCAACTGAAATGGATGACGCTCGCTACCTGGCGATAAGTGGTTTGCCTAGCACCGCAATAGTACGATGATAACAATCCGGTACAATCACTTTTTACAATCGTTTTTTCTTAAAAATAGTCGATTTTTCGGAAAAAAACTTTCGGAAAAAAATAACCAGCCAGTCGGTAAATACCTTGCCCCAACAAAAAAAAACAACAAAAAAAAATTTCGGCTATTAACGCCTCTGGTGGCCATTCCTTAGTCTCTAGAGCTGGTCAACGTGTAAATTTGAGCAAAACGAAATTTGGTGTTTGGCACCAAATACAATCTTTTTTTTTACCACTGATATTTTCTGTCTAATCGATACATTCCAGAATCTCTCTACAACCCTCCACTATATTTTATTTTTCTTCTTTTTTCAAACCTTGAATGTCAAACTTTGTCGGGGAAGTTCAAGGTTTACCTGCAAGGTGGATGAAACGGCGACGGGGCAATGATGACCGGAGTAAAAAAACGCTGCTTAAAGTTTAACGGAAAACGGCTGAGATGGGACAATCTAGTTGCCCCATCACTTATTCACTTAAAGAGTCTTGAAGACCCGATGAAAATGCGTTACGTCGTTGCTCCGCTATTCCGTAAACGATTTTAATATAGTGGAATTTCCTGTCGGATTTGTGGTACCTCTATCAGCTTTTACCTGTGTTGTATGGTTGACAAAAACAATTTACGAAAAATAAGTGGTCACGCACTGAGCTACCTTCCGTGAGCTGATCACTGGCAACAGAAAAGCCGCGTTTGAATTAAGATTCAAAGTTTCAGCGTCATAGTAGAATTTTGTGTTGTGAGGTCAGCCGTAGTTATTGAACGTCATGCTAGAGTAAATAGTGAAAAATAAAACAATTCCTAAACACAATACTAATAATGCAGTGTGTTCAGTTGAATCATACACAAATAAGTTGGCTTTTCAATGAAACCAGATCTTCATTAAAAAAGCGGGTCATAAATAAATAAATAAATAACAAATTTTTTCAGTAGATGTATTTCAGTTCGAACACTTTCTTACACTAACTGTTCACTTTCTTTAAGATCTCTGTAAAAAAGGACACACACGAGTTCATGAACCTTAAAGGCCCCCCCCCCCCTCCGACTATTTACTCTTCAACTTACAGTATTTTAAATATTTGAATAGTTTAAAACTAGGCTGTGCTTACAACAAATAACCCACGGTTTTAGCTGTTCTAAGCCTTTTCCGAGACCCGTTGACTTATAGCGAAAACAGAGAAACATTTTACATAACCGGTTTTTCTGACGGAAAACCTTAACAGTGAATTTCGAAGGCGTTTGGAAACGGACTTCGATGGCGTTTGGAAACGGACTTCGATGGCGTTTGGAAACGGAAAGTAAGCAACCGGCCAAGCCAGCCACCAACAAAAACTCAATCACAAACGCGACTACTATCATCTTATTTTTCCAACTATCTCTGAATTACAAAAAAATAACATTCACAATTTTGTCTCTCTTTTAACTTCCGTCGGTGTAGAAATCCCCTCCCGGTTTGTTGTGCGTTCCTTCCCAGGATACGTCCGCATGATTATCAACGACACTAGAATTCGTACTATTCCAGTTCTGCACTATTAGCGGATTCCATGAATGAAGAATTTATCACGCACTGCCAATGGGCAAAAGTGCAGTAAACAAGGACAAAGAAATATAAAGTAAACAGAAAACACTAAAAAATATTTGTTCATAAAGGTTATTCACTAATTTGGATCACATTCATGGAGTCGTGGACAGGTAAGTTTCCAATCACAGAACACAAATTAGATGAGATATTTTAAGCGTCAATAATGGGTCGGAAATTAACAAATGGCGGATCAGGTAGCGACTGATTCTATTACGACTTGACTAGAAACGCTACTCTGAGTCGACACGTAAAACTCATCGCCAAAGATGCTCAATCGTCACCGCTTAGATGATTGATCAGAAGATAACTAAAATATTTGACAGTTGAAAACGGCTACGTCAGCTGAATTTTATTAGAGCTATATTTCAGCCCTTCTTCGCAAGGGTCCTCTTCAGGCTCAAGCCGCTCTTGCTGGAAAATGAAATTCATTTTACATGAAGTTGACGCATCCGTTTTGCACTGTCAAACATGAAAGTCAAACATTTATTAAATAAAATAAAACTATGGAGAGCTTTAGTAATATATTATTCATTTATACAAGTACAAGCATTGAATGTACGAATTTTTATGTCCACATTGCTTGTTTAATATATTTTTATCTAAGTGTCATAAATTAAAAAACATAACTTGAACTATATATGTAATATTAATTTTACATCAGAATCCCTAGCTTTGGCGACAAGTTTTAGGCGTCAATTCGGAGCAGCGTTTCCAATCCGTCAGGAGCGACCGACTTGAAAATCGCGAATTTGGTCGCGTCCTGTTAGATACTGTAAACTGCCGAATAACTGGCTGAGTATATGATTATCACTTATCATCCGAAAACTCTGCAAGTGCTCCTGAGACGAGAACATTCTGGCTATATAAATGTCGAGACAAAATGGAAGAGTTGGCACTAAGCCAATCACACTAATTTAACAGGCGGTACAGTTCCACCCACACAAGCGCGAATCCGCGTTTTGTTGCCGTAGGAACTTAAAGGACCCCTTGGACTATTTACTATTCAACTTACAATATTTCTAAATATTTGAATACTATAAAACTAGGCTGTACTTTCAACAAATAACCCACGGTTTTGGGTGTTTTAAACCTTTTCCGAGACCCGTTGAATTGTAGTGAAAACAGGGAAACAATTTACGTAACCGGATTTTCTCATGTAAAAACTTCTCGCAGACAACCGTCGACAGCGTGATACACATTGAAGGTAGCAAAACACGGAACATTCTTGCTATATAAACGTCGAGAAAAATAGAAGAGTTGGCACGATGCCAATCAAACTAGTTTAACAGGCGGTACTGATCCACCCCCACAAGCGCGAATCCGCGTTTTGTTTGCGTAGAAACTTAAAGAAGCACAATTAATATACAAAGCTTTACCTGGAGACTTCTTCCAAAATTTCTTTCGTCTCCCTTGTCAGGGACTCTGACGTAATTTGAGATCCGATTGTCGCAGTGGCCACAGGGCTGACAGTCTCACCGAGGGCATCAATCAGACTTGCTCTGAACAAGAAAATCAAAATTCAGTGAAAATAAAGTGTCCCAAAGTAGGCCTTAAAATATGCTGTTTCTGCTTGAAACCAATTAACTCCTCTTTGATTTTCTCGGTACCTGCGACCTTTTACTAGAAGCCAGACGGGAGAAGAAAGCGAGGCTGTCCAAAAAATACATTTGAAGCGGACTTATGACCAAGATCTGAGGAAGGCTGGCATCCATTCCTGGACGAATGGAGAGGTTTGTCGACGCCCTATCAGAGATGGGCGGATCCGATCATGAAAGGATTCGTTTCCGAATCCAGGGCTGGATACGACTCCTAATCCGAATCCACCCTTTCATGCGAATCCGACCTTAACAAAATCAAATCACGAACATAGGATACAGTTTAAAAATCAGAGGCGACAAAAAAGCACTGATGCCTAAGGCAAATCAGACGGGTAATTGGACGACGTAAACCATATTTCTAGGTTTCCATGTGTGCTTATTATAGTAAGGGTTTCCTTTCGGCAACCAGGAATGAATTTGGGGCTAGTTAAGCACAATACCTTAAGCAAAGTCTGTAAAAACTGGGAAAAAATTTGAAACTGGAGCGGATTCATAAGATTCAGGGTTCGGAATCCTAGTCCAAATCCGGTCAAAATAACGAATTCTCGATTCGAATCCGGGTCCGGATTCGCCAATCTCTACGCCCTATGCGCCACCTATGACACTGGAGGAACAAAGGTCTACGGTAAGCAAGGCCGTATCCAGGGGGGGGGGGGGTTAGGGGGTTGAACCCCCCCCCCGAAACATGCAAAAATAATAATTTTTATAGGCTTTTTCCTCTGATCTATGAGTTTTTTGTACTTGTCCGACCCGCAGGCACCCCCCCAAAAGGCAACCCCCACCCCAAAAATAAATTCCTGGATACAGGCCTGACGGTAAGGTTTCCTTTCCTTCCACTTAAGTATCACAAAATTACCAAACTCTATATACGTTGCCTTCCTTCAGATTGTTACTTGCAAGTGTCTAATCTCTTTGCTCGCCAACTGCGTGCAGCTGAGCGACGAAAGTATATTTAATTTCCATTCATACGCGCATCATCGAATCATTGGTGGGGATTGTCTTTGAAAAACATAGCAAACGCAAAAATCAGTGTCATGCAGGGAGGACAAACACATGTGAATGCAGAATCACCTGAATAAAAAATAATGGAAAGGTTTACGAAGGTAGACGTGCTTCGTTCAAGTTGCTACTCGCAAGTAAGTGACCCCTTTACTCTGAAAATGACTGCGGTTAGGCGACACCGGATTCCTAATTTCCCTCCACGAGCACGATGAATCAGCACTGAATCATCTGACACAATATCATCGGTACGGCGGATCTTAAAGTTTAAGCGATAAGCCAGATTATTTTTGTTTAGAATTATCTTGGCTCTGATGAGGGATTTTCTTTTGTTTCCCATAATAGGCTTGACGTAATAACAGCAAGAGCGGGTTCCAACCTTCCAAAAATAGTAACTATTAGTTACTATTTTCATTCCAACCTCGTAAAAAGTTACTACGTTGACCGTTCCAACCTTATCTAAATAGTAACTGATAGTAACTATTTGCTTCCCATGCTCGGGAGCGTAGTAAGCGTGGTAACTACGGATCTCTGAAACGTGATCGGTCGGATTCGCCCGTGGCATGATATTCTGCTGGAAATAGAGAAATCGTTCCAGCCTTGACGGCAAAAAGCCAGAATTTGTGACGTCATGCGTAGTAACTACGGTAAGTAGGGTGGAACACGCTCTAAGAATATGGACGAGAAAAAATCACAGGTATATGGCGCAATTTGAATTTCATCAAGGACATGGTTTTTCACTCTTTGCAACAGCTAACCACAAAATCATCAAAGACACTGCAATATCCCTGGCAGCAAAGTAAGTTAGAATGAGCCCTGGAAGAAGAAGACTAATGTTTCGGGCGGCAGGCAATTTCGTACATTTTTGCTCCCAACCATCAGAAATTACACAGAACTACCCAGGAGCTATCACAAGCTTGAGATCTTCTGCAGAATAAACAATCGTTATTCGGGAACGCCGGAGCAATCGACTGGCGCATTTTCTTGTAGGTTGAGGTTGTGGTAGTGATATGTCCCGATGAACAAGACCAAAGGTTTCGATGGGATTACAAAAATTCAATATCTGATCCAGACAACTGGGTCTTGTCTTAGCCAGATCCAGTCATCGCCAGACTCCTTGAACATTTTTACAATTAAAATTCAGAAACAGATTAAGGCCAAATAGCTAATCACATGAGAAAACCAAGTTCAGATATGAATTCAGCATGTGTGTTTACCCCTATAAGTCATATCTGTTTTGACGAAAACTTCCTGCCACTTCTGCCAATTTCCCGGTTTCGGCCGAACTCCAGAACTACTTGTCCGGCGAAAAAAGAAAGCTCAAAGACGAAATCAGGGTATCTTCTTTCCCCAGTAATGAACATCTAATCAACTTCTAATAAAAATTTAGCTTATAACAAATTTTCCGATTCCAGCCGGATTCCGGTCGAACTATATGTCCGGGTAAAATATGATTGTCATACAGGGACTCAGCATCTCTTCTTACCCCTAAATCGCCTATCTAATCAACTAGAAATAAAACTTTAACTTCCAACACTTTTCCGGTTTTGGCCGGATTCCGGGCGAACTACTTGTCCGATGACAAAATGGTTTTCAGCATCGTGTTCAGCATGTCTTCTTACCCTATAGTCGACTATCACGTTAGCTGTTCCAAAATATTTTGTTTGCCCCTTAATTTAAACCCCCTCCCCCACCCCTAAATGTAGGGCTACAAAGCCCATCTACGAACTTGACTGGTCCAACGACCCAACGAATCCTCACACCAAGTTTCATCAAAATATCTCATTCCCTTCGAGAGTTATCGTGCTTACAGACGGACGGACGGACAGACGGACAACTTTTGCAATGTCATAGGTATCCTTCCACTTACGTTTTGGGATCCCAAAAACTTGTAGCCTGCGTAGTTGTATGATAGTTGTACGAAAAAGTTGGTAATACTATGTAATAGAAAAGAATACTATCATTTAATGTGCTTCAGATTGGTCCAATCTTCAGCAGTAGTACCCAATAGCATCCCGTCTTGCCATAGTAGCGTCCAGTCTTGCTAATAGTATCATACAGTAACACGGTAGCCTTGAAGTAGAAGCATGTAGTAGCATCAGTTAGTACTGCATGCTACTTTTCGTACAAATTCATACTACTATTTTGAGATAAATTTTTCATCGGGGTATTAGTTTGTTTGATAGTTGTTTAGTTATTAGAATAATGAGTTGAGAGTCTGGTCTCCCGCCATTTTCCCGCCTTTTCGGGAATACATTCGTTCATTCGTCAGATCTTCAAGCCTTTAAGTGAACAGGCAATTCTTAACCAGATTTTCATAAATCAGTCCTATTCCATGAACTTTAAAAGTTTAACCGAATAGGGCTTAGATACGACAAGGATACGCTGATTTTTCAGTTAAACTTTAACAGACTTATCGTACTATAACGCCAACGCAACCTACTTCCCTAACATCACTCATTACTTCTTAAACCCTGAGATCCAAATTTTAATTTGCATTCTGAACACGCTAACGACACGTCCCTAATCCTTGCACTTGCCCCGATTCACTAGTCCCCATGCGCAGTATGCTCCGGACCAGTGCTCGCGTACTATGCTATTGATGCTTAAAGCCGGTTTTCTGAATTTTGCCGAGATCTTGCTAGAATTCGATGGGTCTGGGAAAACACTTAAAACAGGCAAGGCCGTGGATAACTTTTTAAAACCAGAGCCTAGCTATACAGTATTCAGATAGTTCTGAATACTGGAACATAAACAGTAAACAGTGCGAGGTGTGCTTTAAGGAATTAATTTCCTCCACCAGTAGTTCAAAGGTTTACCTGTAAAAGGCATCAGTGAATCTGTTCTTGCGGTTATCGTTGTATCTAAACGAACTGATGAGAAAGTTCATGACCTGCTATTGGAGTATTTGTAACTTTTTTTCAAGTTTTGTCACTACTCCCTAGTTTCTAGATGCAACTAAATATATATGCGACATGTCAGATGTCGATCCATTCTTTGAAGCTGGTACCTCGATGGGCATGGGAAAAGGCTTAAAACAGGCAAGGCCGTGGATAATTTTTTTTTTTAAATCAAAGCTTAACTATGCTATTGATACGCTTAACTATGCTATTGATGCTTAAAGCCGGTTTTCTGAATTTTGCCGAGATCTTGCTAGAATTCGATGGGTCTGGGAAAACACTTAAAACAGGCAAGGCCGTGGATAACTTTTTAAAACCAGAGCCTAGCTATACAGTATTCAGATAGTTCTGAATACTGGAACATAAACAGTAAACAGTGCGAGGTGTGCTTTAAGGAATTAATTTCCTCCACCAGTAGTTCAAAGGTTTACCTGTAAAAGGCATCAGTGAATCTGTTCTTGCGGTTATCGTTGTATCTAAACGAACTGATGAGAAAGTTCATGACCTGCTATTGGAGTATTTGTAACTTTTTTTCAAGTTTTGTCACTACTCCCTAGTTTCTAGATGCAACTAAATATATATGCGACATGTCAGATGTCGATCCATTCTTTGAAGCTGGTACCTCGATGGGCATGGGAAAAGGCTTAAAACAGGCAAGGCCGTGGATAATTTTTTTTTTTTAAATCAAAGCTTAACTATGCTATTGATACGCTTAACTATGCTATTGATGCTTAAAGCCGGTTTTCTGAATTTTGCCGAGATCTTGCTAGAATTCGATGGGCCTGGGAAAACACTTAAAACAGGCAAGGCCGTGGATAATTTTTTAAAACCAGAGCATAGCTATACAGTATTCATATAGTTCTGAATACTGGAACATAAACAGTAAATAGTGCAAGGTGTGCTTTAAGGAATTACTTACCTCCACCCTAGTATTTAAAAGATTTACCTGTAATAGGCATCCGTGAATCTGTTCTTGCTGTTATCGTTGTATTTAAACAAACTAATGAGAAAGTTCATGATCTGCTATTGGGATGTATGTCAATTTTTTCCAAGTTTTGGCACTACTACTTGTTTCTAGATGCAACTAAAATATCTTTGCGGCCTGTCAGATGCCAATACATTTTAAAGATGGTCCCTCGATGGGCATGGGAAAAGGCTTAAAACAGGCAAGGCCGTGGATAATTTGTTAAAACCAGAGCCGCTTTACAGTATTCAGATAGTTTTGAATACTGGAACATAAACATTAAGTAGTGCGAAGTATGCTTTCAGGAATTACTTTCCTCCACCAGTAGCTCAAAGGTTTACCTGTAATAAGCATCCGTGAATCTGTTCTTGCTGTTGTCGTTGTACTTAAACAAACTGATGAGAAAGTTCATGACCTCAGTCGCTGTAACGTTGTATTGCGTCCTCTGTCGTGCTGCCGCAACCGGTAAGGCCTGTGATATTAGAAAATAAACGTCAAACCTAAAGATTATACTAGCACCTCTTCTGACCCCCTGCCCTCCCCTCCCCGGGATACTCTTGATGACTATCTCTCCTTGCCGATGCAAAATCTACGGCCTCTCCAGGTACCTAGCGGAAGAAAGGCAGAAGTGTTGTCACATCTGCTCCCAAAGATCGCCATGATTGGTTGACACAGGATTGGGGTCTTTGAGTTTGAGTCGTTTTGTCACATCCAAATAAGTTAGAGACTGACTTTTGACCCGAAACAGAGAGTGAATTGGGAGTGAAATTTTTTTCTCGTGAAAAAACGTAAAATGGTCACTTTTGGTCGGAATCACCACTGCAAAAATGACAGATCTTGATTTCAAGATCATGAAAATACGTGAAACAGTCACTTCTAGTCTGAATACCTGCTGCAATATCTGAACATTTTCTGAAATAAAGTGAACTGTGTGACAAAAATAAAATGTAGTAACAATTCAAACCATCGTGCGACATGTGGCAATCCTGCCCCTCCCATAATTTCCATCCGATGGAATAAACACAGATTGTTTTAGCTGTCGTTGTCACACCAGTCGTTGGTGGGTAGCTCATTATTGTCGCATAAAAACAGGGGGGCCAAGGGAGGCTATTCCAGCTGGAACGGGTTTCCAATCTTGCGGAATCCCGACAGAGTTTTTAATGAGTCACGTATATTAGGATATAGAAATTGCATTTACAGCGAGTTGTGCTGTAAAATACTTATCACCTGCAAGTGATAGGTTGCATGCATATATGATCACCTGAATTTAGAAATTAAAACAACACAATAAAGACATGTTTTTGCTTCGGTGTAACAGTTACGACTTTTCACTGCACCGAGTTGAGCCCGAAGGGAGTTGGCAAAACCGCGGCCAAGCTACGAATTACGCTTCCAATGGGCACGCTACAACGCTACTTCAAATTTTGTCGAGCTGATTAATAGTTACGCTTTTGCAGATACCATGGTATCTGATAAAAGGGTCTAAAGTCATTTTCGCAGTTACCGTGGTTACCACGGTCAAAAGGCGTTATTGCAGTCATCGAGGTATCTGGCCAGTTACATGGGAACAGATCGTGGTATTTGAAAGTCATCTTATTTTCATCATCATCAAGAATAGAGCCTAGGATTTTGTCAAATTGGTGGGAAAGGACTTTGGCACTAGTGATGTGACTGGATATCAGTTTGTATGGCACTTGCCCTTCGGTCAAGTGAAATATAGCGATCGCAATTTCTATTCCGTCGGTCTGTCGGTCTGTCCGGGTTTTGCTAGTTTGGGTACTTCCACATAAGCTAGGATGATGAAACTTGGCAGGCATATCAGGGACCCCAAATGATTAAGTGAAATTGTCACTTTCCCGGTACGATCATCGTGGGGGGAGTGGAGGGAGCGGGAATCCGGAATCATGAGGTATTTATAACTTTAGAACGGGTGATTGGATCTTAATGAAACTGGATATTTGGAAAAACCTCGTGTCTCAGACGACCCACTTAAAATTCGAACGGGATCCGGTGACTTTGGGGGGAGCTGAAGGGGGGAGCCGGAAATCTTGGGAAGCGCTTAGAGTGGAGGGATCGGGATGAAACTTGGTGGGAAGTACAAGCACAAGTCCTAGACACATCATTGACATAACCGGACCGGATTCGGGCACTGGGTGGGGGGGGGATTCTGGTGATCCAGCGAGTATGATGTAATAAGATGATGAAACTCGGCAGAAATATGGGAGATCCGAATAGACCGACTTGACAATAGTCGTTTGCACGATTATAACATCGTGGGGGGGGGGGGGGTGAAGTTATGAGGAATCCGGAATCTAGTGGCATTTTGCGATCGAATTTGAATGAAACTTGGCAACTGGAAAGGGCTATTATCTCAAATGTTCCACGTCAAGTCCGGGCCGGATCAGATACTTGGGGGGGGGGGGGGGGAATGGGCCACCGGAATATTTGTGAAACACTTAGTGTCGAGGGATCGGGATGGAATTCGGTGGGAAGAACAAGCATAAGCATTAGATACGTCCTTGACGGAACCAGATCATGTCGGGGCTCTTTGGGGGAAGTTGGAGTGGATTTCCCGGAATTCCAGTGGCATCAACTAGGCAGGCATATTAATGACCCGACCAAATAGACTTAAGGACCCGACAAAGGAAGCCTTAGGAAGACTTCCGGTCCTGGGTCCGACAATTTTTCGGGGAGTAGAGGGAGGGGGAATCCGGAAATTACTGACTTCCGTAGGTTGCGAAAAAATGGTCCGACTCAAGTCAAACTATATGGGTGATAAGAACTGATGACCTAGATATCCAAAGCTTGTCTACGAACCCATGCGGCCATGGTTGGGGGAGTTTGGGGGGGGGGGGGGTCCGGAAACTTCGTGACATGCACAAAAATCGTACGGATGGGTAGAATGGAATGCAACTTGGACAGTACCAAGTTTATGCGGCCTATATTTGTGATTTGGCATCCGAACCGGATCTGACCAAGGTAAGAAGAGGATGAAATGGCAACCCGAAATCTGCAGATATGCTCCGATTCCAGTTAAACTTTGTGTATAACATCGTGGGGGGGGGGAGTGGGGGTGAAGTTATGAGGAATCCGGAATCTAGTGGCACTTTGCGATCGGATTTGAATGAAACTTGGCAAGTGGAAAGGGCTATTGTCTCAAATGTTCCACGTCAAGTCCGGGCCGGATCAGATACTTGGGGGGGGGGGGGGGGGGGTGGAATGGGCCACCGGAATTTTTGTGAAACACTTAGTGTCGAGGGATCGGGATGGAATTCGGGGGGAAGAACAAGCATAAGCATTAGATACGTTCTTGACGGAACAAGATCATGTCGGGGCTCTTTGGGGGAAGTTGGAGTGGATTTCCCGGAATTCCAGTGGCATCAACTAGGCAGGCATATTAATGACCCGACCAAATAGACTAAAGGACCCGACAAAGGAAGCCTTAGGAAGACTTCCGGTCCTGGGTCCGACAATTTTTCGGGGAGTAGAGGGAGGGGGAATCCGGAAATTACTGACTTCCGTAGGTTGCGAAAAAATGGTCCGACTCAAGTCAAACTACATGGGTGATAAGAACTGATGACCTAGATATCCAAAGCTTGTCTACGAACCCATGCGGCCATGGTTGGGGGAGTTGGGGGGGGGGGGGGGGGGGGGGGGGGGGGGGGTCCGGAAACTTCGTGACATGCACAAAAAACATACGGATGGGTAGAATGGAATGCAACTTGGACAGTACCAAGTTTATGCGGCCTATATTTGTGATTTGGCGTCCGAACCGGATCCGACCAAGGTAGGAAGAGGATGAAATGGCAACCCGAAATTTGCAGATATGCTCCGATTCCAATTAAACTTTGTGGACGGGAAGAAGAGATGTTAGTATGTGTCACAGTAGGGGGGATCCCGAAAATGTGATTCGAGCACGGTGGGGAGGGGTATCGGAATTCCCGGGAAAATGCTCAGGTTTACTCTCTCCCTTCTCACACCACCTACTCGTAGTAACAAGTGCCATATGAGCTCGTAGCTCTTGTTCTTTTATGATGACTTCGAAAAGCGCAATTTCGGCAACTGTCGTTTTTGAAAAGCAACCGTAGTATCAGATACCACGGTAACTGCAAAAACGACAAAGTGCAGATCAAGTTACCGTGGTATCATATACCTTTGTATCTGCAAAACAGAGCTAATGGCTTTGCTGCCTGGAATGAAGCGTGGCCGAACTCTTTACCAACTCCCGAAATCGTAACTATTACGCCGAAGCAAACGTTGTTGGATTTCTCTTTGTAAGGTTATTTTAGTCTCTAGATCCAACCAAATATATATGAGCCCTGCCAGGTGGAGACACATACTTTAAAGATGGTCCGTCGATGACAGGTGCGAAAGATGACATGACCAGAGTCGAAAATAGAAGATTCCCAGCATTAAAAATAGTAAATATCTCTTCAGTCCAAGCTAACTTCGAAACATATTTGATACTGCAAATCGGTCAAAAACGAACCGCTTCATTTTTTTAGAGCTATATTTCGGCACTTCTTGGCAATGGCCCTCTTCATGCTCAAGCCACTCAAGCTTGAATATAAAGCAAACATAAAATAAAATTCTCGCTTGGGCGTGAAGAGGACTCTTGCCAAGAATTCCCGAAATATAGCTCTAACGAAATTCAGCTGAAGTTTCCGTTTTGCACTGTCAAATAGTAATATCGACCCCCGTGAGCGACGAAGGAATATGTCTTTTGTTAAAGCGTTAAAAATTCCTGATCTTACCTTCTGAAGGAAATAATGCTGGAGGTTATCGAAGTTGTTCTGCTTAATGATCTGCTTGCAGGACTGAGATCCGAACAGTGAGAGAAAATATGATATAAGAGATGGACCGCCAGGGCTGCCAGAGAAAATCATCAAGTTTGCCACCTAAGGAAAGAAGAAAGTCAAAGTTAAATGAACAGACTTCCGGCTTTTGTACATATATCTAAGAAATGTCTCGCAGCTGTAGGTGCTACACGTCAGGCTGTACAAAGCCTCTCTTCTCTCGCGGGCTTTTCCAGTCGAATCTGGAAACATAGAATATAATTCGGAGCACAGTTGACCCTGAGCGTGTTCCACTCTTCTAACAATAGTAACTATTACCAGAGGCGTTACTAGCCAAAATGTTTGGGGGGAGGGGACGAGGCATTTACCGACTGGCTGGTAATTTTTACCGACTTTTTCTGCAGAAAAAACGACTGTTTTCAACAACAAAAGGGAAAAAAAAACTGATTTTCAGAAAAACCGACGATTTTGCCAAAAAATCGACCAAATTTCAGAAAAACCGACTGTTTTCATGAAAAAAATCAACTGTTTTGAAGAAAAATCGCGGCGCTTCGCGCCGACTCGGTTACTTTTTACCGACTGGCCGACAGCATTGGGGGGGGAGATAATGCTTAACAAATTACACTTCGGATGTTATCTGTTGTGTTTGAAAACGTTATGCATGAAATGTTATGCGTAATAAGCTTTGTTAGGAAGAGCCAGAAAAGAATCTACTGACTGTACTCCTTATCGTCATGATGTTGGAAAACTCCGCAGATACTTTTTGGCGGTTTTTCGGTTCTTCCTGATGGTAACGCTTATTATGCATGACATTTTGAAAGACAAGAGATAACATCCGAAGTGTTTCCTGTTACGCATTATCTGTTGAAACCGCGCATCTCGTGTTATCTGTTATGACACTTCTTACACTGTAGTTACTATTTTCGTTCCAACCTCGTTAAAAGTTAACAGGCTGACAGTTAAAACCTTATCAAAATAGTAGCTAGTAGTAACTATTTGCTTACCACACTTGGGAGCGTGGTTAGCGTGGTAGCTATGATCTGTGACGTGACTGGCCTGATCAGCCCGCGGCACGATATTTTGCCGAACATTTAAATTCGTTCCAGCCCTGACACCAAGAAGCCAAAATCTGTGACGTCAATGCGTAATAACTATGGTGAGTATAGGGTGGAACATGCTCCCTGTTTTTATCTGCCTTCCTATGACACGGCTTTTCTTTGATCTGATGATGAGTTTATTTGATTGACTACATTAAGTGGACGTGAAATGTAAATTCGGCAACATTACTGTAAAAGACATTTTTGAATTAAAGTTTAATACTGCTGTACTCTACACGGGACCTCCCCACGGCTGCAAGTTCTAGCGTGATTATGTTCTTCTTTGTATTTTTGTTGTTGAATCAGATTTTTTCATGCCAACCCATTGAATAAAAAGGCTATTATTCCTACTTCTTATAATCCGCATCAAAATCTAAACGTATTAATCCTAGTCTAATTTAGAGCTTCTACTTGATATAAATCCTACTCTCTTGTGTTAGTCATCCTCAATTCTCGTTAAGTTTTCAGGCACGAAACATCCTTCTCCTACCGGTGACATGTTTTGGTCAAGAACATAAATAAAAAGGGAAGAAGACATTTAATAGCTAAAAGCAACTTGAAGGAAGGGTACGTACGTTCAGTTTCTTTTGCGGAAGGAAAATATTGCAGGTACGATGGAATAAAGAGAGGAGTTGGTGTAGGTACCCGATGAAAAAGTTGTAGCCTGCGTAGTTATATGGTAGTTGTACGAAAAAATTGCATGGAATACTATGTGATGGGAAAGAATATTATCATTTAATGTGCCTCAGACTGCTCCAATCTTATGAAGTAGACTAGCATTCCGTCTTGCCATAGTAGCATCCAGTCTTGCTAATAATAGCATGCGTAGTATGCAGTAACACGGTAGCCTTGAAGTAGAAGCATGTAGTAGCATCAGTTAATACTGCAAGCTACTTTTTCGTACAACTACATACTACTATACTTTGAGATAAATTTTTCATCGGGTAGAAACAGTGTGTTCTGAGGTCCTATTTACACTATATATATATCTATATTTAATTTATGACCCAGCAAATGCACAAGGCAACAGCGGAGGAAAAGGAAAAACTACACAAATAAAATCAACAATTATGACGACAATTTATTAGGCCTAAAAAAAAAATCATGAAAAACATCATATAGATAGATCTGGGTAGATATGATCTGGATCACTAGATGTTTTTGGGATCCCAAAACGTAAGTGGAGGGATACCTATGACATCGCAAAAGTTGTCCGTCTGTCCGTCCGTCCGTCCGTCCGTCCGTCTGTAAGCACGATAACTCTCGAAGGGAATGAGATATTTTGATGAAACTTGGGGTGAGGGTTCGTTGGGTCGTCGGACCAGTCAAGTTCGTAGATGGGCTTTGTAGCTCTACATTTAGGGGTGGGGGAGGGGATACAAATTAAGGGACAAACAAAATATTTTGAAACAGCTAATGTGATAGTTGATTATGGGGTAAGAAGACATGCTGAGCACGACGGTGAAAACCATTTTGTCATCGGACAAGTAGTTCGCCCGGAATCCGGCCAAAACCGGAAAGTTTGTTGAAAGTAAAAGTTTTATTTGAAGTTGATTAGATGTTCGATTTAGGGGTAGGAAGACATGCTGAAGACGATGGTGAAAATCATTTTCTCGACGGACAAGTATTTCGCCCGGAATCCGGCCCAAACCGGAAAGTTTGTTGAAAGTAAAACTTTATTTGAAATTGATTAGATGTTCGATTTAGGGGTAGGAAGACATGCTGAAGACGATGGTGAAAACTATTTTCTCGATGGACAAGTATTTCGCCCGGAATCCGGCCCCAACCGGAAAGTTTGTTGAAAGTAAAGGTTTTATTTGAAGTTGATTAAATGTTCGATTTAGAGGTAGGGAGACATGCTGAAGACGATGGTGAAAACTATTTTCTCGACGGACAAGTATTTCGACCGGAATCCGGCCCAAACCGGAAAGTTTGTCAAAATTAAAAGTTTTATTTGGAGTTTGATTAGATGTTCGATTTAGGGCAAGAAGACATGTTGAACACTTATGTGAAAAAAAGTTTCTACCCGGACATGTAGTTCGTCCGGAATCCGGCCAAAACCGGAAAACTGTTGGAAGTCAAAGTTTTATTTCTAGTTGATTAGATAAGCGATTTAGGGGTAAGAAGAGATGCTGAGTCCCTGCGTGACAATCGTATTTTACCCGGACATATAGTTCGACCGGAATCCGGCTGGAATCGGAAAATTTGTTATAAGCTAAATTTCTATTTGAAGTTGATTAGATGTTCATTACTGGGGAAAGAAGACACCCTGATTTCGTCTTTGAGCTTTCTTTTTTCGCCGGACAAGTAGTTCTGGAGTTCGGCCGGAACCGGGAAATTGGCAGAAGTGGCAGGAAGTTTTCGTCAAAAGAGATATGACTTATAGGGGTAAACACACATGCTGAATCCAAATCTGAACTTGTTTTTCTCAGGTGGTTAGCTATTTGGCCTTAATCTGTTTCTGAATTTTAATTGTAAAAATGTTCAAGGAGTCTGGCGAAGGCTGGATCTGGCTAAGACAAGACCCAGTTGTCTGGATCAGATATTGAATTTTTGGGATCCCATCGAAACCTTTGGTCTTGTTAGTAGACGACGTCCTGTCCAGTAACCGAACAACATCTTGCAAGCAGAACTTACAAATTATATACATTACCGATAAATTACAAATTTGCAATGATTAACGCAGGACGTCTTTAAAACTGTAAAACAGTCAAAAAGGCACTGCATTCATAATGCTTGGAGAAACACCTACAACTCCACTGTCTTCGCATCACCTGCTCAAGTCCGATTTCCAGATGGTACATTTTGATCGAACCTAACAGCACTGTGCTTGGGTCTACCGCTGCATTTTTTCACACCCTTGGTTTGTATTTCAAATATTAGCTTCTTCTGAACCGGGTGGAATTCCTGTCGCTCTGCTATCTATCCTTCAACGAGAACAAAAAGGAGCAAACCTTTGCCAATCCAAAACAGCACTCCACTCTCACTCGGTAGAACGCTTGCTCACTCGCCAGCACTTCATACATCGACTGCCGCGTTTGCAAAGTTGGGAATTTTTCGAGCGCTTGGCATGCTTCAATCTGAGCCGCAATGTCCCGCTCGTGCTTGAGCTGGTACTGCCACTGAAAATCTGGTTGGTGGATTTCGCAGGAGCGAATGAGGGACATGTCCGGATCTAGACGAATCCAGAGGACGGGCGAATCTGGACTGCAACAAACAACATCTCATATGAATAAATGTGCTCTTGGATCTAGACGAATCCAGAGGCCTGGCGAATCTGGACTACAATAAACAACAGATGCGTTTTGATCCGAATTCTCTGTTCCGAATTCGCGCTTCTGAATTCTCAATTCTCGTACAAATTACGTTTTTGCTCCTCTGACTTTTGACACTTTTGACCGTTCTCGCTTTTGACAAAAACACTAATTTTACAGCTCGTCCGAAACCCGGTGTACGTGTTTATGCTTAGCCTATTGAGCACCCGAACTCTGTTGACCAATGAGGAGGAGAAAGCAGAGAGGAGAATCTAGAATTCACCATCGGAGCAACTTCCTCGATTTTGCAGAATCGTGAGGCTTTCCCCGTTCTCGATTCTGACAAAAACGCAAGAAAATGAGAATTCGTTTCATCTGAATAGTCCGAAAACGCGAAATAAGAGAATTCGGAGGAGACTCGCGAGTAGAAATTCGGATCAAAAATGCAATTAATATCTGATATGAATAAATGTGCTCTTCTCGTGTGCATCAGCAGTTCTTCGCCAATTGAGCTGACCGTTTGTGGAACGGCCTGTCAGAAACATTTCTAGAGAGGGGTTCAAAAGCGTCTTGACAAAGACTGGCGCACGCAACCGTGGGGGTTAAACCGCCTTCGTGCCAGCATTCGACGAAATTTTGGATTACCGGTGAATGTGTTACCTATAATATTTTATTAGCTTTACAGTGTTTTATTTTTGATAGGCCATTTCCTGACCATTGCCTTTTAAAGCACACCTCGAACTATTTACTGTTTATGTGTCAGTATTCAAAACCATCTGAATGCTGTAAAACTAAGCTCTACTTTTGAAGAAAATATACACGACTGTGGCTGTTTCAAGCCTTTTCCCAGACCCGTTGACTTCTAGCAAAAGCTCGGCAAAACTCAGAAAGTCGGTTTTACGCATCAATAGCATAATCTTTGAACACTCCGCGGGACCACAATTGTAAAGGTTCATTTATTAACTCGGTAGGGCTTTTGTTAACTTCCATGCAACATTATTAAAAGTTGCATGGAAACAAGTGAATTATGGCAAGAGCAAAGATTAGTGAGGTGTTGTTAGTGGGTTCAGAATGTAATGGATGAAATTTGGGTCTTCGGATCTAAAAATTCGGAATGTAGCTACGGAAGTAGGTTGCAGTCCTTTAACGGAATCTGCAATGTACCTTACAAAAACGACAAGTTCGGCAGTCTAACGCTGTGAAACTTCGCTTTGTAATAAAGTACCTATGAAGTAGACTATCATCAGCTGCAAGCTGCTCCTTAGAGACATCCTTATTGCTTGCAAGTGCAATTTGTTAAGGTAATAAACCGTAAATTTCTTTCTTGGCGCCGAAGGACACATTTTGGATCATACAGAGCAAAGCCCTTCATTCACGATAGTCCAGCCCTCAGGCATCTGGCTAAGTTTGACAGTGCAAAACGGACACGTCATCTGTATTTCAGATTTATATTTAGTCCCTTCTTCGCAAGGGTCCTCTTCAGGCTCAAGTTGGAAAATGAATCAGTGGAAAAACAACTAAAGATTCTAGCTTTAAGTACATTATACGTTTTTTTCTTCGTAAAATTGCTTGGAGCTAAAGCTGGTGCTGCGGTTTCATTTTTGACAAGGCCACTGTTTTTTGCTTGAGCCTGAAGATTACCCTTGCCAAGAAGGGCCGAAATTTAGCTTTAATAAAATGCAGCTGGTGTATCCGTTTTGCACTGTTAATGATTCACACTAAGCTTGAGCTGAAGGACTATATAATCTGGCCAAGTGTAGGATAAATCACCTAGGGCTTATGGCTAAGTGACTTTTAACTTGTAGCCTATTAAATCATTTTGTATACTACTTTCTTTTTTTTGTACTTACTGTAACTCGTCTAGTTCGATCATAAATTATAATAGTTATATAATTATGGGATATTTATCGAGGCGAAAGCCTTTTTTGCTGCAGCCATATGATATGATATGATATATATTGCTTAAAGGACACCTGAATGAAGAGTACCAAGTATAATCCCTATCTATATGACGTCCGTTAACATTGCCTGCAGAAAACCCAATCCAAATACGAAATACCGTTTCCAAGCTATGATTTTTGCTCCATTTTGCATCTGTCCTTATTTCAGTACCGAGCAATTTTAGAAATTAACAAATGTCTCCAATCAGCCCTTCTTCTGGAATATTTTCTAACCAGATAAGCCCAAACGTATATCTAGAAGAAATTCCAATACGATCCGGCCAGCGCTGTACAATATTTGAATGAACTGCGCTTTTTGTCTTGGAGTCTGCATGTGCAAAGTTAGGGAAACAATCATCCCTATTTTGAAAACGTCACATTCAGGAGAAGAATGCTCTCCGTGTCCATGTCTGTAAATGCATTCTCCCTGGTGTGTTCAAGTATGGTTTCATTGTTCAGGTGTCCTTTAAAGCCCGAGGGCCATCGCATACAAAACAACATACAAAACAAATAAAGAAACAAACAAACAACTCCTCTAGTAAATCCTACCTACAAAACTGTTCTCTATGCTTCCAACCTATCCGCAAAAACTTTCCAAGCTGCCTAACCCCAAACAAACTTTTCTCCTTACATTTTTCCACCAACCAACCTTCCCCGAAACAAATTTTCATCCACACAACCACACATTGGGGAGAAGTAAGGACCACTAAAGACCGCCCCTTAACCCTTCCAATATATTTTCTCCAAATTCCTAGGGGTAGGGGACCACTACCAGCGCTAACCATCAATTTTAATGCCTCCGAAGATAACCCTCCCTAAAAAAGCATGTCTGAGCCCCAACACTCTTTAGCCTTGGCGTATAGATATATCGGTGGTTTAGAATCCTTCTCGCGGCGCCTTTTTTGCATTTCTTGGTCTTGTACAACCCGTTGAACCACTTACCTCGCCTTGGGTAGCCCCTAGACCCTGACCGTCACACCACTGGTCAGATATCCCGCACTGGTCAACGATACTTTTTACCTGGAGTGGCCATGAATCACCTAGAGGGTCTCTGAAAGCCTCTAATTATGCAGCTTTCAAAGTTCTTATTTTAGGTAAACTAATAATTTTTTCCCAAAATCGTACCATCCGGACAGGCTACTACTACGTAACGAAAGTAATCCTAGATCATCCTTTAGAACTAAATTACAACTCTTCTCTAATAGCCCATTAACTCGTTTAAAATATCTATTTTGTTTTATTAGTATTATTATTATTATTAGTTGCGTTTTTGCAGATACCATAGTATCTAATACCACAGTATAAAGTCGTTTTTGCAGTTATCGTGCTATCTGATACCACGGTCAAAAGGCGTTTCTGCAGTTATCGGGGTATCTGGCCAGTTATCGTGGTATCTGATATTCAGATACCACGGTCCGACCGTGGTAACTGATCGTGGTATCTGAAAAAGTCATCTCACTTTCATCAATTTTTGTCAAATTGGTGGGAAAGAAGTTTGGCACTTGGTGATGTGACTGAAAATCAGATTTTCTTTTGGGATGACTTGAAAAGCGCAATTCTGGCAATTTTGGTTTTTGCAGAGCAACCGTATATCAGAAACAACGATGACTGCAAAAACGAATAATTGCAAATCCGGTTACCTTGGTAATACATACCATGGTATCTGCAAAAACGCAACTGTTAACATTGTTAAGGTTGATAATGATAATTATGGCAACAAGCTAAAAGCTTAACGTCAAATTTATTAATAAATAAATGAAAATAATGTCTCTTCAGCTTTAAATCGGGTCGTCCAGGTTATACTAGATCTATGATCTCGCCGGACATCTGACGTTTCAAAGACATCACCGAGTTAACACAATGCTTGGCATCCCGAAGCTACATGCAGTACTATCATTTGCGGGCTCGAACATACTCGAGATTGAGATTCTGTGATCCCAGCTGAAATGTACGACAAAAGTACCTCAGAACCTAGGCCGATATATTATCTGTCCAAACAAATTTTCAAACGATCTGGAACAAACGAAATTGCTCGAACTGGATGCTTAAGCTTTCGATGTGATTTATACTGAACGAAACTGCCTATGCAAATGCCACACCAAACACATATTTGGGGGCCAAAGAAAACTTACTCCATGGCAGCGAGGTCCATATCCACCTCCTCCCCGGTGAAAACTGGAATTTTCTTCTTCTTGTTCTTCCTCGACTTGGAATGGCACGTCAGATCTGCTTTGGCTGGATTACTCTCGATCTGAAGAGTATGTCGGAAAGTGCCGTCTAGCTCCTGAAGTGCTACTACAAGGGGGCCCATATACCGCTTCGTGCCAAGAACGGAGTTGTTGACCCCTACGTTCTGATGTAACTCGAGTTCTACCGTATTTCTGAAAGAAAGAAAATGAGGGGTGCGAGTCGTTTGGGTCCGTCACATAAGTTAAATAGAATTTTCCGCGCTTCATACATAGTGGCATGCCACCTAGTGTTTTGAGGTAAACTGAAGTATCAGTATGTTCAATTTCAATTTATTTTCAAAATTCCTTCACGGGCAAGCCGAACATTGGATTTTTCGTCATAAACATAATAACATCAACACCTTTGATAAATATAATAAACTTATATACAATTCGAATCACTGTAAGTGATCATTTACAATTACACTTATATCAGAACTGAAATTCAAATCACTATAACATAAACAGGAGTTACAACGAATTATGCATTTCGAAGAATGACGTCACATTAAACGTATGTCAGAACTAGGATTCAAACAATTATAAAATAAGCACGAATTACGATGAATTATACAAGAATCACGATGAGTTATACATTTCAACGAATGACGGTACGAAGCTTTTTCTGTATCGGTCATGAGATGCAGAAACAGGATGTAACTTAGGAATCGGCTGCGAAACCATTCGCTCAGGTCTAGGCCTAACGGGTTCAAACTCAGGCGGGAAAATGTCTCACAGACGAGGATTCTCAAGCGTCTTAACTCCAAATTTAAGGCACACTTTTTTTACAGTAGAGGTAGGATTACCTGAACGTTCAAAACCTTGATGGTGTTTCCTGCTTATAAAACAGTAAAATGGACAAGAAAAATAACAAAACTTGACATCAACAAACAGCCAACTGTTGCAGCTTTTTTCTGGCACAAATGTTAAAGCAACTCTTACTAGAAATAGTCTTTTCACGGTAAAATGTCTCAGAAATATCGTTTAAAATAAACCCATTACTTTCCATGAGAAATTTGCGATTTTCTTGTTAGTACTTCTCTACTCTACCCAACCTTCCCTCTCTCCGACGCGGCGGCTGGATGAAAAATATTTGAAAACTGAACGCGACTTGTTTAAAAAGTGGCAGAAGGTAGACCAAAACACTATAGAAACGGAAAATAAGCAAGAACAATCATAATTTTGTTGTTACATTGAAATATGCTTCCATATGGGAATGCTATTTAGTTTGAACACGATTTACGCGATTAAATTACGAGCCACTTACCCACAGATCCAAAATTTGAAATTAAAGGGTCCGTCGTAGGCTACATATTATTACGCCAATTCAAACAACTTCAACGTAATTTCATTATCAATTCTTAAATCCGGAGACCCAAATTTCTCTAAACATTTCTTTGCACTTGCCACGGTTCACCAGTTTCCGTGCGCATTATGCTCCGGAAGAGTATTTGAGTATCGTGCTCCATATAGTGCGTAAAACCCGGTTCTGGATTTTCCAAGTTTTGCTAAATGTCAATGGCTTTGGGAAAGGCTTAAAACAGGCAATCCCTGGATAAAACAGTATTCAGATAGTTTTGAGTACTGGATCATAAGAAGTAAATAGCGCGAGTGCTTTAAAAAAAATTAATTCTAACGATAGTTTGTCACTTCTTGGCAAGGGTCCTCTTCAGGTACAGGCTAGAAAAAAGAACCTGTAACGAAACGAACTATGCAATGTGACTTTTCTAGCTTGGTCCTGAAGAGAACCCTTGCAAAGACGGGCCGAAACATCTTACAATAAAACTAAGCCAACGTATCCGTTCGAGGCAGTCAACTATGGCTCGCAGTCAGCTTGGGCTGAAGGAACATTTAGTGTGGGAACTTCAGTTACTGTTTAAACAATTAACGGTTGAATTAATCCTGACTTCAAAAAGCCCATTTTTTTTTTTTTAATTCACTCTATATACTGCTAGTTTTTCAACTCATGTGTGGGGGATGGTGGCTTTTATTTCGCTCGACTGCTGAAAAAAATCTGACGAAATATGAACCAGAAACTTTTTTCTTAGCAGCCGACGATCTCGGCAACAAACTGAGCCGATTCTGGCGTTCTTATGGATTTATAGTCTGACAGAATTGGTGGAAAGCGAATCCGGTTGTATAATCATAATTCTACTACTAGAGTTCGTAAGAGTAATAATATTCCGGCTAACTACACCGCCTGGCAAGAACAAAAAGAATTCACTAGTTGCAATTTTGGGATTCCAGATTTTCTCTCAGCAGCAATCACGGCCATTTTGCCTATGCTTTCAGTAATCCGCTTCGGTTTCTAAAACTATCTGAGCGCAAAAACCCGCTTTAAGCTGCTTTCACATTGACGCGTTTGCCTTTCACACTGGGCTACGCAAGCCTTGCGTTGCGCTTGCGACGACGCAACGCGGAGCTCGCGCTTAAAATTTTGACGCAACGCAAGAATAGAACTGAGCTCTATTTTTACGTTGCGTCCGAAGCGTACGCATCAGATTTTTCAATTTGTTTTTCATTGAAATGGAAGTTTTTGAAGAAAAAACTGGTAAAACTAGTTCAAAAGAGACCTGGACTATGTGATAAAAAGGTCCCTGACTATCACAACAAGACTTTCATTAATAATACATGGTTATCAATTTGTTAAATCATCAACAAGGAGTTTAGCAAGAGCATGGCTGGTAATTTGACCCTACTTTGTATCACACTACATTTAATTGGACCTTGTCCCCGTCAAGTAGCAAATAGTAATAGTAAAAAATTACCTATAAACATTCTACAAACTGTCTGAATTTGCCTATAGGCTCCATGTTTAGTCCAGGCATCATTTTAAGTCTTCATCAGAACTAGTCATTTTCTGAAAGCGCAATGCACAAGCCTTCACGGTGTGAAAGGTCCGACGCAAGACAGACGCAACGCTGACTCTACGCAAACGCAACGCAAGCTTCTTGCGATCTCAGTGTGAAAGCCGCATTAGAAACAAAGCAGTTTTTAGCCTACGTCGCAAAAACTGGCGGCATAAAAAACAAGACCAAAGGTTTCGATTGGATCCGAAAAATCTAATATTTGCTCCAGACAATTGGGTCTTGTCTTCGCCAGATCCAGTCTTCGCCCGGATAATCATCAGAGAGAACCAAGTTCAGATATACCTCTACAAGCCATATCTATTTTGACAATACTGACCGAAACTACCTGCATTACTTCTGCCAAATTTCCGGTTTTGCCCGAATTCCGAGCGAACTACTAGTCCAGCAAAAAAAAAGAAAATTCAGAAACGGATCCAGCGGATCTCTTTATCCCTGTAAAGAACATATTATCAACTATATATATGTCCGGGTAAAAAATTATTGCCATACACAGACTTAGCGTCCCTTCTTACCCCTAAATCTGTCATCTAATCAACTTTAAATAACACTTTCGCTTTAAACAAACTGTCCGGTTTTGGCCGGATTCCTGGCGAACTTGTTGTCCGGTGAGAAAATGGTTTTCACCACCGTGTTCAGCATGTCTTCTTACCCAAAATCGAACATTTAATCAACTTCAAATGAAACTTTTACTTTTAACCAACTTTCCGTTTTTTGCCAGATTCCGGACGAACTAATTGTCCGGCAAGAAAATGGTTTTCATTGTCGTATTCAGCATGTCTCCTTACCCCTAAATCAAACATTTAGTCAACTTCAAATGACACTTCTACTTTCACGAAACTTTCCGGTTGTTGCCGGATTCCGGACGAACTTTGTCCGACAAGAAAATGGTTTTCACCATCGTACTCTTCTCACCCCATAATCGACTATCACATTAGCTGTTTAAAAATATTTGGTTTGTCCCTTAATTTGAAACCCCTCCCCCACCCTCAAATATAGGGCTACATAGTCCATCTTCGAACTTGACCTGTAATTTTACCCAAAGGATCCTCCCACCAAGTTTCATCAAAATATCTCATTGCCTTCGTGAGTTATCGTGCTTACAGACGGACAGACGGACATTTTTGCGATGTCATTGACGATACTGACCGAAACTTCCTGCATTACTTCTGCCAAATTTCCGGTTTTGCCCGAATTCCGAGCGAACTATACTAGTCCAGCAAAAAAAAAGAAAATTCAGAAACGGATCCAGGGGATCCAGCGGATCTCTTTATCCCTGTAAAGAACATGTCATCAACTTTAAATAAAACTTTGACTTAAAAAAATTCCGGTCAAAACCAGATTCCGGACTAATTATATGTCCGGTTAAAAAATTATTGTCATACACAGACTTAGCGTCTCTTCTTACCCCTAAATCTGTCATCTAATCAACTTTAAATAAAACTTTCGCTTTTAACAAACTTTCCGGTTTTGGCCGGATTCCTGGCGAACTTGTTGTCCGGTGAGAAAATGGTTTTCACCATCGTGTTCAGCATGTCTTCTTACCCCTAATTCGAACATTTAATCAACTTCAAATGAAACTTTTACTTTTACCCAACTTTCCGTTTTTTGCCGGATTCCGGACGAACTAATTGTCAGGCAAGAAAATGGTTTTCACCATCATATTCAGCATGTCTCCTTACCCCTAAATCAAACATTTAATCAACTTCAAATGACACTTCTACTTTCACGAAACTTTCCGGTTTTTGCCGGATTCCGACAACAAAATGGTTTTCACCATCGTACTCAGCATGTCTTCTTACCCCATAATCGACTATCACATTAGCTGTTTAAAAATATTGTGTTTGTCCCTTAATTTGAAACCCCTCCCCAACCCTCAAATATAGGGCTACATAGCCCATCTTTTAACCTGACCTGTAATTTGACCCAAAGGATCCTCCCACCAAGTTTCATCAAAATATCTCATTGCCTTCGAGAGTTATCGTGCTTACAGACGGACAGACGGACATTTTTGCGATGTCATAGGTATCCCTCCACTTACGTTTTGGGATCCCAAAAAGCAAAACCTTTCACACCACCAGAAGACGACGTCGCAGAAACGGGCGGCGCAAAAACCTGAAGAGCCTTTCAGCCGCCAGAATTCGCTCTTAAACCGACCCTAAAAGGTGTAGGATAACAAACTGGTGCCGTCATTTCTTCTTTTATGCGGGAAGTCCGCCTCCCAACCTTAGCAGCCCGACGTGTTACTCTTTGTACTAATTTCGAGAATAATCTAAGTGTTGAGCACATATTTCCAGCCCCATATTGCAGACCAAAACCTAGATTACCTCGAGCTAAAGCACAAAAAGTCCCGGTTCTGAACCCCATCAGTACAAGAACCGAGCGTTACAGAAAGAGCTTTGTACCAGCGTTTGTCGAAGTTTTGAACAAGTGACAAACGTATCCCCCACAACGTTTTACTGTTCTATGTTTTATTTTGATTGGTTATGATTATTGACTATTGCCTTCTTATGATGTTATGACCTTATTGTGATATTTTGTAGTTATGATGTGCCTGACAAAAGCGGCAAGTTCGGCACTCCAATGCTGTGAAAGCTCGTTGTACAATAAAGTATCGTATCTAAGTTCATACCTTTTCCGGTTGAAGGAGGCGTCACTAACATTTTGAGATCCCAATAATAACCACCTATAGATTCAGACAAAACTTTTAGTTTTACTAGGTTTGAAGTTTTGGCCGGATTCGGGGCGGACTACATGTCCGGCGAGAAAACAAGTTTCAGATATGGATTCGGCATGCTCTCACTCCTAAATTGAATATCTGATTGCCTTTAAGAAAATATTTGTTTTGCCTTTTAATTTGCCGTCACTTAACTAAACGTTACCGGGATACCAATAATAAACTGGCGCCGTCCTTTCTTCTACAATCCAGGAAGTGCATACCTTTTTCGATTGAAGACAAAGTTCATCGTAAACTTCGCATGCCCTCCGACGTGGACCCACTGGTCAATAAAAGCCGCTATGTCCTTTCCGGTAACTGTGTGTATCGCCTTGGTGAAAGATACCGTCGAGATGAGCATGGACGACCACTGATCTTGGGAGAAATCCTTTTTGGCTGCAGCGCTGGCAAGCGAAAGCTGCTTGTTGAACACCTGGAGAGAAACCGTATTTCATAAAGGAGTCACACGCGAAATTAAAGTATACGTTCATTAAATACATACTCCTTGGGAGAATGGGCTGTTGAACGTCAGGGGCAAAGTAGGGAGGAAGAAACGAACCAGCAATAAATAACTGAAGCTTCCACCAACTATAAATATCAGATTTTGGGCAGTTACTTTTGGAGAGCAGTGTCGGAAAAACTAGTGCTGAGGTTTCATTTTTGACACGGCTGCTCTTTTTCTGCTCGATTCCCAACGATTTCAGTGACGTTTAGCAGCCTGACCAGGACCGTTGCCAAGAAGGGCCGAATCGCTGCCAAAATTATCGTCGCTGACATATCGGTTTTTAGCCATTGTTTGATTATTAGCTAAATACGGCAAAGAATCGATAATGACAAGAAGTTCCGGTCTTCAGCCAAAGCGCCAAGCAAAAACCAACGATCGTGTTCTGTGAGTTTGAGCGGCTATTTACCTAATAGCTTACAGTTAGTGTGACATGGCACCATGTGGCTCTGAAAAGTTCCGAAAACCGAAAACCTATACGAAAAGCATTTGATTGAATGATTCGTCTAAGTTATAAAGGACGAACGTTGGAAAATATGGATCAATAATAGAAGCAAGCACACTACAGTACCGCGGGACATACACTAGAGTGAGTAGCGCCACTCTAGTGTATGTCCTTATGCGCCTTACTCGTAGCGCCGCCAACTACACTCAGGACATTCAAAGCCAGACAAACTTACGGGTCTCGAAAATTTCTAGTACAGCTAGCATGCGGTCTTCACACATCGACTAAACAGGTCGTGTCTTTTTTTGTCTGTGTTCAAAATATTTTTAATCCTTATTTTGTGTCTGTGTCCTCTCTGTTCTTTTTTCTATACTCCGCTTTTTTTTACTATGTCAAGCGCCAGAGAACCAGAGCCGCTTCTAGTTAATAAAAATACATACAAATATGTCGATTTATGGAGCCGGGGCCGGTAGTGTCGCGGCTATTCGGTCGTATGTCACTTTTTTCAAGTCTTGGCGATACTCCCTAGCGTTATTTTGCTCTACGCAGGACTGCAAAAAGCATTTCCTAGTGGATAGCTATGAAGATAAAATTGCCACATGAAAAAAAAAATACCTCGAAACAGTAAAAGACTGTTAATTTCCTTACCGCGTTGGCTATCGGATAAAACAAATGCATTCAAAACTACGCTTAAAGAATATACTACTAATATCGAATTTTGGCACTGAAAGTAAAATTAAAACCAGCCATTAGTGTAGCGAATACTGGAGAAAATATAAAAATGATCAAACCTGCATTAGCATCTGGGATCCAATCCTCAACTCCAGCATTCTGACGATCAAATGCGCTTTTTTCCTCATAATCACCACATACTCTGGTGAAACGGTGTGAACCGATCCCAGGGGAAAGTGGAAAGGATTGTCCGTTACTTTGGGCGGCGGGAGAGAGCCAGGAAAGACGGTGGGGGAGGGGCTCTGGCTTGGGTCAAGGATGATCCCGCCGTTCTTCTCTTCATAGGCTACTACATCTTTCATTTCCTGAAATAAGACACAAGTATTATATCTGACGCTGCTTATCCGTTTTACACCGTCAAATACGATTCGCAGTCAGCTTGAACTGAAGGAAGATCTATTACCGAAGTACGGAACTACAAATCGCCCATCTTAGCTGGAACGAAGAAGAAGAGACAGGTAACTCCTAAACCAAAATGCAGAAGAATCTCTACCCTTTCGACGACCCAATCAAACAGCAAAAACAGCAGCCATGTCCTGAATGAAATCACAGGACCAGTACTCCAACCAATTTTCAAAGAAGAAGTTCACCAAATTGGATATTTAAGGAAGAATCTTTGATTGTTTTTCCACAAGTTCATTTTCCAGCTTGAGCGGTTTGAGCCTGAAGAGGACCCTTGCCAAGAAGGGCCGAAATATAGCTCTAAAAAATGTAGCTGACTTATCCGTTTTGCACCGTCAAATATGATTCGCAGTCAGCTTGGGCTGAAGGAACATCTAAGACACACGTTCAAAGTTTAACTAAAGTTTAACTAAAAGCCGACTTAATTTTGTACCGTTTAAAGTTTAACTGAAAGGGTGGGATAGGACAATCTAGTTATCCATCACTTATTAATTTAAATTGGCTTGAAGACCTGCTGGAAATGCGTTACTTCGTTAATAATCGATTTCCGTGTGATTTGTGGTACCTCTATGCGCTTGTATCTGTGTTGTATGCCTTATTAGAAAGATTTATTATTTTTGTTTTGTTCAGGCACTAAGCCGTCTTCAACAAGCTCGCCACTGCCCAACGAAAAGGCGAGTTTGTGTTGAGATTAAAATTTCCCACATCATAGTAGAATTTACGTTGTGGGGACAGTCGCAAATAATATGAACGTCATAACTAGAGCAGATAGTGGAAAATAAAAAATCCCTTACCAGAATCCAAATTATTCAGTGTATTCAATTAAATGACACAAAAGTTAGTTGGCTTTTCAATTAAACTTTAAACCAATCTCTCTTTTTTCTCTCTCAGAATCAGAGAGAATGTTGAAAGAATGTTGTCGTGTTTATTTACATTGTTTTGTTCAAGTGTTTTAATATCTATATTTTACTTTTGTATTTTATTCATACTCCGCTGTTACGCAAAAAGCGGGTCATAAATAAATAAAAAAAAAAAAATGCTTCCTCATTAATTATAATTATTAATAATATCCTCTGGCATCCAGCCTGCTCTCTGCCGTGATGCGATTTAACATAATTCGTTTTCTGATTGTGTTTATATTAGACCACGATAACTTTGAATTTGAGTGAATCCTTTCCGTTTTTTATGCTATGGCACAAGGTTTTTTCTTAGGCCGAAATGTATTTACCAAGTTATAAAATCTTAACGTACTTGAATGTCTTTTAGGTTTATGCATGACTTTACTGTGTTGTTCATGGTCATAAATTCAAAAATCTAACAAATAAATAAAAAGAAAAACTTACATTCATGATCCAGAAGCGGTATTCGTTATTCCCAAAGAACTTCTTGGTGTAAATGCCTCCCAAGTAGTCCGCAATTCCACTTGTCAGCCAGGCATCGTTCCAGCTCTGCCTACTGATGAAAGAGGAGAAATACTGCTCAGAAATCGCATTGGCTAGAGCTTTGCGACTAGTATACGTCTGATCGATCTGAACGTAACTATGTAGAAAGGCAACACTGGAAAAGAAATCGAAATTAGAACAGTCATTATAATCTTTTCTTCGAGGTTGACCACGCTTCCGCTTGTTGCTTCCAAGAAGCTCATTGGCCAGAAAGACCAATTCGACCGTGTTTCTGATCTCAAGCTAAACCCTGCACGGCTTGGAGTATCTATTTTTAGAACAAGATCTACGAGCTCATATGGCACTTGTTACGAGTAGCCGAGTAGGTGGTACAAGAAAGTAGATGAGAATGTCACAAAATCCCCCCTTCAACCCCCCCCCCCCCCCCTAGGATTAGACCTAGAAGTAAGGTATCTCATTTCACGCGAGCCTGAGCATTTCATTGCCTTGGATAATCTAGGGCAAATGTTTTACTATGCTAGTTTGATTCCTAGGACTGCCGTACTATTACCGGTAGGCCTCGCCCTCAAACTTCCGTACCAGGGCCAAATTTTGTTCAGCAACATTTACAGATCATCTAAGGCATCTTCTCGTACCGGCTATCAAGTTTCACTCAGGTCAAAGCTTTTTTAGGGAAACTCAGGTACCCCCCCCCCTCCCACCGTATTCAGATCCGCTCCGGACCCTAAAACATGTCATCTAGGACACATGGTCTCTATTCTTTCCAAGTTTGATTCAAATCAGTCCATCCGTTTGCCCCTACGCGAGCTAAAAATGTCGGTACCCCCCCCCCCCCCCCTTCCAACTCCTCCCACTGTGGTCGAGCACGACTATCGGACACATAAACTTCACATCTCTAACATTCTCTCTTCTCGTCCTTCAAGCTTGACCCGAATCTGAACATTTCTGCAAATTTCCGGTTTCCACCTGATCCTCCTCCTCTACCGTTGCCGGATTAGTTCTTATCACCCATAAAGTTTCACTTGACTCGGACGACCCGTTCGCAAACTACGCAAGTTAGTAATTTCCGGATTCCCCTTCCCAGAATGGCCGGATCCAGGAACAGATATTTTCCTAGGACATCATGTCAGGTCTTTGAGTCTTTTTAGTCGGGTCGCTAATATGCCTGCCTAGTTTCATCCTAGCACATCTAGAAGTACCCTAGCTTGCGATCACCGGAATTCCCGGAAACCCTTCCGACTCCCCTAAAGAGCCCCGATGTGATGTGGTTCTTTCAAGGATCTATTTAAGGCTTATGCTTATTCTTCCCACCAAATTCCATCCCGATCCCTCGGCGCTAGGCGAATCACGAATATTCCGGTGTCCCCCTTTACCCCCCCCCCCCCCTCACAAGAATCGGATCTGGTCCGGGCTTCACATGGAGCATCTGAGACGACACCTCTTTCCACTTGCCAAGTTTCATTCAAATCGGATCGCCCGTTCGACAGTTACGAATGCCACAAGATTCCGGATTCCCCACCCCTTGTCAGTTTGTTCGAGCCCCTGATACGCCAGCCCAGTTTCATCGTCCTAGTACATCAGGAAGTACCGAACTCACGGATAATCAGAAATCCGGACCCCCCCCCGCCCCCGCCCAACTCCCCCCATAGTATCCCAATCCGGTCCAATTATTGTCAAGGATGTATCCCCTCTCCAACTCCCCCCGAAGTCACCGGATCCGGTCCGGATTTTATGTGGATCGTCTGAGAAACGAGGTCTTCCCAAATACCAAGTTTCATTAAGATACAATCACCCATTCAAGAGTTATAAATACCTCAAGATTCCGGATTCCCCCTCCGGCCACTCCCCCCACGATGGTCGGATCATGCAAACGACTATTGTCAAGTCGGTTTATTCAAGTCCCTGATATGCCAGCACAGTTGCATTTTCCTAGTGCATCAGGAAGTACCGAATCACGTTTAATCAGAAATCCGGATCCCCCCCCCAACTCCCCCCATAGTGCCCGAATCCGGTCCGGTTATGTCAATGATGTATCTAGGACTTGTGCTTGCTCTTCCCACCAAGTTTCATCCTGATCCCTCCACTCTAAGCATTTCCCAAAATTTTTGGTTCCCCTCTCCAACTCCCCCCTAAGTCACCGGATCCGGTCCGGATTGTTTGTGGATCGTCTGAGAAAAGAGGTCTTTTCAAATACCAAGCTTCATTAAGGTCCGATCACCCGTTCAAGACTTATAAATACCTCAAGATTCCGGATTTCCCCTCCCTCCTCTCCCCCCACGATGCTCGGGTCGGGGAAGTGACTATTTCCAACTTAATCATGTGGTGTCCCTGATGTGGCTGCCAAGTTTCATCGTCCTAGCTTATGTGGAAGTGCTCGAACTAGCAAAACCCGGACCGACAGACCGGACAGAAATTGCGATCGCCGAAGGGCAAGTGCCATAAAAACAGCAGTTTTCATATCACGCTGGAACAGAAACAGTATCTACTACAATTGCATATGCAATCACTTGAATCTAGGAACTTCTCTAACGAAGAATTTATTTTATTTTACTTTGCTGCAAAGTAAGAAATACAATTCTTCGCCTGCGTAGCGACTCGAGCGTGACATATAAGCCCGCAAAGATTGCGACCGCACTTCATTTGACACAAATGACGCCGCAAAATTCGAAACAACTTCGTCATGTGGTCAGCTGACCCATGTTTGTGTCAAACGAGCGCGGCCGCACTCTTTGCGGGATAGTATGTCACGCTCGATTCTACGCAGTGAAGCATCGTATCTGTTAAACAGAAGCATATGTATTCCCTTCTTTATATTATATTATTTTAACCTGAATGAAAGAATTTTATTTTGTTACTGGTCGAACTAGGAAAAAAGGGAATGCACAAAATTTTACAGATTCATGTGATTACAAAAAGCAACCTGTCTGTCACGGGATTTAAAAAAAACCTCACACTATTTACTCTTTAACTTACAGTATTTTAAAATATTTGAATCCTTTAAAACTAGGCCATGCTTACAAAAGATAACCCACGGTTTTAGCTGTTTTATGCCTTTTCCTGAGACCCGTTAACTTGTAGCGAAAACAGGGACACAAATTTACATAACCGGTTTTTCTGATGGAAAAACTCCTTGCAGGCAAACGTCGACAGCGTGATACACATCAAAGGTAGCAAAAGACGGCTAGTGAGAAAATCAGCGTGGTTTTGTTAAAGAGGTTAGAATGTATATATATGAAGCGATTATGGAAGTAGGTTGCGTTAGTAGTATAGGGAAGACTTTAAGAACCTTTAAATTTTCGAGCCGCCTTTTAGCTAACACGTAAGTAGGCCATACCACAAGTGCACCCTGCGCACAAACCGGGATATTATCCTACCTCATTATAGTCAAGGAGGCAAAAGACGATATATCCTGGTACGCTTCATCTACGAACACCATCTTATAAGTTGAGTAGACGAATCGGGAGCCGAGAGTTTCTTCATAAAACTGCAAAGCTTCACGAAAGTATTTCGCAACGTGCTTCAGCAGAGGAAGGAACGGTGGCATGCAGAAGTGGGTCACTTCGTGCATATGGGGGTCCACGTAGATCTCGAAGGGGCTGAAAAGAAGATACAAAATGCAACGGTCTGATTTTGTTTGCCAAACTAAATATCAACAATTTGCGACTTCTAGTGAGGTGGAAAGCGGGTCAGTGGGGGGGGGGGGGGGGTCGTCCATTACCTGTTGTTAACCCTTTTCAAGCACTGTACAACATTTTCTAGTGCCGTTTGGTAAGTAATGTTTAGTGAATAACGTTATGCATACTGCTGACGTATTACCATGTACTATGTATCCTGTACTATATATGCCCCAGGGAACGAATTAAATCTCAGGTGAAAACTTTATTTTCATTAAATGATCACATTACCTTAAACAGTCAATATAATTAGCGCTTTTCTCTAGCTCAATTTATCGCACGGATTTTTTTCAAGAAAAACAGTGCCAATTTGCTGAATACCGCTTACGAGTTTGCACAGATGTTAGCCTGGTGATTTCTCCTCTTTGAAGATTCTATTCACGGTTTACCCCACTGCCTAGAGGAGATTTTCAGGACACGGATGTTTGCGGTGCGACCAGTTTAACAACGGAGCCAAACGGCACGACTCTTATTTTCAAGTTATTCAACACTATGTCGACTTAATTCTGCGTTGCAAAGCCGAGAATTTTAGCGTTCGGTGGGAAAATCTGAGAATCCTAAAACTTGCCGCTGCATTCGGAAATCCAATAAGTCTCGGCGAACACGTACTATATCACTAAGGGGGGGGGGGGGGGCTGGGGTCCCGGAACAAAGTTGATGCTCCAACTTTACTAAACCTTCAACCTTAGAAAGCTAGAAAGCTTGGAAGCTTACCCCACTGCTAAGGCGATATTCGGCGCTGCAGTCGGAACCGTCACTGAATAATAAAAAGTCTTCCTTCGCATATCAGGAGTGTATACAACTTCCACCAGATCTCCACACGAAACTGCAGTCAGGGACTCGTCGACTGTATACTCAAGCTTCCAAGTGCAGACTTCAGCATAAGAATCAATGCATGGGAACCAGAGACGGGCGGAGTTTTGCCAACCATAAGTAAACATGTGACTCGCTCTCTAAAGAAGAAAAGAAATGGGTCTAGGCAAAAATCCCCTGGCGACACCCCGGCCATAAACCTCCTCCACCCCCTCCCCGGCGACCCCCCACTCTCTGTACTAGAACCCCGCCGGCCCCCACCCCCCACCTCCTGAATGCAAATACAGAGGAAATTAAAAAATCTTATCAAATACTGAAGCTTGGACCGCGAGCACTTAAGGATTTTCCAGAGACACGCGAGTTAAATGTAGACGCGCTACGGCGATCGCTGGCCGCTCGTTTCTATATACGCTCTTCACAAAAAATATATTGACACTGTGTCCGGGGGGTTTGGTCGTGGGAGTTTGGTACCCGGGGTGTTTTCGCCGTGGGGAGGGTGGTACCGGGGAGTTTTCACCGGGTGAGTTTTCACCGGGGTAGGTTTGGCGAGATGGGGGTTTAAGACGGGGGGGGACCAAACGAAATAGAGAAGAACAAGACAAGCGCTAAAACGTAACTAGCTTAAATCGGGGTAAATTACCTTCAAGCTTTGTAGTGGCTCGGACTTAGTCGGACTGCATGTGTTTTCCCGTGAATGCCCTTGAATGCAGGAATTAAGAGCACGTTTCACGCTTCTAACATTATTAACTATTAGTTACTATTTTCGTTCCAGCCTGGTTAAAAGTTACTACACTGACCGTTCCAGCCTTCTCGAAATAGTAAATATTTGCTTACCACGCTCGGCAGAGTAGTAAGCGTGGTAACTACGAATCTCTTTGACGTGATTGGTCGGAATGGCCCCAGGCACAATATTTGGTGAAAATAGAAAAATGCTTTCCAGCCTTGACGCCAAAAAGCCAGAATTCGTGACGTCACGCGTAGTAACTACGGTTAGCAGGGTGGAACACGCTTTAAAGTAATAGAACGAAGAGAAATATTCAAAATTTGGTTTTGACTCCAATGACTCCAGTTTCGCAGCCTCGTGGGCTCTCTAGGGCCATACCGACAGCGCCTCATGGAGAAAACCAAAACAGCCGAAGACTTAATTTCTGAAAATGTGGACATGCACCAATCGACGTGGGCCCTAAAAACGGTCTGTGTCGTGAAAGTATGTATTGGCACCTGGCAGGTTGCAAATGTAATCCCTTGCGTCTAGATCTAATAATATAACTGAGAAAATTTTTTAAATTTTAGTAAAGCTGAACTGATTTGAATTGATAGCTGGACCAGCAATCCTTCGCTTCTAAGTATAGGAAAACCACAAAGTTCTTTTGAAAACAAGAGCTACGAGCTCATATGGCACTTGTTACGAGTAGGTGGTACAAGAAAGTAGATGAGAATATCAGAAAATCCCCCCTTCACTCCCCCCCCCTAGGATTAGACCTGGAAACAAGGTATCTAATTTCACGCGAGCCTGAGCTTTTCATTGCCTCCTATAATCTAGCGCAAATGTTTCATCATACTAGTTTGATTCCTAGGACTGCCGTACTATTGCCGGTACGCCTCGCCCTCAAACTTCCTCACCAGGGCCAAATCTGGTTCAGCCACATTTACAGATTATTTAAGGCATCTTCTCGTACCGGCTGTCAAGTTTCACTTAGGTCAAACCTTTTTTCGGTTCCAGTTTCGTTAAGATCCGATTCCCCGTTCAAGAGTTATAAATACCTCGAGAAGACCGACAGATCGACGTACGGACAGAAATTGAGATCGCTATGTGGCACTTGGCCGAAGGGCAAGTGCCATAAAAAGGAAGAGCGTTCATTCCTTGGAACCCGTGTTTGCTGCGACCTTAACAGTGTGGTTAATTTAGTGTGTGACCCATGACTCTGCCGGCGATCAGGACCCACTGTGTATTATACTTCCACGATATCTTACCTCGGAGACAACCCCCATCTACCCTTGGCATGACAAAATGTATTCCCCCATCTGGCTGCTCAATCGAGAACTCGATTCCGACACGAAATGGCCTGTCTTTAATAATCAGATAGGACGCTTCAGGAGGAATGCGGATTTTCAGCTCTCCGGCATTTAAATCAGCATCGACAAGTTTCAGCGCTGACTGGTGAGCGGAGCTGAAGTCTTCTGCACTGCGCCTAAAAACAAAAGAAGTTGCATTACTTATGGTGGATTTAAACACTGCGTAAAATCCGAGCGTATTTTGAAATCCGAGCGAATTTTAAGCACGTTTCGAGCTTGAAAACATTTCTATAAGCAATACGGACGTATTTGAGAAATCGGTCCGTTTTGTATCTAAATACGTCCGTATTGCTAGAAATCTTTTCAAGCTCAATACGTGCGTAAAATACGCTCGGGTTTCAAAATGCGCTCGGATTTTACGCAGTGTGTAAATGAACCATTAGGCGGTTAGATTGCTTAAAGCACAACTCGCACTATTTATTGTTTTGTTCCACGATTCTAAAATCATAATACACAGATGGCCCTTTACACAAGTGACTTGTACCGCGACCAATAAACCAGAAACAGTTTTTTTTTGTTTCGAATATAATTTATAATTCTAGGACTCCATTGTCGGAGCCACGTAGACAAAAATAATTTGAATGCAGAGGGTCCTGGAGGAGCATTTTTGTCTTTCAGTTCACTACTTATAGAATATTCTAAAATACTTGAATACTTTAAAACAAGGATCTGTTTTTAACTAATTATCCATGGCTTTTATTGTTTTAAGCCTTTCTCCAGGCTTGACAATGCAAAACGGATACGTCAGCTGAATTTTATTGGAGCTATATTTCGGCCCTTCTTGGCAAGGGTCCTCTTCAGGCTCAAAACCGCTTAAGTTAGGAAAACGAACTTGTGGGAGACATCGTATTTTGTGACGTGTTTTATTTATTTATTTTTTACCTTTCTCCAGGCTCATTGACTTCTCGCAAAAATAGGGGAAGACTTACATGACCGGTTTTTCTGATGATAAACTTCTCGCAAATGACCGTCCACAGCATGATAAGCATCGAAAATAGCAAAGCAAGGCAAGTGTGAAAATCATTGTGTTGTCGCTTGGGAGTTAGAATATACCGTAGGTGGGTTTCCGGGTATAAGAATGGATAGAGCGGCAACGTAACTAGGTTGCATTGGTATTATAGGTACGGCGAGTCCTTTACATATGCAAAGAATCTGTCAAGATTATGCAAAAATCACACACCAGCGGAGAAAATACACAGCATTAGTCTTTTGGAAGTTTCGCCGTCTCTTCAAATCACGGACCACTAGGCTAAAACAGCCAAAACTAAAACTGTTTCCCACTGTAGGCTATATTCTCGGGAAAACAGTAATTTGTGACGTGTTTTATATATTTATTAATTTATTTCCCTCAAGGCTGAGGAGTACAAAATATAATATATAAAACAAAACTAAGCCGAAATCACTATTATCCATTGAGTGACATATTTATAGTATAAGAACAAAAAAATGCACATGGTTTCGAGAACTAAATTACAACTGTTTCTGTTCTACATTATTGACTTGTTAAAAAATGGGTAAGATTGTGGGTTTGAGGGACTTCCGATGCTTTTTTTTCTTTTCTTTTTTTTCAATATGGCGAAAAAACAATACTGCCCCGAATGTAACACGATCGTTACCAGCAACTCGGTGAAATGCTCAGTTTGTTCCTCGTGGTACCATGCTGGAATCAACCGTTGCGCGGGGGTGGATTTCAACAAAGTGCCTGCCGGTTGGAAATGCTTAAATTGCCAATCGAAAGATTCCCCCCAGTCCCCTCTCCAATCATTGAATCTCCAAGAAAGAGACATTTCTAATGACGCTTCTTTGGAAATATCCTCCAAGACGGCTGCCCACAGTCCAGAAACAAACGACTGTTGTGCGCATCCCAGTGCCTTACCGAACCATGCCATTACCCCTCACGTTACCAGGAGCAGAACATTCACTGCCGTAGAAACAAGTCCTGCGGTAAATATCCCATTGCAACGCTGCCCGAAAGCCCCTTGCGATCCTTTACCGTGCATTAATTGCGATAAGTTGGCAAAACGAATCGCAGTGTTAGAGGCCAACGAGGCGAAATTTCTCGCTCAAATTGCCTCACTTCAAAGTGAATTAGCATCACGTGTGCTGACCAACCGAACTGAACAGATATCTCCCCTGCTACATGCTAATGCACAGGATCCAGTCAATGTCGATCGAAATGGAATGACTACGGTGACACGTGACGAACTTGAATCGGATCCGCAACCGCGGTCTTCACCTGACATCCGACGGATCGATGACGCAACAACTTCTGACGATGATATATGCATTGTGTACGAAAAAATAGCCAGTCAACAGAAAAAGCAATGTCGCTGGTTCCGGAAAGGGAACTGCAAGAGAGGTGATGATTGCAAGTTTTACCATGGTGAAGCGGCAAAAAAGGCTGCCCCGACGAATCTTAGTGTCACCTGCAAATTCTACAAAGCGGGTGTGTGCAAAAACGGCCGACAGTGTAAGTTTATCCATGAAGTGCTAGATCACGATGATCGTCTACGGTCGAACAACCGTGTTTGTCGAAAATTCCTTGCAGGGATGTGCCGCATTGCTAATTGTAAATACTCACATTTGTGTAAATATTATTTGACGAATTGTTGTACGAAAAAAGAGTGTAAATTTGTTCACCTCCGTGTGTGTCCATTATTTGCTAGTGGGAGATGTTTTGGCTGCGACATGGCCCACGTTCAGATTCCGGAAAACTTCCGGAGTGGTAAAGCTGCAAAAACAACTCCCACTGGATCGTACCCTTTTTTATTCTGGGAGAAAGCAAGGGATCGACAATTTCGACTGCCCACCTTTCAGCCCGACCAACCATCACGACAGTTTCCGCGTTTGAGGAGCATATTGGACCTGCTACCCCCTCCTCCCGCCCCTCCCAGTTTACCTCGTTATACACATCGACACACCAGACTCCAATTCGCCCCTCCTCAAGCCAGCAGCTGCTTGGAAACGGCAGTTTAGGTAGCCCAGTAGCTTTCTTTGGGACTTTTTCTCCAGTTCATCTTACTAATAAATTTCATCCTCTGTCTGACACTAACCCATCTTCTGACCCAGTTCCTTCTGAAAAGACAAAAGGTTTGAGAGTAATTTCCCCATGCAGAGTTTCATCCCCCTTGCAATCTGAGTCAAAAAGTAAATCTTCTTTAGGTTATTTACCCAACCCATTTTCGTCTACTAATAAATTTGAAGCTTTACAAGATCTCACCGAACCGCCTGATTTGACGCTAGGAGAAGGGCTAGCAAATTGTTTAAGTTCTTCTGGACCACGTGCTCAACCGAAAGTGAAAAAAATTAAAATTGTTGAAAAAGAAGTCCCCCAGAGTCGGTTTAATTTTCCTCATCTGCTTTCTTTGAATGCTGAAAGTCTGAATGCTGATAAGATGTGTGAACTGGAAGGATACGTCAAAGTTACTGAAGCTGATATAATTGCGGTTACAGAAGTTCACAAACAAAATATAGACCATCTAAAAATCAAAGGTTACAAACAGTTTATTAAATTGAGGAATGATGACCATCCTTTGGGTAAAAAGGGAGGCGGAGTTGCGTGTTTTGTTCGAGAGGAGCTACCGATGCGACCCCTGCAAATCCCCCATATTGAAACCCATGATGAAATAATGTGGTTTTTGGTCCAGCCTAAAAAGCTTCCAAGGTCAGTAAATGGAATAGCTCTCGGTGTATTTTACTGTTCGCCCAGCCTTACGAGTTCCGAGAAAAAACGATTTGCGGATAAGCTCGAGTTATGTGCTGATTTTATAACTTGCAAATATCCAAATGTTGGAATCTGTTTGACCGGGGACAAGAACGATTTAAAAATTGATTATTTTCTAAAAAATCACGGGTTAAAACAGGTTGTTAAGTTTGCGACAACAAAGGGCAATACTAATCTTGATGTGATTTGCACAAATTTTTCTGAGTATTATGATGAGCCACAAGATCTTCCCCCACTTGGCGGAAGTTACCATTACATGTTAAAGTGGTCCCCTCTACCGTCATATAAAATAAAATATGCAATTGAAAATGTGACTTATCGACCTCTCTCAGACAGTGGTCTTCTTGGTTTTGGAAATTGGATTTCATCGGAGTCTTGGACTGAATCAATGAACGCCATTTCAAGTGATGAAAAAGCAAGTATCCTGCAGGAGAAACTCCGACAAAAATATGAAGAATAAAATTGTAAAACCTTTGACAAATATATTCAATTGTATTTCTAGTAGTTTAGAATACCCACAGGTTTGGAAAACAGGGTACGTCACACCAATACCAAAGAAAGATACTGAGTTGGATTTTGATGGCGTACGGCCAATTACGCTGACTCCATTATTCAGCAAAATATATGAAAGTTTTGTTGCTGATTGGCTCAAAAAAGAAATAGAACCTTTGCTTGATCATCGACAGTATGGAAACCGAAAATGTACGTCAACTTCCCATTATTTAATCAGTCTACTCCATTTTATTTTTCAGCATGTTGATGAGCCCGGTAAATGGTTGAACCTGATAGCAATTGATTTTAAAAAAGGTTTCGATCTCATTGACCACAAAATTTTAATTTCTAAGCTTTATCATATTTTTAACGTTAATACCAGAGTAATAAAAATAATTCAAAGTTTTTTAACAAATAGATCTCAGATTTTAAAGTATCGTAATGTTTATTCTGAACCAGAAGCGGTACTTTGTGGCGTGCCCCAGGGTAGCATTCTAGGTCCAATTTTGTTTTTAGTCATGATTAATGATATAGCGGATGATTTTGAGAATCGTTGGAAGTATGTGGATGATCTTACACTTGTTGAAGTTTGTCACAGAGAGGATTCGAGTCAGGTTCAAGATATCGTGACTAAAGTAAAAATTCAAGGTTTGAAATCTAATATGACTGTAAATGACAGTAAATCGTGCACTATGACAATTTCATTTTTTAAGTCTTTCATCCCTACTTTTTCACCTGAAATTTCGGATTCTTTGAAAGTGGAAAAACTTAAACTCCTAGGGATAATCCTAACTAATGATTTAAAATGGGAAGCGCAGACGACTAGCATGATAAAGCGAGGGAATGCCGGACTTCAAATGCTAAAGCTCATGTCTAGGCATGGGGCACCCACTACACATTTGTTCCGAATATATGTTTCTTTTATCCGACCAAACCTAGAATATGGAGCACCTGTTTGGCATTTTGGCCTTACGGTCGAACAGACCGCTAGACTTGAAAAGATTCAAAAAAGAGCCCTGATCATAGCGTCAAAGGTGGCCGAGAGGTCTTATGAAGAGTTGCTGCGTGAATTTAAAATCACTTCTCTACACGATCGAAGACTGAAACTCTGCATGGAGTTTGGTGTAAAATCCCTGAACCACCCAGTTCATAAAAATATTTTTCCTTCTAAAAAGCTGGCGAGAAGGCTCCCTCGCAAGGTAGCTACTGCGGTTGAGAAATTGCAGCCAACTAAATGTAACCTCCAGAGGTTCGAAAAGAGTTTTGTTCCGTCTTTTGTGAAGTTGTTTAACGAGGTAAATTGAGATGTTATTCATTTTTAATGTTATTTATGACTGTTGAAGTACGCTTACATATTAACTGACTATACCAAACAAATTTGGCGTTAGCCACGATAAGTTTTTGGCGAATAAAAAGATTTATCTATCTATCTATCTATCTATTTTATACAATTTTGTCAGCTTTTTCTACAAAATGAAAACTGGGTCTTATACTTTAAAATCAGAAACTAACTGAGAATTACTGAAAGAAATGGGGAACCCCAGGAGAAATTTAAAACATTTGAAATATGATAATTTAATAGCAGATTTCTGTATCGCCCACGAAAACACAATCAAGGCATTCATTTCCATCCACCATACTATTTACAACAAAAAACTGGCATTTACCAGCACTAACAGAAATACCCTTTGCTGACAGAGAAGTGGCAAGACGGTTAAAGTCTCAAGCAACGCAGTTTTTTATTTACTGAATATAATTATGTTGTCGGCATAAGCTAGATAAGAAACATTTCAAAGTGCCGAGATCAGGGATATTCCGATTGACCAGAGACACTCTGCTAGGCTAACAATAAATATATAAGGAGATAAGATACCACCTTGTCTCATCCCTCTGACCACTGGCAAATAAGAAGAAAACAGAAGAGAACCCTAACGCTATACCTGGACGCAAAACACGACAAATAGAAAGTGGAATACCCCTAGAAAGAAGAGCCAGGATTGCTGAGGCGTGAGATAAGTTATCAAACGCTCCTTTTCTGTCAATTAAAATAGCGTATAAAGTTTCATTTTTATTTCTAGATTCAGTATTAATTTGAAAATGCAGCGTGGGCGTGATCACGGCCCATATCTTTCTTCAACCCAACTTGATTTTCACCAACATTAAGGTTTTCAAAAAGACGTTTAATACATAATCCGAACAGTTTACCGAATATTGATCCACGGGTGATTGGCCGGTAAGAATCACATAAAAGCAGATTTCGTCTTCCACTTTTGGGAATGGTGGTGTTAGTACCAAGTTGGAAAGAAGATGGAACACAACACTCGACAATCAGGAAGAAACTCGGAGGTGCAAAGATATTATGATTAGAAAATATTCCATCATGATCTATCGACCATTGCTTTTTTAGCTTTTGAACTGACTTATCCGAACTTTGCACATCTACAGAGAAATCAATGGTGTCATTATTTAAAGAATAAGCAATTTTCTCTAAATTAACAAGAACGCTGCCAGAACTAATAATAATAATAATAATTTATTTTTAACCCACTACAACATTCAAGAAAAAGTGGAGTAATAATCTAAATAAACAAAACAGAAACCAAAAAGAAAGAAAATAACTCAACTACGAGAAAAACATTGTAGAAGACCATGGAAAGGCTCAAGGTTCGAAACTGCAGAACCGGATAACCCCTCGTGTAGCAAGGCCAGCTTTGCCGTGACATCCGAAGCGTTAAAATTCTGGATAATTTGTCTATTCTTATACCACGGTGGCAAATAAAGTAAAAATCTCAAGTACCGGAAATACGCGGATCGGAGAGCTTGGATATCTTTTTTAAGAAAAATTGGAAACAACCCAGACAAAAATAAAACAGAGTGGTCACAATAGGTCGAGTACAGTTTCGCTAATGCATTACGGTTATATTTACTTCTGTTAGCAACAATTTTAGAGTAACCAATCTGGAGCTTAAGCTTAGCGTCACAAACTGTACGCGAACGAAGTGACCGTAGATTACTAGTAATCGAGATTCCCAACCACCTAATAGATTCAACCAAAGGTATAGAAAAATTTAGACAAGTAAGTGATGATCTAGAGGAAGACTTAACGTTGAAAGTAAGGAACTCAACTGCATAATGTAGTTCCCAGCTGCCCCAACTGCATAATGTAGTTCCCAGTCCTCTAGAGACGGACCATTATTACTTTCTGTTTGATTTAATCCTTTAGTTCTTCGGAGAGCCTTCCAAAGCTTCATCCGGTTACGGTCAACTTCAGTAGAAGCACTTTCGACTAAAATATTATTATGACCGCGGAAATGGGCTTGGAAGGCGCTTTCGTTTTTCTTTATCCGAATAAAAGAAGGGCTATCATCACCAGGTTTTCCGAAGGACCGCCACCATCAAAAGATATTCTTGCTTCTCGTTTAGGAAATTATGGACACTGATTCATCTGTTTTCTTTTGTTCAAAACTGGTGTGATAGTCTGAGTCTTGGCCGTAACGGTCCGAGAATATTTAAATCATATAGAAGAAAAGATTTGCTCTAACACCCTAGGCGAGAAAGAGCAAGCATGATTTGACAGCAGACTTTTTTTATTTACAAATATCTTGCTCGGTCTACTTTAGATTATTCATCTGCTTACATTAGGTTCTTACCTTTTGAAGTCAGCTTGGCAAACCTCAAGGGTAGGGTCAAAGTATTGAAACTGAGCTTCAAAATTGTCATTGATAACAACCTTGTAAACGCGGCACTGTTTACAATTCAAGTTGATGATTCTGAACTGAGATTCACTGGTGGGTACTAGGTGTAGCTCGGTGTACCCCTGAAAAAAAGTATAGATAACACATATCCTCTAGGTTAACCAAATGATGACAGGAGCATGCATAGGGCTTCTTGACATTCAAGGCTGATATTGCACTGAATGTCAAAGATTTCACACTCTGAACACTGAACTGCTTAATTTCCTCCATTGCCATGCCTTGTAGGGGAAAGTTGGGTAGTATGGCACATTTTTATTTATTTTTTTTATTTCCTTGAAATTTGTATGAGTAGTTATATAAACCGGGTTCTGGCTCACCCTCCCCCCAATTTCAAAACCCCATTTTAACATCAATTTCTTAAATTTTAACATCCTTTTTACCAAATTATCCCCCTCTTTAAGAACATTTTTATTTTCTTACTTCCAAAATAAAGGATACAAGAAATGAGAATATTACCCTTTACTACATATAAAATACTACAATATACTACTACTTCTTTTTTTTACATTTTTCATTTTTTATTCAACTATTACTGAGTAAACAGTTCTAAATCCACATATGTTTCTTTGTTCTTGTTTTCGCGTACAATAGGCTGCAAAACTAGATTTTTCTTTAAAAGTAATTCGTTAGCAATGGCATTATATTTCTGTGTTATAAACAAATCACAGGGTTTGTCATTATGATTAATAACTACAACCAACTTATCACCATATTTTGTCTTAGCAATTCTCATTTTAACGATAGTATATTTCAATCCTAGAACTAGTTCTTCTTTCCTGATTGTCTCATTGTATTTATTCATTCTGATTGTATTCAAGACTTCCTTTGTGGACTCCATTTATTAGGGGATGATTTTATTAAATAAAAATCCCAATCGCTTTGAAACATCTGGTAATAGAAACCAACCACGTTTATCACATAAATGCGATAGATACAAACGCAGTACTGAGTTTGCATGATGATATGATGATTACCGATTTTGAACTTTATAAAATATTTTTGCAAAACCCCACACCCCCAGACTTTGAAAATTAAGAGGTGTGATGTTGGTACACCCCGATTGGTGTAGTGTTTGTGGTGATGTGGCCTTAGTCTGGGGGGCCCTGAACGGGGAACCCGCAAGTTTTTATTACCATCCCACTATCGACAAACAGAAACTGCGGTCAGTGGGATTCGAAGGTCTGAATGGTGATGAGTCAACGTTCGGCCGAGCGTTGAGCCACTACACCAAGGGTCCTTGTTCAATTCGCAAAAGTTTCCGAGTTAAGATGAGATTGTGTTAGTCACGCCGGAGACTGTAATTACATCCCAAATTGACGGCGAGACCTTTGAATGACGCAGCTCATTAATGCGCGTATGAAATAAAGATCTGTTTGACAGTTAGGAAACAATATTCAGTATAGCAATAGACTATATGTTTGGTAATTTCTCTTGACTTTTTATAGATTTATTACAATATTTATAACCATTCAAGCGAACCTGTTTCATGTATTTTTCGCGAGGAAAAAATCGAAAGGTTTTACGCATCTCTGTTTCTCTCTGAATTACCTCCTCAATTGTTAATTGTCCGCATTTTAGCATTGAGAACAACTCAGTATAAAAATTGTAATTTGTCCTAAATTCTGCTTTTTTATCAGCAATGCTTAACTGCTTTTCAATTATTTCGATGATAACAGCACCCAAACTTAAAGAAGCTAAAGGTAGCACTAGAAACGCAGACATTCCTGCTGCCGAAAAGAGGAATTTGGATACAAGTAAGCTATTACTTATACGATTGTAGTACTTGTAACTGCGACGGTAAACATACATTTTCTTTTCTAATTCTTCCATTTATTATGTAATAAAATTGTTTCAGAAATTATTTGATTGAATGAAAGGTTCGCGATTCGGAACACATCCGCCACACGCTAAACTGTATGGAATCTTTCTTGACTGATTGGAGAGAATATAGACAGCGCTTGCTCTGTGAAACGCATACTGAAACCAGTGCTTTTCTTTACGGCTGACAAAACTCAGACGGGAGAAATTTATTAATAAAAATGTTCCCCTATTAAATGATGAATACTGCAGAGGTTATTCAGCTTTGTAAAAAGGTTATATCAAACAACAAAGCGGTTATACAAAGATTATCGCTATACACATATAATGAACTGCGGACTTATGCGAAAATTAATAAAATCAAAACAAATGGAGCTAAGAAACATGAAATAACAAATAATATAATAAACCATCTTAATAAGTATATTTTGATAGCTGAAGATAAAATTAAAATTGAACGCAGAAACGAAAGAACTCATAATAAGAACAGACCATCCGACTACAAACCAGAACCGAGATTACGAACCATTCTGGAAGATGAGATAAGAGAAAATAATATCACCATTACAAAACTAAAACAAGAATACAATGATAACAAAGAAAAAGAGACAAGCGAATTAAAAAGATTTCTAAAAAACAAAAACCTATCCACCCGTGGAAACCGAGAAGAAGTCATACAAAAGGTTGAAGAATACTATAATAATATTATTACCAAACATAAAGATTCCGTACAGAAAAATAGAGATATCATAAGAGATCAAACAGAAAGACGTGATAACAGTAGACAGAAAGTAGTCGATTTATCCACTCTCTTTATAAATAAGAAAAAAATCAAAGAAGAAAAATTAATTCCTGATCATTTATTTAGAAAGGAAGAAGAACAGCAGCCTACTATTTCTAGGGAAACGGAAAACCTTTATACCATCAACGTTTCTATTGAAAGCAATGGAAGAGAAAAAGATATTCTTATTGCTTTTGTTTTCGCAGATTTGAGACGAAGAATGAACGAAATAAATCAATATAGAGTTCAGTTTGTAACCAGGGTTATATTCTATAGACAGGAAAATGATGAAGAAGTAGTAGTATATTACAACAGTACTTCTTGGATTTTAAATAAAAATAGCATTCTTACTCATAATCATTTGGATGATAATAACAAGAGACTTAGTTCTTTAAGTAATACCCCTCGATCTGGGCTACAATTTAGTCGGTATGAAGGAATTGATTATAGGATGACACGAATAGAATCTTACATGGGAGGAACGTTTAAAATACTTCCAGATTTCGTAAAAAATAAAAAAGCGTGCATAAATATAAAAAATTTAGATCAAAAATGCTTTCTTTGGTCCATCTTAGCACATTTATACCCAGCCAAGGACAACGCTGAGAGAATATCGAAATATAAACAATATGAGAACGAATTTGATTTCGAAGGGGTTACCAACTTCCCAATGGATACTAAAGATATACACAAATTTGAAAATAGATACAACATTAAGATTTGTTTATTTCAAATTGAAAAAGAGAAAATTATCAGAAGTCATATGCTAAAAAGTACAATCAATGGCAAAACAGCTAAACATGTTATTAATTTATTATATTTCGATAATCATTATGTACTGGTAAAGGATCTGAGCAGATTAGTTGGTAGTCAAATCTCTAAAAATAAAACAAAGACATACCTATGCACTTTTTGCGGAAGGCATTTTACAAAAGAAGAACACTTTGAAAAACATGAAAGTAAAAATAATTGCGAAGATCCTGATATTATAATGCCTCCTGAAGGTTCAAGTATACAATATAAAAATATTGCAAAACAAATGAAAGTACCTTATTGCATAATAGCCGACTTTGAGTCTTATAACGAAGAGTAGAATCAAGTAAACGGGAAGAAAACAATAAAAGTGGCCAAACAGAAACCATTTGCTTACGCATTTCAGGTATGCTGTTCCTTTGATACAAACCAGAACAAATACTATGACTATTTCGGTGAAGACGCTGCAAAACATTTTGTTAAAACCGTTACAAAAGTATCCACAGAAATTGCAAACAAATATGAAAGCAGACAAAGAAACCATACTTATACCAATGCAGAAATTACCGAAAAATGGAAAAATCTATTGAATAAGACTTGTCACATCTGTACAACTGAAATCACTGAAAATCCTCACTTTGATCACGACCACATGACAGGAGAAGATAGGGGATTTGCTCATGCTGAATGTAATATGAAATACAGGATTCCTAGGCATATCCCGGTAGTAATGCATAATTTATCAAAATATGATTCTCATTTATTTGTTAGAGAATTGATACCTGATAACGGAATTTTTGAAAGTGCAGAAAGTTTCATCTCATTCTCGAAATCAATAAGTATTACAAAAGCGGATACGGAAATAAAATATGAGATGCGGTTTATAGATTCAATTAGATTTATGGCTTCATCTTTAGACAAACTATCAGCAAATTTAGCAACATGTGATTGCAAAGTACCTTGTAATCATCTAAGACAGAATTTCAAGTACACATCTAACAGCTTCAAAAATGACGATGAATTCAAAGAAATAATTAAAAAAGGGGTGTATCCCTATGAATTCGTAGATAGTTTCGATAAAATGAAATGTGCAAAGTTACCACCAATAGAAAGCTTTTATTCTAGGTTGACGGGGAAAGGTATTGACAAAAGTGATTATAAAAGAGCGGTATCTATATGGAAGCAATTTAACTGTGAAACATTACTTGATTATACCAAGTTGTACCTAAAAAGTGATGTGTTAATTCTATCAGACGTTGTGGAGAATTTCAGGAACGTTTGTATACGGAATTATGATTTGGATCCACTTCATTACTTCTCAGCTCCAGGACTAACATGGGATGCTTTCCTAAAACATTCGGAAGTAGACTTACCGTTATTCTCGAAGGAAGACATGTATACATTCATTGAAAAGGGAATAAGAGGTGGTGTATCCCAATGTATAAAAAGATACGCAAAAGCAAATAATAAATATACAAGTGATTATAATAAGCATAAACCACCTAATTATTTAATGTATTTAGATGCTAATAATTTATATGGGTGGGCGATGTCGCAGAATTTACCAGCGAATGATTTCCAATTCATTTCCATACCGGATGATTTGAAAGAAAGGAATGAATACGAATCAATCGAGTATTACAATCATCTAAAAACTCATATCAATTCGATAATGAAATTACAGAATGTAGGTGCTATATATGAAGTAGATTTAGAATATCCAAAAGAACTACACGAATTACACAAGGATTTACCATTAGCACCCGAACACTTTAACGGTAAGCTATGTACCACAGTATTAGATAAAACCAACTATGTAGTTCACCACAGGAATCTAGAATTCTATTTACAAAAAGGTTTGATATTGAAGAGAGTACACAGAATACTAGGATTCACTGAAAGTGCTTACTTAAAAGGATATATAGACCACAACACAGCACTTAGAACTAAAGGTACAAATGATTTTGAAAAGGATTTCTTTAAGCTTATGAATAATGCTTGCTATGGAAAAACTATGGAAAACGTAAGGAAGCGAGCGGATATGGAAATAATAACGGATAATGAAACAAGAGAAAAAATAATAAAGAAGCCCAACTTTAAATCTGAAATAATTTTTAGTGAAAACTTTTCAGTAGCAAGAATGTCAAAGGAAAAGATAAAATTAGACAAACCAATGTACATCGGCTTTGCTGTATTAGAACTATCCAAGTTATTGATGTATGAATTCCATTATGATTATATGAAGCCTAAATATGGAGATAAAATTGATTTGTGTTATATGGACACTGATTCTTTCATATACGACATTCGAACCGAAGATTTCTATGAAGATATCAAACAAGATTTGAATGAGAGGTTCGATACATCTGATTATGCGAAAGATAATCCATATGGGTTTCCTAGTGTAAATAAGAAAGTGATAGGAATGATGAAAGATGAATTAGGTGGACAGGTTATGACAGAGTTTGTTGGATTACGATCAAAAGTATATGCTTATTTAAAGGACAACCAAGACCCTTCAAAAGCTAGCAAAAAACTGAAAGGAATAAAAATGAATATAGTTAAAGATAAAATTACACTTCAAAACTATAAGGATGTACTGTTTGGAAATATTGAAAACCTTTCTGTAACCCAGTATAACTTAAGATCATACAAACACAATATGTTTCTAGAAGAGCAGAATAAAAAAGCGTTGGATCCTAAGGATGATAAAAGGATAGTAACAAGCGATAAAATACACACTTTACCTTTAGGTTATAAACATTAAATTCAAGTACCTACTTAAAAACTTCAAGTACCTACTTCAAAACTTCAAGTACCTACTTAAAAAATTCAAGTACCTACTTAAAAAATTCAAGTACCTACTTAAAAAATTCAAGTACCTACTTCAAAACTTCAAGTACCTACTTCAAAACTTCAAGTCCCTACTTCAAAACTTCAAGTACCTACTTAAAAAATTCAAGTACCTACTTAAAAAATTCAAGTACCTACTTCAAAACTTCAGGTATATACTTAAAATACTCAAGTAAATCTTATAATGAAAAATTCTTCCTAAATAAATGAATGAAAAGGCTCCAATCAAAGTCTATGACTTTAGTGAAAAGAACACTTATCAGAATAAGCACGACCTTGCACCTCAGTGGCCATTTAGACTCTTAATTTGTGGTAGTTCTGGAACAGGGAAAACTAACCTTCTTTTGAATTTAATTTATGAATATCCTTGTTTCAACCGAATATACTTGTATGCAAAAGATCTTGAAGAAGATAAATATCAAGACCTTATAACCAATTTAACCACTTTGGAGTCACAATGCAAATCGAAAGTCTTAACAGTAAGTAACAATCTTGATGATATTGTCGATGTTGACGACTTAGACCCTGAGTACCAAAACTTGATTATCTTTGACGATTTTGTCACTGAAAAAGACCAGAAGAAAATAGAAGATTTATTCATAAGAGGAAGAAAGAAAAATGCCTCAATTATTTACTTGTCTCAAAGCTATCATAAAACGCCAAAGGTGGTAAGGCTCCAGTGCAATTATTTTGCATTCTTTCAGTGTTCTAATCCAAAAGAAGTAAAATTAATAAGACAAAGCCATGTATCCAGTATAGACAATGAAAATTTCTCAAACAATTCGAGACTGCAACCAAGGGCTACGGTTTTTTCTTCATAGATTTAAAAATAAAAGATAAAACCCTTAAGTACAGGAAAAACTTTGAAAAATTTACCGGATAATTTATTTCTATAATAAATGAATAAATTTGGTAGTGTTGGAAAAAAGGTTAGTAACGAATCGAATGAAAAGAGAGTTACTGATGACAACGGTAATATTAACCTACAAGATAAGAGAATTATTATGTTAGGGGATGCGAAAGCTGACCAGGACGCTATTAGTTTCAGATCCATGACTATTATTCTGAATCAATTTAAAGAAGAAATTACCGCACAACAAGTGGGGATAAATCAGTATTTTAGCGAAGATATCAACAGATTAACTGCGGTACATGATTCTCCTAAAAATTTATTGGTAAGGATTAATGATAAAGGGTTATTTGTAAAAGAAATAATTCGAGTTAATGAGAAAGAAATTGATGCTGAGAACAAATTGATAACAAATGTTCAAAACCCTAGAAACAAAAATGATGCTGTTAATTTAGCAACGTTAACTATGAATCTTTTAGATTATGACAAAAAGCTTCTTGGGCAACACACCCATAACGGTATAATTGAAGGAAAGATTGCTGGTCAAAAAACTCGTATCGATAATATTGAAAGAGCAGTAGTAAATATTTTAAAAAGGCTTCTAGAGCTAGAGCTAAAACCTGTTGACAAACCATTCGTTACCAGAATAGAAAAAATGATGGCTGGTAAATAAATTTTATAAGATAAATTTATTCCCTAATAAATGGTTGAAACAATGGAGTATACAGTTTATTTGTCAAAGCTTCAGAAAGGAAAGCTGAAGAAATGCTTTGATGCTAAACAAAAATGTCAGATACGTGTTAGTCATAGTAGACAAAATGAACGAGAACCAGTTAAGTTACTTTTAAGTAAACGACAAATTGATAAAATTGAAACCTGTAAAATGAATAATAAGGGTTGTGATATTGATGTATCATACAAGCAGATGAGAGAAGCGATTCAAAAAGGTGGATTACTTCCATTTTTAATACCGCTAGCAATTACCCTTGGTAAGGCAGCTTTAACAAGTGGTGCTGCTGCTTTGGGTACATTCGCTGGTAAGAAAATTATGGATAAAATGACCAACACAGGTGGTGCGCTAAAACTTCCTGGAACACAAAAAGTTACCGGTAATGGTGTACGTGGTAGACCTAAGAAGAAAACCGATGATGTTAACACCGGTGGAGCGCTTACACTTCCAGGAACACAAAAAGTTGTCGGTCATGGGGTACGTGGAAGACCTAGGAAGTCAAAAAACGGGGACATAAAAAAAGAAGCAAAAGTAAAGTAGGACCTCTAACCAATTTTGATATTATGGATGCATTAGGGAGTATACCACAGTTTCGAGGTGTTTTCTCTTTAGATACGCTACCCAAACATATAAACGATTCGGAATGCGGTGTCATTAATTATGATAAACTCGGAATGCCTGGAACTCACTGGGTTGCGTATTGTAATCTACCTGAATCCCCCTATGTCGAATTTTTCGATTCTTTCGGTATTCCTCCAGGAAAAGAAATAGTTAAATATCTAAAAAATTCAAAGAAAAAAATAGCTTATGAAAATCTTGCTGTTCAAAATATAGATGAATTAAACTGTGGTTTTCACTGCATTTCCTACATCCAGCGGAAAATGAAGGGGTGGTAGCTTTTCGTTTAAGAAAATTGTTTTCTAATAAATGGAGATTTATTGTATGAAATGTAAAAAGAGCACTGACACTGAATCAATGTTTAAGGCAGTGTCACAAAAAAATAATGTTCCAATGCTGAAAGGGAATTGTGTTATTTGCGGATCGAGGAAAAATCGCTTTTTAAAAAAAACCTCAACGCAGAAACAGATATTTTAAAGAAGTATTATTCTAATTATTCAGGTGTGGATGATATTTACAGAAAATTAAAAGAAAATGGTGTTAAGGTTTCCAAGGATAAAATAAAAAATGTGTTGCAAAATGAGAATGTGTATACGTTACACAAACCTTCCTATCATAACTTTGAAAGGAGGCGAGTGTATGTTCACTATGTTGATGAGCAATGGCAAGCTGATTTAGTTGACATGCAGAAATATAAAAAAGAAAATAATAAAACAAATTACATTTTAACTGTTATTGATTGCTTTAGTAAATATGCTTGGTTTATCCCTCTGAAAGACAAAACGGGTGCTGAAATAATAAAAGCATTCAGTGTTATATTTAAAGAAAGAATTCCTAAGAAACTACAAACTGATAAAGGTAAAGAATTTGTGATGAGAAATGTTCAAACTTTTTTGAAAAATAACGGCATACACTGGTTTGCATCTGAAAGCGAATTGAAAGCACAAATCGTTGAACGGTTCAATAGAACGCTAAAAGAAAAGCTATGGAAATATTTCACTCACAATAGCACTACTAATTGGATTGATATTTTACCTTTATTTGTGAGTAATTATAATAACTCGTACCACCGTTCAATACAAATGAAACCAGTTGATGCTAGTAAAAAGATTAATCAGAAAAAGGTTTTTAGTGCTCTGTTTCCTCCAGTAGATGACTACAAAATCACAGGAAACGTCAAAGTAGGGGATTTAGTCAGAATTAAAAAAGAAAAAAGTATTTTCGATAAAGGATATTTACCTAATTATACGGATGAAGTATTTCAGATAGCAACCATCAGACCTACCATTCCCATTACTTATGAAATATCTGACAAAAGTGGGGAATTAATTCAAGGAGGGTTTTATGAAAAAGAACTTTCAAAATTTATTATGAAATAAAATTAGTTGTATATAAATGGATTCAAGACGCTTGAGTGATATGTTATCGGATATAGTGAAGAACAGAGAAGTTCAGAGAAGAAAGGTTCAACAAAATGAGATGGAGAAGGCAGGATTTCGGGAATATGCTTCAGAATTAAACGCTCCAGTTATTATAGCACAAAAAGAAAACACTAAAGATACCATCAAAAAATTACAAGAGAACGCTGAAACGATAATTAATAAACTACAGGAAGGTGATAATAATTCAAGAAGACGGTTTCTCAGATTAGGTGATACATTTAAAACAGCTTTACAGACCACTACTTCAGAGGAATCGAGTCGAGCTCCCACTCATGCTATAGAACCCAATCTAGAACAACCATATGACGTAAATCTAAACTTAAATATTGATGTGGAATTATTAAATCAAATTAATTTAAAATATAAAGATGACTGGAATGATATCGATAATTATTTTAAAATGCCTCATTATTACCTTAAGCATCCTAACGAAATAGATGGGGCTCTGAATTATTTAACATCTATAAGTCAAAGTTATGGTGGTCTGAAAAGTAAAAGTTATAGTTCTAGTAAGTATGATAAAATTATTTTATTTATACAAGACTATAAGGATAGATTAAAAAAAATTCAATCTAGTATACCCTTTATCAGACAACAAGGAACTGGAATATTTATGAATTGTGATGAAATGATTTCAAAATTATACACTTTGATAGGTAGCAGAGTAAACGGAAATACATCTGATGAGGTGAGAAATGAAGCTATTGATATTTTGGATTCGTTAATGCGAAATAAATTTCTTACGAAGAGAAATTACAATTCAATATATAAAAAATATTTCTAATAAATGGTGTTGTTAAACATTGAAGGTAATGAAAGTATCATTGATATAACATTTAGTCAACCAATCGAATTGAACCGTAATTGTGATTATGAAATAGGTTTGAATCAGTGTACTTTGTGGTATTCGTGGCATAATATAAGTGATAAATTTGGAAATAATACATTTCAATACAGGAAAGATGAAGATAATAATGCAACAGAATGGATGAATGTTACTATTCCTAATGGGATGTATAACGATGATTGTTTGAATTATTTTTTGTGTCAGTATTTTGATACCCCAAAAGATAAATGTCCTATTGTAATTTCATCCAATCCAGCATCTATGAGATTTGTCATACTATTACAAGAAAAATATGTGTTTAGATTTAATAGTGACTTGTGTCAGATTTTAGGATTTGAGAAGGATAGTGAGATATCTAAGAAAATCAATGAAGGTACAAAGCTTCCGAATATAACAAGAAGCGTTGATAAAATTCAAATTCACTGCTCTCTTGTAAACAGTTCTATCGTAAACAAAAGTAAATCAGATGTCATTTGGACATTTGTTCCGAATACAGAACCGGGTTGTCAAATTGTTGAGAATCCTAGACAATTAATCTACCTTCCTATTAATACAAAAGACTTTATTTACTCCTTGAGAGTGACAATTACTGATCAGTTGGGAAGACCTATCGATTTGAATGGTGATAACGTTGGATACGTGCTGCATTTAAGAAAAGCTTAAAGGATTAGTGAAATAAAATTATTTACCTATAAATGTTGATTAATAATAAGCGATTACTTTATAAAAAGCAGTATCTAAGTGGAATCGGTAGTGTATTCAAAAACATTGTTAATTCCCAGTTATTTCAAACGTCAGCAAAACAAATAAAAGATGGGGCTATGTCAATGTATAATAATATTATTAAACCGAGATTTGAGTTGTTGAAAAACAGAGCATTAGAATATGGGAAAGATCTGATCGATGTAAACAAGAAGGAACTCATTGATGTAATTGGAAACAAAAAATCGATGAAGGATCTTATCGGTACAAATAAAAGGATTTTAAATCAAAGAAGTCAGGACTTGATCAAAACGTTAATGACTGGAAATGGATTAAAGATTCTGAAATAAGTTTTATTTAATAATTTCTTTCTTATATAAATGGCAGTAAATAAAGTTATCAGTCCGCAATGGAACATATTTGACGAACCACTTGTTGATGATACAGTGGTAAAATACGAATTTAAAGAAATTCGAGAAACAGATGTGAATGTATCTAATAAATCAGAGTTTGAATTCGTAACGAAGAAATTAGATTCCTGGTTTTATCCAAGTGAAAGTTATCTTGATGTCAGTGTAAGAATAGTAAACGAAGATGGGACTCCTATAGCTGCAACCGATGTTGCTACTTTAACGAATAATGGATTTAATTTATTCAGTACCGCTGAGTATGTAATAAACGATGAATCGGTTGAAAAAATTAATCATGTTGGTATTACAACTACCGTTACAAAGTTGATTGAATACTCTGATGATTATTCTAGAAGTGCAGCAAGAAATCATTTCTGGTATAAAGATTATAATCAAGGGAAAGAAATCAATCCTGTAATTGCTTCGTTTACTGCAGGGGCTGGAACAGTCAGGTTGACCAATAATGATAATTATAATAAAGGATTTGAAAAAAGATATAACAGAACAAAGAGCAGTAAATTAGTAAATATGTATTTACCATTATCAGAATTGTTTGGATTTTTGAAAGGAAACAAACGATTCTTCAGAGGTGCATCGCATAAAATATTTCTAAGAAGAAATGATGATAACAACATGATTATAAGAAATGGAAATACTAATTTCAAAGTAGTCATCGAGTATTTATCCTGGAAGATCCCTATTGTAGCTCCTAGTATTGAAATGATGAGTAACTTAGAAAAGGGATTGGCAAAGGACAGAAAGCATAATCTGATGTGGGAAGCATGTAATAGTTATAAAAGTGATGTTAGTCAGAATAAGGAACACACTTGGAAAGTTATATCTGAGAGAAACAATCCAACAAAAGTAGTTGTGATGCTACAGAAAAATGAAAAGCATAACAATCAATTAATGAATAATATGGTGTTTGATCATATGAATTTAACAGACATAGAACTTAGAATTAATGGGGATAAATATCCTGAAGAACCACTTAAATGTGATTTTAGCGATGATAAATGTAAATACTCAAATCTTTACAATAGGTTCATACATTTGGGTTATAAACAATTAGCATTTGATACTGGTAGTGTTGTTAGTATAGAAGAATTTAAAGAAGTATATCCACTATTCTGTTTCGATGTTTCCAAACACGAGTCAAATATTTATAATGGAACAACTGCTGATATTGAAATAAGTTTAACGTTGAAAGATAATCAACCCGTACCATATAATGTTTACTGTGTTATATATTATGAAAGAAAAGCTACATTAGATATTATTAACAAAAATATGTATGTGAGTTTGTGAGTCTGGATTTTTATTTAATAAAATCATCCCCTAATAAATGGAGTCCACAAAGGAAGTCTTGAATACAATCAGAATGAATAAATACAATGAGACAATCAGGAAAGAAGAACTAGTGTTAGGTTTGAAATATACTATTGTTAAAATGAGAATTGCTAAGACAAAATATGGTGATAAGTTGGTTGTAGTTATTAATCATAATGACAAACCCTGTGATTTGTTTATAACACAGAAATATAATGCCATTGCTAACGAATTACTTTTAAAGAAAAATCTAGTTTTGCAGCCTATTGTACGCGAAAACAAGAACAAAGAAACATATGTGGATTTAGAACTGTTTACTCAGTAATATTTGAATAAAAAATGAAAAATGTAAAAAAAAAAAAGAAGTAGTAGTATATTGTAGTATTTTATATGTAGTAAAGGGTAATATTCTCATTTCTTGTATCCTTTATTTTGGAAGTAAGAAAATAAAAATGTTCTTAAAAAGGGGGATAATTTGGTAAAAAGGATGTTAAAATTTAAGAAATTGATGTTAAACTGGGGTTTTGAAATTGGGGGGAGGGTGAGCCAGAACCCGGTTTATATAACTACTTGTATGTATGTTGCAAAATTTGGTGTGTAGCCTACTAGGTTCATAGAATGTTTCTGATTTTTTGTTTTCTGATTTTTTTTTTCTCTCACAGTTTTTCAGTAGTATAAGGCTTAATTCTGGACATGGTCATTAATGTCATACTACCCGCCGGTGGAGGGTAGTATGACACACCCTGGTTTCAATATGACACTTCTTTATTTTTGCGACTTTTATTTATAAAAAACTAAAAAACTGTTGCATCCCCCCCACACACCCAATCCGGTCCGGCTAGGACCATAAAATGGGTTATATGGGCATATGAGCTCCACACCTTCCAAGCTTCATCGCAGTCGCTCCACAGATTTCATCACTAGGGCTGCCAAACTGATTTCTGGTGCTCCCTCCAACCCTCCCACCATGGCCAAATCTGGTTCGGCCACAAAAATGCATTATCTAGGGCATCTTCTTTTCACTTGAATCTGAGCATTTTCGGGAAATTTATGGTACCCCTCTCCAGCTCCCCCAATCGAGGCAACATCCGACTGCTCCAAAAATGGGATCATCTAGATCCTATGACCTTTGTAACTTCTAAGTTTCATCCCAATCATTAGCCTACTCGTTTCACCCTAGGGTTGCCACAAAATTATGTGTGCCCTCTGCAACTCTCACAGTTGCCGATTCTTTTCTTACCACCCATTATGTTTCACCATAACCGGTTGAGTGTTGACCCGTTCACAACATATACATGTCAAAAGGTTCCCGATTTCCCCTCCCTCCACCCCCCATGGGTGATTGAATCCAAAAAACGAAGGTTTCGGACATTTTTGTAACAAAACCATCCAGACACGATAGAAATGACAGATGTGTACTATGACTTGTGTCACACATGCCGACAAAAAGTGTGTCATACTACCCTACACCCCCATTTTTTATCTGATCTGCATTTCCTCCTAGATTGTGTGCATATCCAGCAGTTTCTCAACTGCTTATGATAATTAAATACTATATTTCGGCCCTTCTTGGCAAGAATCCTCTTCAGGCTCAAAACCGCTCAACTTGGAAAAATGAACTTGTGGGAAACACAAAACTAAAGATCCTAGCCTAGCGTTAAATATTTAACTTCGTAAATTCCTTTGTGAAACTTGCTTGGAGTTAAAAAGGTTGCTGTGATTTCATTTTGGACACCGCTGCTGTTTTTGATGCTCGATTCAGTCGTTGGTTGGGTGACTTTCGTTTTGTTGTACAGAGGAGCTTGGGGTCTGAATTTCCTTTCACTAATGGTGCCTTTCCATATTTCTGGTAGTGAGTATTCGCCTGTGTCTCTGTTGATCCCTGAACGGTTTTTCATAATTTCAACGGCTTCTCTTATAGTTTGATGAAGTCCGGTGAAGGGCCGAAATATAGCCGTTAAATATACCGTTTTGCAGCATCAAATATGATTCGCAGTCAGCTTGGGCTGAAGGAATATTTATAATTAAATACCTTACCTAGGTCCCTGCAAGAAATGGTTATTCCATGTTATAACACCTCATCCACATGGGAGTTTGTACTTGGAAAAAAAAAACTTACTTAGAGGGTCAAAAAATAACTATTTTTAATCGTAAGTTCTAAGCGAGTAATTATTTTTTTTTTTAAACTTACTTTCTCCACTGAATAGTAGATGTCTCGTAGATGATGCAAGCAGACACAAATAAAACCAAGACAAATATTCCTTGAGCCCCAGCTGACTTTGAAATACATTATTTGAAATACATCTGTATATAGTATTTGAACATACGAATAAAACCAATAGAACCAATAGCTCCAAGAGTGTTTCATACTACTCACCGTGTCATTCTACCCAGCTCTTCCATACTCAATCAAACAAACAAAAAAGGAAAGGAATATGGGGTTATTTGGTAATCCCAAATAGCAAATAAAGTACAAAATACTCACAATAAGAGTCTGTCTCTGAAGGTTGATCCCTGTCAAGCTCAGGATCTGATGGGACCTGAAGGAAATTAGTCTTGGTTTTTGCACAACAACAAAAATAACAAAAAAAAACAAAAGCAGCATATAGGGGAGATGTGGGGGAGATGGGACATGGTACCGTTGTGAAGAAAACTTTGTTGAAAAATTCCGCCTGAATGACGGACAACGCGTCATCTATCAGTAAGGATACATGTGTTTTCCTGAAGAAATCCACAAACATTTTTATCAGAGATTTTAGGTGAGAAATTTTTTATGGGTGTTTGAGTAAGAAAGAGGGTCCGGTTTTTAATAAATATCTTTCGACCAACTCATTGGAAGGCCATGAATGTCTTTTTGTCTGAAGCAGTTTTTTCTTGGCTACAAAACAGTGATCAGTGGTTTACCGATAGTGACACAAAAATGAATCTTTCTGGGAAGTTGCCCGCCTGGGTACTCTGGGACACGTGTTCCTAGGTACCCTGGGACACCTTTTGTCCATTGTGTCCCAGGGTACCTTCAAGGGAATTGTTGCAAACTTCCTGAAACAGAACTCCCTACTTGGAAATTCATATTTCCAAAGCCATAGGATGAAGCCTTTATGACAACAAAAGAAATTGCCTTAGGTCTACCAAGACAAAAACTTAGTGGGGCAGCAGAAAGTCATGTGAAAGCCCTGACTTTCGATGTCGACCTTTTGCAGTACCTTGTTGCACAAATAGGGTATTACAGGCTTTGTCTTGTGTTTTTTGTTTTTTTTTGTAAAGTTGACAACCGGTTTGTTCAAAATAAAATTTAGCCAAAAAGGGCGCTGTGTCCCAAGTACCCAGGGGCGTCCCGAGGGGGGTGGCGGGGGGGCGCAGTGCCTCCCCCTACGTTTTGGGCATTTGGTCAAATTTTCGCCGAAGGCGAAAATTCGGTCAAAACGGGCATCGCGGCAAAGTTGACGTGTTTATTGGTTCCCATTCTTTATCAAATTTGGTAATTAATCCGACTTTTATTCAGTCCGAGTCAAATTCACCGCATTCGGTACGTCCCGACGTAAATTCGGTGATTTTTGGTCACATTGACTTTTCTCAGGTCCGTATCTGTTCTACCGCATTCGGTCAGTCAATTTCATAATTCGGTCATTTATCAGATTCATTTGGTTCTGATTCGTGACCGAATTCGACAATTCATCCAACATTTGTTCAGGTCCGAGTCGATTTCACCGCATTCAGCACGTCCCTACGTAAATTCGGTGATTCAACGTATTTTTTGGTCACACTGACTTTTCTCAAGTCCGTATCTGTTCTACCGCATTCGGTCAGTCAATTTCATTATTCGGTCATTTATCAGATTCATTTTGTTCTGATTCGTGACCGAATTCGACAATTCAACCAACTTTTGTTCAAGGCCGAGACGATTTCACCGCATTCGGTACGTCCCTACGTAAATTCGGTGATTTAACATATTTATTTGGTCTCATTATCGTTAGGGAATTCGGTTGTTCAGCGGACAAGTCCATATCTCTTCTAGCGCATTTGATCAGTCCATTTCATAATTCGGTGATTAATCAGATTCATTTGGTTCTAATTCGTTACCGAATTCGGTAATTCACCTGATTTTTCTTTGGTCTGCATCTGTTACGAGACTTACCACACTCGGTTGTTTTAGGTGGTTCTACCAAGAGTTACTGCGCTTGGTAATTTAAATAGCATTTATTTAGCTCTTGTTCTTGACCATTTAACGGTAGTTTCAACTGGTTTCC